>JAUPFN010000012.1:7535000-8185665 GCA_036924255.1 Apodemia mormo | reverse complement strand
ACAAGCAGATGGGTCTCCTGATGGAAAGAGTCAACCATCGCCTATAGACACCAAAGATGTTAATGGTGCGTTGCTATTTTGTGGCGAGGTCTAATGCCACATGCATAAGTTTACCGGCTACCTTACCCTCCAAACCGGAACACGACAGCGACAAGCGCTGCCGCTATTGCGGCAGGAATAGGTAAGGCGGTGGTACCAGACCCGGGCGAGACAATGCAGAACTCTACCACCTAGTAGCCACGATGGTAGTGACTCGATAGCCAATCGGTCGCCTTTTACGACCTGCCTGGCAGAATAGCAGTTGGCCTATTCTACAAAGGAGGCCGGGACCATGGCGGCGATGCTGGACGATCATTTGATGGGCCATCATGGCCCATTGTGAAGAGGAGCCACAAGGGCGCGATATGGGCTCGCCCTTATATCAGCTCCAACGAACCACGAGTAAAACCGACGTCCTATGACCGCGGTAAAGGCTCGCCTGTCGATCAGCACCTTTAGTATCCCCTTTTAGTTTTATACATTTCTTCATGATAAGACGCACCGGCCGTACTATTTATATGATAAATGTAGAGGTTAATAGCAGGCATTAAAAACAAAGTCATTGGTAAGAAGATATTTTGAATAGTAGGGTTAATGTGTCGCTTTATAGGGCGGTTCCGCATTGCATCTGATCAATCGAGTAAACAGACTAGAGACCTAATTAACCCTTTGTTCTGTCAACACATCAGACTAATAGACCTTATTAGTAATCTCAACTGGGTTTAGATTTCCAATTTAATCCAGTAGGTAGCGTTACGTTTGGGTTCAGGTAATATTCTATATAACGCTTTCATGGCCAAATTGCTGAGCCGTTTATGATGAAATTTGGCATCGAGATAGTGGAAAGCCCCGGGTCAAATATAGGCTGTTTTCAAACCCAATCCCAAGGTGCTGCAATATCGGATGGGAAGTGGTATGAAAAACTATGTCACGACATGGTAATCTACTCGTGGGTAAAGCTGCGCTAGTCAGGGAATCTATACATATAATAAAATCGTAGGAACGTCAAAACTGTACATTGAATATTTTTTTAAAAGAATACTTGGGGCGTGATCTATAATTGATATCGAAGCCAAAAATATAGTTTTTAGAATTTTTGTCTGTTTGTCTTTATGTATGTCCGGGGTAAACTCAAAAAGTACTGCATGGATTTACTTCAAATTTTGCATGAATATTACTAACAGGTCGGGTCAACATATAGGCTACATATTACACGCTATCACCTAAGGGGGGAAGCTGTGCGGAGTAAACGAAGTCCGCGCGGACGAAGTCGTGGGCAACAGCTAGTATTATATAAATATCCTTTAGACGAATGTTCAATATCGATTATAAATCGAAATTTAAATTCCTAAAAAAACGCCGACTCGCACCTGATCGATTTCGGGTCACTGTGGCCACAGCCTTTTTTGAAGGCTGGATCCGTGCCTGGATAATGGATATACTTTGTGTTCCTGGCAATAACATCGGCGTGATGATATTTAATAATTAAACATAAGTGAGTGAGTGTAACATAAGTGATGAAGATTAAACATAAGTGGCGTGGCGCATGCTTTGTCTAGTACATAAGTACATAAGTATTTGGAGAAATCCCTGATAGTCCAAGCGGGGACCGTCAAAAAGGGCGGTGATCAAGGATAGGAACCAAAAGAAATTAATTTCGTTTTAGGAACCAAAAAAACGAAATTAAGCTTAGCTTTTCCTCATGTTACCTTGAGCTCGCAACTCAGGGGCTATCAGGACGGTTGCCGCTGTTGAGGTAGGGAGGGGAGGCGGGGGGGGGGGGGGGTTAGGGAAGGGCAGATGCCCCCCCTCCCTGGAATTTGTTTACCTCTCTACAAACTGTATACTGTTGTAGTCTTAAAACGTTACGGTTGCCCCCCCCCCCTGGCCCAGAACCTGGGTACGCCCATGCAGTAGTGTGAAAGTCAGGAGGGCATATTGCCCTTAAAAAATATTTAGTTTAAAAACAGTCTCTTTATAGATATGCGCATTGATAATTACGATTAACCTCACTTCGTGACTTTTTAATAATGAATAATTATTTTGAAGTTTACTTCGAATAATTCCGGTAACCACGCTGATATAACACTCCGAAACTTGTGTGAGTGGCTTTGAAAATTATCGATTAAAAGTTAAAGAAATAAAAGCTTCCAGTCAGTTTAACGTTACAATTTGATAGAAAATTAAAAATAAAATACACTAACTGGGGCACCAAGCTTCGCTCGGATGATAATATTTCTGACCTCATCTAATCGACCTATTTTTATAAATGTAAATTTGCTGAATTGAAAACGGCTCTAACGATACCTCTAGGTAAAGTTTTGCATGAGAATATTAAAAATAATTAGGTGGGTAAACCATGAAAGGCCACGTTAGCAAATAGACAGTTATTATTCTTATATTTCCTGAATAAATGATATTATTAATTAAAATTTTGCTTTATCATGTAACATGTAAAATACTTTTATTTATTGCAGATTTAATCACTATTTATTAATCTTATTTTTTAATAAAATCTTCCAAATGGCCTTGCTAGGAACAAGGCTCTATACAAGGCCGATATAATAAATCAGTATTTTAACTAGAAACTGACGTTGTGGCAATTAGAACATCTATTTATACTTAAAACAATACCTTTGTTCTATTTAAATTAAAATTAAATGCTTATAATAATATTATTTACTTATAAGTGCGATTTACAGTGTGTGTTTACGCGAATCATATTTTAAATTGGCGTTCGTAGGACCATGGTAGGTCACTATGACAAATAAATCGTTATTATTTTATTTACTGGATAAATGAAACAAACAAATTCTTAAATATCGCTTTTTTTATTGTGTAACACAAAATATTTTTTTTATTTTAGATTTAATTACAATTTTGTTAAATTTTAGTCAAATTAAAATCTTCCAAACGGCCTTGCTAAGAACATTCCTTATAAGACCGATATAATAAATTGGTTTTTTACTTTAAAACAAGCATTATGACACACAAAATATCTGATTACACTTAAACTACATAAAAAGGTCTTTCATATAAACGAAAAACGACACACTTACAATAATATCTATACATATAATAAAATCGTAAGAAAGTCAAAGTTGTACATTGATTTTTTTTAAATACTTGGGGCGTGATCTACAATCGATACCGAAGCAAAGAATATAGTTTTTAGAATTTTTCTCTGTTTGTCTGTATGTATGTCAAAACTCAAAAAGTACTGCATGAATTTACTTCCAATTTTGCATGAATATTACTAACAGTTCGGGTCAACATATAGGCTAAATATTATCACGCTATCACCTACGGAGGAGGAGCTGTGCGGAGTAAACGTAGTCCGCGCGGACGAAGTTGCTGGCAACAGCTAGTATTCACATAAAATGCGATTTTTATTGTGTCTTTGTATACGAATTAAGGTTAACGTCGTCGCATCGATGTCTGAACTTAGTTTAGCAAGGGTCCTCACTGGCAAAATAGTGGCACAAACGAATCGCCCCTACGTCTGTGTCTTTGATTTCGATTAATATTATTGTGAGTCGAAGGAATTTGTCCTCACATGGCAATAACTATGCATTTTTAATAATTGACCTTCGAAGGAGCATGGCTTTCCATGGTTCACCTACCTTATTCAAAATATGCACCATCATTCACAGTTTTCATATTCGGCTATGAGCAAAATATTTTTTCATGTGAAAACGGATTATCACGGAGATGACGATTACTGAGATATAGTAAGTCTATCTAATTACAAAAAAAGCTGTTTGATAGAAACACGTAGAAACCAATTACATACAAATATTTATACAAGAATTAGTCGTTTAAATTAAAAATACATAATATCAACACGTCAGTTCCCTTACGTAATTCATTGCAATCTTCGCTCAAACAGCATTCGCACTCTTCAAAATCCTTTTCAACCGTCAAAAAAGGAGATCCTGTTGAAATGTATGTATGTAATTTTGTTGGAATTTGAAAATATTTGAGTATGATGAGCTATTTAGGCGTTCAAATCCATGTATTAAAGAACACGGGCGAGACTTCCTACATCGCTTTTTTAGTATTTGCCTATATATATACATATATATATATATATATAGGTATATATATATATATATATATATATATATATATATATATATATATATATATATATATATATATATATATATATATATATATATATATATATATATATATATATATATATATATATATATAGGTAAGGTATACGCAAACTAGTCTGTATTTAGGTATTTAAACTATTTACGTTGTCATTGGGTGTCCAGTGTAACTGCTAATCTCAAAAATCAAAGTTAGATTTACAAAATTCTTAGCTAAGATTTTGCCAAGACACTTTTGAGATACTTAAAAATATAACAAAAATAAATTAGCCTTAAAACTATTCTTTAGTACAAAAAACGGAGAAATTTTACATAACCTACAATAGTTTAAGAACTGTGTGGTCTATGAAATAAATAGAACGACAAACATATACATAATACCTATACTAAAGTTGATATCTTTTGGCGAGAAATAATGCCACATGCATAAGTTTACCGGCTACCTTACCCTTTAAACCGGAACACGACATTGACAAGCACTGACGCTATTGCGTCAGGAAATGATAAGGCGGTTGTACCAGACCCGGGCGCGACAATGCAGAATTCTACCACGTAGTACATACCCAGATAGATATAGCTACAAGTACATAGCTATATCTATCTAAGCGTTCACTCGATCGAACTTCAGAGCGGCCAATGTAAATTGGCTGAATTATACATACATTTTAATATAAAGTAGTCCTCATACGTTGTTGTAGAGTAGTATCAAAGATAATTTGGTAGTATTAACTTTTTACTAAGTAATACGCGTTTACGAAAAATCGACAGTGAAGCAAAATGGTCCCGGATCAAGAAAAAAGTAAATATTTTAAAGTATTCTTAAATAGACTAATTATACTGTTTCACAAATAACATGCTACATATTTGTTTGTTCGTTTGTAAATTAGCACGTCATCTATATATATAATAAAATCGTGGGAAATTCAAAACTGTACATTGAATATTTTTTAAAAGAATACTTGGGGCGTGATCTTCAATTGATACCGAAGCCAAAAATATAGTTTTTAGAATTTTTGTCTGTTTATCTGTTTGTCTGTATGTATGTTCGGGGTAAACTCAAAAAGTACTGCATAGATTTACTTCAAATTTTGCATGAATATTACTGACAGGTCGGGTCAACATATAGGCTACATATTACCACGCTATCACCTACAGGGAAGGAGCAGTGCGGAGTAAACGAAGTCCGCGCGGACGAAGTCGCAGGCAACAGCTAGCCAGTAAGAAATTTGTAATACTTAATACATATTTTACGGATATTCTACTTTACCTTAAAATGTTCTTATCAACAAAGGTTGTCTGGTAGAGATCGCTCTTTGGCGATAAGACCGCCTTTGTGTTGGTACTTTCTTTAAATTGTCTTTCAGTTATTTGTACTTAGCATGTATTTTTACTGTAATTATGTGCACAATAAAGAGTTATCATTCATTCATTCAAATTTCATACCATATTTCACCCTCTGTTTCTCCATTTTAATATAAGGGATGAATTTCAAAAAAACCTTTTCTTACTTCCCGTTTACATCATAAGAACAACCCATGTGTAAAATTGCAGCCTTCTTGGTCGAAAGGTTTAGGCTGGGCGTTGATATGTCAGAGTGAGTCAGGAATTTTCTTTTTCAACCGACGACAGAACGGATGTAATCAATTTGAAATGTATGTACGTAATATTGTTGAAATTGGATAATATTTGAGTATGATGAAAAATATTTATCTATTTAGGCATCCTATACAGTTAGGCATATGTTTGTATATTTGTTCACGAATTTTGGGAAAAGCCAAATCAAGATAATTCTTTTTTATTTATGTTAGGTATATTCCAACTTAGGGAACATTCGAGTTTGCATAGTTATAGTTGATATTTGAAGTCGGCTTTAATTTTAAAATTTCTATTATAATTATATTATATATATATATAATTATAATAGAAATTTTAAAATTAAAGCATATAATAGCAGATAATAGTCAGTCTTCTTTCTTTTTTAAAGTTATTAAAAATCTCTTCCTTGTCATTAATTGACCGATGATTTATAGTCTTGTTAACATGTGCTTTTGAGGTCAAAACTTTATCTAATTCTCTAAAAATTATGATTTAGGTGTTATTCGATTCGGAATGGCATGTAGAAACTTTTTGAGAAAATTGAAGGGCCGTTCGTAAAAACTGTAAAAGTTATAAACAATTGAGTGAAATAAAAAACGGGGGTTTGGTTTTTCGCCAATATCCCTAAAACTATTTGAGATTTTTTAAATTTAAAATAAGATTCAAAGAGAGGAAGAAATTTCCCAAAAAAAGTCTCTACTCCTGGAACTGTATTGATTTGTATGATTTTCCTAAAGGATTGAAAATACGCCCGAAAACGGATACACCGGCTTGCGCAAGCCACGTCCACTTTGGGCTTTTAATGAATAAATATTATTTTAACTTATAAAATATGAAAATTAAGAAAACTAATGCGCCTACAAGATAGATCAACAAACAATAATCAGTCGGCAATTTTTTTTTATCGCGATTTCTTATTTAGTTATACATTAATTAACTTACAATTTTTTGTAGTACCAATGAAAGTACCATTGAAAGTGCCATAATTGTTAAACTATAAATCTGGATTTTTTTCCTTTCATGGAGCTATTTGACAAAGGCTTTAGAATAGATTCCCGTTAAAAAAAAATAAAAAATTGTTAATTTTCACTTTGTTATTAACAATTATGAAGCGCGATGATTACAAATCATTTTTAGATAGCTTTTGATAATTAAAAAACGAAACAACAGTAATCTTATGAAAAAAAAAATGCTTAATCGCGCTTCATAATTGTTAATAACAAAGTGAAAAATATATATTTTTTTATTTTTTCCAACGTGAATCTCTTTTAAAGCCTTTGTCAAATAGCTCGATGAAAGGAAAAATATCCAGTTTAATAGTTTAACAGTTATCGCACTTTCAATGTTAACCTTAGGGTTATAAAAAATTGTTAGTTATTATTAATGGATAACTAAATAAAAAATCGACATAAAAATTTTTTGCTGACGGATTATTGTTTATTGATCTATCTTGTAGGCGCATGATTTTTTTTACTTCTTAATTTTCATATTTAATAAGTTAAAACTAACAAAAAGCAGAGCTTTGTATGGGTTCGCAAAGTTATACTATCTAGTAATATTGTTAGAAAAGTATTTTTATGAGAATTACATCTTTTGATGTATAGACTTTATTTATAATAATAAAGTCTATAATCTTTTAATGTATAGAAAAATAAATAATAAAGTATTGCACCTCTCGCATTGTATATCTGTTTTGTTAATTTTTCACCTACCATTCTTTCTAAATGTCCAACCAACCAACCAACGGAGCATGCCCTTTCTCATCTTTACACCAACACTTTCTTTCAAGCATAACTTCTCTCTCACTTCAACATTACGAACCCGGTCCGCGAGAGTTACGCGACATATTTTTCATAGCTATTTGTTTCATCGACTGCGTTGATTATACTTTCATGCCCTCCTAATATACCCAACTCTCACTTTCATACAATATCATTGGGATAGGCACATGATTATGCAGGGCAAGACGGGCACCCTGACTTAAAACTGGGCTTTTAAGTAATCTCTCTAACGCTCTATTCACTCTGTTCCCCGCACACATCCCTGCTCTAGACCTAAAATCCCCTTGTGCCTAACACAACATTCCTTCGGACTTCCCTTGCATTCTCCTTTCCATGTTTTACTATACACCTTCGATGCTAAGCTGATCAAACTGATGGCCCTATAGCTATTTCAGTCTATACGTGAACCCTTGCCTTTATACTAGTGCCCGATGACCGCGCGCGCCAGTCAAATATAAAGAAAAGTATTTTGTGAAGTAGTCTCTTAATAAGTTCAAAAATCATTAATAAAAAATCTTTAAACCGGATGATCCTGCAAGCCATCTCTGAAACCGTGTTTAAAAGGATACTGTTTTAACTTTTAAAACTTTCGAATTTGATTATTGATTTTGATCTTTCACCGCAAACCGTTTTTCGAACAGCCAGGCCGTTTAAAATCTGTGAGAGATTTAATCACGTGCCCACATACAGATATATACTGACGTCATTGAAAAAATATAATCACGTTTCAAGAATCTAACCATGGATATCTGATGAAAGCTTGATTTTTGAAAATCGCGGTTAATAATTATAATTTCCTGCGTAAAGTTTTAAAATCTTTTAAAAATATTTATAAACATGTTATTTAAAATTGCTCTAATAATACTATACAAATATAAGACAATTTAAACGCAGAAATCTTGCAAACAGTTGATTTCCCACTTCCAGTATCTCCCGTACTCTGCATCAGATCTTTATCAAATTAAAATTAAATAATCTGAGAAGTATCTAGGTATTCACTGAAACAAAAAAAAATGCTTATCGGTTCAGGCGTCTTCGAATAATCAGTGAACATTCTTAAAAAAAGATTCCGACCAAATAGGAAATGTAACGATGAACTCATTTAACTAGTTATACGTATGTATAGCTAGCGATCAGTACAATCGACGTAATCGATCATATAGCAAAGAAGAATTTCGCCGCCTCGAGCCTGTCGACACTAGCTCATCGGAAGAGCGTCCCGGCTTTAGGGAAAAGGTCGCAGGTTCAAATCCCGCGTGTCGATATTTTTCTTTGCTGTTTTTAAGGTTTTTCCAAATAGGAACCTCCTCCTTTTTGGGTAGTCGGCTGAAAATAGTGAGTAGCAAAAAATGCTTAGGCACCTAATTGCTGGAAAAGTTGAAACCGAGTTTTTTTTTATTTTTTTCACGGGACAAATTACACTTACTGATCTAACCCCAAAGTAAGCAAATTATTTGCTTGTGTTATGGGCGTTAGTCAACTGTACTAATACATAGAAGTATATATATATAAATACAAGAATATCGAACCCGAGCCCCGTCGATTGCGTAGTCAGGGTTGCTAACCACTCGACCAACCGGGCGGTCAAGAGTGGAGTTGGTGCTACAGAAGAGCAGCGCAAGGTAAAAATTGTCTCCAGAATTGCATAATTATAAATCACAATTCACAAAACATCAAGATGACAAGATTTAAATTTTAACATAATCTGTATTATTAGTTACAATTTGCTTACTTATTTTTTATATCACTAATCTGGAAAAAGTGATGACTCAAAATTTGGAGGCGCCTACCCTCAATCGATTTTAACTCGTTAGTTTTATAATAGATGGCGTTACTAGAAATAAGATTCTAATACTAAACGTATCTTCTATCGATTTTAACTCGTTAATTTTATGATAGATATCGTTAGTAGTAATAAGATTTTAATAAAAAATGTATCTTCTATTTTTTTTAAGGTCTGTAAAATGGTATTTTTCTGGGAGATAACATATCTAGACATGAATTTAAACTACTACGTCGAAGCACAAACCTAAAAGTCCGATAATTTTTCAGTAAAATGTACCACAAAAGTGCATAGAAAGTGGCCTAGTGTAGGGCGAGCGAAGCGAGCTCTAATAATATTTATTCCTTAAAAGTCCCAAAGTTGGCGTGGCTTGCGCAAGCCGGAGTATCCGTTTACGAGCGTATTTTCAATCCTCTGGGAAAATTATAAATCTTTATTTTACAGTTCCAAGAGTATGGATTTTTTTGGGAAATTTACTTCTCTCTTTGAATCTTTTTTCAAATTTAAAAAATCTCAAATAGTTTTTGAGATATTTGCGAAAAACCAAATCCCCGTTTTTTTCACTTAATTGTTTATAACTTTTGCAGTTTTTGCGAGCGGCCCTTCAATTTCCTCAAAAAGTTTCTACATGCCATTCCAAATCGAATGACACCTAAATCATTATTTTTAAAGAATTAGAAAAAGTTTTTACCTCAAAAGCACTTGTTAACCAGACTATTATATGTAACTCAGCTAATTAAAACGTTTCTTTTTTTTCAGATTTACCTATTGGAGTTCAAGTGGAAGAAATTAAAATACCCGTTCCCTGGGGTCATGTCGCAGCTCGTTGGTGGGGACCTCGTGACAAGCAGCCGGTAATCGCAATACACGGCTGGCAAGACAATGCTGGTACTTGGGATAACCTAATACCATTACTACCCTCTACCTTAGCCGTTCTCTGTATTGACTTACCTGGACAAGGCCGCTCATCACACTATTATTCTGGCATGATATACTATAAATTTTGGGATGGCTTATATCTTTTACGAAGAATCGTAAAATATTTCGAATGGAAGAATGTAAATTTAATGGGTCATTCTATGGGTGGACAAGTATGTTTTATGTACGCAGCTACATTTCCTAATGATGTCGAAAGAATAGTTTTAATAGATATTGCTAGTCCAGTAATCATGGCACCACGTGATAGTGTGAAACTCACAAAGTCTTCTGTAGAACAAATTTTACAATATGAAAAGTTGTCAACGAGCAGTTTTATCGTAAGTTCGTACGAAGACATGATTGACATGGTTCATATTGCTTATAAAGGTTCAGTGTCAAGAGAAAATTGTAAAATTATGATGAAGAGAGGCTCAACTAAAACAGAGAAAGGGTATTACTTCAATAGGGATTTAAGATGCAAAGAAGCAAACTTAGCTATGATGTCAATATCAACGGCTTTAGAATATGCTGAAAAAATAAAATGTAAGATTCTTAATATAAAAGCAGTGTCTGGGTTATACAATAATGATGTTAATAACTACTACGAGACCGTTATGGATAGTTTAAGAGAGAACGCCGATCTCACTTATGTGAAAGTTGAAGGAACTCACCACGTTCACTTAAATACACCGGAAAATGTTGCGCCTTTATTGAAAAACTTTTTAGAAGATTTGTTTTAATAAGTTTTTATTCCAACAAAGTTATTTATCGTGCGCTTGGCGAATGGGGAGAAAATGTCTGACCAACACTTTGGTAGTATAGTTATATGTTAGAAAGATACAGGAAAGTGGAATAAAATATGTGTAAGCCGTACGCGTAGTAATAAAACTTTATTACCATTCCTTCGTTGTACTTGTTATTTAATAATACTTATACAATTTATAACAAGATAAAATTAAAAATTTCAACAACCTCCGACACATTCTGTTATGCTAAGACCGCCTTTCTGCTTACACATCACTTTAAGAGCAAAACGTGAAAGAAATCCTGCACCATCAGGTTGAGGTTACCATGAATGCTTAATAAATGAGCTTAAGTTTTTATATTGCAAGCCTCCTTTTAGCACTACCATGTAATACTAAAAATAAGCCTGATTTATTTGCAAAAATGTACCAAATTAGATCACACTCGATTTACACACGCACACACATGGTTTATTTAGTTTAGGAGTTCCACGGCTACCTTCTAGTCCTACTAGCAGTCCCTGCGAATCTTCTGTCAATCATTATGCAAACAAGGTCTAAATTTTAATTTTCCCGCTGTATGAATACTCATTACAACTACATGAAATACTTTTGCATATGAATATATAATATCCACTCGTCTAATATTGATTTATTGAGGGGAATTGATTTTCTGCTGTAGGTTTTCCTCTGTGTTGGTCCTCCTTTGAAGAAAAGCCAACTGCTGTTTTGCCAGGTAGGTCGAAAGAGACGAACGATTGGGTAAGCGTGGCTGCTAGGTGGTAGAGTTCTGCATGGTCTTGCCTGGGTCTGGTACTACTGCCTTACATATTCCTGCCGTAATAGTGTCAATATTTTGCACTGCCGTGTTCCGGTTTAGAGGGTAAGCTAGCCGGTCAACTTATGCATGCGGCATAAACCTTGCCATAAGATTGTAACGCACCATTAACATCTTTGGTGTTTTTAAGCGATGGTTTACTCTTTCCATCGAGGGACCAATGTGCTTGTTTGCTGTCTTATATAAAAAACTATGTAAAGGCCAGCTTTATCTTCATAATCTTTAGTTTGGATGCTCACCTTCCGAATCCACCATCAGTTCCAGTTTGGAGGGTAAGGTAGCCGGTAAACTTATGCATGTGGCATTCGACCTCGCAACTAGATAGAAACGCACATTAACATCGTAATTGGTGTCTATAGGCGATAGTTGACTCTTTCCATCAGGAGACCCATCTGCTTGTTTGCTATCTTATGATATAAAAAAACTGTATTGCCCAGTTCCTATTTTAGTAAAACGACTCGTTTTAGTTACGAACGGTAACAGTTTCTACGAGGCGTAAATTAAAACCATATGAATGTCAAATTATCAGATGTCTCGTCTCGTTATTAAGTATTAAATTGGTTGGTAATGATTATTGTTACGGATAACGGATCGTTAATTATAGGCACCCGGCAGAAGTAGTCTGCGGAGATAACCATCGCCTGTACACACCAAAGTACTACCCGTGTGGCGTGGTTGGAAAGCCACATGTATTTTACTAGCTACTTTCTTTCATGGTAGATGAAAGGTTAACAAAACAGATATACAATGCGAATGTGGAAGGATGTAGGTACCGAGGAAGACTAAGACTGACATACCACGATCAGATTGATCGAGTACTGTCCAAAAGTGGTGTCAAGAGTCTTCGCAACCGGCGTGTGTGTATGAAGAGAGTGATGAATGTGGAGAAAGCGAGACAAGCCTGCAAGGATCGTGATGTATGGCACTCGGTTCTCTCTGCCTACCCCGTAAGGGATCTAGCGTGAAGATATGTATGTATGTACTTTACTTTCCAAACTGTAACACTAAAGTAAAAGGCATTAACGCTATTGCGGCAGGAATAGCTAAGGCGGGGGTCTCACATCAGGGCAGCACATTGCAGAACTCTACCGTCTCGTAGTCACGATAATAGTGACTAGTATTTAGTCAATTATTCGTCTTTTACGAATTGCCTGGCAGAATAGCGGGTGGGCTATTCTTCAAAAGGTGCCCGAACCACCACACGGAGTAAACTGTCGTTGATAAATGATATGTAACAAGTTCAGGTGTATAATGAATTCCGACCTTTCGTGTTTCCTGTGTGTACAGTCAGCAGCAATGAAATGTATTACGAAGCTTTTTAATTAATATGACAATGCAAAAATGTAAATAAGATTTGCCTATTAATATTTTGAACAAATTGAACGAATTGATCTAACCCCAACGTATTTTTTATACTATAAGATAGCAGCCAAGCAGATGAGTCCCCTGATGGAAAGAGAAACCATCACCTATAGACACTAAAGATATTAATGGTGCGTTGCTATCTTGTGGCGAGTCTAATGTCACATGCATACGTTTACCGGCTACCTTACCCTCTAAACCGGAACACGACAGCGACAAGCACGGGCGCTATTGCGGCAGGAATAGGAAAGGCGGTGGTACCAGACCCGGGCGAGACAATGCAGAACTCTACCACCTCGTGGCCACGATGGTAGTGACTCGCATAACCAATCGGTCGCCTTTTACCACCTGGCAGAACAGCAGTTGGCCTATTCTTCAAAGGAGCCCGGACCAACACGGGGAGCAAATTATAATTGAAACAAATTATAATTTGCTTGAAGTATGGGTGTTAGTCAACGATACTAATACATATATAAATACTGTAACATCTATATATATATATATATATATATATATATATATATATATATATATATATATATATATATATATATATATATATATATATATATATATATATATATATATATATATATACATATAATAAAATCGTAGGAAAGTCAATGTATGTCCGGGGTAAACTCAAAAAGTACTGCATGAAATTACTTCAACATTTGCATGGATATTACTAACAGGTCGGGTCAACATATAGGCTACAAGCTACCACGCTATCATCAACGGGGAGGAGCTGTGCGGAGTAAACGAAGTCCGCGCGGACGAAGTCGCTGGCAACAGATAGTATATGATAAACAACCAAACCAAGAAATACAAACATCTATGCACACAAATGTTTGTTCCTGTCGGGAATCGAACCCCTGCCTCATCGATTCGTGGTTAGGTTCGCTTACCTCTCGATTAACGGGGTGGTCAATTTACAAAATTATGTTAAATACTAGCTGTTGCCCGCGACTTCGTTCGCGCAGACTTCGTTTACTCCGCACAGTTCCTCCCCCGTAGGTGATAGCGTGATAATATGTAGCCCATAAGTTGACCCGACCTGTTAGTAATATTCATGCAAAATTTGAAGTAAATCCATGCAGTACTTTTTGAGTTTACCTCGGACATACATTGACTTTCCTACGATTTTATTATATGTAATAATATAGATATTATAAATCTATGAAAGTCTGACTGTGGTGTTTGTGCATTTCATTTCTAATATTATGTCAAATTAAAAACAGGCCCTACAAAGTTGCCGTAACATAGCTCCACTTTTATAGATCTTTTAATAACACGAAGAATAAAAATGAAATTTCTATTAGAAGTAAAAGGTACCGATTACCGAATTTTCTTTATATATACTGTTTTTTGTGCAGACTGTACTTATTCTAATTACGCATGTACAATGGACTGTGGTAATACTAATTATTTTAAAAATTTACTTCTATGCACGCTATACCTGTAGCCTTTAGATAAAATAATACGACGTGTTTATTCAAATATTACTATCATTAAAGACTTGTTTTTTTCGTAACTAAATTGAGTGTATCGAAGTAACAATGGTCGAAGAAGGTAAGAATAATTCATTGTTTTAATAAATTTAACCAAAACACATGTCACGTTGCAAAAACTTAATTTGAAGTGTGCAAGTCATGAAGATGATGTGTTATATCAATTTATTGATGATTAAACGTAACCGAAATTAAAGTTTTGTACAATAGTAACAGTTAAATATGTTAACAGTAGTCAATTAAAATTCTCAATTTTTTTAAATTATTCATAGCCAAAGAGTATGTAATGTATTTATTCCAAGCGATATATCTTATTTTGTTTAAAAAACGTAGAACATTCTTCTAGTAGATCTATTATTGTCACTCGAAAAGACATGCAAGAGATACGTAGTATTTATTGTATACTCTTTGCAAGAGACGTTCAAAGGCTACGTCGCCTGTGTTCATTGGGATCATTGATTTTATACATTTTATGCTTTTTGTCGTCGTTACTAGTTCACAAATTTATATCTGCTACCAAAAGAGATTAATGTACTACGAATGTACATAGAAATCGTTGCTGCTATATAAACGTTTTTTTTTTGAAAACAGTGTCGGTGTAAAGATATGAGAGGGCATGCTCCGTTGGTGTAAAATAAGGCTAGATGAAGGATTAAAAAAACAGATATGTGCAAGTGTAGGTACCGGGGAAGACCAAGACTGACGTATCAGATTGATCGAGTATTGTCCGAAGGTGATGTCAAGTCTTCGCAACTGACATGTTTGTATGAAAAGAGTAATGAATGTGGAGGAAGCGAGAGAAGTCTGCAAGGATCGTGATATATGGCACTCGGTTCTGTCTGACTACCCCGTAAGGGTTCTGGCGTAAAGATATGTATGTATGTATGTTTCTCTTTTAATAACATCTTTGAGAGTAGGTATGTTTAGTTTTTGAGGCATTCCAATTGCAACTCCTCTAATGCCCGCCACCGTCTGCAGCATGTAGTCTAGCGTTGTCCTGAAACAGCAGTAGATACGTTCGATCAACTGGTCAATCCCAGTTATTTGACGATTAGCTATTCCATCATGTCTAGCAAATCGTGGCAATAACGATCTGCCGTAATCGTCTTGCTATATTTAAGGAACTTGTAAACACACGGAGAGCACTGGTCCATCATATGTTGTCAGTGTTTTTTCGGCCCTTGAAGAATATACCATCTGCCCTTCTGCCAGGCAGTTCGTGAAAGGTGAACGATGGCTATACGAGTCATTACCATGGTGACTATTAGAACTTCTACAACGTCTCGCCCGGGTCTGGTTCTGGTAACACCGCCTTACATATTTCTGCCGCAATAGCGTTAATGTTTATCATTATCGTATTTCGGTTCGGAGGGTAAGGTAGCTGGCAAAATAATGCATGTAGCATCAACACACCACCACGTGGCTACAACGAATCTTTACCATTTTTGACGTCAATAGGCGACGACTGTTTCTTTCAATCAGGAGAAACATCTGCTTGTTTGTAATAAAAATATACTTATTAGTACCCGAGTCATCTTTCGTTTTGGCCAGGTATTGGCTGTCCCTCCTGGGTTCAAACTTTTGATGAGCGTTTCTGGTATTTGTAAATGATCCATTTTTCCTATTCCTAAAAACCCTATCAGTAATCAAGATTGTAGTGATGCGAATTTGCTGAATGTGTTTTTTTAGATTTACCAAAGGGAGTTCAAGTGGAAGAAATTGAAATACCTGTTCCCTGGGGTCACGTTGCAGCTCGCTGGTGGGGACCTCGAGAAAAGCAGCCGGTGATAGCAATACACGGCTGGCTGGATAATGCTGGCACATGGGATAAACTTCTTCCTTTACTTCCCTCCAAACTATCTGTTATCTGTATTGATCTACCTGGACACGGATTATCTTCACACTATAACCCTGGGAAAGTATACTACGTTCTTTGGGACGGAATAGTCGTTTTACGAAACATTATTAAGCATTTTGAATGGAAGAACGTAATATTATTGGGTCATTCATTAGGTGCAATAATAAATTTTATGTACTCAGCAATTTTCCCTGACGAAGTGGATAGAATAGTTTGTATCGATTCTCTAAGTCCTGCTAATTTGGATCCTCAAATGTATGTTCCATTCACTGGAATTTCAATAGACAGCATGCTAAAATATGAAAATGTGTCAAATGAGAACTTTGTGTACAGTTATGGTGAAACGCTTAGTATGTTGCATGAAGGCCATGTTGGATCTATGTCTAAAGAAAGCTGTAAAATTTTAATGAAAAGAGGCACAACTAAGAAGGGTAATGGATATTATTTTAATAGAGATCTAAGGCTCGTCAGACCTATATTAGGATCAGTATCATTAGAATGTGCTTTAGAATTTGCGGGGAAAGTTAAATGTAAAGTTTTATTTATAAAAGCGAAACCAGGCGAAACTGTATCAAAGCAGGAAAATCAACGGAAGGTAATAGAGAAGTTAAAAGAGAATACGGATATAAAGTGTGTGGAAGTGGCAGGAACTCATCACGTACATTTGAATACGCCAGAAAAAGTAGTGCCTATATTAGAAAATTACTTTAAAGATTTATTTTACTAAGCGAAATTTTTACTCTTCAAACCTTAGGGAATCTACTTAAAATTTTGATATTTTCAAATTTAATATGTTAATATTTTCAGTAGAGTTCTCTAGACATAGAAGTTTAAGGGAATCAGGAATTCTTTTATTGGAAACTTTCTTGAAAAATATTTAATATGCTACGTACTAGATAAGCTATGCTAAGTTATATATACAAAAGATGGTAATTACCGTGAATTTCATGACATGCGTTTCATTGAACGAGCTCTGACGTAGGTGTAGTCCATGAACTGCACTTTAGTGGAATACAAGCTGCGTGGAGCCTGCCTTGTTTAGTTAGTACATTGAAGTCTTTGATATTTAGAAGTAATCGTTATGAGTTGACCATTTGCGAAGTTTATTTTTTATATTAAAAATATAATATTTTAAAGGTATTCATTAAGTTATTTCATAATTCCTTTCTGATAGACCTGGTTTAGCTAGAAAGGTGGATGTTTTTTTTATATCATTAGATAGCAACTAAGCACATAGCTCTAATGATAGAAAGAATAACTGGCACCTATAGACTCCAAATTACTTGTTGGTGTGTTGCTGTGCGTGTGGTGGGAAAGCAATGCCAAATGCATAAGTCTACCACCCTAGTAGCAATTTGGTAAAAGCCTTGTGCCAGCATGGATCAAGATACTGTAGAAAGATTGTAGATCAAGAATTGTACAAGAATTGGTGCAGATTCTTGACCAAGATTATTGGTCAAGACTTGAGCCAGACTGTAGTCAGAATTTGTCAAGAATTTGACCAGAAATCTGGAGCCATCTATTGCTAAACTTTGGGACTATCCTATAGAGTAGAGGTTCTCATTTTACATTAGTTTCATTTACAACACTGTAGTCGAGAAGTGAGTTCTCAGAGTTCTCTGTAGAAAATAAATCTAGTTTTTTTTTAAAATACGAGTGACAGCTTCTTGAATTTGTCATTAAATTCGACAAGACCTTTTTTTTTACCAATAAAAACAGCAATTTTTTTAAGCATTACTACAAACTCAATGCGTTATTGTAAAAAATAACATTTTTAAACTTGTTGACTAGACTATAAGTGAGAACCACTGCAATACTATACTTTTCACACTCAAGTAGAAAGGAGGGAAATAGGTGCGTGCTCGTCGTCTTTTGCGTTTCTCGCGCAAGTCTATGTCAGGACTCTGGGCCAAGAATTTGGTCAAATTCTGGTCACAGACTGGCCCAAGTCTGCCGCCAGTCTGGATAAAGAATCTTGATCAAGTGTCTTGGTCAAGAATTGTCCAATTCTTTACAAAGTGCTTCTCCAAGTATCTTGCTAAAGAATCTTGCTCAATTCATTGCTACTAGGGCGGCTACTTACTATCCGAAAGGGAACTCGACAATAATGATGGCTAATATAACGCATACATTGATATAAAAACCCAAGATGCACAATCAGTATCTCAAAATCGTCCTCAAAAATGAGCGCACAATTTCAAATGGTGCGCTCATTTCAAATAGAATCGCGTCGACACGTCACTGTCAATTTTATTACTTTTTGTACATTGCTTTTTAAAATCAACTATATATCTTGCACTTAAGGTTGGATATGCAAAAACATATATTTTTGCCATATCTATAACTATTTATGTGAAATTAGGGACAGTTTTAAGTGTCAGTTTTGTTTGAGACTGTGCATCTTGGGTTTTTTATATCACTGAACGCATAGCGTTAAATAATAATAGCGCGCTGTGTATACTCAACGTATAGTGTACGCTATTTAGATACACATTCGGCGCTATAACATAATGCCACGCTATATACCTATCTAGTGGCTAGCGTAGGCCGTATTTATAACATTATACCCTACGAAGTTACGAATGACGCGATCTAACGAGTAACGTGCCAGACCGTAGACGCTAGACGTTATTATAACATAGTTTATAGCGTTATAGCGTTTAGTCATCGTTCGCTGTATGACGTTTTGATGAGTTACGCGGCTCACGCGCTATCTCGGCCGGCTCACGTGTTCCAGTTCCTACACATTATAATATTGTCTATAATCTATCTTATAATATCTATAATATATCTATAATAATATCTAAATATAGTTTATAGTCTATAACGCGCTATCATAAAATAGTTTATTTGATGATAAGTCCATTAATGGCAGAACTGCTATAGCTAATTGGCTTATTATAATCATATATTGTAATAAATTGGCTGTTGCCCGCGACTTCGTCCGCGCGGACTTCGTTTACTCCGCACAGCCTCACACCCGTAGGTGATAGCGTGATAATATGTAGCCTACATGTTGACCCGACCTATTAGTAATATTCATGCAAAATTTGAAGTAAATCCATGCAGTACTTTTCTAGTTTACCCGTACATACATACAGACAAACAGACAAAAATTCTAAAAAAAAAATATATTTTTGGCTTCGATATCGATTGTAGATCACGCCCCAAGTATTATTTTTAAAAAATATTCAATATACAGTTTTGACTTTCCTACGATTTTATTATATGTATATAGATATTACTATAGTATAGTATATAATATATCTCAACAGCTTGGACGATTTGGACGATTTTTTTTAATGTTTGTTGTTAAACACTTAGGGTTATTCTCTAAAAGTGTATATTCCTCGGAGGATAAAAAAATTCTTAAATAACACAGTAAGCCGAGTGGGCTAGTATTGATAAAGCCATTGCTAAAATTACGATACATTTAATTTAACCATATTTTTTCTAATATTTGTTACAAAAAATAATTTCATTGCATTCTTGTCATTTTGGAATTAAATAAATAAATATTGATAGACAAATTATACAGTTTGAGTACAACCTACACTATCTACTACATATTTTGACACTGAAATACATATATAAATACTAAAACATCCAAACTAAGAAATACAAACATCTATGCTCATCACTCAAATGACGGTCGGAATTTGAGCCTGGGGCCCTTCTATTGCATAGTCAGTTTTGCTAATCAGTCGACTAACAGGGCGGTCACTGTTATGAAACAAAAATGTACAATACAATAAATAGTGGAGAATACAAAAATTTTGATTATAATAAATTATGAATATTATAATAAATTTGGCAAACATGTCATACATTTTTTTCGTAATATCCATTAGAAATGGACGACTACCATTTTTAAATTAAATAGTCACAATTCCGATTTCATATTTCGCCTCTAATGTCTATCTCATGTCTTATAGAGTGTAAGATCCGAACTAGAGTCAGACTTCACCCATCTGTTTAATGAATAAAAAGTAGTTTGTCTAAAATTTTGCATGTGAAAATACATATCTCGATTGTGTTGGCAAAAAAATCTTGGCAAGGCTATGATTAATTAATAATTTAAAATTGACTTAATCACGCAACATAAGTTAAAACATTTATAATAATTTTCACACAGCATAAGCTAAACTTAGACTAAATTAAATGTAGGATTTTTTCACAAAAAATAATTATTTAACTTCACAACAAAAGCTAAGAAATGTATAATCATTTTTCACACGGTAAAACATTCATTTTACAACATAAGCGAAGACATTTTTATTTATTTTTTTACACAAAAAAATAACTATATTGAATTTCATTGAACAACATAAGCTGAGACATTTATAATCATTCTTCACACAATAAACTATATGTAATTTCATTTCACAACATATAAGCTAAGATAGGTTTTATAAATCATTTTTCACACAACATTAGCTGAGACATTTTCACACAAAAAAACTAAAGTTCACTTCATTTAACAACATAAGCCGATACATTTATAATCATTCTTCACACAAAAAAACTATATTTAATTTCATTTCACAACATAAGCTAAGAAAGGTTTTATAATAGACATTTATGATTATTTTATACAGAAATAAAAAAAAAAAACATTTCATTTCGTTTCACAACATAAGCTAAAACATTTATAATTATTTATCAATCAGCATAAGCTAAAAGATTTATAATCTGTTTTTCCACAAATTAAGCTAAGACATTTTTAATAATTTTTCACACAACATAACAATAAGACATTTTAATTATTTTTCACACCATAAAACAACATTCAATTTCATTTTACAATATAAGCTATGAAATTTATAACCATTTTTTACCCAAAAAAACTACATTTCATTTCACAATATAAGCTGAGACATTTATAATCATTTTTTACACAAAAAAATATATTTTTTCATTTCGCAACATAACCCAAAATATTAATATAATTATTTTTCCCAAAAAAACTATATTTTATTTCACAACACATTTATATTTATTTTTCACACAATATACGCTAAGACATCAACAATAATTTTTCACACAACATACGTTAAACCATTTAAAATCATTTTTCACGTAATACAAGCAGTCATTTATAATCATTTTTCGCGCAACATACGATAGTTTGTTGTAAGACTGACGGACTATTTAAGTATAAATAACATTTAAAATGTATTAAACTCCGTTCCGAGCGCGTTCCGAGTTTACTAGGAATTTGTATGTGATTTGTACAGCGCCACCTAGTGGTAAACTTGTTTCTCCCGTTTACCACTAGGTGGCGCTGTACAAATCACATACAAATTCCTAGTAAACTCCAAACGCGCTCACGATCGAATGCGAAAAGAAAAACTCACACTTAGCACTCTGATCTTTTCTTTACTTCAATCAAATAATTAATCAATATGTTGCAACAATCATCTATATTATATTATAAACTAGCGACCTGCCCGCGGTTTCACCCGCGTAGCTTTTGTTTTCGTGGGAATATCGGAAAGGTTTATATACTAAAACCTTCCTCAAGAATCAATCTATCTATTAAAAAAACCCACATCAAAGTCCGTTGCGTAGTTTTAAAGATTTAAGCATACATAGGGACATAGGGACAGACAGAGAAAGCGACTTTGTTTTATACTATGTAATGTTGCGAAAGTTTGGATGAATGGATGTTTGTTATTCAGTCACGCAAAAACTACTGAACGGATTTGAATGAAATTTGGCACACAGGTAGAGGATGACCTGGAATAGCACATAGGTTACTTTTTATCCCGGAATAATTAGGTGATCCCGCGGGATTCACCAAAACCTTTTATAAAGCAGTGGGCTGCACGCTGCTAGTATTGTAAATATATACATAGTATTTAGTTTCATTACTTCATACAGAAGTCTTTAGTACACAGTTGTACTTGATGAAAGTCACTAATAAGTAACAGTTAAATTATACAATCGTGTGATAAATCTACATTTAAATAGTGGAGTATAATAGGGCCCCATCGTTTTTTGGTTGGAATATTAAATATGTCCTCTCTGTGGTCTAGTGGTCCTGGTGTCAGAGTTAATCACGTGAGGTTCTGGATTCGATTTCCGGGTCGGGCAATTCAAACATTTTTTATAATCATGTTTCTGACAAAAAATGTTGCCCGGGATTGAAATAAGTGCTTGGTTGGCGAAAGGCTGGCCATCTATCTCATTGTGGGACTAACGCCCGTATTCATAAACAACCCTTACCTAAGTAACGTAGTAACACTATGCGAAGAACGCTAATTTGCTATGCAATGCACACGACAAGCCATCTGTTTCATAAACAACACTTAAGTATTACTTGCCTGTGAGATATCATAGTGTCGAATACCCAGCTGTGATTGGTTGGTTTTATTGCAGCGTATTTCACACTGTATGTTTCACAAATGTCAATTGTCAATAGATCAAATTATCAAAATATTCTAACCACAATTCTATCCTACATTTCTCTTGCGTGTTGTTATTTTCAATTAGTTTTTGTTTATTAATTAATATATAGTGCCTGTTATCAATAATTTTTTTTGGAATTTAAATATAACTTGGAATTTAATTAAAGGTTTTGGAATATAAATATAACCGTTGTAAATATTTTGGAAGTTAAAAAAGATTTTGGAATAACTTATGAGTTATGTTGTTCTAATTATTCTTTGTTTGTTTAATCTACTAAAAATTTATATAATTATCGAATACTCCTTCACTCCTGTAATCCACAACAAACACAAATTTAAACTTCAATTATATTAACATTAACCCTCTAGACAATACATAGGTAGGTACTAAATGGGAAAACATCTGGACGCCAGATTCCAAAACGCGACACTATGCGTTCTCTAAAATAGCTCGGCGGTCAACTTTACTGTGCGTAGATTTGAAAGGACGCATAGTAGCGACCGGCACTCAAGTATTGTTTATGAAACGCTTTAAACGACCCTATGCGCTCGCTAACACTATGCAATCTCATAGTATCGTTTGTGAATACGGGTGTAAGTATCTTCGGCTAATTGTGGGTGAACTTTTTGTACCTCTGTCTACCTCTTCGGCGATACGGGCGTGAAGATACTTTATTAAATATCAGACAAGTGGGAATTTAAACTCGCGCGGATACCGTTTATAGTTTTCTAAATTTGTTATTTTAAATATCATAGACTTCTTATAGATTTTTCTGTAATCATTACAGACTAAAGAACTGTCTTTTGTATTTTATATCAAAATTTTCGGCCTGCTGTTAGGCAAATAGCTTCAAAATTATCTATTTATCTTATGATAAAACAAAAATATTTTTGTTATTCTCATAACTACCCTTCCCACAATATATCAAACGATATAGTTTATGACTCTCGATTTTCAATTTTTTTAATTTATTCTCCTAAAGTTACCCCCATTTTTATAATTAACCAGCTGACCCAGCAAACGTTGTTTTGCCTTACATATTAGGAATCCATAGCGGACAAACAATGTGACACGTAATTTATGTAAGACTACGGGATTGTCCTTCCACGCAGCCAGAATGGCATTAAACTTTATATGGTGGTTAAGTATTCTTAAATTTTTTAATTTTCCGCGCAATTTTCTTAATATTTTCTTTTATAAGAATCTTCTCCTTACAATTTACAAACACAATAAAAAAAAATTACCGAAATTGGTCCAGCCATTTAGGCGTGATGTCGTGACCAAGGAAAATAGGGATTGATTTTTATATATATAAAGGTTTCATAAATAATGCGGCCGTGTTTGGGTCACCAAATAACATGTCGACGCTTGACAGCATTGATATAAAAAACCCTAGATGCACAGTCCCGAACAAAACTGACACTCAAAAGTGTCCCTAATTTCTTTTAAGTAGTTATAGATATGGCAAAAACATATGTCTTTGCATATCCAACCTTAAGCGCAAGACTTATAGTTGTTTTTACAAAGCAGTGTACAAAAATAATTAAAAATTGACAGTAACGCGGCCGACGCGATTTTATTTGCAATGAGTGCACAATTTAAAATTCTGCACTCATTTTTGGAGGACGTTTTTGACACACTGATTGTGTATCTTGGGTTTTTTATATCAATGCTTGAAAGGCAATCCACACTAAGCGACATTGAGTAAACTTTACAGGAGAGCGATTTGAAGTTCAAATATAAATAATGATAAAAAGTGATTTAAAGTTCAAATATAAAGTAATCTATATTAATCATTGATATAAAAAACCCAAGATACACAATCAGTGTGTCAAAATCGTCCTCCAAAAATGAGTGCACAATTTCAAATTGTGCACTCATTTCAAATAGAATCGCGTCGGCCGCGTCACTGTCAATTTTATTTATTTTCGTACACTGCTTTGTAAAAACAACTATAAGTCTTGTGCTTAAGGTTGGATATGCAAAGACATAAGTTTTTGCCATATCTATAACTACTTAAATGAAATTAGGGACACTTTTGAGTGTCAGTTTTGTTCGGGACTGTGTATCTAGGGTTTTTTATATCAATGATATTATAATATTATAATGCGAAAGTTTGGATTATGGATGGATGTTTGTTACTCAATCACGCAAAAACTACTGGACGGATTTTAATGAAATTTGGCACACAGATAGATGATGATGAGAATAGCACACAGGCTACTATTTATCGGAATATGTATTATTATACGGAAAAATTAGTTGATCCCGCGGGATTCGCCAAAACTTTTATAATGCAGCGGGCTGCATGCTGCAGCTAGTATTCAAATATAAATAATCCTCCATACTAATATAATTGGAAAAGTGTATGTGTGTGTTTATTTGTCCGTCTTTCACGGCAAAACGGAGCGATGAATTGAATGGATTTTTTAAATGGAGGTAGTTGAAGGGATGGAGAGTGACATAGGCTACTTTTTGTCTCTTACTTTACGCGAGCGAAGCCGCGTGCTAAACCTAGTTTAAATATAAGTGTAATATATAATAAATTTAATTACAATTAAATTAGTTATGATTTTATTTGAACTCAAATCACTCTCCTGTAAAATTTACTCAATGTCGCTTAGTGAGGATTGCCTTTCAAGTTTCGATATGCATACATAATGAATTTTAATTGGTTCAGTAGTTTCTGAACCATGAAGCTATATTATATATGGAGGCAGCACTTCCAATACCTACTTGAAACAAAATTCTAAATACTGCTGTCATCTTCTGAGGTCTTACCCTCTCTTTCTAACACAGCTGTATAAAAAGAGATGCAGATACCTTATAGACAGAGATATAAATATAAAATGTGTTTCAAGTGATTAATACGGGTGCTAACTCCACCTATACCTAATACTTCATGTTCTGAACAAATCTGTGACAGACGGATATACAGACTGACACATGAGTGATTCTATGACAGATCCGTTCTTTCCGACATCTTATAAATTAGTAATCTTAAATGTAAGCTACGCACTGTTATGAGTATGGCACGTCACTAGTGTCGACACACATCCCTAGTGAGAGACCAAGCGCGTCCCTCAAGATGGCGTCCGCACGGTAGTTAAGATGTATCTCGTTAAAGACGTATCTACCAGTTAAATATAATAAAAGTAATAAAGTTCAAGACTATAGTGTCATTTATCATACGATGCACCTACCAATACATGGTGTCAGAAGTTGGGTTCGTAATCTATATTAAACTGTATAGTATAGTCATTGTAAAATCTTCGTGTGCAGTCGGCGTGTCTGCGTCATGTCTAAGAAACTTTCTGGAATGGCAAGTCCACAACCCATGTTGATGAATGGAAATATAGCTCAACAATGGAAAAAATGGGTGCAATCATTTAAATTTTATTTACGTGCGTCTGGCATGGATGAAGAAAGTGATGGCAGAAAGGTAGCTTTATTTTTACATGTTATTGGTGAAAAGGGCGTGGACGTATTTAATACATTTGGAAAGAACGAGGATGACGTTAAATATGAAGAACTTATAGAGTTATTTCAAAATCATTTCGCGCCAAAAACTAACCTTACTTATGAGTGTCATAATTTTTTCACGTACAAACAAAGTGAAAATGAATCCTTAGACGACTTTGCTTGCGCATTAAAATTAAAGTCTCAGAACTGTGAGTTAGGACAGCTGCAGGAACGCCTAATTAAAATAATGTTCATATGTAACATGAATCAAAAATATAACTATATCAGAGAAAAATTATTGCTTGAGGATAAAATGGAACTGGATAAAGCCCTAGAGATGGCAAAAGCCATGCTCGCTTCCAGACATCACACGGATGAATTGGCAGCAGAACAACATTCAGTTTTATATAATAAAAGTCAGTCACGCTCAAGATCAAAGTCTAACTCAAAGAATGTCAGTCAACAGTCAAGAAAGGATGTGTGTACAAGGTGTAGTCAGGTGCATCGTTATAAATGTCCAGCATTAAATGTAAAGTGCAGAAAATGTGGAAAAGTAGGTCATTTTGCTGTTTGTTGTCGGTCAATGAAGTCAAAGTCAGTTAAATATGTGCAGTCAGATAATAATATGCAACAGGTACAGTCAGAACAAGATGAATTGTTTATAGGTCATATTCCGTCAACAAAGTCATTGTCAAATGAGTGGACAATTAATTTATATATTAATAATACTCAAATAAATTGTATTATTGATACAGGTAGTGATGTCAATATTATGTCAAAATGTGTTTATGATTCAATTAACACTAAACATTCATTGTCTAAAACCGATGTAAAAATTAAGTCATACACTGGTAACCGTCTAGAGGTACTAGGTCAACAAAAATTAGAGTGTAAATTCCAATTTAATGACACTTATTTAACAAAACAAATTACTTTTATAATTGCAAATGTGAATTCTCCAACTGTATTAGGTAAACTTACTTGCTCAGAAATTGGACTAATTAAAAGAGTCTTTTGTGTAGATACTACTGAGTCAGAAAGTAATGATAGTCAATTATCTTTGGAAATAAGTAAAAATGAATCAAATTCAAGTCAGGTAGTATTTCCTAAAGTCACAAATAGTCAGTCACAGTCATTTTCATTACAGTCTACTCAGCCAAAAAATATAAATTTAAATAAACTTGTTGAACTTAATGATTATATTTTTACCGGTCTTGGTTGTCTTCCTGGTGAGTGTGATATAAGTATCAACCCTAAGGTCCAGCCAAAAGTCGATGCTCCGAGGAAGGTACCATTTGCATTACACCAAAAACTTCAACAAGAACTTGAGAAGATGGAAAAAATGGATGTCATTACCAAGGTCATAGAGCCTACTGAATGGGTGAGTTCTTTAATTTTAGTAGAAAAGAAAAATGGTCAGTTAAGGGTATGTCTAGATCCCCGTAATTTAAATCAGGCAATTAATAGGACTCATTATCCGATTCTATCAGTAGACATGGTCCGAGCCAAGGTGGCTGGCTCAAGATTTTATTCCACCTTGGATGCAAGTAGTGGATTTTGGATGTGTAAATTAAGTGAGAAGAGTTCTTACCTCACAACTTTCAATACACCTTTTGGTCGATACCGCTTTAAACGTCTACCTTATGGAGTTAACTGTGCTCCTGAGTATTTTCATAGAACTATGACTGAAATTTTTGGTGACATACCAGGAGTGGCAGTATATAGCGATGATATATTAGTAAGTGGTCAAACACTACAAGAACACAATGAGCGTCTTAATGAAGTATTTAAGAGAGCAAAGCAATATAATGTTAAATTTAACAAAGAAAAATGTACATTTGCCAAGGAGAGTATTAAGTATCTGGGTCATATTTTTTCAGCAGACGGAATCACAGCTGATCCCGACAAAGTCAGAGCAATCAAAGAGATGCCCTCTCCTACCTGTCTTAAAGATGTACAAAGATTTTTAGGCATGCTTAATTATTTAAGTCCTTTTATCAAAAACATGGCCGGAGAGACAGAGATGCTACGCCAATTATTAAAGAAATCTACTGATTGGCAGTGGACTGCCAATCATGAAAAAACATTTTGTCGCTTAAAGCAATTAATATGTCAAGTTCCAGTGTTGTCACATTTTAATGTTCATGATCCTATTGTTCTACAAAGTGATGCCAGTAGCAGTGCTGTTGCAGCGGTGTTGTTACAAAATCAACATCCTGTATATTATGCATCAAAAACTCTAACAGATTCACAACAAAAAATGGCTCAGATAGAGAAAGAACTCTATTCAATAGTTTTTGCCTGCATCAAATTTCATCAATTTATATATGGACAAACTGTAACTGTAGAGACAGATCATGCTCCTTTAATAACATTGTTTAAAAAGCCTTTAGTCGAAGTTCCAACACGTTTGCAAAGAATGATGTTAAAAATACAACTTTATAGCCTAAATGTTGTTTACAAGAAAGGTAGTGAAATGTACATTGCTGATACCTTGTCAAGAGCAGCACTCCCTGAAACAAGTTCAGATGAATTAGACGATGATGTCATTGTTCATGTAAATTTACTGATTAAATCATTACCAGTCTCTTCAGAACGTCTACAGTGGTTAATCAAAGGCACTAATGAAGATGAAAGTCTGCAGATTTTGAAAAAGTATTGTAAAGAAGGATGGCCGTCAAGCAAAACTCAAATTCACAAATGAATATTGGCAGTATAGATTGGATTTACATACAGAAAATGATTTAATCTTCAGAAGTAACAGTATAGTCATACATATATATAAAAAATTAAGGCCAGATATTTTGAAAATAATACACAGTGGTCATTTAGGAATTGAAAGGTCAAAGGCTTTTTCTAGAGGACATGTATTTTGGCCATTTATGTCAAGTGATATAAAAAATATTGTTCAGTCATGTCATATTTGCTTGACAAATAGAAGTTCAAATGCTCCAGAACCACTTCTTCCACATAAGGTTACGTTACTTCCGTGGGAAAAAGTTGGTGTTGATTTTATGGATTATAAATCTAAAAAATACCTAGTAGTACAAGATTATTACTCAAATTATTTTGAATTAATGTCTGTGGCAAGTACTAATGCCAAAACAGTAATTGTTTGTCTTAAAAGTATTTTCAGTAGACATGGTATCCCAGTTGAGTTATTTTCTGACAATGGGCCACCATTTAATTCCGCTGAGTTTAAGAATTTTATTTTTGAATGGGGAATACATCACAATACATCAAGTCCCTACTTACCAAGGTCAAATGGGTTAGTAGAGTCGGCAGTAAAGATATGTAAACATTTACTTATAAAGTCAGAACAATCAGGAACAGATCCATATCTTGCTTTGCTTCAATTTAGGAATACACCTAGAGGAAGTCTACCATCCCCAGCACAATTACTAATGTCACGGTCACTTAGAACACAACTACCAACAGTAACAAAAAATTTAAAACCAAAAACAGTTAAATTTCAAGAATATGTCAAAAATAAGGAAGAAAATAAATTTAAAATGAAAAAATACTATGACAGAAAGACTAAATCATTATCAGAACTACACGAAGGAGACCAAGTCTATTTTAAGAAAATTCCAGATTCTCCATGGATTACAGGCACGATAAGGTCCAAATGTGTTCAACCTAGGTCTTATACAGTTGAAGGGTCAGATGGATTTATAGGAAGGAGAAACAGACAGCATATTCTGAAGCCTCCACAGTCACCTGAAACTGTATCGCAAGATGTATTACAGAAAAGTCCGAATATGAATACATCTAAATCACATGCAGTAGCACCATCTAGTAAAGAGCATACAAGTCCAGTTGAAATGCGCACTAGGTGTGGAAGAATCATAAGACCACCAAGACGGTTGAATTTATAAAGTTAATATTTTGTTAATTTAACCCTTTAGCAATGACTGTGAAGGATTGATTAATTTAATTAAGTCTAGAATATATATATTATAGAAACTAAGATCAACAAATTGTCTTCTTTTTAAGAATGTAAATTGCCATTGTCTAAAGTTACTGTTAGGAGTTTAATCAAAGTTGTAAACAGTGTCAGGATGTAAAATTATTTAACTTTTTCTAATAAGGAGGATGTTATGAGTATGGCACGTCACTAGTGTCGACACACATCCCTAGTGAGAGACCAAGCGCGTCCCTCAAGATGGCGTCCGCACGGTAGTTAAAATGTATCTCGTTAAAGACGTATCTACCAGTTAAATATAATAAAAGTAATAAAGTTCAAGACTATAGTGTCATTTATCATACGATGCACCTACCAATACACGCACATTCTTGCAGACATGTATTTTTTAGAGAATTATCTAAATCTTGCGGCGTTTTTACCTGAAATAAAAAGGACACTCTATATCCATACTTAAAATAATTTAATAACAAGTGATAATTTTTCGAAAGATGGGTCTGTTTAAAAAAAAATATATATCATATGATATCGAAGACGCAGATTGCTTTTGTGATGAAAAGAGAGAATCTATGGCCACCCAAGATGTTAACAGAAGTACCGTGGGGTGGGAGGGTAATGCGGCTTACATAAGTTTACCAGATACCTTACCTTCCAAACCGGAATACGACATTGCCTATAGACAGTGACTAGCATTAATTCTATTACAGTAAGAATAAGTAAAGCGGTGATACCAAATCCGGCCGAGAAGTTTCTACCATGATGGTGGGGAGACATGCTTAGTCAATGGTTTGCCTTTATAACTACCAGGCAGAATGTTACATAGAAGTTTTCAAAAAGCCTGGCTGCTACTTCGGCGACATTTTTTTATATCATAAGATAGCAAACAAGCAGATGGCTTTCCTGATGGAAAAAGGCAACTTTCACCTTTGCCACCAAAGATGTTGATGCCTGATGGTGCGTTTCTGTCCTTGTGGCAAGGTCTTAATATCAGATGCATAAGTTGACCAACTATCCTTCGAACCGGAACATGACAGTGATAAGCACTGACGCTATTGCGACAGGGATAGATAAAGCGGTGGGGCCAAATCCGGGCGGGACAATGCAGAACTCTACCACCTAGTAGCCACGATGGTAGTGACACGTAAAGCTAATTGGTCGCCTTTTACGACCTGCCTGGCAGAACGGCAGTTGGCCTATTCTCCAACGGACCAACACAGGGGGAACGATACTTTACGTACGTACGTATAAACGTACAAAACCCAGGCATACAAATACATGGGTTTTGTACGTTTGTCTTTATAATGTTATTGTTAATTTGTATACAGTAACATATTAAGTAAATAAATAAAACATATTTTTTATAGAAGAGGAGAAAACGAGCAGAAGGTGAGTGGTCATCGCCGGCCAAGAACATCCGCAATACTGATCACCACTCATCTCGCCAACCGACAAAACGGTGAATCGGAAAGTCAACAGACGTCCGATTTACTCTGCCTACCACGCAATGGAACCGGGCGTGATGATACTTTGATTATGGATATACCATTGACAACCTATGCTAGATTAATAACGTTTTATTTCTTGCACCAAATTGTCAGTAATCTGAGACGCGAAGAAAAACAATACGGTGTTTTGTCTTTTTTTGTCTCCATTCTGTATCTTTGTTTACAGTTCACTGGATTGGTCAATACTAATTATTGTGTTGCGGTTGGGATTACTTATAAGATCCATTAGTCTGATATGTTGACAGAACAATTAGTATGTTTTGGGTCTCTAGTCTGTTTACTCAATGGGATATACTTACATTCATAATGGTGTTATGTTTGTCACAGCGCAATAGAAGCGAAGGTCCTATAGCGTTTTGCGCTTCCAACTTTTCGTTTATACGTCGCCAGATGGCGCTTGATGATTTCAAGTGGCTCATATCTCCAAATATATAAAAACCTCCAAAACAAAGTAACAATTAATGTCTTAGCGTGTCTTTTTAGCCGACTTTAAAAAGGTTCTCAATTCTTAAACGATTATACGACTTTAAAATAATGGGGAGCCCAAGAGGGGATTATTGCATTCGCGTCAGATTAAAAAGGTGGAGGGGGAGAGGGGGGGTACCTCGCATACTCTTGAGGCTTTCCACTAAATATAAGATCCTTATATACAGGTTAGAGCAGAAAATTGATATATAAATAAAAGAAAATTCAGACACGCTCGAGAATGTCAAAACAATGTTTTCTTTGCAACTTTGTGACCCTCCCATTCCCTTACGCTACATTTGAATCGTCAAATTTTCTAAATTTTAGGTGGCAATTAACCCACCATACCTTAATCTGATGCGATTTAGTGTTTCCATGTCATAGTTTTTTTAAACACTTTTTATCTGTAGGTTTTTTCGACTATTGCAATGAAAAACATTACACAACCTTTTATTTTACCTATAATTTAATCTAATAATTCCAACAGGTCCCTACGACGCTCGAGTAATTATCCATTTAGAATCTTGGGCTCTACTTGGGCTTACTATTTAACAACAACAATTTCATCAGTATTCCAATGGAGAATGTTAGGATATGGTACGTGCCTATGCGTTACGTAATGTTATGTGCGACGTGCTTTCAGGTACTACAGTAAGTTGTTCTCAAATCGCCAAATTCAAAAGAGAAGTCCAATCATCGTACATAGGATAATTATATTTTCTATTCTAAACACACCAGAAATCCTAGGATAAATATCAGCTGTGCCTGACAATTTTATTAAACACGCTTAAAAAATTCTTATTACAGTAAATAATATAGCCAAGGAATTTTTAGCTTGACCTGGCAAAGTATATAGGAAAAATAAAATTACACTAGTTTAATACGGGAAGGTACATTACATTATCTATCTAATACTGATGTGATAACTCAGGATGCTTTTTTTATGTTATAAGATAGCAAACAAGCAGATGGGTCTCCTGATGGAAAGAGTCAACCATTGCCTATAGACACCAAAGATGTTAATGATGCGTTGCTATCTTGTGGCGAGGTCTAATGCCACTTGCATAAGTTTACCGGTTACCTTACCCTCTAAACCGGAACACGTCAGTTACAAGCGCTGACGCTAATGCGGCAGGAATAGGTAAGGCGGTGGTATCAGACTCGGGCGAGACAATGTAGAACTCTACCACCTAGTAGCCACGATAGTAGTGACTCATATAGCCAATCGGTCGCCTTTTACGACCTGCCTGGCACAACGGCAGTTGGCTTATTCTTCAAAGGAGCCCGGGACCAACACAGGGTGCTTAGCGCAATGTGATTATAGTCATCCTTGAGCTAAGCGTGAGATGCCAGGCTTGACAATATTTTAATTAGTTTTTTTTTGATTTGAGCGTTTTATGGCGTTATTTAAAGTTGTTTTTAACGCAAAAAAAATTTTTTTATTGTGCTTTTTTTTCAATAAACAAACATTTCACTTACTGGGCATGTTCACAGATTGAAATTTTATTTGTACTTTGTGAACAACCAAGAATATGACGACGTATAGATAGATGCCCATGACCATCTATACATATATGAATCTATACATATAATAAAATCGTAGAAAGTCAAAACTGTACATTGAATATTTTTTTAATAGAATACTCGGGGCGTGATCTACAATAGATATCGAAGCCAAAAATATAGTTTTTAGAATTTGTGTCTGTTTGTCTGTATGTGTGGCAAAACTCAAAAAGTACTGCATGGATTTACTTCGAATTTTGCATGAATATTACTAACAGGTCGGGTCAACATATAAGCTACATATTATCACGCTATCACCTACGGGGGATGAGCTGTGCGGAGTAAACGAAGTCCGCGCGGACGAAGTTGCGGGCAACAGCTAGTACATAATAAAGAAACAAAAAAACGTACACAATTGCAGTTCCAATTAATTTCGGCAATTTAGAAATCACTGATTTTGCATTGAAAATAATTGTTAAACAATGACTTATTATTGACGTTTTTGAGAATGAGTGTTACGCTTTAAAAAAAGTATGGACACAAGTTAAACCAACTAAAATCAAGTAATTTCGACGTTTTAGAAAGTTTGGCGTTAAATCGACAGGCGTTAAATGGAGTTTACCCTGTATATGGTAAACAAGCAGATTGCTTTCCTGATAGAAAGAACATCACTTAGAGAAACCAGAGATGTTAATGGTTCATTGATATTCATGTGACGGGATGGCAACGCCACTTGAATACGTTTGGAAATGGAAGCCTGAACACGACAGTGACAATCACTATTATACCTGCCTAATAACGATCACAAGTTCGTTTCCCGGGTCGGGCAAATGTATTTGTGGTTTTTTCGAGGTTTGTCTCGAAAATTCAAAATTTTAGTAGCAGTTCAGAGTCTGGCGAATGTTGCGTTACTGCACAATGCCTTGGAGTAGCACATTTAACCGTCGGTCTCAATTATTGCTAGAAATAGCCTATGATCGTAATCAGGTCGTCAAAATGCGGCGATGGGTTTTACCACTCATCTCGCCATCCCGTTAACCGGTAAATCGTGGTGAAACGGAAAATCTTTAATGTTCGGATTACTCTGCCTACTCCCCAAGGCAACCGGGTGTGGTGATTCTACTAATACCGGAATTTCATTAAGAGTCGACGATGGAAAGTGTGAAATATATTTAGAAAGAAAGAAAGGAAGAAAATATTTATTTGCAAGAACATGGGTGTTACAAGTTGTTAAAAATTAATTAAGTTACCAACATATTCTACCATTATATGGTGTGCAAATATTTAAAAAATTATCATTGTATAATATAACATTTAAAACACTGTATCGATTGTTTAGAATTACTACCGGATCGGAACGCGGCCACACACTGAGAAGATCCGGCGAAAGAAACTCAGCGGGCTGGTATTTTTTGTTCCCTTATTTTATGTACTTATTACTAATGTACAAGAAGGATTTCATATTACAAAATTATTTTTATGATTAAAAGTTTCATTTTTTGTATGATTAAGATTTTTGTAATTTACAAAGTTTCCATCATTTACAAAATTTTACTACATTGAATTTTTTTAAGGCAATCAACAAACTTATATTTCTATGCATTAACATTTTAATTTTATCGGTTAAAAATTCTTTAATATCATAAGAAATTTTATCTAACAGCAAATCAAACAACTTTTTGCGAAATTTATTTATAGGCAATGATTTAAGACTATCAGGAATATGATTGTATATAGTAATAGACATACAATACACATTTTTTGTAAAAATATTTAATTTTTGGTTAGGCACATATAATTTTTTACTTTACCTTCCTTAGCTCTGGATAGTGCGACACAAATTCTATTGGCAGCGGACAGAAATCCAATTTGTCCATATTGATTGCTCCTGACCAGAGACAATATAATAATTCTATTCTCTTTGCCTTGGTAATTGTCTACGACCGTTATAATTACATCTTGTAGAAGTTTATAATTGTTACTTAACTGAAACAAACAAATCATAACATTGGATTGGATATGAAATTTCTAGACATGTTAATTTATTCGCATGCGAAGCTGTGTGGGTCAGCTAGCGTTTTTAGGGTTCCGTACCTCGAAAAGAATAAAAACGGAACCCTTATAAGATCACTTTGTTGTCCGTCCGTCCGTCCGTTTGTCATAACCCCTTTTCTGAGGAACGCGTGGAGGTATTAAGCTGAAATTTATATTAAATACTCAGGTCTACTGTCCCTTGAAGCTGTGAAAAATTCAAACTTCTAAGCTAACGCAATCAAAAGATGCCGTTTATGCCGCAAATTTTCGAAAGTCGCAAGGGAATCATAACTTACAGAAGTACTTCCCGTGAACTCAGAAGCTTGAAATTCGGTACGAAGTAACGTCTCATAGCACAGATAGAGGAATAATTATGGACCCGTAAATTTTTGGTTACGTTATATAATAAAAATATTTTTAATCATATTAAAGTTACTACCCCTTTCCTCATGAACGCGAAATTCATATCAAATACTCAGGTCTATAATACCTTTAAATTGTAACAAAATCAAAGTATGTACGGAACCCTCAGTGCGCGAGTCAGACTCGGCCGACCAAGTGGTTTTTTATATCATAAGACAGCAATCAAGCAGCTGACTCTGTTGATGGAGGGACAAACATCGCCTATAGACACAAAAAACGACAATGGTGGGTTTCTATTCTTGTTCAATGTGGTGAAATTCTTCTTTGCTTTGTAATCAGTTCCGCCTATTGTAATGATCGCTGGATGTACATATGCATAAACTAGTTAAATGACTTCATACTTACACATGAAACTTACATTTGAGGAGTGAGGGAACAAAACATGCTAATTCCATAATATCCAACCTTTTACAAAAGCTCCAAAATCTGGATTTTCTTGGCCTTTATACATACAATATAAAAAAATAGTACTATTAAATAAATAAGGGTAAAATTAATATACATGTTTTTATAAATATATATACGTATTATTTCATATTATGTAGTTTTTTATGTCAAAAATAGGTAACTTTTTAAAAAAAAATAGGGAATTTTCATTTTTTGTTCCGTCACTCCTCATTTATCATACTAATTAAAACGTATATGTATTTTAACACTATCCCATACTAAAGAAAACTTTAAAAACTTAAAGAAAATCCAAATCCAAAGTTATGTCGAAATTTTTCTGCTCGAAAAAAAAACGACTGCTAAACACACTTTCAAAGCACGTTCCAACTTAGCGCAAGAAAATAGCTTGAAAATGATATTTATAGAAACACAATAAATATCGCAACATCATTTTTTCTTTTTATGTCATTAGATAGCAAACAAACAGATAATTCTTCTAATGGAAAGAGAAACCATTGCCTATAGACACCAAAGATGATAATGGTGTGTTGCAATCCGTGTGGTGGAATGCATAAGTTAACCGGCTACCTTACCCTCCAACCCGGAACACGACAGCGACAAGCACTGACGTTATTGCGGCAGGAATAGGTAAGGCGGTGGTACCAAATACCCGGCCGAGTCTTTGCAGAGTGTTAAGTGTGAGTTTTTCTTTACGCATTCGATCGTGAGCGCGTTTGGAGTTTACTAGGAATTTGTATGTGATTTGTACAGCGCCACCTAGTGGTAAACGTGAGAAACCAGTTTACCACTAGGTGGCGCTGTACATATCACATACAAATTCCTAGTAAACTCGAAACGTGCTCACGATCGAATGCGAAAAGAAAAACTCACACTTAGCACTCAGATCTCTACCACCTAGTAGTCACGATAGTAGTGACATGTAATAGTCACTCGGTCGCCTTTCACGACCTGCCACGACCAACACAGGGGAACATAAGTATTTTAATAATAATCAATCTTATTAAATTTATATCACAAAAAAAACTTGTTAATAAATTAAACGTACACAACGTTATGGTTGAGCTGCGACTATTGCTATATCGAAAGGAGTACGTAAAATTTTATTAAGCTCTCAGAAAATTCAACTTTTAAGTTATTAGCTTTAACGTTTAAAATTGCAAGTCACATACTACTCATAAGACGTTTTGGTGACGTAACGTGTCCGTACGTTGGCTGTGATTGGACGAAATAAGACCACACATTTATTCGTGCTCTTATTTCATTAGTTATTTTTAAGGCCAAGATTTCAAATCTGGCTATTTTTGACCGAAACATTTTATATAAGGACGTACCACGTTTTTAATATTTCATAGCTATTTTCTTACAGATAAAAAATGTTATGATTGTGATATGATGATATCTATTATCTCACAGATAAAATATGTAGGTATAAAAGGGTTAAAGTTCAAACCTCTTTCATAAGATTGGCCTGTCCAGTATAGGTAGCTAGAATTGTTATTTCTTGAGCAGTATAGTTTTTTCTTCGTAAGTAATTTGCAAGAGAAATACACCATTTTGCTTCATAAATATTTCTATGACTCCAACTGTCTTCCATTCCCTGCAAATAACATTACTGATAATACTGAAACATAATTTTATTTTAAATGTTAGATGAGACATTTTATGTAGCATTAAATAGTAAGTAAGCAGATTGCTCTTCTGATGAAAAGAGAAATCATCGTCTAGAGACACCAAAGATGTTATTAGTGCGTTGATATCCATGTGGCGGGATGGCTATAGCACATGCTAAGTCTACTGGGTACTTTAGTCTCTAAACCTGAAAACGCCAAACAATGACGTGAGAAACCAGTTTACCACTAGGTGGCGCTGTACAAATCACATATAAATTCCTAGTAAACGCGAAACGTGCTCACGATCGAATGCGAAAAGAAAAACTTACACTTAGCACTCTGGTGTGGGTCTTATTCTCACAAAATAAAAATTTGTTTACAGTAATAATAAATTATTTTATACTTTTATTAGCTATTTCCAGTCCGCTGAATTAATTGATGATAAAAATTGTGGCTTATCACTTGCACTACCATGTTTTTACTACCAATGCCAAAAACAAATAGCAATTTTAATTAAGATAGTCAAGTGTTATATCAGGACATATGACATACATACAGACAACAATTTCAAAATTATAAAATTGTAACTTTTAAAGCAAATTTTAAGAAATTAAACAAAAAATTTATTATACTAAAGATTAATATAGTAGTAAGATTTTATTGAAAATTTTGTTGATCTCTGTTTTATATTTAGAATATTTTATTTCTTAAAATTTTAAGATATGAGAAAGATATTTTTTGTTTGCTGGTGTTCTGTACTGAAACGGAAGTAAGATTTATTTTTTGTCATTAAAAACAAGAAAGTACAATTTTGAGCATAGAATACATTCTATATTACCATTATATTAAGTACTAGCTGTTGCCACCGACTTCGTCAGCGCGGACTTCGTTTACTCCGCACAGCACCTGGCCGCTAGGTGATAGCGTGATAATATGTAGCCTATATGTTGACCCGACCTGTTAGTAATATTCATGCAAAATTTGAAGTAAATCCATGCAGTACTTTTTGAGTTTACTTTTTGAGTTACTTACTTTTTGAGTTTAAACAGATAAACAGACAAACAGACAAAATATCTAAAAACTATATTTTTGGCTTCGATATCGATTGTAGATCACGCCCCAAGTATTCTTTTAAAACAATATTCAATGTACAGTTTGGACTTTCCTACGATTTTATTATATGTATAGATTGAAATATTTTTAATTTACTGGGTGAAACGAAAAACCGTCTTAAACAACGTCCTGGTCATATCGGAGGAAACTGCGCGTCCTCTAGTGAGAGCACTTTGCTCTTCTTTGTCTTTTAAACCACAACGTATCTAGTAAGCATGGAATTGATAGCTACCTTTAAATAATTTTCATAGGATGAAATGAAATAAAAAAATCATAATTATTTGACACGTATATTTATATGTCACTGTATATTTCACTTGCAATGATTTTCACTCAAAGTTATCCGGACGTCAAATTGAATGATTCATTGAGTGTGACATTTCACAGACCAAATGAAAAGAGGTAGCAAATGCAATGTATGAAAATGCATTTCATATGAAATTTCACATGCTATTTGCGAAATGTTCCATGCCCCCAGTCGCGTCCGAATCAATGGTTGCTTGTATTAAAGTATACTTAATATGTAAAGTGAGTCTGCGTGAAAAAATCTTCTTCCTTACAATCAGTGACACCTATGGACATGTGTGGAGTAGATTTATTGGCAGAACAGAGTTGATTACCATCGCTTGACCCAGAAAACTGTACACGTGGAAACTTTTACAAGACGGTAAGTCACTCGTGGTGATTTACCGTCTCGTACTCACGACCCATTAGACTACTTAACAGCAGCTATGCTAACCAGCAGTTCAAAAAAGTTAAACCTACCTCAGTATCTTCCCGTGCCTGATGTGTACAAAAATAAAGGTTGTGCGTCATCCCAGCTACATTGGGATAATTTCTCACGCTGGGATGGCTATCCAGCTGTGGATAAATCGTAGGTACAAGCAGTTCCACAAAGTTTTCACGCATTCGCCTTTGTGTTGTGAGCGTGCGCGCATGTATCCCGTTTCGAATCATCCGTTCGAATAGAGATATCTCAAGATTGTAGTGTTTTGCTAGGATATAATGGTTTGCTGACGGTTTCAGCTGCTTGTGATCTCCTAAAATATGTAAATAATATATTTTTACAAAAAATTAAACCGACGAAAAGGTCAATGGTCAATATCAATGGTCATACATTAAAATCAGTGAGTGAATAATTAATCACCCCCTGTTTTCGTACCCTTTTGGGAAGATTGTTTCTTCAAAAATTATATGATATAAAACTCGGGATATATTTTAATCAATAAAAGAACAATTATCAAAATCGGTTCACTCTATAAAATGTTATGCGAGGCCTACATTAACCGACTCGTTAAGGATGACACGGCAGCTACATCATCATTGTTTTTAAGGTATGGCGTATGACACGGCAGTCGTGTCATTTTTAAATCGATTATATGTCCTAAAATTGCATTTTAAAAGGTTCTACCCTGAAATTTTGTTCAGGGTAAAACCTTTTAAAATGGCGACACGGTAACCATGTCACCAACTTCTCCTCCTCCTCTAACATCATCATCTGTAATACAAAATATTTGTAGGCCGCCACTACTAAAAGTTTTGAAAAATATGAGCCGCAACGAATTGGTTAAAATCAATGAGTGAACAATCAATCATCCCTTGTTTATGTAACCTTATGGTTGGAGTTAAAAAAAATATTAAATGGGACCACCCTCGGGGTGTGCCCATTCCAACCAAAATCAAAATCGGATTACTCTGTAAACAGTAATGAGTGGAAATATATACACTTTATATTTAAAACCTCCTCGGTTTATTTGTCGGTTGAAAATAATGGCGGATTTGAGAAGATAAACGTCAATTTATAAAAATTCTATTATAGTGCGCGCGGAACTAGTTGGCCGCGCCATACGTAATACGTAATACGTAAGGCGCGGCCAACTAGTTCCGTGCGCACTATAATCTATTAGTTGTATCTTATTATAATAGTTGATCTATATTTCTATAATATATTTATATAACGGCTGCAGCGTGAAACGTGCATTAGGGAAAGTTTTTAGCGGATCCCGCGGTATCACCTAAATTTTCCGGGATCCAGTTATCATCTAACTGTGTGCCAAATTTCATTCAAATCCGTTCAGTAGTTTTTGCGTGACTGCGTAACAAACATCCATCCATCCAAACTTTCGCATTTATAATATTAATACAAATTTATATATATCAACTATTTAGTTCCTATGACAAAATGTCAACTGGACTAATTTATACTGTCCGATAGCTGATGGATTAATCGGTTATTACCTCCATAAACAACAAAGATATTAATGATACTGTTCCAGTAACAGAGACTTATTTCAACATGCACAAGTTTACCGCCTATCTTACCCTCTAAACTGGAGACACTGAAAAACATCAAAAGGGTTAAAAAGACGATGGTACCAAATCCGGGTAACAGATATCAACAAGTAAAATAATGTCTTAAAGCCTTTTCCAAGCGAAAATTATAGATACAAACAAAAATTGCTAGTTTGGTAGCTCCGTTGGTCGAGTGGTTAGCGACTATAGATTTAAGTATTTATATGTGTATTTCTACATATTAGCATTTACAAAATTGGAATTAAAAAACAAGCACGTAAGAAACATAAAACAAAAATATCTTAAATACGCTCACCTATTAGTATTAAATGTTGGCATCGATGTGTGAGTGACGCAATTACATGCGCCTCCAAAACTTCCGCTGCTTCTTCAACAATTACTGCAAATCAAAAAATAACTAATCGATTTTTTAGTATTAACTATTAGCTGCTTACGTACGACATTGACGTTATCTCGACTGGCCCCTTCGTCCTCAAATATCTGGCGTTTAGGAAATTTCAAAATCAAATTTATGCTTGTGTATATGTGTTTCGAATTAAGTGATTCGTTCGTTTTTACGCCATTAGATTTTTCTTTGGTATCGTTCTGATCCTAATATTATGGAAAACTTTAAATATCGCTTTATTTACAAATCCAGTTCCTTCGTGCCACATCCGTTGTAGAAACTGCTTAAAGGGTTATGTTTATGCTACTATAACAAAAACAAATTTTTAGTTCAAGCATTTTATTAATTTATTTTTTATTTCTTTAACTTTATTGTACAACTTAAATTAATTTGTACAAAAGGCGAACTTAATGCCTAGTGGCATTCTCCTTCAGTCAACCTTTAGGCCAACAGAGTATGTATGCGGTGTCTCTAAATTGTGAGGATATATTATGTAGCCCTAAGCAAATCCTAAAATATACTGCATACACTATACGTAATATAATATACTTAAACTAATATTTAATTTATAATACATAACTACACATAGCTCAAACTTACACAAATACTTGTAAATATATACAGACTTACAAATACTTAAATAAAATATAAATAAAGCAAATGCATTTTCAGATTTTGTTTAAACGAGTTCTTAGTATTCGCTTGAAGCAACATTGAGGGCAGTTTATTCCACATTCGAGCAGCATGCATTGTGTATGAGTTCGAGACAAAATTGGAACGGTGTAGAGGGATGGACAGAGTGAGATTGTTAGACAATCGAAGGTTCAAATTGTGGATTTTACAAAAGAATTCAAATTTCTAAAAATGGTGACACATTGCACACTTACAGATCGTAGACATGAGTTTCCTCATCAGGCCATGCCTCTGAGCTGCAATAGGAGTGGTAACCACGACAACTTTTCAAGAATTTACGACCATGGAATTAACCCTAGTTGATACTTTTTCTATTGCACACTAACTGATTGGTGACATAAGTTTCCTCATTGGGTCGTTTCTCTGAGCTGCAATAGCCGTGGTGACACCGACAACTTTTTCAAGAATTTACGACCACGGAATTAATACTAATTGATACTTTTTCTATTGCACACTTACCGATTGGCGACATAAGTTTTGTCATCGGGTCGTTTCTCTGAGCTGCAATAGCTGTGGTGACCCCGACAACTTTTGAAGAATTAACACACACGGAATTAACTCTAATTGATACTTTTTCTATTGCACACTTACCGATTGGTGATATAAGTTTTGTCATCGGGTCGTTTCTCTGAGCTGCAATAGCTGTGGTGACCCCGACAACTTTTGAAAAATTTACACACACGGAATTAACTCTAATTGATACTTTTTCTATTGCACACTTACCGATTGGTGACATAAGTTTTGTCATCGGGTCGTTTCTCTGAGCTGCAAAAGCTGTGGTGACCCCGACAACTTTTGAAGAATTTACACACACGGAATTAACTCTAATTGATACTTTTTCTATTGCACACTTACCGATTGGTGACATAAGTTTTGTCATCGGGTCGTTTCTCTGAGCTGCAATAGCTGTGGTGACCCCGACAACTTTTGAAGAATTTACACACACGGAATTAACTCTAATTGATACTTTTTCTATTGCACACTTACCGATTGGTGACATAAGTTTCCTCATCAGGTCGTGTCTTCGAGCTGCGACAGTAGTAGTGACGCCGACAACTCTTGCAGTCTTTATTATCTCGGAATCAACCATTGTTGATACCTCGTCTAGTGAGGCACTACAAGAACGATACTTTTCCTAAAATGTTAAATGATATGCATTAAGTAAAATATTTTCAGTGTTTGTCGTCCAAAATAAAAAAAGACATCGGATAGGAACGAAGTTCCTTATTATAATAATAATAACAGTCATCACGTAGACTAAACATTAGATACTGTATAGCCATTGTTTATTTAGTAAAAAAATGATACTTATATTTGATACTTAGTAAATCACTTGCCACTACAAAGTTTGCACATCGAGATCATGGATGGCGCTGTTCATTTTAAACTCGCGGTATCGTGTAATGCTTCTTTTTAGTTAAGATAAAATCATTGATGTTTGAATATATGGTTGATAAAATACAATGCAGTGCTTTGCTTATCTTACACTAGTGGTGGGTCGTTGACGTATTTATCATCGACACATCGTAACGTGTTTATCGTAAACGGTAAACTAGTTGAAAAAACAGTTTAGTTTTCGACTAGTTTGCTTCCTAGACTGAATATGATTATTACGTAGTATTTATCGTTCTACGAAGATTATTGTTTACTTGTTAACTGTTTATAGAAATGAACTGAACTCCCCTTCATACTTTTTCCAGGCGTAGGACTGGCAGGTTTATTTATTATTATAAAATTTATATTCTTAAAAGTATTTCATTTATAAAATTAAATATTAGATAATAGATATACATATCGCCTCTGTGGTCTAGTGGTCCAGCGTTGGCGTTGACCACATGAGGTCCTGGGTTCGATTTCCAGGTCGGGCACATAAAAAAGTGTTTTTTCAGTTTTCTGACAAACACAAAGTTGCCCGGGATTGGAAAGTGCCCGGTTGGCGATAGGCTTGCCACCTATCACATTTGTGGGACCAAGTATCTTCGGCTAATCGTGGGTGCACTTGTACCTCTGCCTACCTCTTCGGGGATACGGGCGTGAAGATACTTTATATACATAAACCTGGCGTATTTAGAATTTCATATCATTTTATGTATATATAATCCCACGGCCACTTTCGAGTTCCACTCCGTTCGTTGGCGTCGTGAATATGATACCTACTTTGGTTGCGCTGATCGTTCTCCGAAACCAACAGTTCATACGCGAACGTTATAAAGACGCGTTGCATAGTTCAATCATAAACTAGTTTATCAAATGGTTAGACTGTTTATTCGTTCACGTTAAAGAGCAGTCTAAAAAAACTGTTCGTTCATTAAACGCCCACCACTATCTTACACAGACAACACATAAAAAATCTTACGCTTTTATGTAACGTCACGGATGTTTTTTCTCGGATAGGGTACCTCTGCAACGCCCCATAAGGTACTTCGTTCCAAAAACCAGTCAACTAAGCTAAAACATTGGCAATGAGAATTTAAGTCTTACTCGTTTAAGCAACACAAATTGAGACTTTGACTTACTACTAACTCATTCATTTCTGCTACTAATCCCCTTTTCACAGAATCAGCTGCGTCGAAGTATACAATCCACCTTTGATCGGGAGTAAGCTCATACAGGTCCTTTGGTTGTTGTATGTTACATTTTGGTCTATTTATTTTGAGAGACAATTGTTTCTGGAATATTTTATACGAAATTAAATCATTGATTAGCTTGTTTGGTTAAGATCAGGACATTTCATGAGACAAAAATTACAAATTTTTGTCTCTGCAAAGTATATCTGAGTCTTCCCGATAAGTTGAGGTATTTTAATGTGAAAGCATTCATAACTAAGCATACATTTTTGAGCTCGATGAGCTCAAAGGGAAGATAAGTATTCTCAAAAACTTATCTCGAATCAATAACAACTAAGTGAATAAACTAATTTTGATCCGATTTGAGACATTCAATAGAGTCAAGAAAAAGAGCTAATTAGATTTTGGAATAAATATATTAGCAAGCGCAAGTATAGCATGCACGCAAAATTTTTCAGTTTTTTTTTAATCTATTAGACCTAATCGGTTCAAGGAAATGTAAGTTTGGTAAGACCCAACTGAATAACGACAGCCGCGTTCCAATCGGTCAAACCGATAAAAAATTGTGAGAGATTAACATAAACATACACATGTGTATGAGCATTTTTGTAAGAAAACCTCTCATTACTTTTATGGACTTAGTAGCGACTATCGTATTACATATAATATATTGACATCCTAAATAGAACAGCGTCATAAGACCGCCCAACGTAGAAATTTCATAAACACTAGATTTTCAAAAATTGAGGGGAAACCAAGAACTTCCTCAGCGGGAAGTTAAAAAGATACAATCATCGTTCGATTGTTATTGAATTCTAGATTATATGAACATAATACCTTAAAATAGTCAAGCCACCTAGTATATTTGGTAATTTGATTTTCAAACTTTGCTATCATTGTACTTCTTTCTGAATTCATAACTGACACATCCTTTATATATTTAATACTACTCCTCATTGAGTCTATTTCTTTTAAAGCCCAATCTTGAGAGAAACATGTTAATATTTTATCTGTTACTGTTATGTCTTCAAATTGTTTTTCCCAGTCTTCCAAATCAGTCTCTGCGTTAAATTCGTCACTTTCTAAGTGCCCAAATAGCCATGTTAATATAGCGTCATCATTGGAATTCTTCAACTCATATGATTTACCATTTATACTCAGATATGGCTTAATAGTTTTATATGAAATAATTTCTCTCTCACATTTATCGATTTCACCTTTCAATCTTGACATATTCCTACTTATAACTTCTAGTTCGGCTCTTTTACTACCAAATAGATACCCGTAGGATGATTTTGCTGAGGATCTCAAATTATTTAAATTATATGGTTCTAATTTTTCACTTTTGCTTTGGCTTCCTAAACGTACTACACTATTCGTTACTTCCAAAATACCTTCCAAAAATTGATCTAAAGCATAATTCGTATAGCAAATGATTAGCATTGGGGTGCCTTCTAAAGATAAGTTTTTAAGGATCATAGATGCAATTTTGGTGCCAATAAAAGTTTTACCAGTACCAGGAGGACCTTGAATTACTGCGAATTCTCTAGATAGAGCGAATTTAAACGCATTCATTTGTGATTCATCAAGTCCAAAGAAATGAGCTGGGGGCCAACCATTTGGTTCAATTACAGGTATGTAGACAGTTCCTAATTTATCATCGTCTACTTTGTATAATGTTTCCGATGTTAAATATGCGGGGGGCACAGCATCAGTCTGAAATGAAAAGATGATTAAAATTAAATTGTGACATTCGCATAAAAATTAAATAGTTGTAGAGCTCATCTAATTTATCAACCTCCATTATTGTTACTTTAAATGTATTTTTATGTGAAGAATCGCAAATATTGTAATACTCTAGTTTTCTTAAATCTCACAGAATAGCAAACAAGCAGATATTTCTCCTGGTGGAAAGGGACAATCATCGTCTTTAGACACCAAAGACGTTGATGGTGCGTTGCTATCTGTGTGGTGTGGATGGACTGCCACATGCATAAGTTTACCGGCTACTTTAGCTTCAAGCAGGAATAGGTAAGGCAGTGGTACCAAATATCTATGCGGCAAAAACTTCATGCGTGTGACGATTTTACTATAAAATTGGACACGGTCACACACTATGGACCGACATATTTGTAGATATAGATGTATGATATATGATCCCCAGATTGGGGTGTTAATTGTTTTTACTGTTCCGCACCTCAAAAGGGAAAAGGAATCTTTATAGGATCACTTTGTTGTCTGTTTATCAGTCAAGATCTTTTTCTTAGGAACATGTAGATGTGACAAATTTATATCAAATACTCAGATTAGCCTCTTTTAGTTGTGAAAAAATCAAACTTGCAAGTCAACACATTCAAATGATATGAGTGTTTAATGTTTATGTAGCATATTTTGCTATTTCATAAGAGAATCAAACCCTTACGGGTAGGTACTTTCCGTTGATCCAGAATTGTTTAATGAAGAAGTTGTACCTTAGAGCTTACGTAAGGGCAAAAAATATACTAAAAATTTAGTTTTATAACAACAAACCAATTTTACTGCTACAAACTTATTATTGGCAGTTGATACAATCACCGTGTCAAAGTTTGCATTGAACCGTCGGTGCGTGAGTTCAATTCACACTTGTAGTTTTATCCTAGAAATATTTCAGCATCTATTTGTAGTTAAAAAAGTGTGTTAACACTCTCATGTCTTAGGAAAGTATTTATGGGTGTTGGTCTCAGTTATTAAAAATAATAAGGATTGAATTCATCAAGATCATAGAGAATTAAGTTGAGATCATCACCCATTTTTCCAGGTGACGAACTGGTAAATCGTAGTAAATTGAACTAGATACTGATATTTGGTTCACTATGTAATCACTAAATGCTTGATATAGTACTTTTATGTAATATGTACCAATTAGCTACAAACACAATATATGTATAAAGTATCTCACCTGAACGTCAACAACATATTGTTTCATTGGCAAATTGTCCTGTTTGAATTCTTGTAACACTCTCAAAACTCGATGGTACGGTTCAAAGTACACTTCACTTTCTATCATCAAATATATTTGGGAGAAAATATCATCTGATACTGGACTTTCAAATGATACTGCTACCTAAAATTATTGGTTATTAAGTAGGAAATACGTATCACAATGTGACGATCAGCGACCAACGAATTGGAAAATCGTTATCAATAGGGAACATGCCACCATTTTTTATTTATTTAATCCATTTTTCACTTTGGTTTAACAAAGTAAAAAGTATAAATACTGTTGGAAATTGTTAAATTAAATTTAAAAAAAAAATAATAAGTTATTTTTTCTAGATTAAAAATTAACTTTATCTCTTTTGAACGTCACCATTTTCCGCGCGAATGTGTATTTTATTCATTACATAGTCCTAAACACCACTAGTACACGATATATCGATGCCGATATCAACGCATAAATCCCATACTTTACGCTCTGTGACATCATTTTTCGAATAATAACGCCCTTAGCACACCAATGCGGCGAACCGCGGTAGCGAAACGCAACGAAAAAACGAAATATTAGCGATATTGAAGATTGAAGCGGTCTTCACACTAATTTCGAAATTTGGCATTTCGCCATTATCATTTCAGTGCAACATGTCGTCGAAGTCAGATTGCTCTCTTTCTCAATCTGCAGAAGAAGAATTACTAATTCTTGTTTGTGTTGATATTTAAAAAAATACATAGAGAAATTAAATTACAAAGAACTACAGTCTCACGATGACTGCTTCTTTTTTATATGGATTTATATAATCTGGATGCTCCATTAAATATACTTACACTACATCTAATTTCATTTATATCTTTTTCAGTTTTTCTCTCCGCGGTCTTGTTCCGCCGCGATATTCTGTTAAAAAGACAAACCACCGCGTTTTTCTCCCAACAGAGAAACCGAAATGTCGGTAACGCGGCGTTCGTGTGAATTGAGATTTGAGGTTCGCGGTAACAAGCAATATATACCGACTGAGACACAATTATTGGAAATTACAGAAAGATAGAGTGTACGACAGGTTACCACAATTTCGTTAACGCGTTTCGCCGCGTCGGTGTGCTAAAGGCGTAATGGTGATGGGTTTCGCATATTTGAATTTCGCTTGCATAATTCCAATTAAAGTTTTATGCAGTTAAAATAAAAAATAATAGGATAGGTTGTAAATAAAAACAAATATACCCTCTGTTTATAGAGTGACATCGCTGCAATACTAACTTATATATTTGGGTTCAATTCAAATCAGAACACTCGTCAGCAAATGAGGGAAGGCACCTTTTTTAGTTCATTGAGGATGTGTTTCAATCTCGTGATACCTTACACAAGTAACAGAATACAATACAAATTGAAGGTAATAGATATATAAATCAAAATGAATCGCTAATGTTAGTGTAAAACTGAAGAAGAGCTGGATCAATTCAGCTAGTTTTTTTCTAATATTCTTAGAAGTCCAAAGTTTTCAATGGAGAGAAAAAATGCAAAAAATGTATGGAAAATTAAAAAAAAGAAACAAAACTTTTATTTTGCTATTATAAACAGTCCCTAGCTATTAACATTTATCGATTCTAGATCTGTTCTAAGAATATCGTCTTAGAAAAGATTTTTTTTTTATATCATAAGATAGCAATTATGCATGTGGCATCAGACCTCGCCACAAGATAGCAACGCACCATTAACATCTTTGGTGTCTATAGGCGATGGTTGACTCTTTCCATCAGGAGACCCATCTGCTTGTTTGCTATCTTATGATATAAAAAAAAAATAGCAAACAAGCAGATGGGTCTCCTGATGGAAAGAGTCAACCATCGCCTATAGACACCAAAGATGTTAATGGTGCGTTGCTATCTTGTGGCGAGGTCTAATGCCACATGCATAAGTTTACCGGCTACCTTACCCTCCAAACCGGAACACAACAGCGACAAGCACTAGATTTAGAGAGGTTCGCCGGTTTAGCTAGTAGGTATGCATGTAATATTAAAGAGGTGACTGTTTCCCTAAGAAGACATTGTCACACACACCTATAATGCACATGTGCACCAATATGTGCACAAGCACACAGGCATACATTTACATACACAGCCATGCTAAAACACACACATTATATATATATATATATATATATATATATATATATATATATATATATATATATATATATAGTTTTTTTTATATCTTAAAATAGATAATCAAGCAAATTGCTCTCCTTTCTAAAAAAGAGACTACCATTGTCTATACACATCAAAGATGTTATTAGTGCGTTGCTATCCTTATAGCTAGGTCTTAATGCCACATGCATAAGTTTACCGCCTACGTTGCCTTCCAATTTGAAACACGAGTGACAAGCACTGACACTATTGCAAAAGGAATAGGTAAGGCAGTGGCACCAGGACCGGGAGAAACAATGTAGAACTCTACCACCTAGGATAGCCACGATGGTAGTGACTTGCATAGCCAATCGCCTCCTACGAACCGCCTGGCAGAGCGGTAGGTGATATACTCTTCAAAGGGGACCAACATGAAGTAGTTAAAATATGTTCGATGTTATCTAACTTTTTAATTTATGGAGTTTTGCATGCTGCAGTATTTTATATTAAATGTACCTATGGGAATCACAGCATACAATTCACATTACAGAATTTTCATTCTGCGGATTCCCATAGTATTCTTAAGCTATGTGATTGTATATTTACCTTCATTAATGATAATAAAAAGCTTAAATATTAAAACGAATTAATTTTGATAAACTTACATATCCCTCTTGAAGTAAATCCACACCTGATTCCAACACTGATGCGCATAATATGGTTTGGAAATTATCACTGGTGAAGAAAAGCAGTGACCCATACATGAGTTGTTTATTTGCAGCATACTTCGTACAATCCACTGACCGATGAACAAGTCTTTCAATCCAACATAAATCAACAAGGTAACCAATACGATTGCTGCTTGTGTGGTAGCAAATGACGCGTACTTTAGGATATACTCTGAAAAAATAATTTAATTTCCTATTAATATTACTATGAATGTTAAGATTTATTTTTACTTGATATCATACAATAGCGAATATGACGAGATTCTCTTGATGGAAAGCCATATCCTGTATATATATGTAGCCATATCTGTGCCATTTGTATAACAGGAATTAATACCACCTACATAACTTTACTTTATCTAGTCTCCAAACTGAAGCATCATTATGACAAACACTGACACTTATAGTCCTGGAAAAGTTAAGGATGTGATACCAAACTTGGGTGAAATGTTGCAGAATACAATCGCCTAGTAGTCCACCAACTACCAATCACACACTAAAGGGGAACAAAGTTGGATGCAAATTGGCATTGATAGTTTTCCATTTGTGTGACACCTGCATAACTTTACCAGCTACCTTAATCTCCAAACTGAAGATTGAATAATTGAACTGGTACAATTATGACAAACACTGACACCTTTAGGCCTGGAACCGTTAAGGATTTTGTAACAAACTTGGGTGAAATGTTGCAGCATACAATCGCCTTCTAGTCCACAGACCAACAATCACACACTAAAGCGGAACGGAGTTAGATGCAAATTGGCATTGATAGTTTGCCAATTGCGCCACCTACTAAACTTTACCAGCTACCTTAATTTTCAAACTGAAGCTTCATTATGACAAACACTGACACTTATAGGCCTGGAAAAGTTAAAGCTGTCGTACCAAACTTGTGTGAAATGATGCAGAATACAATCGCACAGTAGTCAACCAAAAGTAGTAAGTAAAACAGAATATTGTTTGATTGTAGTCAATTTACTTCCCTTTAAAATCTAGGAGATAAGGCTAGTTTTTAATTCCAAAATATGTAACATAAAAATGTAATTGTATAAATATAATTGATATTTCAAGACAATGCAGAAAATATACAGAAGACTATGCAGCAAAGATACATTTTTGCCAATCTTCTTTATTTTAGACAGATCCCTCTCAAATTGCAGGCATGTCAGAACATTTACTATATAATTATAATTAATCTCCACAGACACTTCCAATTAAATTTGTCTAGATTGCCTATAGAATTAAATATTACTAGCTGTTGCCCACGACTTCATCCGCACGGACATCGTTTACTCCGCACAGCTCCTCCCCGTAGATGATAGAGAGATAATATGTAGCCTATATGTTGACCCGACCTATAAGTAATATTCATGCAAAATTTTAAGTAAATCCATGCAGTACTTTTTGAGTTTACCCCGGACACACATACAGACAAAAATTCTAAAAACTATATTTTTGGCTTTGATATCGATTGTAGATCACGGCCCTAAGTATTCTTTTAAAAAAATATTCAATGTACAGTTTTGACTTTCCTACGATTTTATTATATTAAATATTATATTCAATTTACTAATACATTCCATTAAAGTTAAAATTAAGTTGTAAGGTTTCTTATGGGTAGGTAGGGATAATTATCTTGGATACCCTAGTTCCCTCAGTCATTATTATAGTATATTATTAATATACTATAATATATATTATATATAGTATTAATTTATAAGCATACCTGATATTTTCATATCGCCTTTTGGAGGGGTCAGCTGAATATTTCCCTAGAAAATTAAAAAAGTTTAATAAATTACCATATAAACAACACCAATCCAAAAAATTCTTTAGTCAAAATTTAATAACTTGAAAATCCGCACTGCTGTTAATGTTTTACCTGAAGGGTAGTAAAGTAAACTATGAAAACTTAATGTGTTACAAGCAATATATTTTTTTTGCTTTGCTACAGTAAGGTCAGTGCTCATCTAGAAATTCAAAAAGGCAATTTTTAATGTTTGTACTAAAAATGTCTATTTCATTGACGGTCCCTGTAAGGTTGTGATATCACACTCTGATGCATTCATAGGTAGTGATTATAATAGCCCTTTATTGCCTCTTAGCTGACTGATATGAAGGTAATAAGTGTCTTTTTCAGTAAGAGAAGAACTGTCATAGTATGACATATCTATGTATTACTAGGTAAGGCAAAACTTTACTCCTCTTTAAGATAATTATGCGAACAGTGGAATATGAAATTCGGCACAGTTAAAGTTTAATCACATTGGAGATTAGAAATACATTAAATAAAGAAAAATAAACATTATACACACTATATTCATGAAACATACATGATAATATACATATATGAATGCGTTTTTCTTTAGAGCTAAAGTCTGTTGTGAAACTTAGGGCCTGCGCGGATGAAGGACTTTTGTTCAAAGAGGACAAAAATCCCTGAATCATAAAAAATGACAGCTGATATTTGCCATGGACTCAAGACATGCGGTGTACAATGATTTGTTGTCCAGTTGTCATGCATAGGTACGTCACTCTCAAGTGCTCAATGGAGACAAAAGTTCTCTATGTGCATTGCTGCTCCTAGTCACATTAGTTCTATTTTTTCAGGTGCTCTTTGTTATTCAGGGGACATTTTTGGCATTCTTGGATATTCAAGGGACATTTTTGGCATTCTTGGATATTCAGGGGACTTTTTTAAAGGGGTACTTTTAGTCCTCTGTGTGCATTAACTATTCAATAAGCTTATAAAGGACTAGCTATTTCCCGCGATTTCGTTCGCGTGACCCAAAAATATAACTTACTTTTGTGCAGTCTGGTAAAAAATAGGCTATAGCCTCTCTTGTAAATGTGGCTATCATACACAAAAAGATTTTCTTAAATCTGAATGGTAGACCCAGAGATAAGCACGTTCAATCAAACAAACACACAACTCTTCAGCTTTATAATATTAGTATAGATCTATCTTGATGGCCAAAAAAGTACCCCATGGATAGTCTCTTGTCTTTTTTTGGTTTATCTATGGTTGAATTTTAACCACAGGGTGATCACTAGTTTTTATAAAAACATGTAACAAAACAGTAAGATAAATTTTAAGATATACAACAAAAAGATAACTTTTACCAACTTAGGCCTTCACGTAAAGGGCCAAAACAGTCTTCCCTCAACAATTTGAACTGTAAATCCAGATAATGATCCACACTGGGATATGCTCCATTAATTATATGTGGTACTATTGTTATTTTATTTTCACTAAAGAGATCATCTTTATTGGGAAATATAGATAAATTTTTGTAGTAATTAGGATCTTTGTTTTCTTCTACCACAGGTTTTACTTCATTATCAGGAATCTGGAAAATAGTACAATATAAAAAAAAAACTTTTGCACAACAGAGATTGAACTCAGGACCTAATAAGCCTAACAGGCTAATGCCTTAACCACGAGGAGTATAACTGTCTTGCAAAGGAAAAACTATTATAAACAGTGATCCCAGCAACAAACTTTTTTTGATTAATAACAAGCTGAAATTTATGTGAACAGCTTCGTTTTGACAAGATGTTCATCTTTTCTATCTTAGAAAAATTTGAAATTGGGTAACTAATAAAGATAGATTAAGACTTTATTGGTTGCCCGTTTTGAGATTTTTTGAAGATAGAAAAGATTTATGTCTCGTCAAAACGAAGCTGCCCACAAAAAAAATCAGCTTAATACTAATAAACAAAATTGCTCCTGGGACCATGGTCTGTAGATACTTATTTAGGGTTTGTAATTTTTTAAGTTGTTTAAAAATTGAATTCCTACTGCAATATTATCAGCACTAGTCACTGTTGTGTTCTATTTTGGAGAGTAAGGTAATCGGTAAACTTATGCATGTGACATTCATCTTTGCTGTCTATAGGCAGTTATTGTCTTCGTTCAATAAGAGAGCCATTTGTTTATTTGCATTCCTGAGATATGTTTATTTACAGAAATATAGGTATACTTGTTATAATAAGGTATAACCTGTTGAAGAAAAAGAAGAAGTATGTTAGGAAAACAATTGTGATCCAGTTTTAACAAGTGGCCACGATGGAAAGTATAATTTATAGAAGTATACTTACTTGATGAATTGTTTTATAAATCCTTAATTTCAGATCATTCATGTTACGATAGAAGCTATCACCAATACTCTCAGTGTGCTCTTCTTGGACACCAATTGCACTGTCTAAAGCAGTTTCAACCAAATCATGTAATTTTATCAAATAATCTAACTGTCTATTACCAAAATGAAAAATTCCATTACACAGATCTAAAACACTATAAAAAAAAGATTCAACATCATTCCACAAGAAGAAATTTGATCTTTTCTGCGATATTCTTACTTTTGGTAAACTTTTCACATAGTCAGTTAACTTTTGAATAAAATTAGAAGTCTCAAATTTAGTCCTCAATAATTTAACTATTTTTGAATCTTCACTTGGATCTACGGATTTATAAACTGCAGCAAATATCTTTACCATCAACACTAAAAAGTCATCCTTAACTTCGTTCTCTAAAAGAATCCAAAAGCCTGCTCTATTTGCAATTTCCATGTTTAGCATTGGTGTTTGGAGTGTTGAAATATCTAGTAGTCTTTTAAAGCCTATAGCCTTTCTCTCGGGCTCTTTGAATTTGTCTTGAGGTTTAGTTTGAACATTTTCTTCTGCTTCCAAGAATGAGCTACTTGGTCTTGCTTCTTCAATAACAGTACCATCGAACCAATCTATACGGAGAGATTTGTTACCATCACACATTATGAATTGCAAAATTATTTTACAAATTGTAATGAGATTAAAAATGTCTCTATTTGACTTTACAAAATGGAATAAGTAAAATACTGCGTTTCTGTTATTATCAATATGTTGTAAAATGTAAATACAAATTACAAGTACGCAAGGAACTTTTTTTCTCTTTGTTAATGGCAAACGTTTGTGAACATCAATGCCAACGACAAAACAGACCGGGAAAACTTTTTGTAAGTAAGAAAAACCTAAACACGAATTTTTTTTTTTTTTTTATACTATTCAGCAAAGTTAGATCAATATTAACAAATATATATTAAAATCAAATTAATTATATACAATTTTTAAATAATATATACACTATATTACTGTAACAATTAGATTGATATATTATTATTTAAAACAAAGATAGATAGTAGTTTGTAAATTTTATAACTTTTATAAAATAAAAGAGAAGGTATAGATACAGGCAGCGGAATTTTTAATGCAATTATAGATTGAAATAATGAGGAATGATCAAATTTAGTGCATGAGAAGAAAATGTGGTTAGCATCCGCCACATCCTCTCCACATGCGCAATTTGGATGTTCTAAAATTTTCAATTTAGCGAGATGATAAGGAGTACTTGTGTGTCCTAGTCTTAATCTTGTTATTATACTAGAACTTTTTCTATCAAATTTTATAGTAAAAAACCAAGGTTTTTGTGGTATTGTTGGTTGAATATTAAAGTAATAAGAGCCCTTTTGTTTGCTATTGTGATTCCATGTCTCTTGCCAGGATGCAAAGAGTGATTGTCTTGAAAATGATTTTAAATCGGGGCTGTAAATCAAGTAAGGAAAAACGTCGCCATTTAGAATTGCATCATTTGCAAGTTCGTCAGCCTTACAATTGCCATAAATACCACTATGACCTGGTATCCAGCATAAATATACGTCATATTGTCTTACACGACACCTGCTTAGCAACTTCTTAATATCATAAATCAGCGGGTGTTGCATTTTTTTGAGTGATGAGTTGTCAAGTGCTTGTAAAGTGCTTAGTGAATCTGTGAATATTATTGCTTTCGACAGTTTAAATAGTAATACATATTCTACAGCTTTAAATACTCCAAGGCATTCCCCCGAAAATATGGTAGTTTCAGGTGGAAGTTTTACTTTTTGTGTGATTTTGTATTGTAAATGGAAAATACCTACACCAACATGGTTATTGTTGTTATGTTTGGATGCATCACAAAAAATAAGGTGGAAATTTGAAAAATTTTCATTAATAATGGAGTTGAAAAGAACATTTGCATTTTGATCACGTTTTTGAATACCTAGATTAAAAATAATTTGCGTTTTTGTAATAAGTGCTTCATAGTTGCAAGTGAATATGGGTAGAACAGATGAACGAAAAATAGGAGCTGAGAGTGATAAATATTTTCTATAGCTAATTACGAGGCATGGGATAGGTTTATGTGTCCAGTATGGGGAGATATCAATAAGCTCGGATAAAAATTTTAGTTTTTCCATAAGAGGATGATTTAAGAATTGCACACAGCGAAAAACGTATTGATCAGCAATAAATTGGCGTCTTAAATGTAAGGGTGGATCAACACACTCAATTTGTAACGCATTGATTGGGCTAGATTTCATCGCGCCACATATAATTCTCAAACATTTTGACTGTATTTTGTCAAGTTTTTTAAGGCCAGATTTATTACAAGGTTCGAGTGTGAATGATCCATAATCAAGAATGCTTCTTATAATTGCATTATAAATAAGTTTTAGATAAAAAGGATGAGCGCCCCACCATATACCTGCTAAGCATCTTATTATGTTTATTAGTTTTTCACATTTATTAGCTATGTAGTTGCAATGTAAGATTCCAGAGAGTTTTGAATCAACTAATACACCTAGGAATTTCGTGTCATCTTTATAAGGTATAAGTTTATTGCCAAAAAGTATTGATGGTCTGGGTGGAGATCGTTGTCTTGTAAATAGTACGGTAGTACTTTTAGATGGAGAAATTTGAAGCCCATTTATGTCTAGCCATTTCTGTAATTTATTCAGGGTTGAATTCATTAGCATACTAGCACAATCAATGTTTTGGTCAATTGTGTATAATACAAGGTCATCGGCATATTGTAAAATATTTACATTACTGTCTAGAAAATGTTCAATGTCATGGGTGTAAACATTGTATAGAAGGGGACTTAGAACGGATCCCTGTGGTAATCCTTTAGATAGCAGTCGTGTATGTACTACATCATCGACTATAAGATTGATTGGTCTATTATATAATGAGTTTATGATGAATTTAATATATTTACTTGGGATTTTTAATTTAGATAGCTTTTCTTGTAACACTGGAAGTAAGACGCTATCGTATGCTGAAGTTAAATCAAGAAAAACTGATAGTAATGATTTATTTAATGTAAAAGATATTCTAATATCTGTAGTTAGAAGACTTAGATTATCTGTCGTACTCTTACCTTTCCTAAAACCGTACTGACTATTGGCCAAAAATTTATTACTTTCTAAATACCACTCTAGACGATTTTTAATGAGGTGTTCAATTATTTTGATCAGAACAGATGATAAGGCGATAGGGCGATAGGATGATGCTTCAAAAGGATCTTTGTTTGGTTTTAAGATTGGTAATATTATTTGCGTTTTCCAAGAAGGTGGTATTTTTCCAGAATCTATCATAGAATTTATGATATTTAAATAATATGACAAAGAACTATTTCCCAAGTGGCTTATAAATGAATAAACAATTCCATCATTACCTGCAGCAGTGTCTTTAGTGTTATTTAATATATTTTTTAATTCATCTAAGGAAAATGGTGAAGATAAATCTGAAGTTGTCTCGTCGTCATTTTCCTGTATATTAATATTTTCATTGACAGTTAAGGGAGCTATATAATTAAGAAAATTGTCAACTACTGTGGGGTTAATGAAAGATGATGGAGAGTCATTAAAAGCTGATCGGAACTTTTTGATGTTTAACCAAACTTCAGATGGAGCAGTGTTTGGAGATATCGAGTGACAGAACTTCTGCCAACTTTCTCTTTTCTTTTTTTTAAATAGTTTTTTTGAATTTTTCATTATCTCTATTAGATTATCGTAATTTTCCTCAGACATATTATAGCGATAAGTCTTTTCAGCACATTTCCTGTTCTTTAGTGCTTCTTTACATTCACTATCCCACCAAGGAGGACAAGGAATATGTGTAGATCTGCACACAGTAGGGAACATCGAGTTAGCTGTGTTAATTATAATTTCAGTCAACATATCTGACTGAACGTTAATATCTTGAGTGGGGGGTAAATTACATATATTTTCGTCTATTTTCTTACTGAAATTTTGCCACATTTCGTCAGTTACGTATTTAAGTTTGAATTTCTTGTGATTATGGTTTTTTGTGGAGACGGGGTGGTTTGAAGTGAGAGATGAAATAACTATAGGAAAGTGATCGCTTCCGTGTGTAGAAGGTAACACTGACCATGTAAATATCGGTGCTAGGTTAGGAGAGCAGATAAACAAATCTACTACACTATCACCTTCCGATGGGTGAGTACGGCGTGTTGGTAAACCAGAATTTAATATGCACAAGTTGTTTAAGTCAATGATGTCTAATAGTTGTTCACCATAACTATTCGTTCTGTGGCTACCCCAGGATTCATGGTGGCAATTAAAATCTCCCAATAAAACCAAAGGTTTAGGCATGGTACTTATTATAGTATTCATTTTATTTAAAATGGTTGATGAGGGATGAGGAATATATACAGATATATAACAGATATTATTTACACTTACAGCTACTATAGAAAAATTATCATTATTTACAGGGATAGAGATCGGTACTACTACATAAGGAATATTTTTCCTTATGAGTATTGCAACACCGCCATATCCATCAAAACGATCTTGTCTGACCGTATTATAACCTTTAAATCTAAAACTAAAACTTGGTTTTAACCAAGTTTCAGATAGACAAACTAAATAAGGATTGTGGTTATTAATTAAATAAATTAAATCATTTTTATTACTTATTGCGCTACGGCAATTCCACTGTATTATGTTGTGTTTGTGTGTATCCATTGTTAATGGGTATTGATTTTGATAATATTTCAATTAACGGGGCAGCGTTGGACGGTAAATAAGGACTAGAACGAGCTAAAGTTTGTAACAATTCTATGGTTTCTGAAATTAAAGGATTTTGTAATTCATTTGTGTTATTTTTTCCATTCCTATGTAGTAGAGCGCAGCCATCAGAAGGAGTAGGTATTGAAAACTCACTAAGTATTTTATTATGATTTGTTTTGTCATATCCTCTACTTGTTTTTGTTGGAGTTCGAGGTTTGAGAAATACTGTTTTTTTATATGAAGTGCTATTGGATGGTATGGATAGATTGCCATTATCGGAGTGTGTAGGTTTTGAAGTTAATAATACATCTGCATATGATTTGGAGACTGGCGGATGTAACTTAGATGCTTCAGAATAGGAGACGCAGTTTTGAGCCATGTAAACTTTAATATCTTTCTGACGCTTGAACTCAGGACATGTCTTGTTGGTTGCAATATGTGAGCCTGAGCACAAACAACATTTTACGCAATCATCATCTACTTTACATGACTCACCACTGTGTTCCTGACCACATCTATAACATCTAGGCTTTGACCTGCATTGCATTTTAGTATGACCATAGCGACAACAGTTATAACATTGTATAGTTGGGAATATGTATAAATCAACTGGTAGGGAATTGAAGCAAATAAATATGCGTTTGGGTAAAATCTGGCCATCAAAATGAATAACGACAGATTGGGTAGGTTTCCATACGGGTACTCCTTCAACCATGACTTTGTAATTTATACGTCTAACTTTTATTATATTGCCACATCCAATTGGTGTAGAAATATTTTCCATTATTTCTTCCGGCGTTCACTCTGTTGGTATACCTCTCACTATACCAACTCGAGTAATAGTGAAAGAAGGTATAAAAGCTTTTAAATTGTAGTCACTTAATATTTTATTACTAAGAAATTCATTAGCACTTTGATATGAATTAAATGATAATGCAATTCTATTTCTACCTATTCTCTTTAAGCTACCATTGGTAATATTATTAATTTTATTTTGCTTTAACATCCTGCCAACAGTCATCGGATGAAGAGTTGTACCATCATTTTGAGTTGTTTGTAGCCTTTGTATGTGTATAGTATATGGTGATGCATCTAAATGATTATACATTCTCCGGCTCATTTGATTTTGTTGTGATAGACTGTTAGTTAATGGTATTTCTGTGTGAGGAATGGAAGGTGATGTAATCTCTGAATCTATAACAGCAATTTCATCCCGACATGAACAGCCAATATCTTTTTGACCGCCAATATGTTTTCTCTTCTTTTTATTACAGTGTTTGCAAATTTTGTGGGAATGGTTGCGTTTCCTAGATTTATTTATAGAATTCACGGATTGATCTGTATCCATACCTGACTCATCGCATTCTATTGTTACAAAATTAGTAGGAAAAGGGGCTGTGCCCCCTGGATCAGGGGGTTCATTCATGTTTAAGTGAAATAAAAAAGATAAGAGCTTACCCTATAATATATATATACAGCTAAAAATAATAATTTATATTACAAAGGTAAATTAAAAATACAATATTTACGAGAAAAAAAACCAACTCCACTGAATAAATAACTATAAAATTAAATTTTCGCCAGGAGAAAACAACCGCGCTTTTCGAAGTTTCCCGCCGTTTTTCCAAGGAACTTATATACTATAACTCAAAGAATATAATACTCTCTACGAGAGGATAACTGGAATTTTACGTAGCAATATTTGAAAAATAAAAATGTACTTTGTTGCGTAATAAATAAAGTTGACATTTGTCTCTTACATAACAGAGGGGAAAAACGTTCTGAGCAAGACAACGACAAGAGTGGATGTTGTCCCTTTCTTACAATTGCCAGTGTAAATAAAACTATCTAGATGGTAGATTTTTGCATATTCAGTAATCGTTAAATCCTTTTTATTCATACACGTCGATAAATAAATTAGCGTAAAGTGTATTGTAATTAACATAGTGAGTTCTAAAATGTGCTTATTTTAATAATTACGTAATTACTTATGCGATGCAAAAACTGTTTCTCAAATTAGTAGAATTATTTAGTAGTAATTTGCAAACTACGCATGGCCACACTTATATATGGCGATTGGCGCTTTATTTAGTAAAGAAAGAGACACACTCCACTCATGTCGTGGTACTCTTCGGAACGATTTTGAAGCGCGTGTAAGCATTCCCGGTAGAATGTAACTTCCTTGCAAGTACGTAAAATCAAAATATTGAGATTTTTTTAATTTTTATCCGTCATGTCATCACCACAGAACCAGTGTTGCCAGTGACAAGTAGTCAAATGTAACATGAATGATGAAACAGCTCAAAAAGTAACATTTTCCCAAGAAAAGTAACATTTCCTAATTTTATGTGGGAAAACGACACTAATACTACAAAATGACAATGTATTATACAAAAACTTTAAAAAAAAATTCTGTCCCATTAGTTAAGCTTCGAAAGAATCGTAATAATTTTAGCACAAATAATTGATTGGTAATCTTAAAAAAGAAAAACATATTTAAGTTATATGTATACCAACTAATTAGGAAATGTATTTCAATTTATGTGTTGAGCATAGATTAGGTAGTATTTTTAGGTTCGGGTGTTTAATGATGTGTAACATCTTGTCTCCTGCTTTCCTGAAATCTGTAGGATGATTTCATGAAACGCATCGGAAGTATATAGCAGGAAGTTGGGAAAGCGAGCGCAATTTGATATGATCAATGAGAACATGGGCGTACCCAGGTTCTGGGCCGGGGGGGGGGGGGGGCAACTGTAACATTTTAAGGCTATATTTTTATCTTATTATCTACAACAGTATATGGTTAGTAGAGGTAAACAAATTCCGGGGGGAGGGGGGGGCGGCTGCCCCTCCCTGCCCCCCCCTCGGTACTCCCATGAATGAGAGTGTGTTATTTGAATGCGTGTGCAATACTCGTCAGATATGAGTTTTATGTTTTACGTCAGATATGAGTTTTATGTTTTACGTCAGATACGTATAGTATACGATTAACCATTGTGTATAAGTGTGTATGTGTGTGTTTGAAATGTGAAAATCTCATAACTTTTGAACGACTTGATCAATCGAAACGTGGCTGATTGCATTCAATTGGATTCCGATCAACTTCCTGAAAATTTGAACCAATTTGGTCCAGATTTTGAAAAATTTTGAAAAATCCTCAAAAAAATTTTGACGAAACAGTATTTTTTATACAATTTTAGAAATCAGAATTAAAATAAAATTTGTGCTAGTTATTTTGACGCGTCAAAGTTCCAGATTAATGTACCGATTGAGTACCAAGTCTAATCAGCTCTTTTCCTCAAAAACTTGCGTCCAATGCATAAATTGTATCAATATCAGTAAATCCCTTCTGGAATTATCGTCGATGAGAAAATTTGAAAAAGTATTCTTTTTGACTTCACTTCGAGATTTTAAACCAATAATTTTTCGGCTTTCTACAATATCTTAGTACTTAAAAAACTACACCAAATACAGTTCCAACTATCAAAATCGAATCAAATTTTTAAAAGTTACAGCTTTTCAAATATTAATATTCACAACAAATTCATGTCAAGTATACTATGCGTTCCAACTGAGAATAGACTGTCAGAATGAAATATTGCTCCGCATTTTACAAAAACTTCATAAATAATGAATAAGGTGTGCAAAAAAATTCTAACAAAGAATCACTTTAAAAAATATTTTCGTTCTCAATTAGTATATTTTTTTTTTATGTAAATTCCCATCAGATCATTAACAGGTATTCAAATAAGGTGTAAAATAACTAACACGACTTTTATAAATACATACATATATATGTATACATGAACGGCTAGACGTATTTTACTGTTTTTTTATTGATGAATATTATTCATCAATAATATTCATTAATAACAGAAATAAATGAACAGCAACACTGAAACAGATGTTTTTTACCATTTTTTTGTTGATGAAAATAATATTTAAAACGTTATATTTTGTTCTTCAATAAATCAGAATTTTTTTATTAAACAAATATTTTTTGCTGACATTACCAATTTCACACTTGTGATATTATATAATTTTGTTGATAACAAGCACGATCCTATTCTCGGTTGGAGCGCATAGTATATTGGTACATAGATAGACATGACATAGACTCGAATATAATACCTATGTATATTAAAAATAAAATAAGATTAGAAACAAACACGCGTATAACCATTGATATAAAAACCCAAGATGCACAGTCCTGAACAAAACTGACACTCAAAAGTGTCCCTAATTTCATTTAATAGTTATAGATATGGCAAAACATGTGTCTTTGCAAATCCAACCTTAAGCTCAAGAGATTTGTTTGAAGATTTGTTTTTACAAAGCAATGTACAAAAAGAAATAAAATTGACAGTTTCGCGAACGACACAATTCTATTTGAAATGAGCGCACAATTTTAAATTGTGCGCTCATTTTTGGTGGACGTTTTTGAGACACTGATTGTGTATCTTGGGATTTTTATATCAATGTGTATAACATATTATATCTACGATAAGAAATTACTTGCAATTCAGCAAATGAACTTTTAGGTTTTTTAAACAAAAACTTACTATTAGCCTATCGCAATTATAGTGGTATAACTGTCTCACAGCCGCGAGGCGTGCACTGTAAATAATGTAGAGTCGAAATTAGAGATATATAGAGGAATAGACAAGCCAATGTATCAGTAGATCGAAGATTTAAATCATGCGTGTTAGAGAGAAATTTGAATTTAGATTTCGTATTGTGGAGACAAGACGTAGGTAATATATAGTAGGACATAGAGATCAAGCAAGATCTTGAGTACATAATATTATGTAAATATATATGTAAATATATGTATAAGATCTTGCATCTTGAGTACATAATATTATGCTCAAGATCTCATATTTTATGATGTTTACATACTCTACAGAATATCTTTATATAAAAAGGTTATAGCTGCGTTTTCATAAAAACGATACAAATATATTTTCGTAAGAGACTCTCGCTCTGAATCTTTAAAAATATTAATTTTATGGATATTCTTTATAGAGTAATTTTGATCTACAATAATGCAAAACGTATTATATGTATTTAATTGGATAAAGAATAACATTGCACTGTTCAAAACAGCTACCTAAATAACTCATTATTTTTCGTAATATGTATATAATATATAAAATGGTTATTGTAGGTTAACAGTATAACCTACAATAACCATTTTACATTTTACGTACATAATATTACGAAAAATAATGAGTAATAAGAGTATAACTTATAGCATAGATAGACATATTGCATCCCGGAATGTTTTAAATTATCTTTATAAGATATAGATTCTCATAGTAGGCACATTATTTTATCTCGTGAAGTTTGGTCAGCGTTTGCAAAGTAAGCGCACATGTTTTTTTCGAAAAAGCTGACATTTTTGGTTTTCTCTACAACAGTACTTATACACGTATTATACACATAAACCTTCCTCTTAATTTCTCTGTCTATTGATCTAAGCGTACATCCAGCAAAAGCGACTTTGTTTTATGAATATACTGTATAAAGATAAAGAATTTTTTTTAAAAACTATCCAACGATAACCCACACTATGACCCCATAGTGTGGGTTACACGAGAAAAAAAATTGGTATCCCCACTTTACATATGTAAGGTACCCCAAAAAATTTTTTTCAAGATTTTATGTAAGTATATATAAGGGTTCCTAGTTCACTTCGGAACCCTAAAATCTTAGTAAAAGTTAGTAAAATTCGCCAAAACTCCAAAAAACAACCTTTCTTTGTTGAATAATTAATTTATAAGACTATGAAATGAATTTTCACGGTCAAGGAATAGGCTCTTAAGGTTTTAAAGTTTTCATGGAATCTTATATTATGTGACTTAAGCAACTTTGACAGAGTGAGGTGCAATCGAGTCTCCTGAAGATCCTTCGATTACAAAGTGAACGTACATTGAGTTGGTACTACTGTGTGTTTCTGTTTGTGCTACTAACATAGAGGAAAGAGTGGTGGACATGGGTGGACTATTGTGTCGCTGGTGTCTCCTTGGATTTCAATACCTTTGGTAAGTTTATTTCATTGTTGAAAAGTTGTTTAAGATTAAATAATTCAAAAATAATAATATATTAGCAAGATACACAACAGTTAGAATTTAAAATTCATTAGATTTAAATTTTCACAAATAAAAATTTTATTTTTAGCATTTTTCGGCGGATATATTTAAACTCTTTGGATAAGCACATAGACAATATTTTAATATAACTAGATGAAAACCCGGCTTCGCTCGGAAGTCTCATAATACGCAATCTTATATATTAACTCAAATAGTAGACATTACAAAGTAGCAACACTGTAGTGACGTCTTTTTGATTGTTGAAGTAAGGATACTGCTTTTATTTCGATTTTCAAAAATCAAGTTTTACGAATGATGGTATGAAAGACAAGAAGAAAGAATTGTATCGTTGTTGTAAGAATGCCACCAAAACCTTAGTGAAAGAAAAGCGTGAAAGAGAATGTTTGAAAGCGGAAGAAAGACTGGCGAGCAACTTCGAGGCAAACACCAAACTTTTTTGGAGGGAGGTGAAGAAGTCTAGGAGTTGTTCGGCAGCCTCCAGAATGAATAGGATTAAATCTAAGGATGGTGACATTCTTACAAGCACAGAAAGCGTGTTAAAACGATGGAGTGAATATTTTGGAGATATGTATGATGCTGTTCAGGACGCTGCCTCCGTCTCTGACTCAGTAAGTGACTCAGAGACGGTGGAAGCGTGCCAGGACATTACTATGCAAGAGATCGTATGGGCGATAAGAAGTATGAAAAACGGAAAGGCTGCGGGAATAGATAAGGTGACTGCTGAGATGATCAAATACGGTGGTCCTGCCGTCTGGGACTCTTTTTGGGTCCTCTGCAATACATGTTGGAGGACCGGTAGAGTACCCGAAGACTGGCGGCGCGCGGTCATCGTGCCCTTGTATAAAGGCAAGGGCTCACGTATAGACTGCAATAGCTATAGGGCCATCAGTTTGATCAGCTTAGCATCGAAGGTGTATGGTAAGATCATTGAAAGGAGAATGCAAGGGAAGTCCGAGGGAATGTTGTGGGAGGCACAAGGGGGTTTCAGATCTGGAAGAGGATGTATGGATCAAGTTTTCTCACTCCGCAACATCGTAGAGAAGCATCTGGCTGTCGGCCAGAAGGTTTTCTGCGGTTTTGTGGATTTGGAGAAAGCGTTTGATAGAGTTGTGCGAAAGAAACTTTGGGACATTTTACCCAGTTATGGGATAGATGGGCGTCTGCTGCGTGCTTTGCAATCCATGTACTGGGATTGCAAAGCATGTGTGCGGGTGGACGGCAACATATCGCCCTGGTTCGATGTCAATATCGGCGTCAAGCAGGGTTGTGTGTTGTCAGCTCGTCTGTTTATTCTATATCTGGATAAGTGTCTCCAAAGATTGAGGTCATTGAATGTGGGAATGCGCATGAGTGATCTAGTGGTGAACTGCCTGCTTTATGCAGATGACGCTGTACTTTTAGGCTCAACTCCATCTGAGCTGCAAACACTGGTCACAGTTATGAATGAGGATTGTAAGAGTATGGGCTTACATTTGAATGCGAAGAAAACTAAAGTTTTGGTATTTGAAAGAGAAACAACCAGAACGGATGTAAGAGTTGTGGTCGATGATGTAGTGCTGGAGCAAGTGGATGAGGTTGTATATCTTGGATGTGCTTTTAGCAGGGATGGAAGGTACACCGCTGATGTTGAAAGAAGAGTGTGTGCAGGGAACAGAGTGAATGGAGCGTTAGGGAGATTACTTAATAGCACAATTTTAAGTCAGGGTGCCCGTCTAGCCCTGCATAATCATGTGCTTATCCCAACGCTATTGTATGGAAGTGAGAGTTGGGTATGTCAGAAAGGGCATGAAAGTAGAATCAACGCGGTCGAGATGAGGTCGCTAAGAAAAATATTTGGTGTGACACTCGCGGACCGGGTTCGTAATGCCGAAGTGAGAGAGAGGCTAGGTTTGAAAGAAAGTGTCGGTGTAAAGATGAGAAAGGGCATGCTCCGTTGGTTCGGACATGTAGAAAGAATGGTAGATGAAAGGTTAACAAAACAGATATACAACGCGAATGTGGAAGGATGTAGGTACCGGGGAAGACCAAGACTGACATACCACGATCAGATTGATCGAGTACTGTCCGAAGGTGGTGTCAAGAGTCTTCGCAACCGGCGTGTGTGTATGAAGAGAGTGATGAATGTGGAAGAAGCGAGACAAGCCTGCAAGGATCGTGATGTATGGCATTCGGTTCTCTCTGCCTACCCCGTAAGGGATCTGGCGTGAAGATATGTTGTTGTTGAAGTTTTACGGGCTCCACGTTTCCTAAGAATCTTTTCCGATGATTTTCATGATAACGTCAGTACGTCTGTATGTATGTATGTGTGGGCGTGTGTATGTAAACCTCATAACTTTTGAATGGCTTGATACTTCGAAACGTAATTAACGGCATTCAATTGAATTCAGCCACCCTTAAACTTCCTGAATATGTGAACCGATTCGGACCAAAGATTTTGAAGAAATTTGAAAAACCATTAAAATAAACGTCGGTGTAACAATGTTTTTTTAAAAATAACTACTAAATTAATGTACCGACTGATTAGGAAATCTAATTGGCAATTTTCCTTGAAAAATTGCAGCAAAATCGATTTATCCGTTCAGGAGTTGGCGTTGATAAAAGAATTTGAAAAAAATGTTTTTGTGAAATCTTCGAGACCAACCAAAAGACTTCGAGACCAACCAATCGATTCTTGATCTTTTACAATATGTAAAAAAACAGCGTCAAATACTGTTAAAAATCAAATTCGAGCCTAGTGATCAAAAGTTAAAGCTTATCAAATATTTTTAATCAACTTACCCACTTGCAATGTTTAATATAACCTTCTTTATTTACCTATCGATTTCAAAATCTTATCAGCTCTTCTTTCTGAAAAATTGGATGAAAATCGGTCGATCCGTTCGGGATTCATCGATATCGAAAATATTTGAAAAAAGTGTTTTTTGATAATATTTCAACATTTTTAACCTATCAATTTTGTAGCCAAGCCAAAATTTTAGAGCTCGAAAACTACTTTAAATGCTATTCAAAAGATCTAAATCGATCATCATTTTAAAAATACACAGCTTTACAAAAATTAAAATTCTGTCATTTTTAACAAAGTTTAGACTAAAATTTTTTTTGTACTTTTTAGCTCAAAATTCAAGGCTTAGTTATACTTTTTCCCGTTTGAGCCTAATTTTTTTTATTTTAGCGGAAGGTTTGAGGGATGGCTTGCAGGATCAACCGGCTTAACGAAATTGTGTTTTAGTGGCAATGCAGAAGTTACGTGTCTGTAAGATAGATACGTGACTTCTATATAGTGCAGCACAGAAGTGCGAGTGTAAATATGGTAAATACTCACACATGTTGAGTGAGGTAGTGTTCGTTTCTCCTGAAGATGCTTCGGTTTTGAAGTGATATGTGCGTTGAGTGCGTAAATTGTGTGCTTTTGTACTTAGTGCCGGCGTGGGAGGTAAAGTGTGGTGGTGTCATATAGAACAGTTCGCGGAGATAGCAAATTTAATTAATTTCACCTTTCTAATTATGGATTTCCGCAAAGTAACGACTTAATCAATAAAATTTCGCGAAAAGTTGCACAGTATGCCTTAATTTCTTCTTTGATTTAAATTGATTAGTAATTTAAAGTATGAAGGAGTGTCAATCATCATTAATAGAAAGTGTAAAATAAAAAGGAAGGTCAAAAGGAAGGTAATCAATTTAAATTAATTTAAAAAATATTATCATCTCGTATGACCTACTTAAAGCAATCTACATTAATCTTTGTCGCATCTGACGTTCAATTCATTTACTGATTTTTTCATCAATATTTAAATTTTCTGACACTAAAAGATGACCGCCCTCAGCCCTGTTGATCCAGTGGTTAGAGATTTGACTTGCATCAATGTTGTTTGGTTCCCGACGGAGACAAGCATTTTGTGTGATGGGCATGAATATTTGTATTTCTATGTTTAGGTGTTTATCATATTTTTACAAATTTATGAATGTCGCCTCTGTGGTCTAGTGGTCCAGCGTTGGCGTTGACCACATGAGGTCCCGGGTTCGATTCCCGGGTCGGGCACATTAAAAAAAAGTGTTTTTTCAGTTTTCTGAGAAACACAAAGTTGCCCGGGTTTGGAAAGTGCCCGGTTGGCGATAGGCTTCTCGGCTTTTCGGTTAATCGTGGGTGCACTTGTTGTATCTCTGCCTACTCTTTCGGGGATATGGGCGTGAAGATACTTTTTATGAAAATATATATATATATATATATATATATATATATATATATATATATATATATATAACAATATTACATAGAACATATATTATATATTCCATGTAGTATTGTTGATTTACACTAAATAGATTAATTAGTACACATTATAGGTCGTTGATTTACATTCACATCACAAGCAGTTTAAATGTGCCCATTTTGGTGTTAGATCAATTCGTGTAATTTGTCCAGCGAAGCGTTTTTTTTAACTGAAAAGCCGCTTTGAGCGTTTTTTGCTTGAGAAAAAAATTATGTATTAATTTGGCTATATTTTGTATTTCATCAATGTACTCCTCTTCTGTCGGCAGTCCAAATAAATTAATTTTTGGTTGGTAAATAGATATACATAGTATTTAAAGCTTCGCCGCCAAGTAGAATAGCATACTATCAATATTGTCGATTATACAAAGCTTCTACAGTGGTTAATTAAAAAAGGACTTTCAACTACCGTCTTGTCAAATTTCACCAAAATTCGGTTCAGCAGTTTAGCCGTTGAAGCGAAACAGACAGAAAGACAGCCAGACAGACAGGCTTTTGCATTTATAATATTAGTATGGATGTATTTTTCATAGGTACTAGCAGTTAATGGACTTTTAACTATCGCATCATTCAATATATACCAGTTTATCTATGTTTACATTCCTAACCAGAACAAGACAGATAAGAACTGACGATATTGCAGAGGAAAAAGGTAAGATGGTATCACTAAACTAGGGCCAACATTTGGTAAAACTCCATTTCAATGTTGATTTTGTTAGAGCCCTTATACTGTTTCACAATAATAACCAACCAATTTCGTTTATTGGAGCATCATCAGGGCTTTAGTTTATATAAGTATGATTTTAAACATTTAGTTATTGTTTTACTGTGTATTTTGATTTGATTTTAAACGTTTAGTTATTGTTTTACTTTGTATTTTGATTTGATTTTAAACATTTAGTTATTGTTTCACTATGTTGTTTGAAATCATGCGACGAGTGATAACCTCGTAAAATCGTCATTTTCATTATAATTAGATTATATAAACACACAAATTATATAGAACACTAGCTGACCCGGCAAACGTTATTCTGCCTTTTCAACTACTCTCATTTTTTTTAATATTTTCTCACCTTTTAAACCTTCCCTGGACTTCAACAATTAATTCAAAACCTAAATTAGCCAAATCGGTTCAGCCGTTCTCGAGTTTTAACAAGAATAACGAACAGCAATTGATTTTTTATATATCTATACTATACCATACATATAATAAAATGGTAGGAAAGTCAAAAATGTTCATTGAATATTTTTTTTAAAGAATACTTGGGGCATGAGTCACAATCGATATCGAAGCCAAAAATATAGTTTTTAGAATTTTTGTCTGTTTGTTTGTTTGTCTGTATGTATGTCCGGGGTAAACTCAAAAAGTACTGCATGGATTTACTTCAAATTTTGCATGAATATTACTAACAGGTCGGGTCAACATATAGGCTACATATTATCACGCTATCACCTACGGGGGAGGAGCTGTGCGGAGTAAACGAAGTCCGCGCGGACGAAGTCGCAGGCAACAGCTAGTAAATAATAAATAAGACATGTAAACTTTTGTTTTAGATAAAATAATACTAATATATAACATTTTATTTTGTAAATAATCTATAAAACTTTTACATTACACATTTCACTAAAACTTAAACTAAAGATTAAACTTCGTAGGTACTGTTGGTGTACCTACTAAGTTTTTATATTTAAACATAGCAATAAACTAGTATTAAACGTAGGTATAATTAGCTGTCAGTCAAATAAAAGTGACAATAATTATTACAATTAAGTAATAAACGCTATTAGGTATCTATTTTTTGGGTTTGCGGAAATAGCAACATACGCATATAATTTTCCCCGTGTTGGTCCCGGGCTCCTTTGAAGAATAGGCCAACTGCTGTTCTGCCGGGCAGGTCAGGCAGGCTAAAGGCGACCGAATGGCTACGCGAGTCACTAACATCGTGGCTACTAGGTGGTAGAGTTCCGCATTGTCTCGCCCGTGTCTGGTACCACCGCCTTACCTATTCCTGCCGCTATAGCGTCAATGTTTGTCACTGTCGTGTTTCGTTTTGGAGGGTAAGGTAGCCGGTAAGCCGGTAAAGACCTCGCCACAAGATAGCAACGCACCATTAACACCTTTGGTGTCTATAGGCGATGGTTGACTCTTTCATCAGGAGACCCATCTGCTTGTTTGGTATCTTATAATTAAAAACTAAATAAATAATAAGATTGTTTACTAGCTATGACTTGCGACTTCATTCGTTGAATCAAAATCATTACTTTGTTTTGTTCTTTCGGGTAATAAAACTAGCCTATGTCACTCCTGGATAATGTAGTTTTCTAAGAGTGACAGAATTATTACAATCCGTCGAGTTCATTTTGAGTTAAATTGTTACAAACAAACATAAATATCAAATCTTTTCTCTTTATAATATTAGTTTAGATGTAGAAATAAACGTAAAGTTTCTTTTTAATAATTGCGATGAGTTAAAAAAATGTGTAAGAATTTGTTTTATTTCAAATCTCGAAAACCGGGATTTTACAAGTCTAATCCTGGGATTTGAATACTAAAAAATAATCCGGGACTCCAGGAACCCGGTTTTTGGATCCCGGGATCGAATTTCTTAATCACAAGGTTTTTACTCGTCCTTACTGATAAAAAATAATAGACCTAATGCTCTAAATAAATTTCTTTACGGCCAACCAGTTCCGATTAACTGGTTGGCCGTAAAGAAATTTTACTTCCTACTTAATGCAAAAATCTCCCCCTAACCAATATCGCTCTTCTTCGCATATCTCCGTTTTCACCTTTTCCCCTACATATATTTCCTCTCTTCCTATATTTTCTCCTCGCACCCTCCCCTTTTCCATCTACCCTATCGCCAGCTGCCCAATTTCCTCGCCCTTGTCTATGTTCTTGCAGCTCTCTCATTTAATCTTTCTTAAATTTTTAGTTACAACTTTTAATGAATTTTAAAATAAAATTAAAAAAATATATAAAATAAGTACCTGTTTTTTTTATTTTAATAAAATAAAACGTACAAAAGAAATAAATAATAAACAAAAAAGTAAATTATTATTCATATTAATACTTGGACCCGTTAGGATTCGAAATCATTGATTTCATAATTAATATGTATTCTAATCGCTCGTTTATCGTGAGCATGTTGTTGACGCAAATCCATTTGATTTTCCTCTCCCAGAAATCGTCTAATACAAATATTACAAAATATTGTGGAACTCTACCATCTAGTAGTCACGATGGTAGTGACATGTTGGACTAGCCTATTACAAACTATCTGACAGAACAGCAAATCGTTTGTTCTTCAAAGGAGCTCAGAAATGCCTGTTGTAAATGTAGATGAAAATATTGCATCCTAACTCACAAATTTATTATCGATTCTGTGGTCTAGTGGCCCGGCATCGATGTTGATCACATGAGATCCCGGGAGCGATTCCTGGGTCTGGCAAAATTAAAAATGTATTTTTTAAGTTTCTTGATAAAAACAAATTTGCCCGGGATTTTATAAATGCCCGGTTGACGATAGACTTGTCACATATCACATTGTGGGACTAATGTCCAATTGCGCCAACATTGTCTTAGCTTCTCCTAAGTAGTATGCTGTCCCTTCTTGTCCAGAATGAAAAGAATGTGAAAGCATGTCACTGAAGACTCTCCTAAGCAATTAGACAAGGTTGGTGCAATTAACCATAAGTATCTTTGAAATAATTGTGCCGCTGGGGTCTTCTTTTTATCCGAACCTTGGAGGAGTCTTATCCATTTATTAATCCGACGTCTTTCTTTTCGGTACCATCACGGAGGATACATAGAACGATTCGCAGATAATAGCAAATTTAATTAATTTCACCTTTTTAACAAGTATCTTTGGCTAATCGTGGGTGCGCTAGTTGCACCTTTGCGTACCTCTTCGGGAATACGGGCGTGAAGATACTTTTTTCTTTCTTTTATGATGTCGAAGTTGATTGTTAATGTCATTTCTGATTGCCAGTAGTTTTATTTTAATCTACGTTTATTAATAAAAAGATTGTGCATCATAAAACAGAAAGAAATTTCAAACTTAATGACAATATCAGATATCGCTGAAAAAAATGAAATCGAACGCCGAATGACACGTCAGACGGCGACAAAGATTAATGCGGTGACGTTGAGTCGTCGACGCAGATTGCCGGTAATTTTCTCGCTCAATCCGATTCCATTAAATTACCTCTTATCTAGTTCACACATCTCTTGATATTCGAAACTTTAATAGATTACCATGCTGCCTGTTCTGAGGACTTTATTTCTGTTAGAAACTTTTTCAAAGATAAATAATGAATAAATAAATCTTTAATTTTGGATCTACCATGTTAACATTTTATAAAATTAACCGAAATGCATGACAGTTTGACAGCGATATTAACGCAAGGTAACCGGTGATGGTAACACTTTTTTTTTAAAATATCAAACAGGCAGATTGTTCATCTGGTGGAAAGAGAAGCTATCGTCTATAGACACAAAATATGTTAATGGTGGTGGTGGTGGCAATATACCACAAAGTCCATTATGGCATAGCTTAGGTCAACTATTTGTTTGTCAATAGGAGTAGCTATCTCTTTCTTTTATTTCTAGATCTCTCCAGCGTTCCAACTCTACACGTTTCTAGATTATTCGTGACAATATGTAAGGTACCACCGTCCACCACCTTATATATTCTTGCTGTAATAACGTCAATGCTTGTCATTGTCATGTTCTGATTTGGAGGGTAAGGTAGCCCGTAGACTTATGCATGTGGCATTGACATTCTGTCACACGGATAGCTATGAACCATTTAGATATCTGTAGGGTCTATAGGCGATGGTTTATCTTTCCGTCAGGAGAACCATTTACTATCTAAAAAAAATCCTTACATTTATATGATACACACGATAATATATATACATGAATACTATTTTCTTAACGGCTAATGTCAGTTCTCAAATTTGGAAAAGATTTCATTGTTTATGGTCGAATTTCGGCCAAAGGCGATTGTGAGTATTGTTCACACACGTAAAACACTTAGGTATATAATAAATAAATAATAATAAATATTCACGGGATAAATTACACTTACTGATCTTAATATTCTACTCCTTTGAACCTTTACCGCATTCTGTACACTTTTTTCTTTCCTTAAAATAAAAATAGTTAAATTGAAAGTTTTTGAAGTAAACGATACGCTATAGTTAGTTTCCATTTTTTATTAGAAAACAACAAAATCCCTTCAATCTTAAGTTTACATGTTGAAATTCATTTGTATTAAAACAGATGAGTTAAAAGTCCTGGTGCCTACATTCTTATCAAGGGGATTAAACAAAAATCACGTTCGCATTGTTTGTATCTCGAAAGCCATAAATTTTTAGGGAGCGAACATTATCTTTTTAGGGAAAACATTAGAAAATATCGAAACACATCTTTTTTGCACATATCTTTAAATTTAATGGTTACTTAAAAATGTCAGCTTAAATGCAGCATTCGGCAACAAGAATAAATAATTTATAACATCGGTGGACAAATATTAAGAATAATTAATTAATATAACTCCAAACTATAGTCAAGTATTTTTATATTACTTTATTCATATATTACATTAATTAAATATTAATACGTGAAAGAAAACCTTTGTACCCCTTTTTAAGACAATTGTGCGAACGGTAGAGTATAAAATTTGGCATAGCTAAAGTTTACATTGCTGAGACTAGTGCAGAAACCTAATATTTGTAAATATATTACATAGATATATATTCAATTTATAAAAATAAACGTTACAGACGCTATATTCATTTTGACATACATATTATTATGTATACTATGCATATACACATGTATACTATGCACACATGAATACTATTTTTACGACTAAAATTAGTTGTGAAACCAAAGTTTCATTGTTTGGTCTATGGTCGTATTTCGGCCACAGGCGACAACTAGTATACACAAAATGTTTGTCATCATGCAAAAACTACTGAATACATTTCTATCAAATTACTTTATAAAACTAAAGTTTCTTAGTTCTTTTACTTGTTCCTTATCTAAATTAGCACGATATTTTTTCATAGATAGTTGTCAGAGTTCTATAAAACTACAGTTATTTAAGCAGTTTAACGTCTTAATATAATAAATACGGAAATACAGGAATTCAAACACTTATTCACGTGGATATTCAATTGATTACCTAGGTTTAAACCTATCTCATCGATTACGAAGCTAGAGTCCGACCATTACCTACGTAAATTCGTGAAAAATGAATTCGTAAAAATATTTTTTCAGGACTTACAATTACATATGTACAATGGGAAAGTAAATGGAGATAACCTAAAACTAAAATGTTTGTTATAAAATATAAGAATTAATAATATTTTTTAAATACAAATTTAGCAAAAATAGACACTGTTGTGACAATGAACGTAACGACAGTAACTTAAATTTTTATTTATTTATTTTAATACAATACATTGGAAATAATATTAAAAATACCACATAAATTCTTGCGAGTTTTCCGGGCATCAGAGTCGTCGACACAATAAATTTAATTACAATAATGAAAAAAAATTGTATCTTAATATTACTAATCTAGGTATGGAACAACAAGAGGTAGGTACAATAATTATAATGAAATCGTCGCGACAACGTGTTATGTCTGTGAAATCTGGAAGTGTTGTACTCTGGAAGTGTTGAACTGTACCTCACACCGTGGTAAAGCATCATCTTGATGTTATCATTTTCATAGAAACTACAGAGTATATAATGTAAAATAATATTACCACGGCGATGACGTTGGGACGCCATTAAAGTCCAGAGCGTTTTCGCGGTTAATTTTAATCTGATTTTTTTAAACGCGAAACTTATAAATATACGTTATTTAACAAATAAATATTTTTTTCGTTAATATATCTAATAAAGTAAATTATTAAACAGTTTTTCAAATTTAGTCAAATAGGCTATTTATTGTCTTTTGTAAACCAGTTAATCTTGCAATAAATCTTTATGTGTGTGCATAACAAGTAAATAGTCTTGTTAAATAATATGCCCATCTTCGCACGTCGTTGCACATCAGTGTATTTTTAGCGCATACAAATCAGCAAAAAACAATTTCATTCAAATTTGAACGTTAAATCTTGACTTGTACAATATATTTTATAACGCCTATGGAACATTTTCTCCTCGTTAGGAAAATACTATCTTGAGTGCCTCAGCCAGAATTGAAATTCTGGCTGTCAAGTTTCATGGTAATGTGGAAAGTTAAGCTGGCATTTATAATGCGCTGTGTTGTTGACACAGCAAAGCAGTACTTCATGGAAGCTTAAAAAGTAATGTTCTCAGCTTTAAAAGTTCTCCCTACAATATAAGCTATTTGCCTCCTTTAAAGATACTTCTTGGGCGAATACAGCATAAAGCGTACTTGAATCGTCTGCAACGGAGCATTTCTGATCTAAAAGTATCTTCACGCCCATATCCCCGAAGGGGTAGGCAGAGGTACAACAAGTGCACCCACGATTAGCCGAAGATACTTGGTCCCACAAATGTGATAGGTGGCAAGCCTATCGCCAACCGGGCACTTTCCAATCCCGGGCAACTTTGTGTTTCTCAGAAAACTGAAAAAACACTTTTTTTGTGCCCGACCCGGGAATCGAACCCGGGACCTCATGTGATCAACGCCAACGCTGGACCACTAGACCACAGAGGCGACTGATTTCTGATCTATTTTGTTATTTGCCAATTTGCGATAACTTTGGTTATCCTTGCGTCTTCTAACTCGCTTATTGCGGGAGAGCTCGTGTGCAGTTTACCTCATGCTTACAGCGTGTTCATTGCTATTGCCGCCTACGAGCACAGCCTACGAGACTACGCCGCATAGGGCATTGTTCCTCGTAAGCCACCGCGTGTGCGCGCAACGCCTCACCGGGCATTCACTAAATTGTTAGCGCACTGGCGTTTAGTAGTGCTTAAAGACGCGGTTTCGTGATAGTAGCTGTTGACGATGACTGATGAGTGATTATCATAATGCAGCAAATCGTATCTAACATGAGTTGGAACATTACGTCACATATCTTCTGGAAATCGTTGGCACATTGTAAAACTGCACTTTAAGGCGCTTTGTAAACGTTGATGTGAGGCAGTCTTTTTGACCACGAAGCAACAAAGACCGCGTCTCCCCGTCGATACCTGCGGCTGCCTCACTACGGATATCTAATGACCGCCGGGCACCTGTGGCGCGCTTTTTTTGCTCTCTATGTGCGTTGGTAATATAGGATTCCCTTTCTGTCATCGTTCGCAAGGAAATTAACCGGCCCTACCCGCCCCTCCGTGTGCGCCGCGCCTAATTATCATCTACATTAGTATATTATTAAGAGAAAACATTTTTGGATGTTTGTAATAAATGTATGTTTAATTAATGTGTAAAAACTCATAAACTAGTGGACCGATTTAAAATTCTTTCACCATTAGAAAGCGATATCATGCAGACATAGGCTATTTTTTAACCCGGCCGAGCGACAGAAAATTATCCAAAATCAGGATCACGTAAAGGAAGTCGCGAGTAACACCTAGTCAATAACATATTTGTACTGGTTTCACTGTTTTAATAATGTTTTGCTTGCTAACATTTTATCAGGATTTCATACTTTTCACATAGTAAGGTTGAATATCGTAAAAAGAATTCATATGAGAGCCGAAATAACAAACATTTTTCTGCACCTAAGCATATCACAATTCAGCACATATTACTTAGCATGTTTAAAGCTTTTTTGCTCGTTTGCATTGTAAATATTGTTTAACGTAGCCCTTTTGATGAATTATGATAAATTCGTTCACGTAATTTGCAGTGTTCGTGCACATATTTTTAGAAATTGAGATTAATCTCACATCTCAAATATCTAGCATTTGCGTTAGCGGTGGTGAACATTTTGATCTCAAAACTCAAATATCTAGCGTTTGCGTTAGCGTTGGTGAATATTTTCATCTCAAAACTCAAATATCTAGCGTTGGCGAACATTTGATCTCAAAACTATATAATAAATCTAATATCTCTATAACTCAAAAAGAAGGCCTCAGCGCGAGCGACAAAACAATTTTAATTCACTTAAAACAATTTGGAAAAGTGAAAAATTCAAAAATTAATTATAAACTCAATCCATTATAATATTATTATTATAATGGATTGAGTGAGGTAAATAATCATACGTCGAGTGCTGCGTTACATTCGTAATACGAGGTACCAAATACAAAATATTTAATGTATATTTATCAATGTTTTTAAATTGTTCCAGATTTTCTGTGAGTTTAGAAGAGTAAAGCTAATGTGAAAAATATAGAAACGTTAAAAAATCTTGTTCACCAAATTTTAACAGTTTGTGCATAGCTACGAGCGCCTAATTGAGTGCTCGTAGGTTTGAAGATATTTATATAAACTCAGAGTTTGTCACTAGCGAGATGAGTGGTAATGCGATTGTCACATATTTTGTGAACTTTACTGATTACCGCTTATTTTTTCCAATAACTTTTTAACTTTACATTAAAAGAAGATTTATGACTAACTTATTTGCTGTTAATTTCGTGTTTTTGTGCGGACGTATTTAACAAATATTAAGGGTTGGACAACACCTGTCAGGACGAATCGCCTTTTCCGTCACCCTATCATTTTTGTCGCTCAGAAATGCCATTTGCTAGGGCGAGAAAAGTAGCGATAAAACTATCGCCTCAGGGATTTCATGGCATTTCCGATATATTTCTTGCTCTGGCAAATGGAGGTTCTGAACGACAAATAAGGACAGTGCGACAGAAAAAGGCGATTCCGCACTGACACATGTAGCTCAACTTTAAAGGCCCGGCCACAGCTACTCGCTGTGTGACCTGCGACGCGAAATGCGGTGCGGTGAGTCGCGCGACGTATGACACAGCTCGACTTGTTGCGACCGACCTCGATACTAGCTAGTACCAGAGACTGATTTTGTAATACTACTTTTTCCTTTATTCTTTTGATGCGTAGCATATAGTATTGTAACGTTAGGATTGTACGCGAAAATACCTTTATAGTTGATACTTAGATACATTATGTATATTATCTTATTGTTGAACCCTCCATTCGAGATTTTTAAAGTTATATTTCTCTATCGTATAGATAGAGTAATCGCCTCTGTGGTCTAGTGGTCCAGCGTTGGCGTTGACCACTTGAGGTCCCGGGTTCGATTCCCGGGTCGGGCACTAAAAAAAAAGTGTTTTTTCAGTTTTCTGAGAAACACAAAGTTGCCCGGGATTGGAAAGTGCCCGGTTGGCGATAGGCTTACCACCTATCACATTTGTGGGACCAAGTATCTTCGGCTAATCGTGGGTGCACTTGTTGTACCTCTGCCCACCCCTTCGGGGATATGGGCGTGAAGATACTTACTTAGCTTATATTTCTTTAGGCGAGTTATGAAAAAAATGATGAGAGTAATATTTTAAGATGCACGCACATCATCCCGAAATCCTTGACTATATTTTTTCAGTCCTTTTATTATTGTAATTAAGTATTTGCAAAATATAATTTTTAATGATACCAAAGAATTATAACTTCTCACGCGCGTACATAAGTACTCGCATCCATTTTTTTAATGTATGGCAAAGAACGAGACGAATTGTAGAGATTTCCCGTGTAATGTTTAGCAACTATGATCGTTTTTGATGTAGTGGTCTGTAAAAAGAATGTACCTCTTTTTATTAATATGAGTGAGATGAATGTATAGAAAAAAATTTTGTTTAACGCAAGCCGACATTAAATTGAAAAAAATCTGTGAAGTTTTCAGAGTGAGCAACTATGATCGTTTTTGATGTAGTAGGCTGTAAAAAGAATGTACCTCTTTTTATTAATATGAGTGAGATGAATGTATAGAAAAAAATTTTGTTTAACGCAAGCCGACATTAAATTGAAAAAAATCTGTGAAGTTTTCAGAGTGAGTGCAAGTTTCAGTGTAAAAACTAAATTAGGTTTAGTATTATTTTAAGTATATTATTAAAATAATGTATCAATAACCATTTATTTATTTAATCGATAAATCATCCTACTAACTCTAAATTAAAATTGAAAAAAACTGATATTTGCTTTGTTAAGTTTAGAAGTTTATAATCAAAGTATTTTGCATCTGGATGCGAGAAGTTTCTTTGTCACTTTATTCATCATGAAAATGTCATCGTGAAAAATACCTTACTGCAACGGAACGAAAGACTCCAAACTCTACTTTCTTAGCATTTTCTGTCTGTGCATTACAATGACACTTTAGCGGTTCCATGTCCAATTCCTCGCCATTATGAGTACTAATGAAACTTAGTACTTATAGCAACCAAACCAATGAGCAGAAACTTGGTTGTCTCGTCAAAACTCTGAATCTGAGAGTTGCAGTCGCTATATCCAGTCTTCATCATGAAATTAGCTGGATAGTACCATAATATTGCATTGACATTGAACTTACACAAGTTTGCTAAGTCACATATAACTATATCTATAATATAACTTATAAATATCAGCAAGTCGTTAAATATGGTTTTCAATATTCAGAAAATATTTTATTTATATACGAATTTTGCTAGTTAAATAGAAGCTAATGTCTTCGAATGAAGATCTTGTAGCATCAGGTCAAGGTTACCGTGTTGATTGCAATATAGTAATTGAAGCAACAAAATACAAAATGTAAAATACAATGTCTATTTTTGACTAATTGTGCCCACGACTTCGTCCGCGTGAGATTTAAAAAAAGTAGCCTAAGTTTCTCCTTATTACATCAGCTATCTACCAATTCCGTCAAAATCCGCCCAGCCGTTCCAGAGATTAGCCGGAACAAACAAACAGAGAGACAGACAGACAAAAATCGTAAAAAATGTTATTTTTTTATATGTACCGTGTATACATCCATATGCATTTAGTTAAAACCGGTTATTTTAATATTACAAACAGGCACTCCAATTTTATTTAATTGTGTAGTTGATAGATGTTTAAATTACAAATAAATTAAAAAAATCGATTAAAGCCTTTACAAGTTGCTAAATTCCTTTCATCAAGTTGAAAAGAGCTGGTGAGAGCTTTCAACGGCTGAACAGATTCTATTGAATCTACTGAAACTAAGAACCATCTCTCAAAATTGGGCTTTCAAGTAAAAAAAAAAACGCAACTAAATCAGACCATCCGCCTGGGCGCTACAATGCACGGACAGATACATCTCTGAAACTTATAACACCTTCGTTGTTTGCGTCGGAGGCTAAAAAATAGTAAAAATTTAATAAAATATAATATCTATATAATTTCCATTGGTAATAATTTTGTGTTATTCTAATTCCAACCCTGGCTTACTAGTGAATAAAACAAAAGTGCTCTTTTGTTTGGTCGCGCGTTTTTTAGCGTCGCAATTCAAAGAGTATGTAACGTATTTATCGCAATTCGCGTCGCCAGTAGCCGTGGCATACTTTATACAATTTCCTACATTTGTTTTCGCTCGCCACGCCGTAATTCGCGTCGTAGGTCGCGCCGCGCGAGCTGTAGCCGGGCCGTAATGCTTCAAGGCTTTACGAATTAACAAGCATAACAAACTTAGCGAATATGACAAGCTTCTATTGACATGAGTTGAATTTAAGTTAAAATATATTTTTTACAATTTAAAATATAACCAGATACAAACAGTACAACCTAAGAGATTTTACTGCAATATTTTATTTATAAGATACGAAAAACCTTTTCTCCGATCTATTATTTGTGTTAACAATCTATATTAATAATTTCCTCAAGGGTTACGGTAGACTCAATCGGAACCTTATCTAAATTATAAAGCGTAAAAAAATAATAATTTTGAGTCGACAACATATATTCGCAAAATTCGGATTGTCGAGTATTTTTTGTTAAAATAGTGATTAAAAATTCTAACGGAGCTGACAGAGAAATCGGCTATATTCTTTTAAAGGTTACAAATATGTGGTGTAGATGGCGTGAGCGTTTGTTTAAGTATCGTAGAACGAAGCGCAGATTATCGTAAAACTTATTTCTCTTCGTTCATAAAAGAGTAGAAATTAAAAAATAGCAACGCTATAGTGTTGTCTTTATTAGGTGCCCCATAGACCTACAATAACATTGCGCAATACTTTTATTGTGCAATAATATTGAATACACCCTTTGACTCCAAACGTTCAATAAATTCACTCAATAAAATTGACAAACCAGTCTGATCAATATTTTTGAGCGAGCAGCATGTCTGACGACGAAGTTTTGGCGGCAACCATGCTGGTGATTTTGATAAACAAATCTCTATACAATTCTATACACTCAAGTAAAAACTCCCGTTCTTTATCTTTTATAGTATTCTTGCTCAACATTTTGCTTCAATTTACGACACGACCATACATTAAACACCGTGACTGACCGAACGCGACCGCTCCAAATTCTGAAGTGAAAAATATTATGCAATATTAAAAAGCTTACACAGTGCAAGAAAAAAAATATTACGTAATATAAATTATACCCGCTCAACCTTTCGTTAAATCATTGTGCAATCTTCAATATTGGTCAATAATATTGCGCAATATTATCATCCATTGTAGGACTATGGGGCACCTTAAACCAACGTAATAGTTGAAAGAAGATGTCACTACAGTGTTGCTACTTTTTAATGTCTATTATTTGAGTTAGTATATAAATTGCGTATTGTGAGACTTCCGAGCGAAGCCGGGATTTCATTTAGTTGATAATATAATGCGTGAAAAATGTTTTAAAAAATCTTGAACTTACACTTCTTTTTGATTTCGAATTTCGATTGTCAGAAGTCTAGAACATAGCTTTGATTATACAGCAAACGTAAAATCGGTTGGCTATGAAATTGAAAAGTATCTTCACGCCTGTATCCTCGAAGGGATAGGCAGAGGTACAACCAGGGCACCCGCGATTAGCCGAAGACACTTAGTCCCACAATGTGATAGGTGGCCAGCCTATCGCCAACCAGGCACTATTAAATTTATAAAAAAATGTATGCAATTGGTGAAACAGTACAATTGTATAAATTTAAAATAATAAGTATAATAGGCGTCATGTCTGTGTACAGTTTCAGATGAGTGCCGAAAATATGTGAAGAGTCAATGTACGAGACAAGCCCAATGAATTTCTCCCTAACATTAATTTATTTAAGTTGTTACAAAAATGATGAACAAATCTCTATATTCTGTACTCAAACGATGAAAAGCATAAATCACATCGATTGTTACTTCTGACTAGTTGTACTCCTATCAATAAGTTTACATAATCTCCATGAAACTAAATTGTTACTTCTGACTAGTTGTACTCTTATCAATAAGTTTACATAATCTCCATGAAACTAAATCCCCAAAGCTATAAATTGATGCAGTAGCGAAGATAATCTTAACAAGGGCTTGTATTTATTAGATCCAACACCCACCAGATGTATTGGATGAGTTTTAGTATCGCTGCGATTGGAACCAATTTCGTTTCGAGAACCTCTAGTGTCGTTTATGGTCCACCGGAATGTTCGTAATCAAGATTTTCCTATCATGTGAGCATTGCATACGGCGTTTTCTATTTGGTTGTTTTATTTTTACTGTGATTTCCCAACACTTTGACGTTTTCATTTCCACGGAATCGATTGCGACATAATGGCGTCTATTTTAATTAAACCTTTAGACGTATAACATAACTAGCTGTTACTCGCGACTTTGATCGCGTGAGGTAATGATTTTGTAATTACCTGCTTTTGCTCACTTGAGTAAAAAATAGCCTACGTCATTCTTGACCTCCTTCATTTTTATCTTGAATAGTAGACGGGGCAAAAGAGTAGGGGGTGAAGATTACCTGATAGTAAGTGATCGCCGTCGTCCATGAATATTTGCAATACCAGGGGTCTAGCAGTTGCGTTGCCGGCCTTTAAAAAGAGATCTAAATTTTCTAATATAGAAAGAATTATTAATATCGGTCCAGTAGTTTTAGAATTTATTCGTTACAAAAATCTACGCGTGTTGGTTTTTTCTTCGGAATGTCTGAATTACTGCTGGCCTTAAGGGCCGTCACACCTTCACCGGTCGCGGGGACGAGCAGAACGCTCAGCCAGAATTTAAAGGCGTGGGGTTGTACGCTCTCCACCCTAAGGGTGTCTCCTGCGAGACCGATTCACGGCTTAGGGTGGGGTCGTGATTTCCAATAAGAGGGTTAGTGGCATCATTTTGCCCGTCGGCTGATCCTTGCCCTTGGACTCGGTTCGCAGATGGGCGAAACTGGGATCCTCGTTGCAGCCGGTGGCGTCGGTGTCGCGTGCGTATGTGTGTAGTGTTTTCATGTGTACCGTTGGCCAAAGCTATTTGGTCGTCGGGATCGGTGACCCCCGTGTTGGTCCGGTCCCCTTTGAAGAATAGTCCATCTGCCGTTCTGCCAAAAAGAATGCAAGCGACGAACGATTGGCTATACGAGTCACTGCCATCGTGGCTATTAGGTGGTAGAGTTATGCATTTTCTCGCCCGGGTCTGGTATCACCGCCTTATCTATTTCCGCCACCATAATGTCAGTGCTTGTCACTATCGTGTTCCGGCCTGGACGATAAGATAGTCGGTAAAAATATATAAAGTAAGAATTGTAATTTGTATTCACAAAATATTAATAGTAACAGAAACGCAGTATTTTAGTTATTTCATTTTGTAAAGTCAAATAAAGACACTTTGTAAAATAATTCTACAATTCATAATGTGACAGATCTCTCCGTATAGATTGGTTCGATGGTACTGTTATTGAAGAAGCAAGATCAAGTAGCTCATTCTTGGAAGCAGAAGAAAATATTCGAAGTCAACCTTAAGGCAAATTTAAAGAGCCTGAGAGAAAGGTCATAGAGAGGGAAAGGACCTAATGTGGTCAACTCCAACACTGGACCACTAGACCACAGAGGTGACAATTAATTAATATAATATAATTAATAATGTAGACCACGGAATTACTATGCGCTATAGAATAGGTCTAATATTCTTTCTGACTGAAATATTAAGAAAATAACACTTTTGCTTTGAAATTATAAATTTTGTTCAGGCAACCCTGTTCTTATGCGTTATCTATGTCATAAATTTCGCGTTTCAAAGTCACGTTACTGCATTGTAAATTTGATACGCGAGGCACATTTCGCTTTGAGAACGATGTCATTATGATATGCAGATTTTACAATCAAACATTGCGTATTCTGCACGTGTTCATGTCTTGCTGCAAGATAAGTGTATTATTAGTCACCCAGGCTGCGGGAATGACATTATTTGATAAAGAGCTATTTCGATTTAATCATGATAGCCATGGGGAAGATTTGTCTTTCACGAGGCAAAATATACATATAGAACTAGTACGTGAACCGAAAATTTCAGATTTCTCATACCCAGCGGCAAACCCAAGAAAAAGTAATGAATTTAACAGCGTATTGCGTATAATGTATAGATGTTTAAATTTTTTTAGTAACTCTCGTAAATAGTCCAGTCTTAAAAAATCATCTGGCCTCAGCACACCAAGCTGGATTGGTGTGCTGGATTGGAGATTCGTGATCCATGCTGAATGCCAATTGCGTTAGAAGTTACCTATTGCCACTTCCCTTAAGGAAGTGGATATTGTATCAATCAGGAAACACTAATTTAATCCCAATTTTTATTATTTCGTATAATAAATAACGTAGCCATTAAGCCATATCGTTTTCGATGTGACTATTTGTACAGGTACTGGACGAATAAATTATATTTATTCGTACATTTATTCTTTTTTTTATAGTTTTTGGGTCAAAGCGGAACGCGTACGGATGTACGGATATCGTGGCTTCAGGAATGGGGGAGAGTATACCTCAGTTTCGTATGCCAGTCTGTCTTTAACTTGTGTTAATTCTTGCTGTCTTGAATAACTTTCAGGCGCATGCTGCGTTCTTTCGCGCGATTCCAATGTAATGAATTTGATGTAAGTCTATATTAGTTTAATATTATAAATTTGAAAGTTTGAAAAGTAATGATGTTTGTTACTTGATCACGCAAAAACTACTGAACGAATTTGGCACAGGGGGAGATGACGAGCTGAAATAGCACTTAGGCTACTTTTTATCCCAGAAAAATGAGTTGTTCTCTCGGGATTCACCAAAAACTTGTGGTGAATAAACACAGTAAATCAATTCAGAAAATTGAAAGAAAATTGTAGTAAATATGGACTTCAATGAAGAGCGATTCTTTTACAAAACAAGGAATAAAAAGAGCTTTTTTGGGTTTCGTGATTTTGCGGGGAAAAAAAATCAAGTCGTCAACCTACTTTGTTACATTTTCCGAAGCCTTTTATATCAAAATAACTTTGGTTGGAGATTTTATATTTATATAACATGAGATCTTAATAAACATTTTTTTTGTCTACGTGTGTTTTTAAAAGCCCAGTCAAATATATTTTATATGTATTTATATGGGAAATTGTACTCCGACTTACGCGAATTCGACCGCGGTTGTCGCTCAGTCCCGCCTATCGCGCAAGTTCGGGGAATTACTGTATTTAAATTGGTTTTGTTTGTAAAAGCCAGTGGCGTAGCTAAGTGGGCAAGGGCCCCGGTGCATAGAAAAAGAATCGGGCCTGGCGAGTTGGCTGACCCGCTATTTTCAAAGCTTAGATTAATGGGAATAGGCCCCCCGAGGTCCGGGGCCCTGGTGCAATGCACCACCGGGCCCTACGATAACTACGCCACTGGTAAAAGCGGCGTAGTTATCCGGCGCGCATTTCTATTCCCGAATGCGCGATACGAAACTGCGTTTCAAAAAACAAATATGTTTGTAGTTAGTTGTATTTATTTTAAATTTGGCGAGAATGGAAAATGTAATTAAAATATTTATATTACAAAGCAGAAAAACAGTAACATGTTTGGAGATATTTTAATAGTTTAAAAAAAGTTTGGTGAAGAAAAAAGCCGTAGCTTTTTTATTTAGTGTTATTAATATTGTTGTGTATGCTGTGCTTGCCTATTATTAGGTTTACAATTATAAATGAATATTAAATACACGCAGAAAATAAATAGTATATGTACTTAGTTGACAATTAAATAAATAAATAAATATGATAGTTATTAATATTGCTATAAACTCATAAAAATCTCGTGTTTCACTGAATATATTTCGACGTCTATCAACCCTAAGTAAGTATGTATCTATTTATTCATACAAAGCTTTTTGTAAGAAACATCAGATTACGACGTGTCTTGCAGGATATTTTCTTGAAGCCTTTATCTTTTTTGCATAAAATATCTTTGAAATATGAAACTCGTTCTCAACAAACGGCCTTTTAGTAAGAAAAATCCCCTTCATTTTGAACCGTTTGACTAATGATGTGTGCGCGGATAAAGATCTCTTTAGGGTCACTACGACCATTCTTCATCGTATTAAACTTATGAACTGTAAACTGCTATCTTACTAGTTGAATAGTACAAAAATAGAGTTGCGAATTAAATGAGTAAGTATTAAAGGACATATCAAGACCTTTTGGTAGATTTGTTATTTTGGGGTCACTGCGACCATTCATCGTATTAAACTTATGGAATGTAAGCTGCTATCTTACTAGCTGTATAAAAATTAAATAGCATTATGGCCATTCAGTGAATTTGTTGTTTATAATTATTCAACTAATCAAGGCCCTTTGGTTGTTTTGGGGTCATTGCGACCATTCATCGTATTAAACTTATGGACTGTAAGATGCTATCTTACCAGTTGTATAAAAGTTAAATAGCATTTATGGCCATTCAGTGAATTTGTTGTTTATAATTATTCAACTATTCAAGGCCTTTTGGTGGATTTGTTGTTTTGGGGTCACTGCGACCATTCATCGTATTAAACTTATGAACTGTAAGCTGCTATCTTACTAGCTGTATAAAAATTAAATGGCATTTATGGCCATTCAGAGAATTTGTTGTTTATAATTATTCAACTATTCAAGGTCCTTTGGTCGATTTGTTGTTTTGGGGTCACTGCGACCATTCATCGTATTAAACTTATGAACTGTAAGCTGCTATCTTACTAGCTGTATAAAAATTAAATAGCATTTATGACCATTCAGAGAACTTGTTGTTTATAATTATTTAACTATTCAAGGCCCTTTGGTTGATTTGTTGTTTTGGGGACATTACGACCATTGATCATCGTAATAAAACTTATACGGTACTAAGGACTGTAAGCTGCTATCGTTCTAGATCAATCCATAGAACAGTAATGCAAATTTTCGAGGCGGATATTGAAGAAAACACACAGACCACATTAATATTAATAGACACGGTGTTGGGTGCAAAATGCGTCGCCGCTTATATGAGCATATATATGTGAAAGTCATACATTTGTAGATATATTATATGGTGAAAAAATAGAAATATTGAATAGAAACATTAAATAGAAACAGCTTGACTCTTTGGCATTGCGCAGAGATGTAGGTTCTCTCTGTGTCTTTTATCGTATATATCATGGAGAGTGTTCCGACGTGTTGTTTGGATTAATTCCTGCCGCCGAATTCTACCATCGGACATCGCGTCAAAATTTGAAGTTCCATCCTCACCATCTCGATGTCTGGAAATCCACAACTGTGCGATTCTCCCGACACTTTTTACCTCGCACTACTTTGTTGTGGAACAAATTACCGGCAGGGGTATTTCCGAACGGATGCGACATAGGGACCTTCAAGAAAAGAGCTTACTCATTCCTAAAAGACCGGCAACGCAACTGCAAGACCTCTGGTATTGCAGATGTCCATGGGCGGTTGTAATCACTTACCATCAGGTGCACCTCTTGCTCGTTTGTCCCCTCTTCTATAAAAAAAAAAATGCCATATTGTGCTATTTTATCATGTCCAATAAAAAGTTTACTTTTAACGAATATCTCTGGAGTGATTTTATTTTATCGGTAAGTAACATAACTTTCGATTAAGGGTGCAAATACAAGCGGCGTTGACAACCTAAGAAATTGCCTTCGAAACTAGATACTCCAGTTTAATCCGTGAGGGAACACTATTCAAGGATTTGCGGCCTATTCACTTTTATGACGCTGCTAACAGATCACTCGCTAATCAACGGCTGTCTACACGTGTTTTTTACTTAATACTACTAAGTAAATACTAGGCGTTCTCTCTTCATTCGGTGCCTCTCTACTGAGGATCGTAATCACTGGACCGACTTGCACGAACAATCTGCTTCCATTGGTTTCGGTTCATGCTCTTTTTCACCGCTTAATAAAAATTGTTAGAGATGGTTGTATCGTTTATTTGATCAGACCATCGTAATGGTGACCGACCTCTAGATCTTTTGCCTTCTGTATTGCCAACAATTACTAGCTTTTCCAGACTGTCACTTCCCCTTTTCATTAAGTGGCTAAAATATGTCAGAATAAGTTGCAGACAAAAAGCAGACAAGCACTTGCGTTAAACACTTGCATTAATCAAAATTTAAACAGGGCCTTTGACGTAAAATTCTTAAATCACAACTTTGTACAAATTTTAAAGCCTTACTAGCGAAGGCGTTTACTGAACACAAGTCGATCCCGTCTCTTTAACTATCTCCTTGCCAAATTTCATCAAAGTTAGTTTAGTGGTATAGCCGTCGAAGACGTAACAGACAGAAAGATCCCCGTGTTAGATCCGGGCTCCTTTGAAGAATGTACCAACTGCCGTGCTGCCAGGCAGGTCGTAAAAGGCGACCGAGTGGCTACTGGGTGGTAGAGTTCTGCATTGTTTCGCCCGGGTCTGGTACCACCGCCTTATCTATTCTTGCCGAAATAGCGTCAGTGCTTGCGCTGTCGTGTTCCGGTTTGGAGGGTAAGGTAGCCGGTAAACTTATGCATGTGGCAATAGACCTCGCTACAAGACAGCAACGTATAAGGGATGGTTGACTCTTTCCATCAGGAGACCCATTTGCTTGTTTGCTATCTTATAAAAAAAAAGTCTTTCGTATTAGTAATATTAGCATGGAAATTGAATTGCATATCCTCTGCCGCATTAAAAATAATAATTCGTTCTGTGATAAACTAAGCTATATTTTTAAAGTGGAATAGCAATTATTCTTATGACTTGTGACACAAGATTCATTGCAGACGAATAAATATTACAGAATCAGCGCCCCTTCATTAATTACATGAGATAAAACGTTATTAAGAGGAAAGACTATGGTTAAGTTAATTAAACAGCGTGGATTCTAATTAATTCGTAACGCTTTATTTGATGGGGACAAGATTTTATGTACGTTTAAATATCCGGCCGTGAGGGTTCGGAAATTAGATAAAATAGGTATAGCTTGCGGCGAAGTGGTGTCGAATGAAAATACTTTTGCTATGTTTTACATTCGTACCTCTTTTATTTTTTTATATTCATCAGGAGACCCATCTGATTGTTTTATAGCAAACAAGCAGATGGGTCTCCTGATGGAAAGAGTTGACCATTGTTTATAGACATCAAAGATGTTAATGGTGCGTTGCTATCTTGTGACGAGTTCTAATGACATATGCTTAAGTTTACCGGCTACCCTATCCTCCAAACCGAAACACGAAAGTGACTAGTACTGATGCTATTGCGGCAGGAATAGGTAAGGCGGTGGTACCAGACCCGGGCGAGACAATGCAGAACTCTACCACCTAGTAGCTCCGATGGTAGTGACTCGTATATCCATTCGATCGCCTTCTGCGACCTGGCCTGGCAGAACGGCAGCTGGCCTATTTTTCAAAGGAGCCCGGGACAAACACGGGGAAGTGAGGAAATAATATGTCTAACTTATACAATATTTTATATCGATAACACTTGTACTGTTTCACAATCGTTTATTGTGTCAATACAAGTCGTTTATTGTGAAACAGTACAAGTGTTATCGATATAAAATATTGTATGAATATGAAGTTTCACCAAGTGCCGACGATAAAGAGTGTTGAACATATGTCTAACTTAAATTGTGATAAGCCTAAAGTTTAATAAACCTAGATAGTTAATCTGTTAGTTATCAGTCGCCTTTGTGATCGAATGGTCAGGTGTCGATGTTGAATACGTGAGGCCCCGAGTTGGATTCCCAGGTCGATTAATTCAAAAATGTGTTTTTTCAGTTTTCTGATAAAAACAACGTTGCCCGGGGTTGGATAGTGCCCGGTTAGCGATAGGCTTGCCATTGTGTGGGGCTAAGTAACTTCAGCAAATCGTGGGTGCATTTGTACCTCACCTTACTACTTCGGGGATACGGGCGTGAAGATACTTTTTTAGAAAATTAACTAGCAGTTCCATTATTATTATTAGAGTAATGAATGTGGAGAAAGCAAGTTAAACCTGCAAAGGTTGTGATCCGTGATATATGGCACTTGGTTCTCTCTGCCAAAGCCAGGCTTGCCCAAACTTTATTTCACCGAGCCTCCCCGAGCCAAAAATAATATTTTCATGCTCCCTTTATAGTCCTTATTTACTCGGTAATTTTTTTTTGGAAATGTAATCTTACATATTACGTACGACGCCCCCCCTAACATTTCTCTACGACTCCCTAGGGGGGCGTCGCCCCTGGTTGGGAAGTCTTGTTGTAAGGGATTTGACGCGAAGATGTGTATTATGTATTTAACGCTAAAGCAGATAATAATCTAACGGTGTTTACAATTTTTTGGTGATATTTCCATTTTTTCAGTGTGTGGCCGCGTTTCCGATCCGGTAGTAACTCAAAAAATGTTGACTCGTCAAAAGAGCCTGTAAAGGATAATTTGAATAAAAATGTTTTAACTTTGACTTTGACTCTTCTTATTACGAATCCGAGTTCTATAGGCGGATTATAATTACCACCAAGAACACTGATCAAGAGAGCCGTTAATCAAATAAATTTGATATGCAAAATAATGACAAAAGAAAACAGAGGAAGAACAACTCTGTTAAAGCTACGCTCTATTTTTTTTTGTATTGGGGTATAATGATGCATCGAAAAGGAGATTCATTTGTCTTGCCTTAGAGCAAGACAGCTTTGCTGATACCGAATGCATTAAAACTCTTCGAGTGAGATACACGGAATTAAATGAGATAGTATGTTTCTTTTCATTCCGCTCCGACTTGACATAAACGTATTTTTTCAGATAATCCCCAAGGCGAAGATTTCAATTTTATAACTCCTATTGGTGATGTATTTTTCCAGATAATCCCCAAGGCGAAGATTACAATATTTTAACTCCGCTTGGTGAAGTTTTTTAAAACTTTACTCAAATATAAGTAAATTAAATCCGCGACAAATTGTACGAATTGGGCTAACCTTAAGGCGAGGTATTTCGACGCGCGTCAATTCTATAGAAAATGGGTGGCGCGGTATGTTCTGAAAACGCTGAGAAACATGTTAATTTTCGGATAAATAAATATAGGATATCACCTGAAAACCAAAATTTTGCATATTCTTTTTTGTATTTACAACTAAATATCACCATATAAAAATCATGTGGAACATTAGAAATATGATTAACAAATTATTTGTTTTAGAGATTTCTTTAGCCTGTTTTCGGAATTTTATATGATCGAGTAAAGTACATACTATCATGTAATAAGTTAGCACATTCCTTAGATAATATCTTCAGGTACATCGTGTAATTTTTGTTATTTAACAATCAATACAAAAAAAACGTGATTAAACACACCAGTTTTTTCCCGATTGTCGCGATGCCTCGCCTTAAAGTAAGCAAACTATTTGATTGTAATATATGTGTAGTTAAAGATACTATTTGTTAATACGTGAAGGAAACACGTTGTACCCCCTTTTTCGCTAACGGTGGAGTATGAAATTTGGCACATTTAAAGTTTATATTGCGGAGGACTGCAGAAACCTAAGTTTTAAAATTTTATTGATCATATACACCACAGACCATATGAATACTAATAGACACGCCATTGGGAAAGAAACGTGTCACCGCGCATATGAGCAAACGCTAATTTTATTGTCAATAATGTCATACATTTGTAGGTTATATTATATTGTGGAAAAATAGAAATAAACCATGTTGTACTGTTTTATCCACAGAAAATATAATATAAAAGTTTTATCGTACCGAATGAGATGACAAGGTTTAAAAATTACCCTTGAAATGATTTTATTTCGTTGGTTAGTAGGATAACTCCTTAAGTGCGTGAATGCAAGCTACACTGACAAGCTAAAAAATTGTCTTGAAAGGCTTATCCATTTAATCTGTGATATACACCTATGCTATGTCGTAAGAGAATAATTCTTTCAAATTCAAATTTTTTTTTATTGTTAGTCAAGGGTCGAGTTTCGATCACAGAGCTATCGCTAGTGCATATAAAAATACTGAAATATATTTAATAAGCACTCAAATCTAGAAATACAAACATCTCTGCTCATCACATATATTTTGTCCTAAAGGATGTTAGCAAGTATGAGATTTTTTATTTGTAATTTTTCTTGTTAATTTGTTTTTAGATTGATCTTTAGCTATCTCCATAGATATTCGTCACAGGCGTTTTAGCTTTTTTGACCGACAGACAGACAGCTACAAACAAGCATAAAAAATTCACTGGTTACGTCGTAAGGAATTTAGCGTTTTTTTATATCATAAGATAGCAAACAAACAGATGGGTCTCCTGATGAAAAGAGTCAACCATCGCTTATAGACACCAAAGGTGTTAATGGTGCATTGCTATCATGTGGCGAACTCTAATGCCACATGCAGAAGATTTCCGGCTACCTTACCCTCCAAACCGGAACACGACAGTGACAAGCACTGACGCTATTGCGGCAGGAATAGGTAAGGCGGTGGTACCAGACCCGTGTAGGACAATGCAGAACTCTACCACCTAGTAGCCACCACATAATACTAACTTTTAATTTTGTGTGACTCATATAGCCAATCAGTCGCCTTTTACGATCTGCCTGGCAAAACGGCAGTTGGCATATTCTTCAAAGGAGCCCGGGACCATCACGGTTTTTTTTATTATGTATATGTAATGAAATGAATTATCATTGGAATAATTAATGTAAATATTTTAGTCACGTTTCATATATTGATAATTCTATGCTTGCTTTGAATATGAATGAATATTTCTGTAAAGGCAATGAATTTGTTATGCGTTCAAAGCGACGTGCAAGTTTCTAGTATTAAATTTATACATAGAGCTAAAAAGCTGCTTGAATGCCGATTGAAAGATCAAAATTGATCATTATGTTTAAAAGTTACATCTTTTCAAAAATCAAAGGTGTAGTTTTCAACTGACAAAATTTTTGACTGCTTTTTAGTTTAAAATACCTTGACTTAGCGGGAGATCCAGGGATGTCCTGAAATACTCTTTAAGTTTAAAAATTACAGCGGTTTTTAAGCTTAAAAATTTACTTACGTCTTGCGTATTTTACGTTTTTAGGGTTCCAAAGTAAACTAAGAACTCTTATAGTTTCACTATGTATGTCCGTCCGTTCGGCCTTTCGTCCGTAATCCAGCTTATATATCCTAGTACTAGAAAGCTGTAATTTGGCATAAATATACACATAAAAGTAAAGTGGCGATGTTTGTTCTTTTTCGCGCTTATCCCATAGTGTAAGGTATCGTTGGATAGGTTATTAAAAAAATGTTTAAGATTTGTGAAAACAATGTTTCGATTAAGGAACTCGTTTGTGACATAATAAGCTTTAAGGCGTAAATTTTTGTTAGAGCCAAGTGCCATTTAAGCGGTTGGTTTTGGGGGTGGGAAAAAATTCATGTTAGTAGTAAATATAATGAATTTACAAGTTTTTGAATAAGAGTCGACCAAGTTATAAAATGTAGTTGGAAAAGTTTTTACAGTGGGTGAGCCTGTGGTATGGATATATCCCTCATTGACATGAAATAGGTTAAATGTTCATAGTATGAAACGATAAAAGCCCTCTTGTTGGCCCGCATTGTTGTGATGGGCAACTTCAGCATGTGGCCCGACACGCTCTTTATCAATTTTTTACATTTTTATTAAATATTTATACAAATATAAATACTTGATATACAAGTAAAAAACGGTAAAGTACGTAATACTTGTGCAAGTTTTCTAAACGAAGCAGGACAATAGCAGCGAGAATATTTCAATAGTAGTCATAGAATGTGTAATTTGCCTCTGCTCTGTGTTTCACTAATTGGACGAATTAGGTATTCAATTATTTTCATTGATTCGAAGCCTCTCTGCGAATTCACTTTGTCACTGGATCTTAGAGATTCTGTTACTCTAGAGTCTAGTGTGTTCATATTTTTTGCGCCAATAAATAATTAATAATTATTTTGGTGAAGATTTATTAAAAAATAATTATTCATCGCTGTATCATTGGTTTTTATGAATGCCATAGTAACATTATATTTTTTAGTAAAGATGGTAAAGGTGCATTGCTATTGGCGTAGCAGGATGGTATTGCCACATTAACTCTACACCGGAATACGACAGTGACAAGCATTAACGCTATTACGGTAAGAATAAATGAGACGAGTAATTGAACATATATTTCTAAATAAGTCTCGATAAAAATATCAGAACAATGAAGTGGTAAAAAAGATATATGTTCAGATATATAGATGAGTATAGAATGTATGGGTGGAACCAATCTCGAGTAACACGTTGCGGAACTTTATTACCGCGTAATCATGCTGGTAGTGACACATTTGGCGTTTTATAAAATGTGTTTAATGGCTTAAGTTTTATTGCTAGACAAGATGCGAAGCATTAGAGAACCCATGTAGATGATAACCGGGCATAGGCTACTTTTTATCCCGAAAATAAAATGTTGTTCCCGCGGGATTCATCAAAAATGTTGTAATGCAGCAGACTACACAGCGTAGCTTGTTTATAATATTAGTAGGATAATCCATACTAGTCCATACTAATATTATAAATGCGAAAGTAACTCTGTCTGTCTGTTACGTTTTCACGGCTAAATCACTGAACCGATTTGGATAAAATTTAGTACAAATATAGTTTGAGACCCAAGAAAGGACATAGGATAATTCTTATCACGGAAATCTCACGGGAACGGGAATTATGCGGGTTTATATTTTAGAATTGTTACACGCGAACGAAGTCGCGGGCACAGCTAGTTATATATAACTAGCTAACCCGGCAAACATTGTTTTGTTTGAAAAGAACATTCTCCTGATAATTATAAACACAACAAAAAAATAATGAGCGAAATCAGTCATATATATATATATATATATATATATATATATATATATATATATATATATATATATATATATATATATATATATATATATATATATATATATATATATATGTATATACAGATATATGTATTTGAATAAGAAAAATATAATTTCCTTTCTTCTAAGAATATAAGAAGATATCTCTACATGATATTCCCGTGTTTATTTTTGAAGAAATCAATTGTTTTACTGCTAGCCATCTCGTAAAAAGCAAGAGAAGGCTATTAAGAGACATCTTACTCGTCTCGCACTTATAAGGTCCCGTTTACATTTTGATTAGTGCTTGCTTGTGCATTGCTTTGATTAGTGCGTGCTTAAAGCAGGTGCTTAGTATAGGGCCCGCTTACACTTTGATTAGTGCGAGTGCGTGCGTTTAATGCAGGTGCTTAGTATACAACAAAAATTACGTAATGACAGCCATTGATTAGTGCGAGTGATTCGTAATCAGCGTCTATTCACTATTAGTGCCTACGCTTTCATTAATACCAAATTGACACATTTTGAAACATGTACAGAAATTAATTCGATTTTATTATAATAATATGATTATTTCAATAATTATTACAAATTTCATAATATTATAAATGCGAATGTAAATTTGATCTTTTACGCTTTCAAGTGAAAACTACTCGTATTATCATCAAATCGATCATGAAACTAAAGGTAAAATATATATTATCTTAGTCGTGTGTGATAGTTCATACGATTTTTATGGTGAGCGATTTTTGAAATTTGCTTTAAGATATATTATATTAAGGCATCTTAAGATCACATATTATAGTATCTTAACCATGTGTGATGACCTTAATTCTGCCGCGTGAATAATAATTCTCTACTCTATAAATAAAATAAGTAAACAATAGATAGCTCGCTACTTCACTGTAATGATTTCTACAGAGTTCGAAAGTCTTGCAAAACCTTAAAATTTCAAAGAGGGTTAGAGTATAAAGCGATTTATACTATTATATGACTAGCTGTTGCCCGCGACTTCGTCCTCGCGGAGTTCTTTTACTCCGCACTGCCTCCCCTCCGTAGGTGATAGCGTGATTAATATGTAGCCTATATGTTGACCCGACCTGTTAGTAATATTCATGCAAAATGTGAAGTAAATTCATCCAGTACTTTCAGAGTTTACCCCGGACATACATACAGACAAACAGACAAAAAATTCTAAAAACTATATTTTTGGCTTCGATATCGATTGTAGATTACGCCCCAAGTATTCTTTAAAAAAAATATTCAATGTACAGTTTTGACTTTCCTATGATTTTATTATATGTATAGATAATCCCTAATATGATCGTCCGAACATATATCTTTTTTAGCGCTTCATTACTCTAATATTTTTACCATGAATCATACTGAAATATATTCATGAATCGTTCTGCAAGAATATCCTCTAAATGAAAATGTTTAAAAGAAAACATACTTTTTTTGTAAACGTAATAAATGTTATTGTCCACTTATCATTGCACATATTTTTCACATACATTCATTACATTAATATATTTATTAGATTTACATTCATATATTAATTTAACTTTTTCGAAAACGTATTCTTGCGTTTTCTGTACCTAATCCGTTTACTAGCGATACTTATTTTACTTATTTATCATTTATTTCAGGCAACATGGCCCATATTAAAATACCTTATCACAAAATAACTATATTCTGTGACCTTATAGACTAACATACATATTAATATAATAAATACACTTAAAACTACACTTTGTCACATGATACATATAGACCTTGAACAATAGACCATCTGCTTTTCTGTCAGGCAGTCCGTTAGACGCGAACGATTGGCTATGCCAGTCACTACCATCGTTGCTACTAGGTAAATAAATAAATAAATAAATATTCACGGGACAAATTACACTTACTGATCTAACCCCAAATTAAGCAAATTATTTGCTTGTGTTATGGGTGTCAGTCAGCGATACTAATACATAGAAATACATATATAAATACTTTTACATACATAATAAACACCCAAACCCGGAAATATAAACATTTATGCTCATCACACAAATGCTTGTCCCCGTCGGGGATCGAACCCGAGCCCCGTTGATTGCGTAGTCAGGGTCTCTAACCACTCAACCAACGGGGCGGTCAACTAGGTGGTAGAGTTCTGCATTGTTTCGCACGGGTCTGGTGCCACTGTCTCACTAATCGCTGCCACAATAACATCAGTGCTTGTCACTATCGTATTACGGTTTGGAGGATAAGGTATACTCGTATTTATGCATGTGGCATTAAGACTCCGCCACAAAGATAGTAACGCAGCATTAACATCTTTGGTGTACGTATAGGCGATGGTTGTCTCTTTTCATCAAAAGAGCCATTTGCTTGTTTGCTTTCTTATGACATTAAAAACAATAAAACTATATCATCGCTTTTGACGGTACTAGGCTAGTATGTTTAATTCTATCAATAAAAGGTAGGTCATTTGATTAAAGCAGTCAATATTGGTTTGCCCGTGGAGCCTATGTCTTTTAAATCAAAATAAATAAATAAATATCAATGGACAAATTATACGAATTGACCTAGTTCCTGGGTAAGCATATTATTTACTAGTGATATAGGTGCTTATTATAGAAATAGGTGTACAAATACTGAAATATATTTTAAAAACACCCAAACCAAGGAATACTAACATCTATGATCATCATATTGTTACGTACTCGGGTTCGCAATTGTAAGAAAACACCACTTATATTAAATCCGTGTATTTACACAACACAACACAACGTAATACTAAAATACACTTTACACCCCAGTCACTCGCTATACTATTACTGAACTTAGAACACTACACAATAAAAAACTTCTCGCTTCGGAATAGACACTTGATGTATCGCTCTCGATCGCTTGATAAAAACTGCCTTGTATTTGTCAACACCGTTGTATTTATAGGCAGGGTAAAGTCCTAGCTGGATCCAGAAAAATCTAAATGTATCGGGAAACAATGAATCACTTCTTATCGTAAACATGTTATGAGTCATAAATCCTAGCACACGCTACTTTCAACCTTATGCCATATCACAAAGTCCATTATGGCATAGCTCAGGTCAACTATTTGTTTGTCAATAGGAGTAGCTATCTCTTTCTTTTATTTCTAGATAGTTAGCGCGCGCGCACTCCAACTCTACACGCTTCTAGATTATTCGTAACACTACCCCCCTCTTAGTTATGTTCGTCCCGAACATCATTACTTCCATTATAGATGGCTAATCGATCAACATGAACAATCTTCATGGTCCCTCTTGGTTGCTTCTGCTCTAGTCGTGTGTAGTTCGCGAATGAATCCTTCAATTGGACTACTTCAGTTGCGTTTAGTTCATCCTTCACTAGTTCAGTTTCAATTTATCTATATCTCTAGTTCGCGTAGTTCACCGCGAACGAAACGATTACGAGAGTCGAAGATTGCCGATCACGCGCCGATGGGAGTGACGTAGCAGACACAATCTCGGCCCGGCTGAACTTGATACCGGTTAACTATATGACTCGTGTTTTCGTGTACAATGTACATAGGTACATACTTACGAAGAGCGATAAAATGAATTCTTTAATTATAAGCGTTCATTGCATATTGCGCATGAAGGTAGTTTTAATCTTCAATTAGTATAAATGCAATGCATAAAATGCCATAATGTTTGTTTGAATTTATCTAAAATTAAAAATTACAGTGAAAAATAAAAGTTTAGAAAAATCAGCTTAAAGTTAAGGCCATAAAAACATTTTGCTGTATTCGGCAATTGTAAACACTATTTTAGTAAGAACTTTTAATCTTTCATTAGTAAAAGTACGAATAAAAAAACGAAAAAAAAAATAGTACAAATAAAAAATATACTTTATTTTAAAATTGTTTTACTATCACTTCAACGTTTATCTCGTTCGCAGAAATCATAAGATTCATTACACACTACTTAGTTCGATTAACAAACGGAGGAAAATCAATGTACTGAGAAATGATAGCGACTCAAGCCATTGGACTAGATGAACTACTGAACTAAAAGAGTGATATACTTCGCAGTATTTAAAGAATATGTACATATCTTTTCAATTCAGTGACACATTCTGCGCACCTCTATTCTGCACTCGGTAGGTTACGTCGTTGATCCGTGTGATTACTTTGTATGACCCATCCCAACGTCGCTGTAACTTAGGTGATTTTCCTTTTCGTCGAACCGGATTATGTAGCCAAACAAGAGATCCTTCCTGAAAACCTCGATGATTGGCGTTTCGGTCGTATCTGGTCTTCATCCGCTGACTTGATTCCAACGCGTTTTCACTTATTAACGAATGTATATCGCGTAACCTCTCACGAATGTCTTCAACATGTTCCGGTATACTTAATTGGGTCTCTGCATTCGGTGGCGGGCCTCCAGTCATTAAGTCTGCTGGTATACGTAACTGTCTGCCGAAGTTGGCATAGGCTGGCGTCACTTTTATGCTTTCGTGTTCCGCTGTTCGGTAAGCCAGTAAGAACTGGTGTCCCACGACACCACATCATTTTTATTTTCTTACGGTTTTACTATCACATTTTTTTCAGTTTGGTCGCGCAGCAAAATCCCTATCCCCTCCAAGCCTGCCGTAAGGAACTTCGTTCCAATAATAACTTGGCTTTCTAAAAATTTTAATAAAGTTTGGGTATAGTATTACAAATTCGTTCTGAACAAATAATATCGAATGATAAGAAATTGAGCTGATGTTTTATATGATTCTTTCTCTATGTTTAATAAGACTGGATTAGTATTCGACTACAATACGTTTCATTCTTCTCACTGAGCCGTCTGGACCGATCAAATTTGGTAAACAGGGTGCTTACGCTTAAACGTAACATATAATAGACTATTTTTAACTTCCCGCTACGTATGTAGATAAGGAAGTTATTGATTTGACCCGATTTTCGAAAATCGAGTTTTCACCAGATCACCGTGTTTTGAGGTAGATTTTCACGATGACGTCATCGTGAAAATGCATGAGTGTGTGCGTGTATGTATGCATATGTGTGTATGTAAACATCTCATAACTTTTGGCATTCGATTCGATTCCGCTCAACTTAGACTTCCTGAAAATTTGAACCAAGTCAGCCCAGTAGATTTTGAGAAATTGTGAAAAACCACAAAAAAATTTTGGCGATACAATATTTTTTTAATATAACTTCCAGATTAATTACCGATTGAGTACAAAAACTAATCAGCTCTATTCCTTAAAAAACTACGTCTAGTACTTAAATTGCATCGAAATCGGTTTAACCGTTTGGGAGTAAGTAATCGTTGACGAAAAATTTCGAAAAAAGTGTTTTTTCGACATCATTTCGAAATTTGTCAACCAATAATTGGTGTTTTACGAAATTTTAGTACTAAAAAAACTACGTCGAAGGCCGTCTCAAGAATCAAAATCGAATCTAATTTTTAAAAGTTACAGCTTTTCAAATATTAAAATTACGTTGTTTTTATTAAACTTACTTAATAATTTTGAAATAACTTTCAGGCTAATACACAAATTGACTTAAAAATCTTAACAACTCTTCTCCTATAAAAACTGCGTCAATACCGTTAATTTAATCAAAATCAGTCAATTGATTTTGAAAAAAAAAAGTTTTTTGACATTGCTTCGTAATTTTTCAACCTATCGATTATTTAGCTAACTTAATGTTCTAGATCTCAAAACTTGAGTTGAATGCCATTCGAAAGATTAAAATCGATCATCGTTTTCAAAATATACAGCTTTTCAAAAATAAAATATATACTGCCACTGTGGTCGAATTTCGGCCACAGACGATCGCTAGTTAATATAAATCTCTGAACTAAGCCGAATGGACGTAATAAGTTTATAGGAAATAGAAATAATATTATTATTTAAAATCTCAATGGATTAAATTGTTTCAGTTAATTTAACTGAGCGTTATATCAATTAGATCTCCAGTAGATAAGCTTAGACATCAAAGGCAAGATAATCTTGTTGGAACTTCCAAGTTTCACCTCGAGAGGAAATTAGTTTATTTGTTTCATTTTGTTACACTGATACAATATAAGTACTGTTTAATTTGTCAAAATAAATACAGACTGATTACATTACTACCAAGTAATATCTAGTTTTTGCTATAAATTGGCCTGTTGTTCGGGTGGTTAGCGTTACTACGAAACAATCTATTCCCGACTGGGAAAAACATTTGTACGATGAGCATACATGTTAGTATTTGTGGGTTAGGGTGTTTATCAAATATATTTAAGTATTTATGTATATATTTACTAGCTGGTAGAGTTCTGCATCGGCTCGACCGGGTCTGGTACCGGGTAAGGTATATATACATATATATATATATATATATATATATATATACATATATATATATATATATATATATATATATATATATATATATATATATATATATATATATATATATATATATATATATATATATATATATATATATATATATATATATATAACTGTGCGGCTGAATTTGCGTGTATATAAATAAAAGTGAGTGAGTACGAGTGAGAGCAAGAAATAAAATTGAATTGAATTCTATTTGCATTTCGACTTTACTCTTTTAATCGTCGGCACTTGGTGAAATTCCATATATATATATATATATAATATATATATATATATATATATATATATATATATATATATATATATATATATATATATGTATATATATATATATATATATATATATATATATATATATGTATATATATATATATATATATATATATATATATATATATATATATATATATATATATAATACAGATTTAATATTAACCTAACCTCTCTCTCGAAGTGAGAGAGAGGTTAGGTTTGAAAGAAAGTGTCGGTGTAAAGATGAGAAAGGGCATGCTCGGTTGGTTCGGACATGTAGAAAGAATGGTAGATGAAAGGTTTACAAAACAGATATACAATGCGAATGTGGAAGGATGTAGGTACCGGGGAAGACCAAGACTGACATACCACGATCAGATTGATCGAGTACTGTTCGAAGGTGGTGTCAAGAGTTTGTTTAATAACTGTCAAGATATTATACCGATTTATTTTAAAATACCGTAAATCAGCTTAAAATCGGTTGATTCGTTCGGGATTTATCAACGACGAAAATTTTTGAAAAAAGTGTTTTACTATTCTTCGACATTTTTATCTTAATAAAACAATTTAGAACTCAAAAATTGCATTGAATGTTATTCGAAAGATCAAAGTCGTTCATCATTTTTAAAAATTATACATCTTTGCAAACACTGAATAACTAGTAACCAGTAGAATAAAGGCATCACTTTAAAAAAAGTTTAGATTTTTAAACTCTTCGAACTCAAAACTCTATGCGTAGGCATAGTTTTTTTTTGAGCTTAAAATACCTCAAATTAGCGGAAAGTTTCAGGAATGACCTGCAAGGTCAACTGGATTACAGTTTTTTTAAAATACAGTTACGTTAGTGTGTTAAATACATAGCAATCCTGATAGGTATATTTAGTTTGTTAATTACAAATTTCTTTATAATATGTTAGTTTGTTTGACATGTGTGTTACCAATACGTATTTTTAGTTTAGGGGTATAGTTAGTTACGATATTAAATAAAGAAAGTTTAGAAATTACGGGTAGTTTAGGTTAGTCATGCGTTTTTTACTTCAATTTTGATGACAAAAATATCGTGTATAAATAACTACAATGAATATGTATGTAAATATTTTTTTTTTTTCAAAACTAGCAGCCCGCCCGACTATGTAGAGATTTTTAATAAAGTAGCTTATAAAGAAAGGTTAAATAAGTGCTAAAATAAATATGCGCGAGCGAAACCGCAGGTAACAGCTACAAGTAATAATATATTAGGTATGTCTCGCAATCAATCTTACTTCTTTTCCAATTAAGCTCAGAGTGACGCCAACACAAATGTTACATTGAACTGTAATTTGTGACGAACATTTAATTACACAGAAATGTGTCCGTATAAAAGTAATAATTGTTTTATCTTGTCATTGACGTGTGTTTGTTTTTCTTTCACGAATCACAAAGAACAAGAAGGTATGCGGCTTCTCCAAATTCATACTGAAACTGCTTACGCCGAATTTACAGAAATAAAAAGGCTTTTCATAATATGAACTGAATTTCGTGTTTTAAAACTAAAATTTAGCGGTAACATCACATACCTTTGACAAGAGAAGATACGGACTTGGCATTAATTTCTATAAGTAATCAAATTTATAAAATAGCATGCATTCCTACGCTGAATATATAAAAATGGCTTTATCTCTGTCTACTAAGTTCGAATTTTCATAATAGACAAAGCTACAACCTTTTTGTTCGTATTCTAATTTCAAATCATTTAAGAAAATAACGTCGCCTTAAGCAGCTAGCGGCCGATACGTTATGTTTATTTAAATATTTACCGATTTTCATTAAATAATTGTAGTTTTCTATAATTGTGGTGTGTATCTTAAATATAAACGTAAAAAATGAAAGGACGAAGAATGATGACGAATGAAATGATATTTATTTATTTTTCAATGATATACATATATACTTTGAGTATATACCTCCAGAGAGAGTATTCCTAAGCAACTGACAATAATTAAAAATGTCCTCAGAAAAATCGGCTTGTGTGAAATGTCAACGAGTGTCGCTTGTGTACTTACAGTAATCTAGCCACTCACACTAGCGTGGTTGGTGTGTCCAACCTTAATTTTTTGTTATCCCTGCTTTCAATATAAAAAGTGGAGGTTAAAGTAAATATTATACATTCGTATTTAATTTAAATAGGTACAATTACAAAAGAACGCTTATAAATTATTATAAGAAGCTTAAATTTCAAATGCGAAAAATTGATAGGTAGGTGTAGATAAATAAATACATCACGCTCATTTCCATGCGAGAGCAGATGTTTTGATTATTCAGGATTTAAACCGATCTTTAATTTATTCAACTTAACTTTTATACGTAGTTTTGGCGAGTTGACATTCACAGAATTACTATCAAATCCAAAGCGTTCATACACTGGGTTGATCCGGTGGAAGCAACTTAGCGAGATTATCTTGTCTTGTATTATTATTATTATATTACCTATGTAATTTTTCATAGCACGATCAATTTCAAAAGTAAAAGACTATCTAATTATAACATTTCATAAAAATCAATAGAGCTATTTTGGATAAAAATTAACCAATATATGAATTACTCGTTTAAAGTATAGAATTTGGTTTGTGAAGCAATAATAATTACATTATTGTCTTTTTAACAATTTAAGATTTTACAATACCCTTTCCTGCATAGTTTCGTTTTAACACGTTTTTTAATTTGTTTATTGGTACATAATAGATCTCTCATACCATCCCGCAGTTTAACTTTAGTCAGTAAATTCTATGTAGACGAAATGTATGTTCCACAAGATTGTTTTCGTTCCTTGTACCTATTGAGTGTACATTACCATTATTTTTTAAACTAATAAACGTTTTAATTATTTTTGTGTTATAGCACTTACCCCGTGCTTGGGAAACTGGAAAAACCTTAAAAACAACAAAGAAAAATATCGACACGCGGGATTTGAACCTGCGACCATTTCCCTAAAGCCGGGACGCTCTTCCGCTGAGCTAGTGTCGACAGGCTCGAGGCGGCGAAATTCTTCTTTGCTATATGATCGATTACGTCGATTGTACTGATCGCTAGCTATATATACTTATAACTAGTTAAATGAGTTCATCGTTACAGATGAAATTCACATTTATAATTTTAATCAGTACTTTCGTATTTCTAATTATTTTTGTGTTATAGCACTCACCCCGTGCTTGGGAAACTGGAAAAACCCTAAAAACAACAAAGAAAAATATCGACACGCGGGATTTGAACCTGCGACCATTTCCCTAAAGTCGGGATGCTCTTTCGCTGAGCTAGTGTCGACAGGCTCGAGGCGGCGAAATTCTTACTAACTAAATACTGATCAAAATTATAAATGTGAATTTCATCTGTAACGATGAGCTCATTTAACTAGTTATACGTATGTATAGCTAGCGATCAGCACAATCGACGTAATCGATCTTATAGCAAAGAAGAATTTCGCCGCCTCGAGCCTGTCGACACTATTTTTAAAAATATATAAACGGGTCAATAACGCGTACATATATAGAACTTACTTGTAAAGCTCGACGTTTCGGCCAAGTTTAGGGAAATGGCCCGGCTTTAGGGAAATGGTCGCAGGTTCAAATCCCGCGTGTCGATATTTTTCTTTGTTGTTTTTAAGGTAATAAACGTTTTTATTGTGGACATATTATTTAAAGTTATCAAATACAAATAACAGTATTAATTTCTTTCATTTTCTCTATCAGGGAAACCCTCGGGTAACGGTTATTGGTTCGTCTTATAGCTTTTTCTGCAAAACAAATATAGCTTATATTTTAGCAGAATTTCATAAAAAAACAAGGGCACTATTTTATATTCCGAATCCCGAATAAATAATAGTGCCGAAAAATCCCATGTATAAAATAGTGCGTTGGAATTAACTAAAGTATACAATTCTTACAATATTGACATCAGTTAACTGTCCCATTTAAACTGCAAAACCTGCCGAACTAAATTTATTTGCCAACTTATTGTAATTTTGTCTAGAGGTATATCTAAAAACACGGCGAAGTCCACCTGATTTTCTTTTATATCATTAGATACGTTTGGTATCTAATGATATAAATGGCAGATGGGTCTCCTCCTGGTCATCCACCAAATGTGTTAATTTGTTGTTGCTATCTTGTGACGAGATCTTAAATGCCACATGAATAAGTTCACTGGCTATCTTACCCTCCAAACCTAAACACGACAGTGATGAGCACTAACGCTATTGCGGCGGTAATAGGTAAGGCGGTGGAACCAGACCGGATTTTTTTTGGAAAATTACCCCAGTAGCCGGCAGTACTAATCGAACTAAAAACTCCATTTTTTCATATGTAATTGTAATTGCAGAACAAAAATTGCTCATGAAACGTGTTCTAGCTATTATTATAAGGTTTTTCAAGATAACATTTTGTCATTACAAACCGGCATATTTCATAATTTTCCTTCAGCTCGTTCTCCTATAATTGTTAAAATGACACTATCTGACGTATCATCCAAGTCTACCAAATTTAGTTGACTTTTGAGGGGGCATTTTTTATCGCCCAATTATCAATCTAGACGTGTAATATATCCATGCATATATATATATATATATATATATATATATATATATATATATATATATATATATATATATATATATATATATATATATATACATATATATACACTCGGTTCTGTCTGCCTACCCCGTAAGGGATCTAGCGTGAAGATATGTATGGGTGTGTTCAATTTATTATAAGTAATGTAATATATAGAAATGGGTAAGTAAATAATGCATATATAATCTTTAGATACAATATATGGTAATTTTTAAATAATTGCACACATATAATGGTAGAATATGCTGGTATCTTTGACAAATTTTAATAACTTGTCGCACTAATTCTTGATAAATACTTTTCATTTCTAATTTCATTTACGTACATACAATCCGTGTAATAAATCTATGATACAATCATACTGACGCCAACGTGAAAATAATCAGAAAAGGTTCCTATAATAGGACTTTAAAACGTGAAGATTGAACATTCGATTTTTGAAAATTGGGGCGAACTCAATAACTTCCACGTATTTCATCAAAACATTTTTCAAATAGCTTCCAGATTGATATACCGATTCATCCCAAAATTTAACCAGTTCTTTGAAAAATTACATCTAATGCGGCAATTCGGATTAAAATTGTTTGCTTTGTTCGGAAGTTATCGTTGACGAATATTTAAAAAAAATGTTTTAACGTCATAATTTCAAGATTTTTTAACCAATCGACTTTAAAACTCCTACAATATTTTAGTTCTCAAAAACAGCACCAGATTCCATTTGTAAGATTAAAATCGAATTAAATATTCAAAAGTTATTCTTTGGTTATTACTGTTAAAAGTGTCGTAATCAAGACAACTCCAACATACCTATTTCTTCTTTTTTTAAATGCTCCGCCGAATGCCGTAAATCGGTTGATTCGTTGGCAATTATCGTTAACGAAAAAATTTTTAAAAGGAGTTTTTTTAACATTATTTTGGAATTTATCCACCAAGCGATTTTGAAACCACGACGACATAATTAGGGTTAACATTTTTTACTGAATGACGTTGGATCAAAATAGTTTATCACTTTTAATAGTTTTCAAAGTTAAATTACCTAGTAGTTATAGGTAGTCTCATTTTCGAAAAACTTCAGATTTTTAACTCTTCGAGCTCAAAAATCTATGCTAACCTGTATTTGTCTGCTTTGAAATTAAAATACATTAACTTACCGGGAAGTTTTTGGGATGACCTGCAAGGCAGAGCCAAGAAAACCTGTTCGTATGATTTGAAGTCTTTATTTATTTAATATTTTATTGTACACAATATAACATAACATTTTAGTAACGACTAAGCTGTTTGAGTGGTAACCGTTTGTTTTAATTACCTAACCTTCGATTGGCTTAATCTGTATAGTTGTAAGCACCTAATAGACCCTAACCAACCAAAGGTTCTTTGACATACGGTTTCGAACGGAGTTTACGTTAAGGTTAAGGAAACTACCGCCCTTCCCCATAATCGATAAATTAAAGGCTTTAATGTGGCCATCTGGTTGCAAATGCTACGAATTCCAAAGAAAATGGAATTGAATTAATATAAATATTAAAATTAAAACCACTTGTGTTTATTACGAGATAACCTACACTTTTGAAAATCCACAAAAGAGTTTTGAGTTAACTCAAATGTCATTATAAAACAAATCGAATTCGTATAGAGTTTAACGCCGATTTATCAAGACTTGGTGCCCTCAGGTAAAGCGTCTTCTCCCTTGCCCCTTTTTCTATAAAAACCTTATTATATATAAATTATGCATCACGTTTCTTGTCCGCGATGGATTCCGTAGGCGTATCACCTAACGTTTACAATTCGCCAGCGATCAGCGATGACTCTTAAACGTAATGAAAAAATCATGAAAAACGTCGCCAATTGCTTGCTGGTCACTAGATGCACTTTTTGTAATGTCACAGCATCAAAACTAATCAAGCGGCAACGACTACCACTAATGTACAAGGCTGTTATGTGTCTTGCAATAACTAGACAATCACGGTAACTTCGCATTGCGAGTTACGTAATCACCTTGCGGAAACTACTGAACCGATTTCAAAGATTTTTATAGATATCTATTGTTTGATCCAACTTAAAAGATAGGATAGTTTTTATTTCAATAAACCTTCAACCCCCTCTTAAGTACCCACCAAATATTCAATACAAATAATTTGACAATGCAGCGTTTATCGGGTCGGCTAGTATATAATAAAAATAAACTTGGAGAGTAGAATCCTCCTGTTGCAGTGGTAAAAATTAACTAAGGAGCGTAAACACTAAACAAAAATACAGAAAAAAAAATTGTGTACCAGCTTCATTTTAATTTAAAACTTCGTTGTGAACCCTCGACACAAAACTTTTGTATCTATTTTATAAAGTTATAATGACAATTCAAATTACAGTATCATGGACAGCCGTTTTATAAAGTTTGTAGCGGGGCTCGACCATTCATGTCAATATTAGTTTGATGACCTCCGAGCAACATGAACGTGTAGAAGCCTTTGAATTCGTGGACTGAATCCTATTAACGTACGAGGAGTGTAACTTGTATGTCCAAACTCTATCACGCAACTTGTATGGCGGAATGTAAATTTGTCGCTAGCAAATATTTGCCCTAGTAGACTGGGATAGTGAGGCATTAGTGAGGATTAATTTTCTATAGTCATTTGCTAAGTACATACTCGTATATCGACAAGGACAAGCATTTGTGTGAAGACAAGTGTTTTTGTTTCCGTGTTGGGATTTTATTAAATACTAGCTGTGCCCGTGACTTCGTCCGCGTGGGATTTTTTTAAAAAAAGTAGCCTAAGTTACTCCTTATTACATCAGTTATCTACCAGTGAAAGTCCCGTCAAAATCGAACCAACCGTTCCAGAGATTAGCCAGAACTAACAGACAGACAGACAGACAGACAGACAGACGGACAGACAGACAGACAGACGGACAGACAGACAGACAGACAAAAATCGTAAAAACTATTATTTTGGAATGTGTACCGTGTATACATGCATATGTATTTAGTTAAAACCAGTTACTTTAATATCACAAACAGACACTTCAATTTTATTTATTTGTATAAATTGATTGCCGTCATAAGTATTTTCTTGTATTAGTATAATTTGTTATATAATTTAAATATTAAACAACAGATGACTCTCCTGTTAGAAAGGGAAATTATGAAAATTACGCGAACGGCGAAGTATGAAGTTTGGCACAGTTTTTACATTGCGGAAGAAACCTATTATTTTTTAATAATACGCGTACGTTAAATTAATAAAAATAAACATTACACATACTGCATTCATACATGATACTAAATGAATAATGATACGTTCATCAAAGTCTATTGTCAATCTTAGACGAGATTTTTTAGTCTGTGGTCGAATTTCGAGAGAGGTTACGAGGATTGCTAGTAAATATTAAAATACCTACTATACTCAACTACCTACCTCCTATATTAACATATATATATATATATATATATATATATATATATATATATATATATATATATATATATATATATATATATATATATATATATATATATATATATATACATATATATTATTATTATTATTATTTTATTTAAGAGCATAAAACTATAAATTATCTTGTGGTTAGCACCACTTTTCCTAGTTTATTGTTATCCTTATTATAAAGGTTGTCTGAAAGAGATCACTTTATTAGTGATAAGACCGCCTTTGTGTATCTTACTTGTCATATTTTTATGTTGTAACTTATAATGTTGTCATATATTTTGGTGCACAATAAAGAGTTATTGTATTGTATTGTATCTACATTTTCGTACCAAAGGCGAACTTAATACCCTAACTAAACTTTATTTAATATTAAAGTTTGTTTTTACAGAAGAAAGTTTACCCCAAACGAACAAGAGGATCACCTGATGGTAAGTGATTGTCACCTGCCGTAGACCACTACCTTGGGATCTTGCAGTTGAGGTCTCGGCCTCTTAAGAATGAGTAGGCTCTTTTCTAGAAGGTAATTTAATAAAATCCCCTTAACAAATATAAGATATGTTTGTTACTTTAAAAATTAACTATTTTCGCATGTATTTCGCGATTTCTATGTTTCGTGGATTTCATTTTTTTAATTTGTCAATATAACATGAGAACTTACAATTTTCGAGCAATCGAAGTGAACAAAATTTTAGATTGTGAGTTTTTCATTATTTCCCATTTTCTGCGAAAATTTTTCATAGTATTGTATATTTTTTGATACCATCAGAAAATAGACAATTCAAAGAAAAAACTAATACCGATTTTTTAAAAAGAGCAGATATTTTGACGTGAGAATTTTCGATTGAAAATGATGATCTTTTCTTAATATTAAGTCAAAATAAGGAGAAAAAAAATAATATTTTAAATAAAAAAACTACAGTGTATTCGGTATATAAAAAAGGAAATTTTTACCGAGTTTCGTGAAAAAAAATCTATTTTTGTAGGAGACAAAAATAAAAAACCAAAAAGTCAGTTTCTCAAATTTTTCGCTTAATTTTGAGTTTATATGAAAAAAGTGCAAATACAAACGTTGTAGATCTCTTTATTGCCGATATAACGATTCGATAGGACTCGTAGTTTTGCCGAAAATCGTGATAAAACGTTTTTCCCCTTCCAAATCCCCTTCAAATATATATATATATATATATATATATATATATATATATATATATATATATATATATATATATATATATATATATATATATACATATACATATATATATTGGAATCTCGGAATCGGCTCCAACGATTTTCATGAAAGTCACAAATTAGGGGATTTTCGGGTCAAGGAATCGATTTATCAAGGTTTCAGGTCCAAGAAAAGCTCGGTTCCCAAAATATGGGTATGTGAAAAACCGAGCGAAGCTCGGTCAACCAGGTACAGAAAAAAATATATTTATTCTATAGGAATCGATTTATCAAGGTTCCAGGTCCAAGAAAAGCTTGGTTCCCAAGATATGGGTTTGTGAAAAACCGAGCAAAGCTCGGTCAACCAGGTACAGAAAAAAATATATTTATTCTATAGGAATCGATTTATCAAGGTTCCAGGTCCAAGAAAAGCTTGGTTCCCAAGATATGGGTTTGTGAAAAACCGAGCAAAGCTCGGTCAACCAGGTACAGTATTAAACTTAAAAGAGATTTTATTATTTCATTGATGGTCTAATTTTGGCCATACGCGATTGATAGTAAACTTAATAAGCCGTTACCCATGTTATTACATAGTTCACTGTCCCATAGGATAATGGGGAAAAACGTAGCTTAATAGTAGCTTTATACTGATGAAAACATTTTTAGAATTGGCTAAGTAGCTCAAAAGATAACTTCTTACTTTACGTCTTTATAATATTAGTAGGTACAGATGTATAATAAATAGCATTTCATTTCAGTAACACTAGTAGCTTTGTACTGATGAATATTTTATAGATAAAATAAAAAAATATCTGCCTGATCAACTAGTTATATAAAAGCTAGGCTTATAGGGCTAGAATAATATAAATAAACAAATGCAAATAGATTTATTGATACTATTTTATAATTACGTGTAGATGATCTCTGATCTCTGATTTCTGATTTACAATACACTTGTACTTTTATTCAGTATATTACGTCCTGACGATGCTTTAAAACGCAAAACCGTAGGCGTATCATCTAACGTTTGGAATTCGCCAGCGATCAGCGATGACTCTTAAATGTAATGAAAAAATCATTAAAAACGTCGCCAAATGCTTGCTGGTCACTAGATGCACTTTTGTCAATGTCACAGCATCAAAACTAATCAAGCGGCAACGACTACCACTAATGTACAAGGCTGTTATGTTTCTTGCAATAACTAAACAATCACGATAATTTCGCATTCGAGTTACGTGATCACCCCGCCGGTCGATTAATTTAAATAATTTTGTAGATACTTTTAGTAGAATAAAAGTACACGTAATCATAAACTAGTTTCAATAAATCTATTTGCATTTGTTTTGCAAATTTGCAAGGATCGTGACATATGTTGGCTGTACTCTACAAAAACATACATTACACGTTCATAAGTAACCACAGATAATCAATTATTTGCAATATAAAGCTAAAATATAATTCTCTACTTATTTTTGAAATTACTCGTATATCGAGGAAAATGTAAAGAATTATGCATTGTTTAATCTGTGTTACATTAAATATTACCTTTACCATTGAATAATGTTAAGTATTTGATTAGGTTTATAATTTAGTAAATAATTGACTAGTACAAAATATTATAAAAGTGTGTAACGGATATTTTTTCGTCTCATTTGAATTTGTGGAAGTAGGAAGTGAAAAGTAGTGATATTCAGCTAAGTATAATAAGTATTATATACTGAATATAATTACGAATATAACCACTTGCTATTTAATTTTAATAAAATCTTACATTCAACAAAGAGCAGGTTATACATATTACACTTGGTTCTCTCTGCCTTGCTCATAAGAAATCTGCCGTTAGGAATCCCTAGCATGTAGATTGGGTCCTAAGGTATCATTAGACGTTTCTGTTTATAACGATGCGAAAATTGGTTAACTTGATGGCCGATAACCTCCTCTGCCAGTATTGTCAATGATAACATCTATCACACTGACACCTACGAGCTCTTTAACGTATGGGGGTGTTGATATACTTTTTTCCATGTATCTCGGACTCCTATAGAGAATTGATAGGATAAAGGAACTCTAATAATATAATTTATACAATAATCCAACTTGCTAATCGAATTCGGAGTGGAACGATGCTTTAAGGTGGTAACAACGTTCTTAGATGAGTCCTTGTAGGAATTTGGCCTTCTACATTTAATATTTGTACGCATCTTATGATTTACCCTGCAGATAGATTGTTTATATTTCATATTTCATTAAGCTTTCCGACGAACGATATTTGAAAGCCTGGCAATTATTGCAAAATATAATTAATTATTCACCTGGTAATTTCAAAATAGGTCGAAGCACATGGATAGATATTATAAAGATATTAGAAACTTTTGACAGTTTGAAGCATCCTTCCATTAGGGAAATGCTTCGATCTGGGATCTCGTGAGCCTTGAACTTATCAAAGACTAGATTATGAAAGCTTTATTAAGCGGGCTTTCCGGCATTCCCTTAAAATATCTGTATATCTACAATCCTCTGAGAGTGTTGCCCTTTTTACTAGACAATCATATAACAATACATTCAAAAGAAAAAATGTGTAAGCGGTTGACCCTACAGGCCATCCCTGAAACTTCCCGCTAAATTAAGGTACTTTAAGCTTAAAAGAGTAAAAACTATAAACATAATTTTTTTATATTTATAATAATTTTATTTATATATTATAATAATTTTAAACTTAATTAAGTAACATAGACAGCACTTTTATTACCACTGTTTGACATTTTATTCTATTGACAATTTAAAAATTTAATGATTGACATGTGAAACTATGTATATTTAATTTAAGTCTATTCAAAATTTCTTGGTAGAATATTGCTTCCCTAGTTAAAAAATATACCATTGCAAAGAAAATTTCTACCAATGGAGCTAACAACATTTGTTTATCTAGTAGATTTTTGCATACCTTGTTTTGTGTAAAATATTAGTTAAAACACGTACGTTAAGAATATATTTACAAAAGTGTCATAGCCCTGAAGATGCCGTAAAAGTCGAAACCGGTTGGTGATATTAATTAAATTTAAAGTAATTTGTGAAACAGTACAAGTGTATTAACAAAACTACAAATGGAGTTTCACCAAGTGCCGACGATAAATAGTGTAAAATACATAATTTTTTTCAGTTCAAACATCTATTTTGTTAAAATGGCAGTATATTGATTTTTGAAAAGTTGTATATTTTGGAAACGCTGATTGAATTTGATCTTTCGAATGACATTCAACTCAGTTTTTGAGATCTAAAATATTGCTTTAGCTAAGTAATCGATAGGTTGAAAAATTTCGTAGCAATGTGAAAAAAACATTTTTTTCAAATATTTTTATCATTAATAAATCCTAAACAAATTGACCGATTTTGATCCAATTAACGGTATTTGACGCAGTTTTTAAAGAAGAAAATCTGATACGATTTTTAAGTCCAACGTATTTTTCTCTGACGTAATCTGACCTAATTTTTTTAGTACTAAAATATCGTAGAGTACCAAAAAATGATTGGTTGAAAAATTTTGAAGTCATTCGAAAAAACTCTTTTTTTAAATTTTTCGTCAACGATTTCTCCCAAACGGATAAACCGTTTTGATGCAATTTATGCATTAGATGTAGTTTTTTGAGGAACAGAGCTGATTAGTTTTTGTACTCAATCGGTACATTTTTATGGAAGTTTTGTTAAAAAAATATTGTTTCACCAAAATTTTTTTTGGGGTTTTATCAAAATTTCACAAAATCTAGGCCGACTTGGTTTAAATTTTCAGGAAGTCTAAGTTGAGCAGAATCCAATCGAATGCTACCAACCGCGTTTCGATCGGTCCTGCCGTTCAAAAGTTATGCGATGTTTACATACACACATGCACACACACGCACACACATACATACATACTGACGTCATCGCGAAAATAGTCGGAAAAGATTCCTCTCAAACCGTGGAGATCCGTTGAAAACTCGATTTTCGAAAATCGGGGCAAATTCAGTAACTTCCTATCTACGTACACTACGTACTACGTTGCGGGAAGTTAATAAAATTTAATTGAATTCTATTTGCGTTTGTTTATGTTATTCAAGTTCCTATATGCCTAGATTTTATTTATAACTAGTTTATCAGACAGATATTGTTTCTTAGCTATTAAATATTCAATTCTATCTGGATTACAAAAAAAAAATCGGCCAAGTGCGGGTCGAACTCGGCCACCGATGGTTCCGTACAAATTTCTTCTTATTGCTTAACCCCGATTATTATTTACGTATTTTAAATAAAGAATATATTTTTTTGGATTTGATTACAAAATATGTAAAGTTTTCAAAGTTTTTCCTGTACTTGTAGTATAAGGCGCTTTGCTTACCAAATTTCATGGTTCTAAATGAACGGGAAATATTATATTGTAAGAAATATTAGTAAAGTGGTTCTCTTGAGAGTCACGAAATAAGCGTCGTTTGAGTATCTTTTTTACGTTAACTTAGAAGTTTGATTTTTTCACAACTTCTGTTGTACATCGATACCTCCACAATTTCACAAGATAAAGGTCTTAATAGATCATGGACAGACAGATAGATGGACAGCCTTAGAACTCCGTTTTTTTCTTTTTGAGGCTTCGACCAAAATAAAATAAATGGACGGGCCTTGCCCTTACAAACGCGTCAAAAATAATCGTACAATCAAAATAAACAGCTAATAGTGAGTATGTATTATAAAATTGCTATAAAAATTTATAGCTAATATAATACGTTCGTGAGAGAAAAGGATCATCTATGTTTATTTGTTGCTCTCGTACCGTGTATTATCACTTTCAAGGTCAGACGTCGCCAACAAAGTGAAGCACACTTAAGAGTCTTCAAAATCAGCTCGCTTGGGCCCGTCCATTTATTTTACTTTGTCCGAAGTTTTGAGGTGAGAACCCAAAAAATATGGCGGTGCGGAAACTCTCGTGTCTTTTAAACGTAGTCGTTAAAGTTAGTTTTGAGAAAGGTTAAATAAAATTTCGAGATACAAAGGTGTTTTTTTAAACTACCATACCTATGCTGGTATGGGATCCGAGTTGTCACTGACATTTTGGTTTTGGGGTTAATCCTAAAAATCCAACATTTATGCTCGACCAGGGGATCGAACTTATGACGCATGACGCGCGGCCCGAGTGTGGGACTCGGCGGCTTTCGCCAACCGGCCATAGTCCATACCCACTGAAACCTGCGGCGTCCCTCCTCGATGCTTTTGCAGGCGGGGTGATGGGTACGCGTGAGAATTCTTCTACTACCCCGCCGGCATCCACATCCGTCTTGGACCAGGGTTGATAACACCCCGGTAGACGACTTTGGCCATTTTTTAACGAGGTTGGCTGCTTCACACTCGTGCGCAGGTGGCGGTAGAGCCCCTGCCTTTGCACCGCGGGCCTTGGAGGTCTGCCACTCCACGACCCGAAGGTCCTCTGGGCAGATGCCCTAGGCAGAAGCCCTGGGCAGATGCTCCTCCCCTCGTGGCCTTTTTTAACAAGGTTGGCCTTCCTCGTTTCCTGTGCACAGGTGAGGGCAGAGCACCCGCCTTTGCACCGCGGGCCTTGGGAGCCCCGCCATCCCACGACCCGGAGGTCCACTGAGCTTAAGCTCCCCTTGCGCGCCAAGCGCGCTGCGCACCTCTCCCTCACTTCAACAAGAAGAATTCGAGAGCACCCACCTCGGTCCAATGAACCATGGGGAGACTTAACTATCACCTGAGTTATCACTTATCAAACCACATTAAATGTTCTAATTTATAATATTCTTTTACAAAAAAAGAGTACGAAGATTAATAAAATAAATGAAATAATTTATTTTTGTAATTATTTTGACTTTTATGTTTAAAATGGTCAAAGATTAACGGCTATATTTTATTTATTTACTTATAATGTTATGTTTTGAAATACTTGTGGTTTTAATCATAAGAATAGATTTAGCTTACGTAGGTAAGGGATAGGTACATAATATTAGCTTCGCTTGTGTACACTAAATGTTTGCTGACACTAGCTTGGTCAGAAAGGCGAAACGAGCACTCTGTATTGTAAACACTGTAGCCTCTAGCGATGTTGTCTGGTGCTTTGTTTTGTTTGACCTGTTCAAAACAACTCAAATATCATATTAGGAGAATTAACATTTGCTTATAGTGAACGTTATCACTGCAATTTTATTGGCTTTATTGTTAATTAGTCAAACATGTGTACAACATTAGTCAAACATATGTAAACATCTTTACCTTGACTTCGGCTGCGTGACCCACAATTATTACTTCCTTTGTTGAATCGGGTAAAAGTAGCTTGTGTCATTCCTGGATTGTGTAACTTTCTAATGGCAGTAGATTTTTAAAGATCGGTTCAGTAATTTCCGAGTTTATTTATGTAATATACATACAAAATAAAAAATGTTTTGTCTTTGTAATGTTAGTTAAGTTTAGTAATATTAGTATAGATAAAAAAACCGGACTTTTTAAGCTTTTTTTTGCCAATATTTTGTCAGGAGACTCTCAGGAGACAAATAATAATTCTGTCAGGAGAGCTGTTTACTTTTTTAATATTTAATGATATAAGAAAGTCTAGACACGCCAATGAAATTCCTATCGTCTAGTACCCCTTTTATATATTATTCATCCCTGCCGCAATAGCGTCAGTGCATATGACTGTCGTGTTCCGGTCTGGAGAGTAAGGTACCCGATAAACTTATGCATGTGGCATTAGACATCGCCACAAGATAGCAATGCTTTGGTGTCTATTGGCGATGGTTGACTCTTTCCATAAGGAGACCCATCTGCTTTTTTGCTATCTTGTGACATAAAAAAAGTAAAATATTCTTTTTAAGGATAATAAAATTAAAAGTATTCTTGTATTTAAATATTTAAAACGAACGATGAGTTTATTGCATTAGAGTTACTTGTTTCACATTCTAATTACTTGAAATAAGTTTCGTAACAAATATAAAGACAAAAGAGTCGAAAGATACTATGAACAATATGCCCGAGGCAATTTGAAAATGTGTTAATGTATAAGGGAAAATAATCTTCATGAATTTTCATTAGTCATATAACATTATTTCCATGTACGCAAAATATGTTACAAAACTTGTAAACAGAAATTGGAGAAATCTGTTTGGAGGTGCAACCGTAACATTTTGAGACTATTTTATGTCCATACTAGCTGAGCCCGCGACTTCGTCCGCGTGGAAAAATTAAAAAAAATAGCCTAAGGTACTCGCTATCATATCAGCTATCTTTCAGTGAAAGTCCCGTCAAAATCGGTCCAGTCGTTCCAGAGATTAGCTGGAACAAACAGACAGACAGACAAAAATTCTAAACAATGTTATTTTGGTATACGTACCGTGTATACATCCATAAGCATTTAGTAAAAACGGTTATTTTAATATTACAAACAGACACCCCAATTTTATTTATTTGTATAGATGGCGTCAACGCTTGCATTTCTTGCAGATAAAATTGCCCTTACACACATCAATTGATTTTTTTTTTGGTAAATCTATCATATCCGAATTCCGGGTACACTTTAAATATCAAGTCTTTAATGTAGGCTACGATTTCACGAAGGTCTTTACCTATGTAAAATTTTTTTGTAGCCTGATTCAGGATTTTTCCCTAAGTAACCACTAACCAATCAATATGATCTTGTTTGGAAAATTTGTGCTTCTTCTACCTAAATGATTGCTTATGTTGGTATACCTACAGCTTCAAAAATTAAACAGTTTTCCACAATGGGGAAGATTTAAAGCAAGATTTAATAATATTATAACTACAAATCCTTATTAAGTAGCTATACAAATACAGTACTTACACCTACTTACTAACGAATTAGACACATATCAGGCCAAAGCGAACGATCATGTATCCCTCAACAACACCATAAAATACACAAAATAGATCGAATATTCAACTAATATAAGTTAAAGTGATTTTTTTCAAAGAAGGAAAATCAAACGTTCCGTATCAAAGAAGTCTATTGCGAAAGGAGCCGGTCACATGTCTACTCCGCGCGGGCCGCAGAGGTTAAAGGTATATGATTCCACTCATGTACCTTAAAAAAACCGGCTAATTGCGAGTCGAACTCGCGCATTAAGGGTTCCGTACCATAATCTATAAAAAAACGGCAAACAATTACGTTTGTTGAATGGGAGCCTTCTTAATATTTATTTTATTTTAATTATTTATTTTTAAAGTGATTTTAGGCAAATGCAAAAGGGAGTTTATGCAAAAAAACACGTTTGTTGTATGGTGGTCACCCTTAAATATTTATTTTATTCTTTTTTTAGTTTTAGTTATTATACATAAATAAAAGGCAACATAAATACCTACATCATCTGTGAAAATTTCAACTATCATGGTTCATGAGATACAGCCTGGTGACGGACAGATAGATAGACGTACAAACGCACGGACGGACAGTGGTGTCTTAGTAATGGGGTCCCTTTTTAAACTTTGAGTATGGAACCTTAAAAAGTATAGTAAAGCCAACGCTCTCACAGTTCGGCTCTTCTCGGCAATGTTCGGTTCTCGTTCGGCGGTCAGAGTAGTGCGCCGCATCGTGTACACTGCACACAGCCTTTCGGTTAATACCTAGATAGTACCTAGGTATGTTATTTTCGTTTTACATTTTTTTTAAACTATGCATCTAAATAACGTGGTATAAGAGCCAAAGTTTGTCTTCCTAAGATCTTCGTGTTGATGAAGTACTTACTTTTCGTTAGTAAGGATTAATATGATAAGAATTAAAATTCACCTATTAATTTTCTATAATTTTTCGACTCAAAATTCCTTATTGTGTTGTTATAAGAGAGATATATATATATATATATATATATATATACATATATATATATATATATATATATATATATATATAGTATCGTGGACTTTTTTGTGCATCTACTAAAAACCAATATATTTGTAGTACATTGTACTTACGTCAAACGATCAACAACTTTTGTTTAAAAAAGCATTTAAACGAAAAGCGCTTTTTTAAGCACGCTTAAATGTATAAGCAAAACGTTTAAACGTGTTAATAATTAAAAGCCGTTTATCACATCTCTACTTACGTGTACTTAAGCATTACGCCAGCAAGCGCACGCGGATACAGCTGTTCGATACCGCTTTTTCTTCCGACTTATTTTACAAATATCGATATTTTAACTACGCTAAGAATAATTGTAACGTAATCCTCATGAATGTAGCTATCATTAAACATACACATAATTTTTTTTCAACCCGACTTGTAGTTCCAGGAATTAGCATTTAGCGCATTCAATGAACAAACAAACGTTAAAATACTCGTATCATATCATATCATCCATACTAATATTATAAAGGCGAAAGTAACTCTGTCTGTTACGCTTTCACGGCCAAACCACTGAATATCCCGGAAATTCCATGGGAACGGGATCTATGCGGGTTTTTATTTTAGAATTTTTTCTACGCGAACGAAGTCGCGGGCACAGCTAGTATCATAATAAAGATAATTCTAAACTAAACGATTTAATTAAATGTATATGTGTTTCAATACGTTAGCGCGATGTATTTTCGTGCAGCGCCATCTAGTTAATGTGTTCTACGTTACGCTTTATGCTCCAATTTCTTTCGATTAATTTTATTTCCTGTGGGAACGAAATATTTTCCCGCGATAAAAAGTAGCCTATGTCCGTTGTCGACGTCTTATCTATGTTTATGCCAAATTTCATCAAAATCGGTCCAGTGGTTTAAGCGTGAAAGCGTAACAGACAGACAGACAGACAGACAGACAGACAGACAGAGTTACTTTCGCATTTATAATATTAGTATGGATAAGAGCACTGGAATAATTTTAAGGCGTCATGAATATGGGAAGTAAACTGACATTTATATTTCGAATATTACAAATCTGTGTAGATTAAGTAGAATAGAATAGAATAGAATAATTTTTTATTCAAAATAAGTATTGCGTGATACACTTTTTGAATGTCAATGTTAAAAGAACATAATATAATACAAGTATACTTAGAAGCTTTGTTATACATACTTACTCCAACAACACAATTTCAAAAAAAACATGAGCGTGTATTTGCACACTTAATAAAACATAAAAAATCGAAAGAAAATACAAATCCTACCACTAATGGTATTACTATAAAATGTCAAATACAAAGTCAATCGTAATTTTAAAAGAATGATGGTATGTCAAAGATTTATAATTCTACTAAAATACTAAAACGAAAAAAATGTCAAAAATTATTAATAATATAAAACATACAATCAAATAATATAGTAAAATAACAATGATTTATGTTAATCAAACATTGGTATCGTTAAAATATTCGTTTATATCATAAAAGGCATTTTTGCAAAGAACACTTTTAATATGAACTTTAAACTTTTTTTCTGACAGTTCCAAAACTTCAACAGGAATCTTATTATATATATTTACACAAGTACCTATAAAAGATTTGGTTGATTTGGCTAGTCTAAATTTTTGTACTGATAATTTATTCTTTTTTCTAGTATTTATGTCATGTCGATCTTTATTCTTTTGAAATAATTGAACATTTTTGCGAACATGCATTATATTTACATAGATGTACAAGCTAGGTACTGTAATTATATTAATTTCTTTAAAGCGATCTCTAAGAGATTCTCTGCTATTTATGTTATAAATAGCTCGTATAGCTCTTTTTTGTAAAATGAATATTGCTTCCACATCAGCTCCATGTCCCCATAATAGAATACCATATGATAAAATACTATGAAAATTACTAAAATAAGTAAGTCTTGCTGTTTGTACATCAGTTAGTTGTCTTATTTTTCTTACCGCATAGACGGCTGAACTAAGTCTTTTAGTTAAATTTGTAATGTGAGGACCCCATTGCAATTTTGAATCTATTGTTAGACCTAGAAACACTATACTGTCTACAAATTCTAGCACTTCAGATTTTAATTTGATTTTATTATTTTGAGTGGGTCTCACATTTGGCAATACAAATTCAATAGGAAGGTAAGTAGTTATTTAAATAGGTTGATTTATCTATATTTATATAATAAAATAGTAACGAAACTAAATCTGTACATGGAATATTTCTTAAAAAAAAATATTGCTACGTGTTGTATACAGGACATAAACCCCAAAACGAAAGAATTTGAATTTTTTGTCTGTTTGTCTGTCTGTTCGCTTTTCATGCTAAAACTACTGAACGGATTTTTACTAAATTTTGTGTAATCATAGCTAATTACCCGGGTTGACATTTAGGATACTTTTTACTGCGGGAAAAATCTTTCGTTCCTACAGGAAAATATAATTACTGGTTCAAAGTTCAAACAAAAATCGCAATGACATAATAATTACTTATTACTATAGAGCTAGATAATAACATATTCGGAACCCTGTATTGGATGACAACCTTGATTTTGAAATAATTTGCATTGATCAGTTTTTTAAATTATTTTACTAGGTAAATATAAAATTTAGTTCAAGTTTCAACTATATTTTAAATTCAATTCCAGAGATGTCGCTGTTAGTATTTAAAATACGCTATTGATGTGTTTTCTTCAAGTATCTTTCAAGAATTAAAAATCAAAGATTTTACTTCCTATTGATTAGTTGTTGAATTGGAAATTTTGGTCTTTACCTTGAAAACTGAAAACGGACATCGATTTTTATGTTTACTGTTTATGATTTGGCTTATGATTAGTTTGGAAAAACATTATATACTTATATAAAATGAGTAAGAGAGAAAAAAAGTAAATACGAAAGTCACTACATGTTGTAGTGACTTTCGTATTAGAATTGTAGTTTATATTATACTATATTCCGGGATTATTCCGGGATATTAATTAGTCCGGGAATTGTGAGGGGGTGGGAGGGGATTTGAAGGGGGGAAAACGGTTTATCACGATTTTCGGCAAAACTACGAGTCCTATCGTATCGTAATATCGGCAATAAAGAGATCTACAACTTTTGTATTTGCACTTTTTTCATATAACTTCAAAATTAAGCGAAAAATTTGAGAAACTGACTTTTTGGTTTTTTATTTTTGTCTCCTACAAAAATAGATTTTTTTTTTCACGAAACTCGGTAAAATTTTCTTTGTTATATACCGAATACACTGTAATTTTTTTTATTTAAAATATTATTTTTTTCTCCTTATTTTGACTGAAAACATCATCATTTTCAATCGAAAATTCTCACGACAAAATATCTGATCTTTTTAAAACATCGGTATTAGTTTTTTCTTTCAAATGTCTATTTTCTGATGGTATCAAAAGATATACAATACTATGAAAAATTTTCGCAGAAAATGGGAAATAATGAAAAACTCACAATGTAAAATTTTGTTCATTTTAATTGTTCACTTTGATTGCTCGAAAATTGTAAGTTCTCGTGTTATATTAACAAATTAAAAAAAATTAAATCCATGAAACCTAGAAATCGCGAAATACATGCGAAAATAGTTAATTTTTAAAGTAACAAACATATCTTATGTTTATTGAGGGGATTTTATTAAATTACCTTCTAGAAAAGAGCCTACTCATTCGAGGCCGGGACTCAACTGCAAGATCCCAGGGTAGTGGTCTATGGCAGGTGATATTCACTTACTATCAGTTGATCCTCTTGTTCGTTTGGGGTAAACTTTCTTCTATAAAAACAAACTTTAATATTAAATTAAGATTAGTTTAGGGCATTAAGTTCGCCTTTGGTACGAAAATGTAGATATGTTTTTGTGGTACAATAAAGTTAAAATAAATAAATAAATCAATTAAGATTTTTAAAATATCTGTCAGCAAGAAATAACTTATCTTTTATATTGCAAAAAAAAAAATTCCACCTACAGCAAGCGTAGCAGAAAAACACTGTTCAATAGCTTATTATCAACTTAAAACTTGACTAAGTTATAAGCTAACAGCAAAAGGTTGGGGCTGGAATCAAAATTAACATCAACACATGAGGTTGCTAGTATAGAATGACCTTAAGCGTTAAGTTAAATCTATTTACTTTTTGTTTGTGCATAAATATAAATAAATAAATGTGACATTATCAGTTTGGGCATTTGCTAGAAAATAACTAATTCTGGAAACATAGCTGAAAACTATTTGATGTAATTTTGAAACTGGATGTAACAGTCTAATTGTGCCTGCTGGAAACATGGTTTAAAATGCACAAATCTGTGTTCAAATTGTCGTGGTCTTCATGTGGTCGTGGTAAATTTCGAAGATCTACTACAATCAAAAATAATAGTTGAATCTAAAGATGAAGGAATGCCATCAAAGAGGCAAAACTTATGAATAAGTAATGGATATGATTATAATTGACAAAAAAATTGCTATATAAAAATTAATGTGTTTTATTAAAATGAATAAAGTATATTTCAAATAAAGTAAATTTTCTATGACACACACACACACACACATATATATATATATATATATATATATATATACATATATATACACATATATATACACACATATACATATATATATACACACATATATACATATATATATATATATATATGTTATATATATACGTTATTAGAATTAAATGTGTTTTCTTCAGTTTTCTGACAAAAACAACATTGTTAATTTTTTAAATTCATCAATGTAACATTGGAACTTACAATTTTTGAGTAATAAAAGTGTAAATTTTAATAAATAGCTTAAAATTTTACATTGTGATGAAAAAATAATGTTCAAATCCGAGTTTTTTCATTATTTCCCATTTTCTGCGAAAATTTTCCATAGTATTGTATATTTTTTGATACCATCAGAAAATAGAGAATTCAAAGAAAAAACGAATACCGATTTTTTTAAAAAATCAGATATTTTGACGTGAAATTTTCGATTGAAAATGATGATGCTTTTTTAATATTATATCAAAATAATTAAAAATAAGGAGAAAAAAATAATATTTTAAATTAAAAAAAATAATTACAGTGTATTTGGGATGTAAAAAAGCAACTTTTTACCGAGTTTCGTGAAAAAAATCTATTTTTGTAGGAGACAAAAATAAAAAACCAAAAAGTCAGTTTTTCAAATTTTTCGCATAATTTTGCCGATTGCCGATAAATTTGCCATTCAACTTTTTTCGATAGGACTCGTAGTTTGGCCGAAAATCGTAATAAACCGTTTTTCCAAATCGCCCGTAGGTTATTTTTCCTCTTATTTTGGCTTTATTTTCTTCCATTTGCAATGGGTTTCATCCTACAATAATTTTCTTTTGTTTTTGATTAATTTCAGAGGGATCGGCCTCGGTCTATTAATTTTACTTTAGTTTTAATTTTACTTACCTAGATCTTTTTATTATGTGTGATAGTAGAACTTACATTGGTGGAACAACATCTCCTAACCTATGTCTGCTTCAATAACAATGTTAGTGCTTGACACTGCCGTGTTCCAAAATGAAATATTAGCTAACCGGTAAATTATTGCCTGTAGATCTTGTGTGCATTATTACATTATTAGAATTTATATTGACACACGTCGAAAACTTAACTAATAAATAGACTTAGGTAGCCGGTAAACTTATGCGTGTTGCTTTTCAACCTGCTGCACAGATTAATCTTTGGTGTCTATATGCGATGTATATGTCCATTAACAGAATTGTCTTTATTTGCTATACTATGATATAAAAAATGTACTGAAAGTGAAATTTTTCAGAGATTAAAGTGAACGTAATGTATTTTAAACAAGGTCATCTTTAGCTTAAAATTAAATTATAAGTACTACGAAAGAAATATGACACTGTAATAACATTGGCTGCATTTGAAAAGAGTTAATTTCCTTGAGATGAGCAACTCTCTGAATAAATGAGATTTCTTCTTCGTTATTGCATTGTCTGAGGAGTTAAACTTTTGTATTGTTCATTTTAATGCGATTTTATCATACCATGGTTCCGCATAACCGTTGTACGCTCGTTCAAAGAGGAAGGACAATGGATTGAATATAATCAAACTTTTCGCCTTAGGGAAACCGAGCAAGTATATAGTAATGACGTAGCTTTATACAAAAACACGAAATCTTTAAAAACACGAAAGTTTTAATCTAACGCCAAGAACTGAATGTTTAAAATTAAACAAAGATTATTAAATTTTTCCCGTATGCTTGTTTGACTTGGTTTATAAGAGAAAATAAATATAAATTAATAAGAGACCGTTCATAAAATACGTCACGCTAAAATCAACCTTTTTGGCCCCCCTTCCCCCTATAAATTGTCACGCTATGTCACACTTTCTGTTATCCTCTAGAAATATTTCGTTACAAAAACTAAAATGATAATTTTGAAATGATAATTTTAAAATGAATATTTTTAATTCAAAAATATTGAGAATTAAAAATATTTATTACGTATCATTACATAGTATAAAACAAAGTCGCTTTCTCTGTCTGTCCCTATGTCCTTATGTCCCTATGTATGCTTAAATCTTTAAAACTACGCAACGGATTTTGATGCGATTTTATTCAATAGATAGATTGATTCTTGAGGAAGGTTTAAGTGTATAAACCTTTCCGATATTCCCACGGGAACAAAAGCTGCGCGGGTGAAACCGCGGGCAGGTCGTTAGTTTATAATAAAGCAATAAATATCATTTAATTAATACGAACATATAATTATGTAGTATTTCTATTATATTGATTTCTATCGATACTATCATACTACCACAACTACTACTGAATTATATTAAAATTGTTTTTTCGACATAACTTTGGAATTTTTCAACCAATCATTTTTCGATGTACTACGATATTTTGGTACCATAATAAACTACGTCGAAGTGCGTTTCAAAAATTGAAATCGAATCTTATTTTTAAAAAAATATAGTTTAAAACAAACATACATACAGCAAATTTAACATTTTTAAAATGACTTTCAAGCTTATATAGCGATTTATTTGAAAATCTAGCAAACTTTTGTAATAAAAAAAAGTCAAATACCGTAAATCGGATTAAAATCGGTCGATTGGTTCGGGATTTATCAATGACGAAAATTTTTGAAAAAAGTTTTTTCTTTACATTTCTTTGACATTTTCCTATCGTTATCTATATTTCGCTCATTTGGTGGAACATCGGCGGAAATGTATTTTATTTGTAAATCAAAGTAAATATGAAAAAGAATGCTTGATTGATTGATTATGATAAAAAAGTTAAGTTTTAATAATACTAAAACACTATTACTATTGTTAAAATAAAAAAATCAGCATGAATTACCATAATAAGACCATAAACTCATTTTAAAAACATATCCTGTAAAATACGTAAATCTGTAAATATGTCAATGCTCTACCAAATGAGCGATATATAAAATTGCTTGCAATTGCTGTTTGTCAGTCTCGTTAAAACTCGAGAACGGCTGGACCGATTTGGCTAATTTTGGTTTTGAATTAATTGTTGAAGTCCAGGGAAGGTTTAAAAGGTGAGAAAATATAGAAAAAAAATAAGAGTAGTTAAAAAGGCAGAACAACGTTTGCCGGGTCAGCTATAGATATTAAAACAATTTAGTGCTCAAAAATTGCGTTGAATGCCATTTGAAACATAAAAAAATAAACATGTTTTCGAACATTACCAATCGGTGTTACTAATTATCATTTTTACAACCGTTTTTGAACTCATCGAACTCAAAACTCTATGCTTAGACATCGTTTTTTTTTAGCTTAAAATACCTACCTCAATTTAGCGGGAAGTTTCATGGACGACCTGCAGCGTTAACCGGCTTACAGATTTTTTTATACTTTGTTGGGATTCGAATACAAGCCCCGGCGATCGCATATTCAGGTTCAGTATACACACGTCCTTTAAAAAAAGAAGTGTAATGCACGCTTGTAGATAAGTAAATCACGATTTACTTATCATGGCAGACCACTAACCACTGCCTCACTTACTCCTGCCGCAATAGCGTCAATGCTTGTTATTACCGTGTTCCGTTTTGGGCGGTAAAGTAGCTGATAAATATTATGCATGTGGCATTGCCCGCCACACGGATAGCGACGCACCAATAACATCTTTAGTGTCTATAGGCAATTGTTTCTCTTTCCTTCAGGAGAGTCGTCTGCTTGTTTGCTATCTTATAATATAAAAAAATACTTTGTACCTATTAGAAATTTGAAATGAATAGTAAATAAACTACTGCATTATATGATTTAATTAATAAGCATATCCTTCGTAATAACAGCAATTTGGATGTCTAGAAATCGTTATCATTTTATGTCTACTTAGGATTTATCACTTAACGTACGTCACGTAAAATAAGTGCTTTTTTTTAAATTCTGTTTACGTTAGTGTGTTTTAGGCTATCACATTGTGGGACTAAGTATCTCTCTGGTTAATCGTGGGTGCACCGGTTGTACCTCTACCTAACTCTTCGGCCATTCGGGCGTAAATATAGTTTTGTTTACATAGTCTAATATGAACATTAACTATCGCATCCTTCTATATAAAGTATAGTATTTTACTGTAGAAGTATATATTCAGACCTTAGATTTAGGTTCCACTATATCACGGAAAAAATATTGTACCCACGGGTTTACTGATATTAAATATGAAGCTATCTTAAAAAAATAGGTCACCAGATCTTGTCCCAAAAACAATACATCAGTTATTTCAAAGCGTCTTTTACAACTTATGAATCGAAAACAAGACGGATTTATTTCGTGTGTTTTATGGAAGAAATAAAACATATTTTAAATCCAGTCGTTAAAATATCACTTTTTTATGTTTGGAATGTAAACAATGTAAATCTACTTTCATTTCAGGGTCTACGTTGTGTGTCTTTCAACATTTGACAAATTTTAACTTTATTTCTAGTATCATAGGATTTTTATTTCTGTAATATCAAATGGATATCTTGGAAAACGTTTATTGCGTTTATGAGTTATCTTTTATTGTTTGCTCATATTTAAGTCAAGTTTCAATTTTGGCAACGTGACGAAACTGAAAAATGTATCGTTTTTATTGACGATTGTAAAATAAAGCCTTGGTATGCGATTCTTCTTTTTTAAGTTTGCAATAGATCATCTATCTATGTTTTAGTTTGGAATAGATTATTTGTCTACCATTTAGATAGCTCGCAATGTTTATCGATATTACTAGGTAAGGTGGTAGAATTCTAAGATTAATAGCAGTTGTAGGAGTTGGAAAAACAAACGTAGTCAAATGCTTGATAGTGTAATTTATTATTCCGACTTTGTGGGAACACGTGGAAACTTCAAGAGATTTTGTCATACTTACTACTGGAAGCAAAATTAAGTAGGCCATTTTGATAGGTCCCTAATTTCAAACTTACGTGGTGCAATAGCAATCAGACATTATTTGTAAAAGTCTCATTTCGTAGCATTTTATGCTTTTGACATTTTGCTGTCTCCTGCTGAAAAGAAAACGAAACAGGATGTATTTTCCTACTCCTCCTGTATACTTCTGATTAATTTCGTTGCGGGTTTCAAGACAGCTTAGTTTTTCCCCAGGGCACCCTGAGCTCGCTTCGAGAGGTGGGCCAGTTGCCTTTTTTAAAGTTGCAGGAGTCTAATGACAGCAAAATAAATAAACATTAGTAATATTATGTCGGATCAATCTTAGACACGTCTCTGTAGTGCTACGCTTTCTCTTAACGCTACGTCGTAGCACGAAGTGGTTGCTACACTTACGCGTCATCATTGTCGTAGACTAATGGTTTCATCATGCATAACATAACCTGCTTAGAACGTTCGTCTAATAATTAGGGCGAGCGAAGCGAGCCCTACACTAGGCCACTTTCTATGCACGTTTGTGGTACAATTTACTAAAAAAGTATCTCACTTTTAGGTTTAAGCTTTGTCGTGGTGGTTTAAATTCATGTCTATCATGTATATGTATATAATATATATATGTTATCTACCATTAAAATGCTATTTCATAAATATTAAAGAAATAGAAGATACATTTTGTATTAGAATTTTATTACTGCTAACGCCATCTGTTATACAACTAACGAGTTAAAATGCTACAAAGCTACACTAGGTGACGATCTGTGCCCTTTAGTGGCACATTTAACTGAAAAAATATCGCACTTTTAGGTTTAAGCTTTGGCGTCGTAGTTTGATTTCATTTAATTAATTTTCATTCACTCCATTTTAATACAATATTAATCTATTAAAACACTTGTACTTTTTAACTTACCACTACGTATGTAGATAGGGAGGTTACCGATTTTTCTCCGATTTTCAAAAATGGAGTTTTCACCATATCCACCACCATGTCCACGTTTTGTGGTCTTAGGAACAATTTTTGACTATTTTCGCGATGACGTCAGTATGTCTGTATGTATGTGTGAATACCGATCGAAACGCGGTTGATGACATTCGATTAGATTCTGCTCAACTTATACTTCCTGAAAATTTGAACCAAATGTGCCCAAGAGATTTTGAGAAATTTTGAAAAAAACCAAAAAAAAAAACATTGTGGCGAAACAGATTTTTTTTAAATATCTTCCAGATTAATGTACCGATTGAGTACAAAAACTAATCAGCTCTATTCCTCAAAAAGTTACGTCTAATGCATAAATTGCCTCAAAATAAGTTTATTCGTTTGGAAGTAATCGTTGACAAACATTTTGAAAAAAGTTTTTTTTCGATATAACTTCGAAATATTTCAACCAATCATTTTTTGGTATTCTACGATATTTTATGACTAAAAAAATTACGTCGAATGCCCTTTTAAAAATCAAAACCGAATCTTATTTTCAAAAGTTACAGCTTTTCAAATATTAAAATTACGTTTTCTTTAGCAAAGTTACTTAATATTTTTAAAATAACTTTCAGGCTAATGTACCGATTGACTTCAAAATCTTATCATCTTTTCTCCTTTAAAAACTGCGCCACGTACCGTTAATTGGTTAAAAATTGGTCAATTTTTTTGGGATCTATCAATGAGAAAAATTTTTGAAAAAAATGTTTTTTGACATTGCTTCGAAATTTTTGAACCTACCGATTTTTTAGCTAAAGCAATATTTAGATTGAGTTGAATGCCATTTGAAAGATCAAAATCGATCATCGTTTCCAAAATATACAGCTTTTCAAAAATCAATATACTGCCATTTGTATCAAAATAGATGTTTACACTGAAAAAATCTATACTTATAGTTTTTACTATTTTGAGCTTAAAATACGTTAATTTAGCGGGAAGTTTCAGGGATGGCTTCCAAGATCAACCATTTACAGATTACAGACAGTGATAGGTGACCAGTCTATCACCAGCTGGGTACTTTTCCAATCCCGGGCAACGTTGTTTTTATCGGCAAACTGAAAAAACACATTTTTGATTTGCCTGACTCGGGAATCGAACCCCGAGAGTTTCTCTGAGGGAAAAATTCATTCGCTGAGTTTCTACCGCCAATTCTTCGTGCCTGCGGTAAGTCCAATATTAATTCTAAAAATGTTGAAGGTTAATTAAATTAAATTTACTTTATAAGATCAACTTTTATTTTTAAAACTCATTTTTCCTAGAAAACTCTTTTACAGTGATGTGTACAGTTTTTAAAGTGGTGGTAGGTACTATATTATAGGTAGACCAGAAAATATGGTGTAAAATATGTAGATAATCATTATAATTGTTCTGTGTAGATAACATTGATAATTATAGAAATCGTGTTTTAATAAATCAAGAAAATTGTAAAGAATTTTTCTTAAACATAAGTACTAAAAAAATTGTATTAGAAACATTTTATTTATTATTTTGGTTTTATTTTTCTGCGCCTCTCTAGATACAAAGCCTGAAGACGCCTTTGATGCGAATATAATAAATAATTTCCATGATACATTAAAATATGTAATTCGTATAAAAATACTTTCCTAATAATATTACTAGGTAATATGACTTAGCGAGCCCTTACAAAGCTCTGCTTTTGCTAGTAATAATATAATTGGACGTAGTTACACGAAAAGGATCCAATCCACTTAAAATCACGTTGGAGATATTGACGTTTGAAGTTTGATAGATTTTGGATTAGTTTTAGTGTTTTTATTAAAGTTTCAGTATCATTGATGAACTAATTTTAATTAGGCAAATAATTCGGATTCCTTGAAATTGAACTATATTACTAGTAATAGTACCTCAGTGCTCCTTAGTCTATGTTACTTAATCAGTTGGTAATACTGATTGTAAACCAGGAAAGTTGGATTATTTGATTTGTTTAGTTTTAAACTTGCCATATATGGGGACTAGTTCTGACGTTGAACTAAGTAATAGAGAGCTATGTTTGCTTGGATATTTTTCCTGGCCAACAGTATTGATATTAAGCACTTGGTGCGTTTAACTCATTTTTGACCATATTATAGATTGGATTCTTTTCGTTTAACTATATCCAATAATTATATATATATATATATATATATATATATATATATATATATATATATATATATATATATATTATAGATTTATATATGCCACGACGTATTTAAATGTTTTTTTTTTTCAAAAACAAGGAAGTTCCTAATTTATTGGAATATTTATTTAAAAAGTCCCGTCAAGTGCGAGTTGGACTCGCGCACGAAGGATTCATTACCATCATAGCAAAAAAATACGATAAAACACGTTTATTGTGTGGGAATCCCCTTAATGTTTTATTTTTAGTATTTGTTATTATAGCGATAACGGAAAAACATAATTTGCGAAACCTTCAGCTTTCTAGGTATCACGGTTTATGAGATATATCCTGGTGACAGACAGACAGACGGACAGACAGACAGCGGAAACTTAGTAATAGGGTTCCGATTTATCTTTTAGGTACGGAACCCTAAAAAGGAAAAAAACGGGGGTAGTGAGTTTGAATTGTATGTATGTAATATTGTTGAAATTGAATATGTATTCAGTACAGTATGATGATATTTAAGGCCAGCGGTGGCCAACCGGTCGATCGCGACTATTAGCCCAGTTGATTGTTGTTAAACGTCATCAACTCAAGACTTCCATTCCAAAGTGTTAAGTAAATTTAAGGAAACAATCTCACATGTGATATGTAAAGGAACTCCTAAGACTGTTCAATAAAAAATACTACATGATTGTATACTAAACACTAAACTATGTTATTTCATTTAAGATTTCAAGAAGTATGTAAGTGGTAGATCGCACAGGGTTTCATTAGTAAACAGTAATCTTATGTCTAATCAAGTTGGCCACCCATGTTTTAGGCTATACTAAATTTCGTAAGTGTATGTTTAGGTGGTTTTGTGTTTGTACGTTTGCAATGTTTGCTTTGTATATATTTAATGGGTCAAAAATATCTGGATTCAGGATTTTTTCAGATTTTTTATAGTAGTATAAGGAAGTTGCTGATTTTATAGGAGTTATCGTTGACGAAAAATTGTGAAAAAAGTGCTTTTTCGACATAACTTGGATATTTTTCAATCAATCGTTTTTTGATCTTCTGCATTATTTCAGTACTTAAAAAACTACGTCGATTGCCGTTTCAAAAAAAAAACAATTTAATATGTAAACTTCCGCAAAAAGCCCATCACAATAATGCAGACTAAGAAGAGGGCCTTTATAGTTTCATACTATGAACATTTAAGCTATTCAACGTCAATGACAAATATATATCCGTACCACAAATTTACCGCCTATAAAAACTTCTTTAATTACATTTTATAAGTTGGTCGACTACTACTCAAAAACTTGTAAAGCCTTCTAAGCCGTGATAGTTTTCCTTTTAACTTCATTATATTTACTACTACCACGAGTTTTTCTCACCCCAAAAACCAACCGTTTAGCCTGCAGAGGGGGGTGACACTTGACTCTAACAAAAATACAAACGCTACAAACGCTGCCACTTTCTAGATGTTTGTAATGTGTTCTGAGGACTTCGTATTATGCCAGGATTTAAGCATTCCTGTATTTAAATCTTTTGAAATGTACAAAAATAAATCGTTTTTTGTTTTATTCTATAAACCAAGCCAAATTTAAGTAGCTGTAGCTTTTGTAAGTGATGAGCATAGATGTTTGTATTTCAGTATTTACATATACATATTTTTATGTACTAGCGATCTACCTGGCCAAAATTTAACCATAGAACGAAAAATAAAATCTGTTTAGTTTGACAACAGTATTTAGCTGAAAAGAAAGTTGTTCAAATGTGTGTATCTTTTAATATATTTAATTACGTGACATGTTGTTTGTCCGCGACGCACTGAAATTAATATCATAGTTAATGTAAATAAATAAATTTACTATTATTTTTAATATGTTAATAATGCATATTCACACACGTATGTATTACATACATAATAACTTTATACTTTTACAAACATTTATCAGCATATTTTACATTTTTACTCTAAATAATAAACATTAAATAATTCAATAGGTACTTCATATTTTTTTCACTTCAAATGCTTACTATTAAACATACTTATCACTCGTCTTACATGTAGGAGAGCTACCTGGAAAAAATATGTTTAAAGATTTTATGTTACCACTTTGTTGACGTATGACTATATTTAGATTTGTGCCGAATTACAGCTATCTAGTACTAAGGATCTCTGACATTGATATAAAAAACCCTAGATGCACAGTCCCGAACAAAAGTGACACTCAAAAGTGTCCCTAATTTCATTTAAGTAGTTATAGATATGGCAAAAACATATGTCTTAGCATATCCAACCTTAAGTGCACGACTTATAGTTGTTTTTACAAAGCAGTGTACGAAAAGAAATAAAATTGACAGGTTCGCGACCGACGCGATTCTATTTGAAATGAGTGCACAATTTAAAATTGTGCACTCATTTTTGGAGGACTTTTTGACACACTGATTGTGTATCTTGGGTTTTTTTTATATCAATCATCTCTGAGATATCGTGCGGAAGATCATAGCAAAATTCCTAGTTTACTTCAGAACCCTACAAACACTTACAAACTTACCGCAGGTTTGAACAATAAAGATGACCCCAGCGGCACAATTATCCATCCTCGTACACCACGCTCAAATCTGAGCACATGTATGTAATGCTGCCACCCAAATATCAAGAAACGAGACGGTGTTACTTCGGCTCTTGTTAAGTAGTTCTCATTTCTTCGAAAGATGATTCGGTTGCAAAATGGAACGTGCATTATATAAGACTAGCTGTTAGTAATATTCCTATTAGTAAATTTGAACAGTACTTTTTGAGTTTACCCCGGACATACATACAGACAAACAGACAAAAATTCTAAAAACTATATTTTTGGCTTTGATATCGATTGTAGATCACGCCCCAATTATTCTTTTAAAAAAATATTCAATGTACAGTTTTGACTTTCCTACGATTTTATTATATGTATAGACTAGTTGTGCCCGCGACTTCGTTCGCGTGGAAAAAATTCTAAAATAAAAACCCGCATAGTTCCCGTTCCCGTGGGATTTCCGGGATAAGAACTATCCTATGTCCTTTCTTGGGTCTCAAACTATATTTCTACCAAATTTCATCCAAATCGGTTCAGTGGTTTGGCCGTGAAAGCGTAACAGACAGACAGACAGACAGAGTTACTTTTGCATTTATAATATTAGTATGGATTACTCCATGTTCTAATGCTTGCTACTGACGTGGTGGAAAGTGCATAATTGTGCCGCTGGTATCTTCTTTAGTTTTCAGACCTACAGTGAGTTTATTTCGTTTTTCACACCGCTTTTTTATTTCATTTCATACATTGCAGGGGCACAGGTGAAAGATTGCGGAAACTTGCAAATAAATTGTTTTCTTCGTTGAATTATGGATTTCTGCAAAGTAAAGACATTATTTATATACACAGTATTTTATATTTACACTTAAAATATTATCTCTGCAATGGTTCCAAAACCAACAATCTACAATATACAAACAATACAGCCAAAGAGATTTTGCTGTATATATATACCTACCTCATTCTCTCGTTCGGTTTAATCCTACATATTTGTTTGTTCCTCTATCGTGACGTATTTCCTATCATCGTGTTTCAAGCAAGTTACAACGATTCAAAAGGAATTTCACTTCAAAACCATTATTTATTGTAAGTAAAATTGTGTAATTCTAACCTTGAAGGATACAGAAATAAAATGTCTTTACATCCAAGGTTTCTGTTACCTTGAAAATTGTGTACAAATGCGGAAGGGCCACCCTAAGGAATATCTGCCCTTGTCATCATTTATAACGCCCAACGAATAATATACGACTCTTTCCTTCGGATCCAAAGTAAACTGCGCCCATCAAATCTCGCTTAATATATTATTACATCTTCCTAGCTGTTAAACGCAGGATCATTCACGCGATTATCGCATTAACACTTCATTGATTTTGTTTTATTTATTTCTTGTGGACGTTAGAACTTAGAAATCCTAGAAAGATTATAAAGACCCAGTGAGATAATGTTTATTATTTTAACATTTTTTACATGAATTTACAGGTATACGAGCGAGTGAACTACCTGATGGCAGCAGTCACCACTGCTTTTGCAAGACAAAGAGTTAGCTGCCAATGCGGTGCCAATTTCTGCGAAATTTGTTGACCCTGCTATAAAAACACGCTGGACACGCCTAGCCAAGTTCAAAGAAGGAACTGGCGACGCAGCACCCGTTCAAGATACGCGGGCGCGTATCCAGCCAAGTTCGAAGAAGCAACTGGCGATGCAGCACACGTGTGTAATGTCACACGAACGATCTCGAGCTACTTTTGACCCATTCACAACTCAAAAACTGCTTATCTTACACACATGAAATTTGGCACATTTATTATAACCTCTTAGTTTATTTAGAATTCAAAATTTTATCAATGTAGTACAATCAGTTATTACGTTAAATAATAATTTAAAATCGTCGTTTTTGTGATTGACTGTCTCACTCATCTATATACCGGGCGTTCCAGATCACCCGTCCAGGCTGATTACTGGGGAGAATTAAAAAAAATAAAACAAAAAACACGTGTTCAATATTTTTTGAAACTCTATCCAATCATGCCAAAAACAACCCCCAACCCCAATACCCTGTTGGGGGTAAGGAGTGCAACTTTAAAAAATCATATGGAAACCCCTATTTTTTATTGCAGATTTTGATTTGTGAGAAAAAAGACAAACATTTTGTCTAAAAAAAATTCTGCAATAAAAAACAGGGATTTACATTTGACTTATAAAGTTGTTTTTGGCATGGTTGGATAGTTTTCAAAAATGTTGAAGACGTGTTGTTTTCATTTTTCTTGAAACTCTCCCCAGTAATAGCCTGGACGGGTAGTCTGGAACGCCCGGTATAGATCAAAAACCTAACCCAGTTCTAATTGACCTAGAAACTTGATATTTAGCACCAAGGTAAACTTTTATGAGTATACAAAGGAAAAAATCTAAAAACTCAAAATTCTTGATAATTAGCTGTTGCCCGCCACTTCGTTTGCGTGATACAATAACATTATATTCTTTTGCTTAGTCGGGTAAAAAAGTAGTCCTAATAGCCTATTAATTATACTTTATTTAACACAACTGAGTTACAACTGACATATGGATTAATAAATAAATATTAAAGCTTTGATAGTGCTACCTACATATATATAATCCGCTTAGGGTTTGATTTTTTAAAAAGTGGCCTAGGTTTGATTTTTACAGCAAAATAGGGCTAAAAGCAAAATAGTGATTGGGAAAAATCATAGCAAACAAGCAGATGGGGTCTCCTGATGGAAAGAGTCAACCATCGCCTATAGACACCAAAGATGTTAATGGTGCGTTGCTATCCTGTGGCGAGGTCTAATGCCACATGCATAAGTTTACCAGCTACCTTACCCTCCAAACCGGAACACGACAGCGACAAGCACTGACGCTATTGCGGCAGGAATAGGTAAGGCGGTGGTACCAGACCCGGGCGAGACAATGCAGAACTCTACCACCTAGTAGCCACGATGTTAGTGACTCGATAGCCAATCGGTCGCCTTTTACGACCTGCCTGGCAGGACGGCAGTTGGCCTATTCTTCAAAGGAGGCCGGGACCAACACGGCGAGAACTTTAAAACGGATACATTATTTGAGTACTGCACATTAAAGAAAAGGCTTTATTTAAAAAATAATATAATTTTTCACAGGCCTTACTCAGACATAACAAATATGAGTAAAATTTTACAAAATTTCGAGATTTTTTATACTAGGAGATTTGACTAAACACGATCATTTTAAATACCTACCAGGTAGGTACGAACTCACACTTGTTCTTTCATACTCCACCCTTCGTGCAATTAATTGTCTTAAAAAGGGGTAAAAATTCACATATTAATATATATTCCCCAATAAGTTTGTTCGAACATAATATACCTATGTATTAATTCAAACAAATCTGCGTTCTTATGATATAAAGTCAGCAAAGTCATCCAACCGGTAGGTAGGTAAGTCTTAGCAAAAAGGAACAATTTTTTTTGTATGTTATCATAAGCTAGTTGTAATTGCATAGCACTCGTGCAGTTAAAAATAAATTAAACACAGAATAGTTTTATCAGTAGATAGAAGTTACGTTTAAATCGAAATTTCGGAGGCAAACCGCAGGCCGGTTGTGGGCATTGTGGGGAGGACGTTAATTTCATTTAAATTACAAAGTTACGATGTTTGCTATCACAAAATTCAAGCTGTGGTTTGCTGAAGTTTTTGAAGGTTAATGGAGTACTTTGTAAGGGATGCTTTTTAAACATTTTTTAACAAATTTTGTAAAACATTAATGATAAGAGCATTAACTACCATTTAGTTCTATACGTATGCTACGCTAGTCTTTGTAACATCAAACGTTTGCGGGGTAAACAGATCGAACCGAACGTACAGACAAGACAACGTACAGATAAGACACATAGATTGGCTATAGTTGAGTATTCGACACGTCCCAAGAACAAAATCGTATCTGCAAAACCACCAAATTACAATATATTTGTTTGTGGGAGTACATTGTACGTAAGATGATGTTCACTTGAGCATTCCCAAAAACAAAAGACCATTAACTATAAAAAATATTGTCTTTTGGCTTTATGCGTGTTTAATGCGAATTTTATTATAAAACCAATTTCTTCTGATCTCTCCATACGATTTTGTTCTTGGGACGCGTCACTATGAGTCAGTTGTCTAGATGAGTGGTAATCCACATCGCCATTAGAGCGCCACGACCATATAATAACGATAATCGACTATTTCTTGAGATACCTGGAACCGACAGGTTCATGTGCCCATTCACGGTAGTGGTACCATACCACTGGCTAGTGTTCTTAAACTTTTGAATTTCGAGATATACCTCAATAATACTTTTATCCTATCCAGGGATTGGACCCGAGACGTCATAGTGTCCCAGGCAAATTTCAAGGCCCTCTTTGTCTTGAAGATAGATACTCTATTCGTAGGAAGATATATTGTTTTAAAAATTCCTACCAATCATACCTATGATATCTACTCGTGTTCATTCAGCATACTCTTTGAAGACTGTTAATCTGGGCCACATTTAAGAATAGACGATCTGCCATTCTCCAAGGCAGTTCGTATTTTATATATATATATATATATATATATATATATATATATATATATATATATATATATATATATATATATATACAACAAAAATTATACGGGAAGCGCTTGACAACGATCTTACCTGATGGTAAGATGTTCTCTCTCCCCAGGTTATACCCGTCGAGGAACACAGACTCAGGAAGCGTATTCGCTAAGGTAGTTAGTTCTATGAATAATTGTGGAACCGTAAGCGATAACTAGCTATCAGTAGATTGCAACTATGCGATGCCAGGATAGGTCTTTATTTGATTAAATAGGTACATGGTGTATTAGTTAGATGTAAGAGATCTGTCCTTTCAAATTAGGTTGATTGTTTTTCATGGCGGCTGGTCTTCGTCTTGGGATAATTTGATTACGTTTTTTCATTGCAATGCAGACACTTTTATGTATACAATATAATATATATTTATATACTAGGCATTAAATCGGGTCCCTTTGTTAGGGTTCAATACGGAAAGCGTATGGAACCCTATTTATATCATTATAATCCCTATTATAATCGACGAGACTCGGGTTCGACCCCGATGTGGACAAGCATTTGTGTGATGAGCATAAATGTTTGTATTTCCGGGTTTGGGTGTTTATTATATATATATTCTAGTATTTATATATTTATTTCTATGTATATTAGTATCGTTGACTAACACCCATAACACAAGCAAATAATTTGTTTACTTTGGGGTTAGATCAGTAAGTGTAACTTGTCCCCTGAATATTATTTATTTATTGCTAAGACTCCGCTGTCTGTCCTATCTGTCACCAGGCTGTATCATGAACCTTAATAACTAGGCAGTTGGTACTTTTACATATGATGTATTTCTGTTGCCGTTGTAACGACAAATACTAAAAACAGAATGAAATAAATATTTAAGAGGCTCCCATACAACAAAACCCTTCGTGCGCGACTCGCACTTGGCCGGCTTTTTTAAATATATATCAACTGCCTTACTGATATGAATCTTGTAAAAGCCTATATAAGTACCTAAAAACCTATGAAGCCTTCAGTAAGCCTTAAAATAGCCAAGAAATTACATTCAAACAATTTATATTATGCATTATCTGTATTCTGAATATAAAATAATTTGTGCTCATTATTATGACAACTACGCGAACTTTTTTACCGTGTTGGATCCGGGCTCCTTTGAAGAATAGACCAACTGCCGTTCTGCCAGGCAGGTCATAAAAGGTGACCAATTGGCTACGCAAGTTACTGGCATTGTGGCTACTAGGTGGTAGAGTTCTGCATTATCTCGCCCGGGTTTGGTACCACCGCCTTACTTATTCCTGTCGCAATAGCGTCACTGTCGATGTCGTGTTCCGGTTTGGAGGGTATGGTAGCCGGTAAACTTAGGCATGTGGCATTGGACCTCGTCACAAAATAGCAACGCACCATTAACACCTTTGGTATCTGTGGGCGATGGTTGACTCTTCCATCAGGGCCCCATCTGCTTGTTTGCTGTCTTGTGATATAAAAAAAAACTTTGTATATTTAGCGTAATTATTGCATCAGTGCTGTTAATTAATTAAAATACCAAATTAAATATTGTGGTAAAGAAATAAAGAATTACATTATTTCTTCGTATATTTAGCGGAATTAATAATTTAGCCGCGCGTTTATATATTTCTAGCTGCAGCAGCGTACAGTCCGCTGCATTATACAAGTTTTTGGCAAATTCCGGGACCACCTGATTTTTCCGGGATGAAAAATAGCCTATGTGCTATTTTAGGTTATCATCTACTTATGTGCCAAATTTCATTCAAATACGTTTAGTAATTTTTGCGTGATTGAGTAACAAACATCCATCCATCCAAATATCCAAACTTTCGCATTTATAATATTAATATATATTAATTATAATGTAAAATTAGATATCGTATTAAACCAGTAAATTTTGTAACAACGTTTGTTTCCATTAGAATTAATCGGATATATTGTAGTTTCTAATGATTTATTAAATGTAAAACTAGAAAACCCAAAAATTTTGTAACCACGACGGTGTTAAAATCACGTTTTAATACATCACGTTGTTTGTCCGCCAGGATTCTTAAACTACTGAACCGATTTCAATGGAAGTTTCTAAATATCTATTGTTTGGTCCGACTTAAAAGATAGGATAGGTTTTAGCTCAGCCCCCCCCCCATCTCAACAAGTCCCAATTAAGTTAGGCAAAATAACGTTCGCCGAGTCAGCGAGTAAAACAATAAAGTTAAATATTGTATCAAACAACAAAATGTCTTAACCAGCTAGGTGTGTATTATTGTACTGCAGAATAAGACTCACCGTTGTTATTTTACGAATTCCATTACAAATTAAATCGTGCAATTCACTAATATAATAAACACCGACATATTGTAATTATTACTGTGGTATTAAACTTCATTACTTTGTGCCATTATTCAATTATGTAACTATTTAAATATAACCATCTTTTTTATCATAAGATAGCTAACAGGCAGATGGCTCCCTTGATGGAAAGGGACAACCATCGCCCATAGACACACAAACTGTTATTTATGCGTTGCTATCGTTGCGTCGTTCGTTGCGTTGTTGTGATGGTACCAAATACCCGAGCGAGATGTTGCAGAACTCTACCCTACCACCTAGTAGCCACAATGGTCTGATCACGGTGATCTGCTATTTAATTTAACGTAATTTAATTGTATTTAAAGACTGACAATAGATATTTTGTATTTATTATTAGTACCTACTTATATTCCAGTAAACTGTAATCCTGTATGTATATTGCAATGCTTGAAGTATGCAATATTTCGTAAGTACTCTTATCATCTGATAATTCGAACATGTACATTAGTTGCAATAAATGCCTTTTGATTTCGTTTGAAGAGTTTAACTATTGATTTATGCGTATTATTATTAGTTTTAAGAATACAAATTATAATGTGCTTGTGCGAAAAACATAATTTTCAGATAGAAGAAAGGTATACCGATCGGTTGTAGACCGCTCTAAAGTATTGCATTTATTTACTACTAGCTGTTGCCAGCGACTTCGTCCGCGCGGACTTCGTTTACTCCGCACAGCCTCACCCACGTAGGTGATAGCGTGATAATATGTAGCCTATATGTTGATCCGACTTGTTAGTAATATTCATGCAAAATTTGAAGTAAATCCATGTAGTATTTTTTGAGTTTACCCCGGACATACATACAGACAAACAGACAAAAATTCTAAAAACTATATTTTTGGTTTCGATATCTATTGTAGAACAGGTCCCAAGTATTCTTTTAAAAAAATATTCAATGTAAATTTTTGACTTTCCTACGATTTTATTATATGTATCGATATTACAATATATAGTCAATATATACTAAAGCAATATTTTTTGTTGTTTTTTTAAAAGCAGGTGGTTCTTCAAATAGACAGGCATCGGCTACCTTTTATAGACACATTTAAAAGATGCTTGGCTAATAATTAGTGGAACATTGTGCTTATAAATATTTTTTTACAACTTTCGTTACATGTATCCAAGCAAAAAATAAATAACAAATATGGTTAAGGAGATTATAGTAACGTCACAAGTGCGCTCACCGCACATAAAATAGGATTGAAGAACGATACAAACCCACAAAGCGCAGTTGTTTGTTGAAGTTTTCATTATTTATGGCTTTAGTGCAACAGTGTCACGGGTTTAGCCTAGCATTTAGTTTGCTATGTAGTATTATAGAATGTATTTATTACTTTTAAGATAAAAATAGTTTACAGAATCTTTTTCAATAGTTTACAAAATACAAAACAGGTTTTTGCGGTTCCGGTCTACAAGGAACTCATAGTTTCGCCCGGTCCATCTGTCCGCAGCTTAGCCCAGAGATTCTAAGGAATTGAAAGCTATAATTTGACACGAACATGTTGTTACCTAGGTGCTTCGCGTTTGTATTGTGATTTTAGAGCGATGATTTTTTATGATTTTAAAAGTTCTCTTTCTCCGCAAGACTGTGCCGCCCGTTTTCAAAACGCTTTTGGGAGTGAAGCACCTTGTTTGACCACCGTGAGGCGATGGTTTATTGAATTTGAGAGAGTTCGAGTTTCTTTACATGACGAATTTCGTGAAGGACGGCCTTCTACTGCGGTCAACGAAAATAATGTGGCTACTGTTAAGCGGTTAAATGAAGAAAATCCCCGGATTACCTATGAGACAAATTTTGGAGAGGACTATTGGAGATTGGTATGAGCCAAATTCAGAAAATTTTACACGAAGAATTGAAAGTTCGGAAACTTTGTTGTCGTTGGATCCCTCATGAACTGACAGCGGAGCAGAAGCGGGCTCGCGTGGAATGGTGCTCACAGATGCTACTGAAGTACGACCACGGACATTCTAATGCTATTTATGACATTATCACAGGAGACGAAACGTGGATTTATTGTTTTGAACCTGAAAAAAACAGCAATCTTGTGAATGGGTGTTTGAAAATGAGAACAGGCCAACAAAAGTGAGGCAGGCGAGAAACGTTGGTAAAAAAATGATCGCGTTTTTTTTTTTCTCAGCTACGGATCTCAACTGTACAATTCCACTTGAAGATCAAAAGAGTGTTAATGCCGGGTGGTATTCTACCATTTGTTTACGCAGGGTGTTAGAAAAAGTTCGCGAAAGACGACCCAAAAGCCGCATTCTCCTGCACCATGATAACGCTTCTTTACACACCGCCAACAAAACAAAGTCATTTTTAGCTTCCGAAAAAGTACACTCGTCACTCATCTTGCGCATAGCCCCGGCCTAGCACCCTGTGATTTCTGTATTTTTCCCAAAATCAAAGATTTGATGTGAGGTTTTACTTTTATCAACTCCGAAGAGGCAGTGATAGCGTTCAACCAGCACGTAGAAATATGCCTTCAGATCTGTGGTCCTCCTGTTTTAAAAATGGTTCGATCGCATGAAAAAATGTTTAAAATGTAAAGGAGATTAATTTTGAAAAGCAACAAACATAATATTTTGGTTATAACATGTTGTTTTTTGAAGTTACGCAAAACTTATAGTGTGACCTACGTACCCTATGACAGAAGTTTTTTTTTAAATATCGATAGGGAAGCGCTCAAGCGTGTGTCTTTGTGACGTCTGACGCGCTACCGCTAGGCGGTTCTCACGTGGCAGAGCAGACTCGATTGCTGTACGGTTTCGTATCACTACTAATCCACGATCTCGCCTGACAGTAAGCTAAGATGCGGCCTAAGATGGAACGCGCTTTCCTAGAAGGTACCTGTTCATTATACTCTTAAAGATCCCCAGGTTGTACTCGTCGGGGAACACAGACTCAGGAAGCATATTCCAGTTCCTTGCGGTTCGGATTTAGAGTCGAACCACTTTGTCCGGGTACGTGGAAAGTCCATCATATGGCGATGCCTAATATCTGTACGCCTCGATGATCGATAGAAAAACGGGGATGGCGGAAATAAGTCGTGCATTTTTGCAGCGCATTCTCCAAATTGTATCCGATAAAAGACCGATAGATTAGCCACTCTGCGGCCATGAGCGAGGCTCTGGAGTTTTTTGCCTACCAGAATATCGTCGTTTATGAGCCTCTTGGCACGCGTCTCTATCGCCTCAAGCGTCTCCAGCTGGTATTTGGCGGATCCACCCCAGAGATGGGAACAGTATTCCACGCACGAACGGACTTGTGCTTGATAAAGGTTGAGCAACTGTCCCGGGCTGAAATACTGTCTCATCTTTGCCAGAATACCAAGCTTTTTTGAGGCAATTTGGGCTTTCGATTCGATGTACGAACCAAAGTTGAGAGTAGGCGTTAAGGTATACCAAGGAGCTCGAGGTGGTCAGTTATCGGCACGGACACACCCTGAAAAGACGGAGACAGGTGGAATGGACTCCGTTTAGCGGAGAATAGACACGCCTGAGTCTTAGTCGTATTAAACTTGACCAGATTGGCATCGCCCCAATCGGAGACTACCTGTAAGGACAGGTTCATACGACGACCGGACAGAAGATCCATTATGGCATAGCTGTTTGGGTAACGGCGGCAATTGTTTATCGATATAAGCAGCTATCTCTTTCTTTTATTTCTAGAATTTTCCAGCGTTCCAACTCTTATCTTTTACAGATTATTCGCAACAATATTATACATATTTATAGACCATGCAATTTTTATTTTTGATAAATAACAAACTCATTTTTGTGAACAGCTTCGTTTTGATGAAACGCGCTTTCTTTTCTATCTTCGAAAAATTTCAAAATGTTCAACGTTTTGTTAGCACTTAATATTTCTAAAACTTCATCAGGAAAGCTTAAACAATATGCACAAATTATAATTATGTTATATATATATAATGTCGAGGAATCGTTGCAAATTTAGATAAGTTAATATCTTATTTTATTTGGTCCGAGTTCCGAAGAAACTTATTTATTATATTGATGAAAAAATTGATTTAGGTCTTTAAACAATATAGCAGGTTTGTGAAAACAATTTTTTAATTAACGGGGACGGTTCCGTAATTTGATTTTTTTTCATTTCGAGGGTAAGTAACCGGAACACGACAGTGACAAGCATTTACGCTATTATGGCAGAAATAGGTAAAGCGGTGGTACCAGGAAGAAGCGAAGTAATACAACACCTACACAAAATTATGAATTGTGCATCAAAGTAAGTAAAATTTAAACTGAATATTTCCGCCTTAGTTTTCTGCTCATATTTTATATGCATTTGGCCATTTAAACCCAGTACAAGCTCGTTACTAGTGTTTTATGTTACTTATGGCAATAAATGTAAGCATACATCTGTTATTTACTATTACAGCCACAACTATTTGAATATAAAATCCTATTTATACAAAGAGAATATATCTAAGTAGAATTTGTATTTAGATTTTTTTATTTATTTAATACTTTATTGTACATAGAAAACCGCACAACTAAGAGAAAAAAACGTTCAAAACCTAAGTACCATGGATGAACGTATCTCTATTCTCTACATACCTAAGATTTCTTTCAGCCAAACCGTTAAAGGAAATAAAAAATCAAATGAGTAAACTTGATATACAAAAAATAAATATTATAGTTGCGTAACTAATAAATATGAAATAAATGAAATAAAATTTATTGCTCAGAATACGGTTACAGCAAAAAATATGCAGTTATTAAAATTGAGAAGTACCACGCATTCTACCAAACGGCATGCAATATTAAAATTTACAAATTATATTAAATTTTTTTATAAAAATTACTTGTTTCTTGTTTCCATACTTATTTACTTAAAATACCATTTAACATTCTTACTCTTAATATTATGATTTAATTAATTTATATAAGTACATGTTTAAGTCATTAGATTTTATTAACATTTATAATAATCAAATATTCTATTATAATATCCAATGTCAAAAAAGAAAAAAAAAGAATTAAAAAAATTGTAATATTATGCATATATGCACATTTGAAAAAAATATATTAATCTTAAATATTAATTAATACAAAAAAAAACTGTAAACGGTTGACCTTGAGGGCCATCTCTGAAACTTCCCGCTAAATTCAGGTATTTTAAGCTCAAAAGAGTAAAGACTCTAAGCATAGATTTTTTCAGTTCAAACATCTATTTTGTTAAAAATGGCAGTATATTTATTTTTGAAAAGCTGTATATTTTGGAAATATTGATTTTTCGAATGGCATTCAACTCTATTTTTGAGATCTAAAATATTGCTTTAGCTAAATAATCGGTAGGTTGAAAAATTTCGAAGCAATGTCAAAATATTATTTTTTCAAAAATTTGCGACATATATGTATAGATCCCAAACATATTGACTGATTTTAATCCAATTAACAGTATTTGACGTAGTTTTTAAAGGGGAGAAGCTGATATGATTTTGAAGTCATTCGGTGTATTAGTCAGAAAGTTATTTCAAAAATATTAAGTAAGTTTGCTAAATACAACGTAATTTTAATATTTGATTTTTACGGTTTCCGGTGTAGTTTTTTTAGTACTAAAATATCGTAGAATACAAAAAGGGAAGGATTGAAAAATTTAGAAGTTATGTCGAAAAAACACTTTTTTTCAAAATTTTTCGTCAACGATTACTTCCAAATGGATAAACCGATTTTGATGCAATTATTTTTTTGATGCATTAGACGTAGTTTTTTGAAGAATAGAGCCGATTAGTTTTTTACTCAATCGGTACAAGAATCTGAAAGTTATATTAATAAAATACTGTTTCGCCAAAATTTTTTTGGGGTTTTTCAAAATTTCTCAAAATCTCCTGAGCCCATTTGGTTCAAATTTTTAGGAAGTCTCATTTATGCGGAATCCAATCGAATACCATCAACCGCGTTTCGATCGGTCAAGCTGTTCAAAAGTTATGAGATGTTTCGCGATGAGATGAGATGTTTCGCGAAAATAATCGGAAAAGGTTCCTAGGACCCCAAAACGTGGATATCTGGTGAAAATTAGATTTTCGAAAATAGGGGCAAAATCAGTAACTTCCTTACGTATATACGGTGCGGAAAGTTAATAATAAATACGATCTATGAAAAACTTACAATTCAGGTAGAAAGAGTTCTTCGACGCGTTTTATAAAGGAATCAATATTCTCGCAAAGGAGATTGATGAGATAGGCCTCAAGTGTTAGAAAAATATAGCGTTTTCTAAAATTATCAAATTAATTTAATCTATCTATATACATATAATAAAATCGTATGAAAGTCAATGTATGTCCAGGGTAAACTCAAAAAGTACTGCATGGATTTACTTCAAATTTTGCATGAATATTACTAACAGGTCGGGTCAACATATAGGCTACATATTATCACGCTATCGCCTACAGGGGAGGAGCTGTGTGGAGTAAACGAAGTCCGCGCGAACGAAGTCGCAGGCAACAGCTAGTGTGCAATAAGCCCATATAAAAGTTCAACGGACATTTTTAATAGCATGTAAATTTTAAAATGTAATGTACTTGGGAAGTCAAAACGAACGACAACGTAAACACTTTTTCTTATTTCTAAATCGAGCAAAGGTTTTTCTTTTCTGCCATAAAGTTAATATATTTTTTTATATATGATCAACCAAACAAGTTAGAAATATGTCGGATAGGTAAGACCCAACATGTTAAACAATTTATTGTATAAATTGCAGCAAATTGGAAAGTATTTATTAGATACTATAGTCGAAACTTACAACACAGAAGGCTTTTTTTAAACTCTTTTAAAGACTTATCTATTTAATTTGAAAACGAGTGACAATAAACATTTTTTAAATGATTAAAATAAATATTTACGGGACAAATTACACTTACTGATGTAACCCAAAAGTAAGCAAATTATTTGCTCGTGTTATTGGTGTTAGTCAACGATACTAATATAACTAATTAGAAATTTGTGACAATACTAAGAAATACATATATACTAGAATATATTTAAAAAACACCCAAACCCGGAAATACAAACATTTATGCTCATCACACAAATGCTTGGCCCCGACAGGGATCGAACCCGAGTATCGTCGATTGCGTAGTCAGGGTCGCTAACCACTCGACCATCGGAGCCGTCTTTTTGTTTGTTATTGTAAACAAACGATTTTTGTTTTATAGAACCCGAACCCGAAAAAAACAGCAATCTTGTGAATGGGTGTTTGAAAATGAAAACAGGCCAACAAATGTGAGACAGGTGAGAAACGTTGGTAAAAAAATTACCGCGTTTTTTTTCTCAGCTACGGGTCCCACTTGTACATTCCATTTGAAGATTAAAAGAGTGTTAATGCCGAGTGGTATTCTGCCATTTGTTTACCCAGTGTTAGAAAAAATTCGCGAAAGACGACCCAAAAGCCGCATTCTCCTACACCATGATAACGCTTCTTCACACACGGCTAACACAACAAAGTCATTTTTAGCTTCCGAAAAAGTACATCTTGTTACTCATCCTGCGCATAGCCGCGACCTAACACCCTGTGATTTCTGTATTTTCCCCAAAATCAAAGATTTGATGAGAAGTTTTACTTTTATCAACTCCGAAGAGGCAGTGATAGCGTTCAATCAGCACGTAAAAAACATGCCTTCAGATCTATGGTCCTCCTGTTTTAAAAAATGGTTCGATCGCATGAAAAAATGTTTAAAATGTAAAGGAGATTATTTTGAAATGCAATATACATAATATTTTTTTTATAACATGTTGTTTTTTTAAGTAACGCAAAACTTATAGTGTGACCTACGTATAAAAAAAAATATATTGACAACCCTGTTGGTCGAATGGTTAGCGACCCTGACTACGCAAACAATGGGGCTCGGGTTCGGTTCTTGACAGGGACAAACTTTTGTGTGATAGTTTACTATTGAATTTAGATGTAAAGAGGACCAACTCATGGTTCCTTACTCAATGAGCTTAAGTTGTTTTTCCTCCACCAAGTAACCTTGAAAATAATTCAGATTCAAAGTATTTGCAAAAAATTAATAAATGAGACCACACTTGATGGCCACCTTCCAGTTCCATCATCAGATCCTAGAAAACCTTTACTAGATAGGTGTTTATCTTATTTAGCTTAGGAGTTTCTAGGGTCACCTTCCAGTCCATCATCAGGTCCTACAAATCATCAAGCACCAAAGTGTTTGCCAATTCAAGATAATTGAGTGTTAACTCAATAATTTTACCTCGTTGAGTTTAGAAGCTCCCTGGTTTTGCATTTTGCATCTGGGTTCAGGAATTTCTATCTTTTTTTTATCATAAGATAGCAAACAAGCAGATAGGTCTCCTGATGGAAAGAGTCAACCATCGCCTATAGACACCATGGATGTTAATGGTGCGTTGCTATCTTGTGGCAAGCCACATACATAATTTTACCGGCTACCATACCCTCCAAACCAGAACACGACAGTGACAAGCACTGACGCTATTGCCGCAGGAATAGGTTAAGCCGGTGGTACCAGAGCCTTGACATCATGAAAGCGTTTATTCACTTTACTACGCTGATTACTAATCACTCGCACTACTCAACGGCTGTCTACTTGTGTTTTTTGCTCAATACTAAACACCTGCATTAAACACTCGCACTAATGAAAATGTAAACGGGGCCTAGGCGAAACGGGGAGAAATAAGTAACTATCTGTCTTGTATAACAGATGTTAACAAAATATACCTACAACTAATGGAATTGAGATATGTTTGCGGATTCATTCCGCATGTGTGCCCACAAAAATCGGCTCGATTACAACTATTGATCATGCTTAAGGTTGTGTGCTTATGTTGGCCAACATCGCGGAGCATTACCGATCCCAAATAAAAAAGATAATTATTAAGATAACTGTTGGGTACTGTAAGGCAATGCTAATAAAAAAAATTAACATCAAACATAGATACTTGGCCGAGACTTTTTTACACAATTTAAATTCGCATTGCCTCTTCTATACCAATGATTAATACAGTGTTTTTACTGCGGTTGTTCAAAATAACTTTCTATTATTTGTGAATAATTCGCACTAGTCAAAAGTTAGTTACGGGTGATCCAAGTTGCTTATTTGTCCAAAGAAAAGATATTAAGTAGAAGTAGCAAGTAGGCGCAGCAATCGTAGTACTAAGAAAACAGAGCTCCATGTCAAGTCAATCATAAGTTGAGACTCCCGTTCAAGTTTTCAGTTGTGCTCCGTCACTATCTACGATTTTGCATCATTACATAGTATAAAACAAAGTCGCTTTCTCTGTCTGTCCCTATGTCCTTATATATGCTTAAATCTTTGAAACTACGCAACGGATTTTGATGCGGTTTTTTTTAATAGATAGATTGATTCTTGAGGAAGGTTTAAGTGTATAAACCTTTCCGATATATTCACGGGAACAAAAGCTGCGCGGGTGAACCCGCGGGCAGGTCGCTAGTAAAAAATAAAAACAAACATGCCATATTGCGCAGTTTTGAAGTGTAAAAACGATAGCCGGGCCAAAAATGTATCGATAGGAGGCATATTTTACTATTGTAAGTCGTATTTTATTTTATTTAAAATAAAGTTTGAAAATAAAATATTTGCATAACGAGAAAAAAGATTTAAAAGAAGCAACTAATAAGTAATTCATTAAGATAATAAGGTCCATTTTTATTTAAACTATACCATCCATTTCTCAAAGATGACGTCTACGCGCCGCGCCGTGGTGCTACTCAGTACTCAGTCAGGGAAATAATAGTTCCAGCCTTAACACATTCGACGAAAGTTGAAATTAGTAAGTTCAGAATGTTAAGTTAGAAAGACGAATCACTTGCATTGTTTCAATGTGTTAAAAACATGACAATACTATGTTTGTATGCAAACGTGTTAAGACGGTTTTCCTAGGCGAGCTCCGGCTATGGGCCTTCTACTTGATATTTGTTCCGTGTATTTGTCCCATTTTCTTACCAATTTCTTCGCTGGATTTTTTAGTTATTTGTGTTTTGATTTGGAAAGTAAAATCACTACAAAAGCAAAACTAACACTTTAAATTATTAACTTTTTTATTATTTATTTAAGTACACAGCATTAAAGAACAAAATAACAAAAATTATAATACTGATACTTAACTATGGGTAACCATATGTTTTATACATCTTTATACGTAAAGCGAAAATATTTAACCTTTTTTACGGCAATAACATGAAATTTGGCGTTAAGTTGGCACAGTTAGTCTGTTATCAAACTTAGAAAAGATTTCATTGCTTAGACTAAGATTTGACCTTTTGCTTTGCTTAGACTAAGGTTGAGTCATTGAATTATGATCGAATCGCAATCAGAGGGTTATCAATATTACAAATTATGTGTATTATAGTGTTATGTACAAATAGTTTCTATAAAAGTATAACAAATCTATACAATTTATGAAAAAAATTTTTTATACTAGCTGCATCTCAAAAACCTTTTATATCTGAATTCAATGATTTTTTTTTTCAGAATAATAACAATGATAATAAAGCGACCGAAGTATACGTGTTACTATGATCGTGACTTCTTCGCCGAGTATTTGATACTCTCACTGCCTTACCTATTCCTGCCACAATAGTGATGTAGGTGACTATCGTGTTTTTGTTTGGAGAGTAAACTATCAAAAGTATCATTACTATCGATAGTATTGCTATTTAATATTGCATGAATCACAATTACTATCGATAGTTTCGATACTATCAAAGCTATCGATAGTCAAATTTATTCTAATACTGACCGATGCTATCGATTGAACAAACTATCGATAGTATCGAATATATATCGATAGTCAATGCAATATTGTCTAAAAATGCTATTGATAGAACCGATACTATGTTTATCTCCAATGACTATCGATGCAATCGATGGTTTATTTACTTGCAGCGTTCAATACTATCGAAACTATTGACGTTATGATGTTTCTAGATTAAATCTATCGATTTTTTGGCGACACTACTTATATTCTTATGAATATTCAACATTGTGGGAAGAAAGAAAATCGTATCTCTGCACTTTGTTTATACTTATGATGTGGTGACAAGACTTACAAATTATTGGCCTAGTAAGTATTTGAAAATTAAAGTTAAAATGTTCATTTTGTATTTTCTCGGTAACTACAACTAAACCATTCTAGTTCCTAGACTATACGCTAAGGCCGCCGCCATGCTCTGTGCTGATTCATACATTTGTCTCACTCGCTCGCCGCATCCCGCAACGCTCGCCCGATTCGCTCGACAAAAATCATCTGTCGCCCCGCCGGTCGCTGCGCCGCGAGGCATGTTTAGCACTTCCCCATACGTTTCAAACGTCAGACGCTTCGCCGTTCGCGCCGCGTGAAAAATCCCAAGCGCGAATTTCCCGTGGCCAAGCCGTGAGGTAGCCAATAGAATTATGCTTGAATTACCATTCTGCCTACCAGCACCGCACGCACCATTAATGCCTTTGGTGTCTAAAGGCGTTGGTTTCTCTTTCCATCAGGAGAGTATCTGCTTTTACCCATTTAAAGATATGAAAAATAAGACAATCTGGAGATATCCTTCTTTGCACTATCACTTATAATGATGTGCAGTGTCAAAGCTAAATGCAATCAAACAAACTGCATTTTTGTATAAAAATTCAGGTAGAGTTCTAGTCCTTAATTATCTCATTTACGTAATGTCAGTTAAGGTCCTAGTTGATACCATTTTTCTAGATGTGGACCTAAAGGTAACCTAACAAACTCACTTCATTTTATAAACAAGTCATAACAAATACCTTGCTACTTCTGCACTTGTATTTCAAGCCATGCTCTAATATTCAACAATTAACAGTACTACAACTGATAGTGGTGGAGTATTGCTAGCGGCACTCTATAAACATCATTATAAAAATTAAACTTATTAATAAAATAGTCTAAATTACGTTTTTATTTTTTTTCTAGATTCTCCATCTTCAATTGACTCATCTAATTCACGTTTTGAATTTCTTCTCACATTCTCATCTACATTTTCTTTATTACTCTTCTTCCCTTTACCTTTGCCTTTCTTATCTTGGTCAGTTTCATCTTTTGTCTTATTTTTTAAATAATATTCATCTATTTTGTGACTATTTTCTCCTGTTAAAGGTTCCAATTCTATTGTCTCATCAAGTTCTTTATTTTTTGGTGCATCCAATGCTTCCTCTTCATCTGATTCAATTACATTCCGCCTTGGTTTTGATTTTGAACTTGTAGCTACAACAACCCATCATCATTTTATGTAATAAATTTTAACATTTTTTAAATATAAAATTTAACTTATAAGAGCTTTTTTTGATCAATTATTATTATTTACATTTTTTAAATACAGCCATCTAACTCCAAACAAGCAGGCAATAATGCACTTAAATTCATTAACAATTGATCAATTATTTTGTTGTTTCTTCATCTGCCTGCTGCATGACTCACCTGTCATACAACTAACATAAGAAGAGTGAATTAATGTCACTATAATCGAGACACAAGATCTGCCACAATTGCTTCAGGCCCTCTTTGAAGAATAGACTATTTGCCATTCTACCAGGCAATTTGTAAATGGTAAGCAATTAGCTGTAAATTGTGACTACCACTACTAATGTGAGTACTTGGTGGTAGAGAGTTCCGCAACATTTCACTTGGGTATATGGTTCCACCGCCTTACCTAATCTTGCTGCAATAGCTTCAATGCTTGTCATTGTGGTGTTTTAGTTGGTAGGGTAAGGTAGCTGTTAAACTTATGCATGTGGCATTACCATTCTGCCTCACCAATTCTTCATTTCATCATGCACCATTCACATCTAATGGTGATGGTTTCTTTTCCACATTTTTTGCTATTTATAAATACAAAAAATTTTGAAGGAATGAAAATAACAGATACAGTAAGCTTGTTGATTTACATCCCAGGTACTCAGCTATCTGAATACTATGCGTTCCAACTGAGAGTAGGACTGTCAGGATGACATATTGCTCTGTATTTTGCAAAAATTTCATAAGTGATGAGTAAGGTGTGCACAAAAATTATAACAAAGAAATACTTAAAAAAATATTTTCATTCCAAGTGGTATATATGTTTTACTTAGATTCTCATCAGAAATTAAAATTAAGTGTAAAAGAAATAACATGACTTTTATGTATACATGTATACACATATATATATATATATATATATATATATATATATATATATATATATATATATATATATATATATATATATATATATCACATAGTCATCTAATGTGGCTAAATTTTAAATCTTTGTTTTATATCATGACATCAAACAAGCAGATAGCCCTCCTGATAGAGACAGCAATCTCCTATAGACACCAGAGATGTTAATGGTGCGTTGCTATCCATGTGGTGGAATGACAATGTGACATGCATAAGTCTACCTACCGGCTACTTTAACCTCCAAACCAGAACATTAATGACAAGCATTGACTCTACTGTGGCAAGGTTAGGTAAGGCAGTGGTACCAAATAGTTATGGTGGGAGTGATGGTTTCTCTTTCCATCAGGAGAGCCATCTGCTTGTTAACTATCTAATGATATAAAAAAAACTTACTTTAATTCTTTCCGTACTTAATTCTTTCTATTTATCGAAACACAGATTTTGGAACTTACCAACACTAACTTCATTTCCATTGCAATCCTCTTTAGTTTTGACTAAAAAATTAGTGATAGATTTTTGCCACTTTGGTGTCTCTCTAGGACACACTGGATTACCACCAGAATAGCTCCTTGATGACTTTTCACCTCCACCTATAACATTTCTGTTTATAGCTGGGTGATATATATTATAATTTGATCAATGATATATATTTTAAATATAAAATAGCATTTTAAGCTTGATTCATTTAATATATGCACTCCCATGTAGGTCAGAATAAGACCAGAGTATAAATAAGCCATATAACTAAATTATTGTCTACAAAAAAATCTTATTCTGGCAAATAATATAATAACTTGGTGAATCATAGTGAAACAGAATGTCTATTGACATTAAATTTTCTCTGCCAGTTCCACATGAGAACTAGTGTAATAAAATTATATTTTATTTATAATTCAACATGTCATAGTGCCCGTAAGTGAAGTTAATACTACGCATATCACTTATCTTTATATTCAAAATGATTATATAAACAGTATTAGTCAATCATAATATAAGCCGGCTTCCAAAATTTGTGTCTATGTCGCAGTGAAATTGTCAGTACCGTTAGATTATAATTTTCCTAAGTGATATTATAATTTAACTGCTAACCTAACCTAACCAAATTATAAAATCCCTAGGTAGATTATAATCTAACGGCTATTGACAATTTCACTGCGACATCTATACCATCTAGCCTACTAATTATCAAGGAAAATTTGTTTAAACTAGGGAATTCTCTTCGTACTTTATTTAAGAGGCAAACAGTGGCATATATTCTCAATCAAAAGCAATAAAATAATGGTAGAGGAACATGTATCAAATACCTACTAAATTCAAATATATAAATATCAACAAATTTTAGTCAATTGAGATCTTCAAATCTCAACTGTCAGATAACGTCTGTGATGAATGCACTAATGCTTTGATACCAAGCTAATACCAAGATGTTACATTTTATAATTCGGCATATTGTTTGTATAAACTAATATATTTTTTTTAAATTTTTAACCATAATATTGCATCATAAGCTCACACCCTGCATTTTTAAACTATTTTTCTTTCGCATGTTCTAAAGGGCATTACATATGTAACTCTCACTCGTGCTGACATCCAGAATATACATATGTATATACACAAACACAACACACACTCATACACGCACACACATACACACATGCACACGGACATACATACACACACGCAACCACATGCAATCACAGGTATGCATAAGCTAACGTATTTAGGATAGCTGTTTGTTTTTTTCTTTTTTCCTCTTTTTTGTCCTTTCCTCATTTAAGTTTGTAGTTTGTAATTGATAATTTTAATTTAATTAACGACTTTGTGTTTATATACATAATATAGGCTTAATTTCTTTACCGTCTACTACTAACACTACTATATAATGTCGGAAAGCAAAGTGAAATCCGTAATTGGCTAATGTTCAGTTTATATACTTTGAGTTATTTTTTGTGAAATAAGCTGTGGATTTATGTTGATTTATAATAAATAAATAATGATCTTTTCTTAGGAGTATAATAAAATGATCAGCACAAAGCATGCAGTAGGCATATCTCAACTGTCAGATAATGTCTGTGATGAATGCACTAATGTGTTAATTTGTAACGCATTTAATACCAAGATGTTACATTTTATAATTCGGCATATTTGTTTGCATAAACCGATGATTTTTTTCTTAGGAGTATAATAAAATGGTCAACATAAAGCATGCAGTAGACATATAAGTTATAATTAATTAACCGATATACTAACCTGCAGATCCAGAATTACTAGGTGGTGCTACACTACATCTAGCTTTACTGCTTTTACCAGAGGACACTAAAAAGTAATAAATTTATATCTATTCCACTAAATGTTACAATAATATAAATTAAATATATTTCTGAAATACATTTTATTCGTAGCCCATAAATTACACAATAACAAACCTTTTGCACCAACTGAAGCTTTTGTTCTAGCCATATTTATGTCATGGAAACAAAACTATTAAAGATTATTTTCTGTATGTCACTATCAGTGGGGCAATCTTGAAAATTTATACAATATACAACTTTCTTTTGCTTTCAAGAATCAAGTCTTTCAACTTTTCAAGTTTTTGTTTTTATATATCAAATGTCAATGTCACCAGAATTGGCGGGAAATTGTACTTGTTTATTCTGTGTCAAAAAAGTGATAATCTTAAATTATACAGCCAACTCATGGCTTTTTCTTATCGTGATGCAAAAAAAGATTTTAGTAAAAATGTTACTAGTTTTAATAGAAAACCCAATCATTAGACAATAGTTCGTAACATAAACTAAAATCTTAGATGGGAATAAAGCCATTCCCAGTAAAAACCTGAAATGAATGATTAAATCTACCATTAGAAAGGATTTAATCGCATCACCGTTTTAAATAAATAAATAACCTGTGTTACTGAAAAGGTTAAAGATAATTTTGTGATCCTCTAAACTAACAAGATAGCCAACAAAATCTTAATTATAATGACTTAATTAGGGCGAGCGAAGCGAGCCCTACACTAGGCCACTTTCTATGCACTTTTGTGGTACATTTTACTGAAAAAGTATCGAACTTTTAGGTTTGAGCTTTGACGTGGTGGTTTAAATTCATGTCTAAATATGTTATCTACCATTAAAATGCTATTTCATAAACATTAAAAAAATAGAAGATACATTTTGTATTAGAATTTTATTACTGCTAACGCCATCTATTATAAAACTAATGAGTTAAAATGCTACAAAACTACACTAGGCGACGATCTATGCACTTTTGTGGTACATTTTATTGAAAAAGTATCGCACTTTTAGGATTGAGCTTTGACGTGGAGGTTTAAATTCATGTCTGGATATGTTATCTACCATTAAAATGCTATTTCATAAACATTAAAAAAATAGAAGATACATTTTGTATTAGAATTTTATTACTGCTAACGCCATCTATTATTATACGCAGTGTGGGTGTGTGTGTGTGTGCGTGTGCGTGTGCATGTGCGTGTGTGTGTGTTTCATCTGTTTGGAAGTAATCGTTGATGAAAGTGTTTTTCGACATAACTTCGAAATATTTCAACCAATCATATTTTAGTATTCTACGATATTTTAGAACTAAAGAAAATAATCAAATTTCTTTGGGATCTATCAATGACGAAAATTTTTGCAAAAAATGTTTTTTTTTTTACATTGCTTCGAAAATTTTTAACCTACAGATTATTTAGCTAAAGCAATAGTTAAATTGAGTTGAATGCCATTTAAATTTGACCATTTGAAATTTGATCGTCGTTTCCAAAATATACAGTTTTTCAAAAACCAATATACTGGCATTTCTATCAAAATAGACTGTTATCATCATATAGAGTGTTTTCTCGCTGTTTTTTTGTGATTTAGTAATTGAGAAATTTCAATATTTCTTAGAACTGAAAAAATCTATGCTTATAGTTTTTACTCTTTTGAGCTTAAAATACCTTAATTTAGCGGGAAGTTTCAAGATTGGACAGCAAGGTAAACCGTTTACAGATTTTTCACAATATGATTATTGTGAAACAATACATGTGTGATGACATGATGACATGATCAATTTCCAATCTTAGCCCGAGGGTAAAAAGCTAAAAAAAGGTATATTCATGCCCGTATCCCTGAAGAGGTAGGCAGAAGTACAACGTGTGCATCCTCGATTAGCCGAAGATACGTCTTAGTCCCACAACGTGATAGGTGACCAGCCTATCACCAACCTGGCACTTTGTTCCAATCCCGGGTAACGTTGTTTTTATTAGAAAATTGAAAAAACACATTTTTGTTTAATCTGACTCGGGCATTGAACCCCGAAGGTATCTCTGAGAGAATAATTCGAAAAATTTATTCACTGAGTTTCTACCGCCAATTCTTCGTGCCTGCGGTAAGTTCAATATTAAGTATAATATTAATCCTAAAAATATTGAAAGTTAATTATATAAAACATTTTTTGATTTCGAAAATCGATGTAAAACCAGGAACTTCCCGACTTTAGAAAAAAACTATTAAGCTTCGTTAGCGAAATGTTAAAAATGTGTTTTTCTTTATAAGATCAACTTTCATTTATTACCCATTTTTCCATGAAAATTCTTTTAGAAGAAAGCTACCATAAATAAAAATGTGAGTGGTTACGCAAAAAGGGACCTCAAGGGAAAATAATTGATTTCGAGTAAATCACGTTTAAAATGTTGAGTCGAAATGAGAGAGGCGCGGGGTGTTTTATGTTAGTGTCGTTAGTGAGCGACTTCGTCAGTGAGAAATAGCACGTGTTTGCGATAGCTGTATTATTGGTGACTTATTTATTCGTCTTTTACTTGTCTTTATGTGCGCGCTAGAAAAAGAAACTAGTGTGCGCTGTGTATAAGGTGTAATATTTTCAAAACTGCCTCGGCTTACATAAAAAATCATTAAAAAAAAACTACGGCACCTAAAATTATTTTGATTAGAACAAAACAAAGATGAAGGACCATAGAATCAGAATTTATCAAAAAAAAAAAACCGTTTCCAATCCCTTCAGGTCCCTTTTTGCGTAACCACTCACAAATTGATTTCTATCAATATTAGGCTTTAAGAGCAAAGTGGTGGCGCGAGATGGATCTTGAGTTGCTACATATTATAGGTAGACCAGAAAATATGGTGTAAAATTTTAGTATATAACCTTTATATTTGTTCAGTTTAGATATCATCAATAAAATCGCGTTTTTAATAAATCAAAATAATTTTAAAGAATTTTTCTTGTAAGTACTAACAAAATGTAGTTTTAGAAACATGATTTTTTATTTTGGTTTTATTTTCCTGCGCCCTCCTAGACCAAAGCCTGACGACGACTTTGATAGGAATGGGTACTGTTTAGGTAAAAATACGCTGAATTTTTTTAGGTTACATAATTATAAACATTAAAAGATGTAATTCTTATAAAAATACTTTCCCAACAATATTACTAGGTAGTATAACCTTGCGAGCCCTTACAAAGCTCTGCTTTTTGCTAGTTATAAAATATCTCTCAACTCAGTTTGATTTTCGCCAAAGGCCTCACCCATAGACTAGTATATAATATTATGCTTTAGCCTCACCGCATCAAGTTACTAGATGGTAAATTTTAGAGTACAAATACCTAACCATCATAATTAAGCAGATTTTATACAAGATTCAGCAAACTTTCTATTTCCTGCTTATAGCTTTTTAAGTTAATTTCATTTTCGGTACCTCCACACAGCTTAATCATTTTAAGACCAAGAAGAATTTCGCTACGTTGAACCATCGATGCGTAGCCCAGTTAGTTAAAGCATTGCCCGGCTTTAGGGAAGGTTGCTAGTTCAAACCCAGTTGTGTCAACATTTTTCTTTGTTAAAGTTTTTAAATAAAGTAACTTCGTCTTAATTGGTAAGAATTAAAACTAGTTAAAAGATATGTATAATGTGTTTTAGTTTCCCGTGTTATGTCTTACGTGTAGGTAGAACGAAATGCACAGATGCTTTCGTTCACCACGATTTTATTGTGTATTGAATGGCATTTCTCATGGACACATATTTTAATAGTTTAACGGATATCGTTTATTATTTACGTAACCGAGACAAATACATTGTGCTGTCCTAAAATATGGGGAATCAACACAACATTACCTGACTCCGCACGTGAGTACCTAGCAACTTACGTTTTTCTCGACAAAATAACACTGCCCGACCCGAAAAATGAAGCCAGTTCTTCATGCTCTGAATTCTGAACCAAACAGGTTTAATGATAAGGCTACTGAAGCAGCTATGTTAGCCTTTAACAATGCCAACGAGAAATTGATAAAAATTATATTTTTCTGGAATTAAGGCAGCTGATGTATTAAAACTGTATTGAACATTCATTAATTAATTCATTCTCATAAGTAATATAGAGATCAACAATATTTGTGATGTGATTAACTTATTTTAGAGGGAAAAGTAAACTCTTAATGAAAAATTTATGAATTGAAAACAATGCTAGAAATACACGAGCTACCAGCGTCGGTCTGGCCAAATATTTGAGATGGCCATTGACAACCTAGCCTCGGCCTGTGTGGGCGACTCAGCTTGCCACAAGCCAGGCGATAGGCAGAAAAGATGGCCTGCCCAAGATAGGTCCCAGCTTTTGCAACCTAAATGTAGGCTGGATCAGATAGTTCATTCCTAAAATTAGAGAGAAATGAAATAGAAAAATTAAATAATAATATCCCATCTACCATTACCCAGTCTCGGGACTCGAACTTATGTGGAGCCATCCAGACAGCAGATTGGAGACAGCCCATTCCGACTCTGTGAGCCATTAAATTATGTAAAGAATAAAATCACTAGAACCACAGATTTCGTGAACAAGACATATTCAAAATAACATAGTATTTTATACATAAATCGCATTTATTTTAAAAGATTCTCAAACGACATATCGACGTTTACGAGCTCAATTTGGGTATCTTGTGTATTCTGATCGCTTTATATGTACTTATAAAATTTTTGCTTGAAAAGTTAGTAGAACATAAATATTTTATGGAAAACGACACAAATATGACAACTTTTTATTTAGTTTATCATAATAAATTTATATCGAAAGCATTTAGTTAGTCCTAGTAGGTAACTAAGTGCTTGATTTTGCGCTAATATATATCATACTATTGGAAAGCTGTATTTTAGTCAGTTTAGCAATACATACATTTAGTTAGTGTTAAAAACTTATGTAAAAACACATATTAATTTATACATTTATTAATTGAATTTAAATTAAAACTACTCAAAATAAAATTTTGTATCTGTTATGTAAAATATACGTAACATTAAATAAACATAAAATAAACTATAAATAAAATAACATAAGCAATAAGTCAATATTTTTAGTGAGAAGGATGAACCTGATGCTTTAATAATAAATTATCAACATTTGGCGTCAATTTTGTAAGGGTTAATCTTACATCTCCTCGGCTAATGATGTCCAGTATGTTTCTTTTTTCCGTTAGGAGATTGGTAACAGCGCTGAACCCCCTTTCCACTAGGTATGACGAGGGAAAGGAAATTAAAAATTTCCTCGCTATATTCCATAATACGGGATAAGTAACGGGTATGTTGTTTTGCAGCCAGAATTGCAGATATCCGTTTTTAAACTGAACCTTAAGTTCTTCGTTTGTACTTAGTTCAATCAGTTCCTCTTGTATTATGACATTCGTTTCTTCTATGTCACCATATGGATTAATTATCCACGGTGGTATTACCATAGTCAAAATATCCTCAAACCTAGTTTCAAAATCTGAATAGAGGGCATTTAAATGTTGAACGTAAGTTGAAACGTCGTCTTCCTGGCAGCTTGTCTGTGACAAATTGGGGAACTGAGAAAATTCGCCCCGTCCAATATTTTGCTTCATTAGTTTAACTCTAGCAAGAAACGCTGATAAGATGGACTTTGTTTTAATCAAATTTAAACTGTCGCCTTGTAATTGCAAATTAACCATATTACATTTTGTGAACAAATCTGTTAAGTAGGCGATGTCTGTTTTCCTCTTCATTAAATTTTCTTTTAAAATTTTATCTTTAGTATCGAGAAATTTTAAAATAGTCTCAAAAAGTGCAAAAAATCTTGTCAAACATAAGCCTTTCGACAGCCAGCGTACTTCAGTGTGAAGGAGTAATTGATGAGTGTTCGTCATTTTCTTCACACAACTGCGCAAATAACCGCGTATTCAACGCGTTGCATCGGATTCGGTTTACTGCATCAATGACTGAATGAACAAAAAATGAAGTGATTAATGCAATCTAACACTCAAATTTTTAGCAACTAAATGTTGTCGATGGATGACGCAATGTATTGCTAACACCTCTGACATATTTTTATAAATCCACGATAACGTCCAACCATGGCTGGTGCTCCATCTATAGCTACTGATATTATATTTGATAAAGGAATTGCTTTTTCAATGAAGTAATCCTTCAAAACATGAAATATTGATTCACTTTTAGTGTCGGTTATCAAAGTTCTTGCGAAGAGTAGTTCCAATAATAATGCTGCATTATCAGGTAAAGTTGACTCGTCCAGTTGTATAGAGAAATGGGTCGTTTGCAAATAATTACATAAGAAGCTTTCTATATCAGAACTCATTTCATCAATACGTCTTTCAACAGTATTGTTGCTTAAGGGAATTCTTTTAATGATATCAGATGCAGGTTTGTGTAAAACAGTTTTTAAATCCTCTTCAACATATGACAATAATGGAATGAAGCCAAATTTCAAGTAATCAACACTGTACTGTCTACATTTTTTTAGATTCGGACATGGCATCAGTCATCTGTGGGCAAAATTAAATTATTTAAATAAGACAGAAAATCCAGCAGCTGTATATTAAAAATATTTTTTGATTTTTCGAAAACATTCCATAATTTGAACATCTTCTTGCAACAATTAGCTCGAATTGCGGAGATTGCACTGTAATTATAATACCGATTGCTAAAACTTTCAAAAAGAAACTATTTAGGAGTACTGTGTAATTTTGCATGATTGAATGTTAAACTACTAATAACTACGGTCATGATTGGCGTAATTTATCTATCTTTGCTAACTACGAGTACAAAACTAAAATTTAATAAAAAATAATTTTCTCCAGCACTCTCAAACAAAATAACACTGATTCACTATAATTTGTGTGATATACTATCTGTTTATATTTTTTTAAATATTTTTTTTGCACTTTCCTTTTCAAGATTCAGGAAACGAATAAACGTATTTGTCCCACATTCGTGTTTATAGAGTGACGAATTGAACAAGTCAGTGCAAGGTAGCGAAGCTCTGAGACTACGACTCTCAGGTTTTTACAAGTTCAAAATGTATTGCGATCACAAAGCGAATATCAACATCCTACAACTTACACAATTTTATAAACATATATAATAAATTTTTTACTTCATAGGTACTTTTATAAATAATGTATATGTTTTGATATTATAAGATAGTATGATGTAAGTAAATAGGTACTATCAGTGTATGTGTTGAGATCCACTATCGTGGACCCCCATTTTCATTTCATGGACCCCCAAATTTTTTTTCGCTGACGTAGACCCCTTGTAGGTTGTCATAGACCCCGAGAGGTCGATATAGACCACTTTGGGAATCACTGATTTAGATAAACATGTGTCTTTCTAGCAGGGCTTGAAACCGGTTTAAAAATACCGGTTAATAAAGGCTTATAGCGGTTTTTATAAAAGATTTCCGTCGTTGCGTATCTGAGATGAGAGCGTTTCATAAACCTAGATAAACCAGTATAAGCCAGGACTGTGATACGTCGCAACGGGCGAACAGCAAAGAAAAAAAATTAAAACCTTTATAAACCGGTTTAGTGATTCATACCCTTATATTTTTTGCTTAAGAAGGAAATCGGTATTTGTGAGGTTAAGTTAGAGCCAAACTTATACAAAAAGCTCCTTACTTGTTCTCGATTTGGTTTGAAAATTACCGGTTGACAAGCCCTGCTTTATAGTAGATATCATATGTCATAGACAAAGTATATTATAGATGCGTAGGTATACAAATGGCGTCGTCAGGTTGCAAAGACAGTACGTTTCAGAAAATGCCTTACGTTAAATGTAAAATGTCGTCATTATATACTTAATATGCATGACATTTACCGCCGCCATTAATAAATTGCCGCGGCATATTATTTTAATTGCTTGTTATGTAAATGGATTGTTTACTAAGAACTAAAACACTAGCCGGCTTCTTAGGTATATAAAAACGAACATTTAAATTGCCTGCGACAGATAGGTACAAACATCGCAAGTTTTTTAACTTCCCACTACGTATGTAGATAAGGAAGTTTATTGATTTTAACTCGATTTTCGAAAATCGAGTTTTCACCTGATGTCCACGTTTTGAGGTCCTAGGAATCTTTTCCGACTATTTTCACGATGACGCGGACGTTAGTATGTCTGTATGTATGTGTGTGAGTGTGTGTGTGTATGTATGTGTGTATGTAAACATCTCATAACTTTTGAACGGCTGGACTGATCGAAACGTAGTTGACGGCATTCGATTGGATTGCTGAAAATTTGAACCGATTCGGTCCAGGAGTTTTTAAGAAATTTTAAAAAAAACACCAAAAAAATTTTGACGGAACAGTATTTTTTTCATATAACATCCTGATTTATGTACCGATTCAATACAAAAACTAATCAGCTCTATTCCTCAAAAAACTACACCTAATACATAAAGTGCGTCAAAACGTTTATACGTTTGGGAGTAATCGCTGACGAAAAATTTTGAAATAAGTGTTTTTCGACATAGCTTCGAAATTTTTCAACCAATGATTTTTGGTATTCTACGATATTTTAGTACTAAAAAAACGACGTCAAATGCCGTTTCAAAAATCAAAATTGAATCTAATTCTCAAAACTTTTAGCTTTTTAAATATTAAAATTTCGTTGTTTTTGGCAAACTTACTTAATTTTTTTAAATAAGTTTCAAGTTAATTCACAGATTGACTTAAAATCTTATTAGCTTTTCTACTTTAAAAACTGCTCCTTGGGATTTATCAATGAAAGAAATTAAAAATAAAATGTTTTTTGACATTGCATCGAAATGTTTAAATTAAATCGAAAAGCTAAAGCAATATTTTAGATCTCAAAAATTGAGTTGAATGCCATCATCGTTTTCAAATATACAACTTTTCAAAAATTAATATACTGCCATTTTTAACAAAATAGATGTTTGAACTGAAAAATCTTAGGTTATATTTTTACTCTTTTGAGCTGAAAATACTTTAATTTAGTAGGAAGTTTAAGGGATGGCCCGTAGGGCCAAAGTAGTTTCTAAAATATATAAATGAATATTTTAGAAACTACTTTGAATATAGTTTAAGAGATTTCACGGAAACTTAAGAAACAGTCAGCTAACTTCATCATGTCGCTTTTTGGTTGGCGGTGTGGACGCACATTGTAAAATTTTTATTTTCATATTTTTTCCAAATGCGTCTAAAGAAGTTTTAGTTCAAAAATATTTCCTTGCTCTTCTGAAACACTCTTTTTTTGTTATTTATATATATTATTAGATAGCAAAACAGGAAGAGTGCTAAGTGTGAGTTTTTCTTTTCGCATTCGATCGTGAGCGCGTTTCGAGTTTACTAGCAATTTGTATGTGATTTATACATCGCCACCTAGTGGTAAATTGGTTTCTCACGTTTACCACTAGGCGCTGTACAAATCACATACAAATTCCTAGTAAACTCGAAACGCGCTCACGATGGAATGCGAAAAGAAAAACTCACACTTAGCACTCTAGTGGCCCAGCGGATGGAAAGAGACACGTATGGCGGGATGGCAAAGCCACATGCATAAGTTTACCGCCTACCCTACACGCAACACGACAATGACAAGTATTGACGTCACTGCAGCAGGAGTAGGTAATGCGGTGGTACCATCTACCACCAAGTAGTACGATGGTAGTGACAAGTATAGCCAATTGGTCGTCTTTTACGACCTGCTTAACAGAACGGCAGTTGGTCTATTCTTCAAAGGAGCCCGGACCAACATAGGGTATAATCACACTCATCTTGCACTCACTCATCAACAAAACGTTGTAAATCCGGACATCTATTGCTATTTGGATTATTCTGCTTACCTCACATGGTAGCTAACGTGATTATATTTACTAGTGATTGCCTAATGGTTGAAATTTGACCGCCCCGTTGCTTGGTCGAGTGGTTAGCGACCCTGACTACGCAGTCAACGGGGCTCGGGTTCGATCTCCGACGGCGACAAGCATTTGTGTGATGAGCATAAATGTTTTTATTTCCGGCTTTGGGTGTTTATTTAATATATTCTGGTATTTTGTATACGTATTTCTATGTATTAGTATCGTTGGCTAACACCCATAACACAAGCAAATATTTGCTTACTTTGGGGTTAGATCAGTAAGTGTAATTTGTCCCGTGAATATGTATTATTATTATTATTATTTGACTAGGTATATAATTTTCCGTTATCTATTTAAATTCGGTGAAGGCACCATGCAAATATTTGTTCAAGGTAAATAATCAAATACCTACGTAAATATCGAAACACCAATATGTATAAAACTTCACTTTACGGGCCATTTACAGGGTAGTGCTATACCTCTCAAATACAACTCGGTCTTTGATTGCACGTGAAAATAGTTTTATTTTTTTGTTAGAGGAAATTCTTCGCAAGATCTGACAGCGTAAAATATTGTATACCACCTTAATGGAAGGCGAGGGCCGAATAGGCTTTGGAATGAAATACTTCTTTTCCCCTGCTTTCTTCAAGTGAGAAACGGGTGCCCTAGTCTCACTTTTGCGAAGTTAGATATAAATTATTTTATAGTTTTTAAATTTTATCTATAATAAAATCGAAGGAAAGTCAATACTATACATTGAATATATTTTTTAAAGAATACTTGGGGCGTGATCTACAATATCGATTCGATATCGATCGAAGCCAAAAATATAGTTTTTAAAATTTTTGTCTGTTTGTCTGTATGTCTGTTTGTCTGTATGTATGTACGGGGTATACTCAAAAAGTACTGCATGGATTTACTTCAAATTTTGCATGAATATTACTAATAGGTCGAGTCAATATATAGGCTACATAATATCACGCTATCACCTACGGGGGAGTTGCTGTGCGGAGTAAACCAAGTCCGCGCGGACGAAGTCGTAGGCAACAGCTAGTGTTAAATAAAAGTAAACATTTCGAGTAGAAAGTCGTTTTTTCGTGGGGTTAAAATCGTACGATGTGATATATAAATGAGAAATGTGATTATTTTTCATACAGCCTCCATGTTGCTCCGGACTCTTTTTGACGAATGGTCCAAATGCCTTCTTGCCAAGTAGTTTGTTCATCTTATGTCCCTTGATAGGCAGAGACACAGAATAAATAATAAAATTAATCGTACGAAGCAGCGGTATGATGACGTGTATATAGCTAACATTTTAATTACAAGGCGTTTAACTAATTTTAAAACCTAGTACTTAACACTCTCTGATAAAAAACTTTATTGAAAACAAAAAATCCGACTGCATCTTGAAAAAAGATTGACATTACCTTAAATAAGAAATCAGAAATCGGAAATCAGAAATTAGAAATCAGAAGAACTTTATTCAATAAAGCTTTTTACAAGTTATTTTGACACGTCAACATTTCAAAACTACCACTGGATCGGAACTAAAAACTAAAAAAAAAAGAAACAAGCCCAGAATTATTATGAACCACCAAATACCACCAAAGTAGTTTTGTAATCGATGGACATATAAAACAATCCATGAATTTTAATTCATCACAGAACGATTAACATTTTGTGAAAATTTGATAGCTAAATATTAATTTAGCTATCAAATTTTCCAGTTTCCTTTTCCTTTCCCTTTCCCTTTCCCTTTCCCTTTCCCTTTCCCTTTCCCTTTCCCTTTCCCTTTCCCTTTCCCTTTCCCTTTCCCTTTCCCTTTCCCTTTCCCTTTCCCTTTCCCTTTCCCTTTCCCTTACCCTTACCCTTTCCCTTTCCCTTTCCCTTTCCCTTTCCCTTTCCCTTTCCCTTTCCCTTTCCCTTTCCCTTTCCCTTTCCCTTTCCCTTTCCCTTTCCCTTTCCCTTTCCCTTTCCCTTTCCCTTTCCCTTTCCCTTTCCCTTTCCCTTTCCCTTTCCCTTTCCCTTTCCCTTTCCCTTTCCCTTTCCCTTTCCCTTTCCCTTTCCCTTTCCCTTTCCCTTTCCCTTTCCCTTTCCCTTTCCCTTTCCCTTTCCCTTTCCCTTTCCCTTTCCCTTTCCCTTTCCCTTTCCCTTTCCCTTTCCCTTTCCCTTTCCCTTTCCCTTTCCCTTTCCCTTTCCCTTTCCCTTTCCCTTTCCCTTTCCCTTTCCCTTTCCCTTTCCCTTTCCCTTTCCCTTTCCCTTTCCCTTTCCCTTTCCCTTTCCCTTTCCCTTTCCCTTTCCCTTTCCCTTTCCCTTTCCCTTTCCCTTTCCCTTTCCCTTTCCCTTTCCCTTTCCCTTTCCCTTTCCCTTTCCCTTTCCCTTTCCCTTTCCCTTTCCCTTTCCCTTTCCCTTTCCCTTTCCCTTTCCCTTTCCCTTTCCCTTTCCCTTTCCCTTTCCCTTTCCCTTTCCCTTTCCCTTTCCCTTTCCCTTTCCCTTTCCCTTTCCCTTTCCCTTTCCCTTTCCCTTTCCCTTTCCCTTTCCCTTTCCCTTTCCCTTTCCCTTTCCCTTTCCCTTTCCCTTTCCCTTTCCCTTTCCCTTTCCCTTTCCCTTTCCCTTTCCCTTTCCCTTTCCCTTTCCCTTTCCCTTTCCCTTTCCCTTTCCCTTTCCCTTTCCCTTTCCCTTTCCCTTTCCCTTTCCCTTTCCCTTTCCCTTTCCCTTTCCCTTTCCCTTTCCCTTTCCCTTTCCCTTTCCCTTTCCCTTTCCCTTTCCCTTTCCCTTTCCCTTTCCCTTTCCCTTTCCCTTTCCCTTTCCCTTTCCCTTTCCCTTTCCCTTTCCCTTTCCCTTTCCCTCTCCCTCTCCCTTTCCCTTTCCCTTTCCCTTTCCCTTTCCCTTTCCCTGTCCCTGTCCTTGTCCCTCTCCCTCTCCCTCTCCCTCTCCCTCTCCCAGAATCTCTCCCAAATTTTTGTTTCTTAAATATGTAAACGCGTTGGATTGTTATTGTAAAAAGAAAAAAAAAATTGCTCGTCGTCGTCGAAGTATGAATGAAATTATTTTCTTTCGAACGAATTAGTGAATGATCTTAATCGTATTACGATTACGCTAAAGATTAAATCATCTGATTAATAGACCAAAATAATATTTTTTTTTCAATCAGAAAAAAATATTGCGTAATATTTGCTGAGACCCCGCCCTCTCTCCAACATAAGATTAGATGAGATTTGTCTCGACCCCTCTTCCCCCCTAAACATCTCGCGTAATTGACTTTACCTAAGTAAAATAGTATTATTAGTACCAAATTAAGAAAGAGGATATAAATGTAGGATTTGCTTCTTCATTTATGTGTTTTAAGGAAATCCTACAGATTTGCTTAAAACACATAAATGAAGTTTAAGCTTGTACATAATCAGGTGAAAATATTATACTGCGTACTGGGGACTACAACACTACAACACATTCTCAATAGAATCGAATGACACTGCGGGAAATTGATCGCATAAGTGTTACTTTGTTCCCCAGAGCTGTTAAAATAAAATGGTGGGTTTGTATACAGTTTTGTTTTTTTAAATAAAATTAATATATTGCGGGAAAATAGAGCTTTTTGACATCGGTTTATGGAAATTATTTATTTATATAAGTATGTTCCAAACGTAATCCATCATCAATTTGTTACAAAAATATGATAAGAAACCATCAATTTGCTTTGTTGTATCGGAAATTTGACATATTTTAATTTTAAGTTTGGTAATTTTCTTGTCTAATTCAAATTGGAGTATGCTGATGAATCCGTCGGAAACAACATATTTTTCCGGAACAAAACTATCCTGTTTTATTCCAAGTCATTATCTACCTTTGTGCTAAATTTCATACGGCTTCACGCCGTAAGCAGGAGTGCTACCGGGCTTGGGCTGCTGCGTCCGCATTTTGTGATGAAAAAACCAGCATATTACGTAAGGAGTACAATTCCGCCTCGAGGTACTTCAAAAGAGCTATCGCCAAGGCAAAATCTGAACACATAGGCAGAATTGGCGAGAAATTAGTTTGCCTTCCTTCAGGGACCCGAGCGTTCTGGTCTCTCGCCAAGGCTGTCTTAGGGAATTTCTCACAGCCCCCTCTTTCATCTTTGCACGGAGACAATGACTCTTTGGCCCATACCGCAAAGGAGAAGGCCGATCTGACGCAATTCCGGGAACTGATAAGCCGAGTGTAGCACACAATACAATTATACGCGACCCGACAACACCAGATGTGCTATGACACTTATAGATATTCATATGCGCGTAAATACCAGCTTGCCTACTTTTATCGTCTGCATTATTTGCATGGCTAATGCTATCAGCATATCAAAGCGCTCTTGCTGTCGTAAACCCGTAAACAATTCCTATCAAGATGGCTGTGCGACCGGCGTCCACAGTCAAATTTCGCTCTAATTAAACTCTGAAGATTAATTACAATTGCAAGCATAAAATATTACTGCGTTTCTCGGACAATGCTTTTGTATTTATTTTTTGTTTTTAACGTGAATTAAAGCAATATTTATATTATTTATTGTCTTTTAATAATTTTATGGGATAGCAAACAAGTTGATGGTTTTCCGATGGAAAGAGATAACCGTTGCCTAGACACATATCTTTAGTATGTTAATGGTGAGCTGTTGTCCATGAGCATTAAGCTGGGCTAGAATGCCACACAGAAGTTTACCGGGTATCGTACTTGTAAGCGCGGGGAAATAGAGAAGTCACTGTTGTGCCAGAAATAGGTAAGACGATGTTATTAAAACCGGTCGAGACGTTGCAGAAATTTAACCCCGAACTCCGAAGTTGATTTTTGGATTTTTGAAAAAATATCGCTATATAATTACACTTTTGCGCAAGCCGGGGATCGTTCCCGATACCTAGTGATCTAAGGCGAATAGGCTAACCGATAGACTACGAGACACTTAACGTGACCAACTTGTTGTATAAAGCGACTTTAACAAAACAAATTAATGATAAACATGTGATTAAACTGATTACACTATAAGACGATAGCATGGACAATTCCCAACGTAGAATAAGAATTGTTTTATTTACCACACAGTACTATACATAATATACAGTTAACCTTTTGCTGACCTCCCATCCGGACAATTATCAGGTATCTGTGGACGTCCCTCTTGGTACGTCAGACCACTGCCTGATCCGGAGTAAAGTGCCGGTTACGCGGCTATCACGGCCTCCTTTTGCAGGCTGTCGTCGCGTTTGGCACTATAGGTCAGCAGATTGGGACGGGATGCGGTCTTTTTTTGCGTCCTACCCATGGGGGCGGATGTGCTTCTCGCTGGATGATCCGGGTGTCATCGCTGACTCTATCGCTGATGTGGTGCTGCAGGGCATGGAAATTTTCATTCCATTTTCTGCGGTACCAGTTGGTGGTAAGTCTCAGCCTTGGTTTGGTCGCTCCTGCAAAACGGCTTCACGCCGAAAGCAGGAATGCTACCGGGCATGGGCTGCAGCGTCGACATCTCGTGATGAAAAAACCAGCGCGTTACGTAAGGAGTACAATTCTGCTTCGAGGTTCTTCAAAAGAGCTATCGCCAAGGCAAAATCTGAACACATTGGCAGAATTGGTGAGAAATTAGTTCGCCTTCCTTCGGGAACTCGTGCGTTCTGGTCTCTCGCCAAGGCTGTCTTGGGGAATTTCTCACAGCCCTCTCTTCCACCCTTACACGGAGATGATGACTCTCTGGCCCATACCGCAAGGGAGAAGGCCGATCTTTTGGGCTCGTTCTTTGCGGCCAACTCGACTCTGGACGACCAAGGAAATGCACCGCCTACCGTCCCGCAGTGCTATAGTTCTATGACAGTATTAAAATTCTTGCAGTCTTCCGTACGTAAAGCACTTTTTTCCTTGGACGTCCATAAGTCGAGTGGACCGGATGGCATCCCTCCGATTGTACTTAAATCATGTGCTCCAGACCTGGCGCCGGTACTAACACGCCTATTCCGGCTCTCCTACTTACTCGGCGTAGTACCGATTTCATGGAAGACAGCTTTAGTGCATCCCATCCCTAAAAAAGGAGATCGCTCTAATCCGTCTAACTATCGGCCGATAGCCATAACCTCCTTGTACTCCAAAATTATGGAGACAATCATCAACTCGCAGCTCCTCAACTATTTAGAAGAGCACCAGCTGATTAGCGACCGCCAGTACGGTTTCCGTCGCGGCCGCTCATCTGGTGATCTTCTTGTATACTTAACACATCGGTGGGCGGAAGCAGTTGAGTCCAAGGGGGAGGCATTGGCAGTTAGTTTGGACATAGCGAAGGCCTTTGATAGGGTATGGCACAAAGCGTTTCTGGCGAAGCTGCCTTCCTATGGGCTTCCCGAGAAATTATGCAAGTGGATCACCAGTTTTTTGGCTGATCGGAGCATCAAGGTCGTAGTTGACGGTGCGTGCTCTGACCTTAAATCTATCAATGCTGGTGTTCCACAAGGCTGCGTGCTATCACCGACACTGTTCCTTCTGCATATCAATGACATGATGCGAATTCGCAACATACATTGCTATGCAGATGACAGTACTGGTGATGCTACATACTCCGGCCGAAGCGGTATTTCTCGGGAACACGTCGAAGAGAGCCGAAACAAGCTTGTGTCCGAAGTTGAGAATCGACTAACCGATGTCTCGGAATGGGGTCATCAAAACCTGGTCACTTTTAATCCCAAAAAGACACAGCTTTGCGTGTTTTCCGCTAAAAAGACACCCTTTGTCGTGTCACCTCGATTTGGGGATACTCTCCTGACAGCCTCAGCTAGTATCGGGATTCTGGGAGTCGACATATCAAATTACATTCAGTTTCGCGGTCATTTGGAAGGTAAGGCTAAACTAGCCTCCAAAAAGCTCGATGTGCTCAGCAGAGCGAGGCAGTACTTCTTGCCGGCCCATCGCCTTCAACTTTATAAGGCTCAAATTCGGCCCCACATGGAGTACTGTTCTCATCTCTGGGCCGGAGCTCCTCAGTACCAGCTCCTTCCTCTTGATCGCATTCAGCGTAGAGCGGTTCGAATCGTTGACGACCTGGCTATTTCGAAACGGCTCGACTCTTTGGCATTGCGCAGAGATGTTGGCTCACTCTGTGTCTTCTATCGTATCTTTCATGGAGAGTGTTCCGACGAGTTATTTGGATTAATTCCTGCCGCCGAATTCCATCATCGGACATCGCATCAAAATTTGAAATTCCATCCTCACCATCTCGATGTCTGGAAATCCACAACTGTGCGTTTCTCTCGACACTTTTTGCCTCGCACTACTTTGTTGTGGAACCAATTACCGGCAGGGGTGTTTCCAAACGGTTACGACTTGGGGACCTTCAAGAAAAGAGCTTACTCATTCTTAAAAGGCCGGCAACGCAACTGCAAGACCTCTGGTATTGTGGATGTCCATGGGCGGCGGTGATCACTTACCATCAGGTGCACCTCCTGCTCGTTTGCCCCCTCTTCTATAAAAAAAAAAGATAAGAGAAAAAAGCCAACAAATACAATAAACAAAGAAAATAAAACATATTACAATTTTAAAAGACATAATTACAATCTATACAGCATATTTACATGTAAAGAAAAAAAAAATTACATAAAATTTAATAACGTTTATGTATAGCAGCATGATGGTAAAATGGTAAGCCACTCAGCAAACACATAGGATGACAAGTACGTATTTACAATGAACGATAGATTTAGAGATGTCTACAGAGTCTAAGCTAAACAGCAGGGGGGCTAAAATAGAACTCTACGGCACACCACGGCTCACAGAGCTCTTTCTTGACGTTAGCACAATAAAATTATTATTTTTGTATTCAATGCATTGAACGCGGTTTTTCAAGTAGTTCGGCAAATCACTTTACCATGTTCGAGTCAAAGCCATAATATCTTAGCTTGGATAACAACAATGATATATTTACACTGTCAAAGGCCCGTGAAAAATCCAACAAAACCAAAATAGTACCCTCACCTTTATCTTGCGCATACAATAAATCATTAACAACATAAGCAAGGGCCGTAGATGTAGATCGGCCTTTTCTAAAACCCGATTGAAGTGGAGGTAAAATGTCATTCGATTCCAAATAATTTGCGAGCTGCGTGCAAACAATATTTTCTAAAACTTTTGAGAAGCAAGGTAAAATACTAATAAGTCGCAGATCAGATGAAGCAGTGGGATTACTATGTTTGGGGATGGGACGAATTAAAGCTTCCCTTTCAGATAACAGGGAAAGTACCCGAAACAATTGACTTGTTGATAATAGTAGTATATACCCGAAGTAAGTTGGGGAGTAATAAAACCAGCATATTAAGGAATATAGACGTAGACGTAGGTACCTCACTTAGAAAGCATGTATCTTTTAAATTTTAACAGATTTATAACTACTCCCTCGCTGCTCGTGTCATCTTCAATTTGTAAAATCATCTTTGAATCTCGTACTTGTATCAGTGGCGGATTCACGCTTGATTCTGTCCTAGGGAGGGAGTGATTATTAAATTTAAGCATAAACTTTACGAATTTTGCCGCGCCTAGAAATATATCATTATGTAAATCCGCCACTAACTTGTATGATGACTATCAGTTGATAAAAATAAGATAGTACAGTAGTGAATAAAAAAACCTTGTCCGATCGTCAAAGACATTATTTGGTATAAATATGACATTATTTGTTATAATATGGATTATACGACTATGTGAAAAACGATAAACAAAATCGGTTCAATGTGACATATGTGAGTAAATATTTTGTGGATAAAGGTACAAAGCATTTACTTCACAATACATAAGTAATATATGTGGGTGTTTATGTACATGCGTGTGTGTGTTAATGCAATGAAAGTGAGCAAATGACGTTGACTAGTTATGTCCTAACGAGTCAACATAATTTTCTCACATTGTATAATAGGTACATAGATATCCGTCTTAGGCGAGCCGAGCTTTTACTTAAGTAAAGAATTAATAAAAAATGTACGTACAAATTGCGAGCTATCTCCGAGAAAAGATTCCTTACAGTTAACCTCTGACATTGAGAAATGAAATAAACAAGACATAGCTGTAGCTCGAGTAAGTGTGCAACTAAACAAATGATTATAAATGTTTCTTTTAACATCCTTCAATTTTGAAAACGGCAGTGTTAAGCACTGATGCTATTGTGGCAACAAAATGTACCTATTGATATTGTAAAACCTCCATAGTGTTACACACACATATATATATATATATATATATATATATATATATATATGTATGTATATATGTGTATATATATGTATGATGTGAAAGGAAAATAATATATATATATAAAATAAAAATAAAAACTAAGCATGAAATAATAATATATATTTATTTTCCTTGCGTAGTTTTAAGGCTGCTGCAGAAGCAATAGCAGCAGAGTATGCGTAACATTAAAAAAAAATTGTGTGACAGTTCATGAAGCAACGTTCCCGTTATTTTTTAAACTTAGCGAATACGTACTTACATAGTCTTGCTATGCCCTAAATATTGTTACGAAGGAAAATATATTTTTCCTATTTCAAGTAACATGTATTACTATTACAGTGTGTTAGTTAAATACATTAATATAAAATTATATACGGCGATTGGCGCTTTATTTAGTAGAAAGAAACACACTCCACCCATGTCGTGGTACTCTTCGGAACGATTTCGAAGCGCGTGTGAACATTCCGGGTAGAATGTAACTTCCTTGGTTCAGATCAAAGGGTATAAGATCACAGAAATAATATATAGGTATAGATAATGAGAAGATCCTGCGGAAGAGACTCAGCGGTTGTCTTTTTTCATGTATATTTATTTAGAAGTTAGATTACGTCATAATGTTTAATTTGTAAGTATGTAATTGTTACATTAATAATAAAGATTGCTGATATGAGGAGTAGTTAATCCCTTGCTTTCTTGTCATCTAGATATTTAGATAATTTATAGTAAGGGGCCATTCACAAATTACGTCACGAATTTCACGATTTTTTGACCCTTCCCTCCCCCCTTGTCATAGCTGGTCACATTTTTGAGATCCGCCCCCCTATCTAGTGTGACGTCACATATTTTGCAATTTTTCATTTTCCTTGTGTTGCTCCGGACTCCTTCCCTGTGTTGGTCCGAGCTCTTTGAAGAATAATCCAACTGCCGTTCTGCCAGGCAGGTCCTAAGAGACGAAAGATTTGCTATATTATGCATAAGTTTACCGGCTACCTTAATCTCAAAACCGGAACACGGCAGTGACAAGCATTGACGTTATAGTGGCAGGAATAGGTAGGTAAGTGGTAGCGATGGTACATGACCCGGGCAAAACGTTGCATAACTCTACCACCTGATATTCACGATGATAGTCACACGTATAGCCACCGTTCGCCTTTTACGAGCTGCCGGATAGAATTGCAGGTGACGCTCAAAGGGGACCCAGAACAACACGGGTTCAATCCCAATTGTACCAAAAGATGTTTTGTAATGATATCGACTATTTTACATCTAGAATACTTTGGATTCCGGCGGATGGAAAAACAACTTTTAATGCAAGCTAAGTAGTGGCCAAAGGCTAGTATTATTAGACAAATACTTTTATTACAAATGAACATGATATTCAGCAGTCTTCTCCAAGTGAATTTAAAAAATCTAATAATTTCAAAGGTCTCAAACAAAGGCATTGGATTACACAAAGTAAGATTAAACAGATTGAATTACAACTCAAGAAAATTGATGGTTTATGTCGTGGTTTATTTACATTTAATTTCTTAGCGTTTATAAACAAAGAAGGTTTTATTCACAAAACTGAAAATTAGGCAGAATACGAATATAGTTTTATATATTAATTGTTCATTGGGGGGCCCTAACTCACCGGGTCACCACGGCAACGTCGCTGGCCACGTATTCAAAAAATTTATATTGAAACTTACGAATTGGCTACGTCGCTAGTGAGTTGGCCACCGTATCGTCTAGCACAATTCGACACCCAGTTTCTTTGAATCTAACTTAGCTTACTTTCATGATAACCTCAAAAAAGCTAACTTAGCTTAGTTAGCTTTAAAATTTCAAAAGATTCAAATAATACTAATTTATTTAATACTTTATTGTACACAGAGAACAGCACAATTGGGGAAAAAATAAACGTAACATAAGTACAATGGGCGAGCTTATCTCTACTTAAAGAGATTTCTTCCAGCCAACCCGTAAAAGGAGATAAGAAAAAAAAATCTTACCACTACCGCTATATCTCCCGCAATAGCGTCAGTGCTTGTCACTGCCGTGTTCCTGTTTGGAGGGTAAGCTAGCCGGTAAACTTATGCATATGGCATTAGACTCACCATAAGATATAGCATCGCGCCATTACCAACTTTCTTGTCTATAGGCGATGGTCGTCTCCATCAGGAGACTCATCTGCTTGTTTGCTATCTTATGATATAAAGTAAAACAAAAGTACACATTTTATAAATTTATGATATTTAACGTAGCAGACTGTTTATTCTGTGGGACACTGATGAAACAAGGCAGTGACTGTAGTTTAGAACATCAGGCCTCCACACCCTGCTCTTACTAATACCACGGTAATGTTATCTACACGGTAATGTTATGTAGATAACATTACCGTGCTAATACTTTTAGGTGTATCTAATACTTTTAAACGAGCAATTCTTGTATATATATATAATTGGAATCTCGGAATCGGCTCCAACGATTTTCACGAAAGTCACAAATTAGGGGTTTTTCGGGTCAAGGAATCGATTTATCAAGGTTTCAGGCCCAAGAAAAGCTCGGTTCCCAAGATATGGGTATGTGAAAAACCGAGCAAAGCTCGGTCAACCAGGTACAGAAAAAAAATTTATATAGGAATCGATTTATCAAGTCCAAGGTCCAAGAAAAGATCGGTTCCAAAAATACGTGAAAAACCGAGCAAAGCTCGGTCAACCAGATATTTATCATTTAAAAGTAACTAACATTTTAATTACAATTTACTAAACATTTTTTATGATAACCAACCAACAAACGCTTTTTTAACCACCATGTTGGTCCTGGCTCCTTTGTAGAATAGACCAACTGCCGTTCTGCCAACTGATTGGCTATACGTGTCACTATCACCGTAACAAATAGATGGTAGAGTGCCGCAACGTCTCTTTCGGTTATATGGTACTACCGACTCACCTATTCCTGCCTCAATAGCGTAAATGTTTGTCATGGTCGTGTTTCGGTTATCGGTTTGGAGGGTAAGGTAGGCGATAGACTTATGCATGTGGCATTGCCATCCAGCCACACGAATAACAACACACCACTAACATCTTTGGTGTCTATAGGTGTTGGTTTCTCTTTCCATCAGGAGAGCCATCTGCTTGTTTGCTATCTCATGATATGAAAGACAAAAATTGTATAATTTGACCAATTTATTAATATTATTACTAATATTAATATTTTATTTGGAACTTCATTATCTGATTGTAAAAAATATATTAAAGTTTATAATTAATAAGTATATTTAAGTTATAAAGTATATTTTTCTTTTAAGCCCCCATCGACCTAATTTCGAAATAAATGCGTTAGGTTGATTTCTTGCTATATCGTTGTTTATAAATATTTAGTGCTGCAATTTTATAAGTAAGATACTAAAGGATTCACGCCATAAACTCTCCTACTTGGAAACATGATAACTTAAAGTTTTCTTAATAGAAAAAAAAAATTCAAAGTTACCTCTGCACAAAAAGAAAAATGCTTAGTATAGCTTAAAAAAATTAACGAAAGCCCATGGGATTTTAAATAATAGCAAAACAACATATTTTCTATAACATACAAAATTTAAATGTTTAAATATGTACTTACATATTTAAATGATAAAAAGGAAATATTAAAATCCGCACTCGTATCGCCCATCCTTGCCTTAACCATCACGTCAGGGCAAACCTAGAGGAGTGGCAACCCTACTTACGTGGTGTGGCCACTACGCCACCGGCTGATGTGCCGCTCATACACACATATAGGACAGAGCGCATAAAATGACAAATATTGATTCGCTATAACAGTTCGGTGCCCCTTTAAATATTTTGCAAATATCTGCAGATAAACTGCAGATATTTGTTTTATATCTACTGTTAATCGTCTTGATTAAGCTGCATTTTAATTTTAATTATAAAACACTGGTTCTAGTTACAATATATATAGTTTCGTTATATAATGAAACAAGTACAAGTGATAATTAAAATTAATCTGCAGTTTATGCTTATGTATCTTTGGTTGGCAAGTGTCACGAAGAGCTCTCACGAGGGCCCTTCTCATATTTCCGTCGAGAAAATCGTTTTACGAGGCTGGAGTGATCTGCTGAGTGTGCTCAGTTTAATACGCTAAATTCTCCCCAGCGTTTTATGTTAATGGTAATTAAAATGTAGATTTTTATCATATAATGGCTGCACTCGGGAGCCCGCCACATGATTAAAGTTTTTGGTCAATTACACGGCAGCAATATAATTTTGGGGAATAAAAAGAAATATAATATGTGTACTACGAGAAGGATAATGGTCTTGGGGATAGCCTATTTGTCTCAGATCATGAGGTCCCGGGTTCGATCCCGCGGTTAGGCAAAAGTGTTATTGAAGTTTCTTCGAAGTCTTTCTCGGAAGTCAAAAACCTTAGTAGTTAATATCTAGAAGTCGCGAGTTGTGTGTTACCGATTCGGTGCCTTGGATAAACAGGTAAAGCTGTCATTTCCGGTTATCTCCAGACATATTTTAGGTCGCCAAAATGTGGCGAAGGAGATTACCATTCATCTCTCCAACCGGTGGTAAACCGGTAAGTATATAGACGTTTAGTTCATTCTGCCTGCCTCCATTCATTTAATTCATGTAAGAACTCGAGGCGGCGTGGTGATACAAAAATCATATGTATCAGAATGTTATATATATATATATATATATATATATATATATATATATATATATATATATATATATATATATATATATATATATATATATATATATATATATATATACTGGAACATACATAATAAACACCCAAACCAAAAATTTAACGAGTCAGTCGGCCATCTTGATTCTTGACTCAAGATTGTGCTTTCAAGTAATTTCTCAACGGTGCCGTTTAGTACGTGCCCTAACCTCACTTTTCTTTCTATACGTGTACGTTCCATTGATATCAACAAATTGTGTTTGGTAAAGCAATTACGAACTTTTGAGAAATAAATTGCTAGCATGTACGCAATGCCTTTTCCTTTCCCCATAAAATGTTTTCACAAAATTGAATTTATACGCATTTGCGGGAAACACAATCTCTTTCTGAAACCGCAGATACGTTATGCGGACTATTGTTATGTTTTGCATACAATTTGAGGCCACCTACGTAATGTGCTTGCGTACGTAACGTTAATGTGCTACGTAATGTGGTAACGATATTTTATAGAGAATTCAGTCTCGATGTAGGTTAATATTATGATGTGTATGCATGGACGTACCCAGGTTCTGGGCCGGGGGGGGGGGCACCCGTAACATTTTAAGACTTTTTATCTAAATATCTACAACGGTAGATAGCTAGTAAAGGTGAATAAATTCCAGGGTGGGGCAGCTGCCCCTACCTGCCCCCCCGCCCCTCTCTCTCTCAAAACAAATTTGTTAATTATATTTCTAATCTTCCACATGATTTTTATACGGTGATATTCAGTTGTAAATACAAAAAAGAATGTGCTAAATTTTGGTTTTCAGCTGAAGTCCTATAGTTATTTATCCGAAAATTAACACGTTTCCCAGCGGTTTCAGATCCTACCGCGCCGCCGCGCCATTTCCTATAGAATTTACGCGCGTTAAAATACTTCGCCTTAAATGTTTATAGTATGAAATTATTAAAACCATCTTCTTAGTCCGCACAATTGTATTGAGCAACTTTGGAATTCTACATTGCGCGTGGCCCGACACACACTTCACCAATTCATTTTATGTTTATTACCTCATTTATAACTTGGTCATTTATTAATCGATTTATCCTGTTGTCCCATTTTAATATGGCAAAGATCTGATGCAGGGCTTCAGAGATTTAGGAAACAGGAAGCCGGCTGTTGCAGTTGAAAAGTTTGATAATGATTGAATTTCTTTTTCATTTCTTTAGGGTTAAGGAAATTTATCAGTTCTGTATATTATGTTATACATTAATTACGGTTTTTTTTTACAATAACTGCAATATACTTACTCATTAACACCATATCTATTAGTTGCTGTTATATACCTACATGAATTCTAAAGACGTGTGGCATAAAAAAAATCATAGCTATTTTATTTCGTACTTGTATTTTTATGATTTGCGACGATACTATTATGACTAGTCAATAAATGCCGTTTTATTGGTCTTTTTACTGCGTCTATTTATGTGAACTATATTGCCTTTTGGTTATAATTAAGAAGATATGTTTTCTTAATTAAATATGATGAAGTTATTCAAGATCTTTCGATTTTGGCTCTAATTAAGCTAGCGCAACCACATATCTTCGAAGAGAATACGATAGACACCTTCAAAAAAACAACATTTCGCTTCGGCAGGGACATAGCTACCAGGGACGTTACGAATATTCGCATCCGCATCCGCAAATGCGGAATATTCGCATCAATTCAGACATCTGCATCCGCATTCACATCCGCATCAATCAATGCGGAGTTTTTACGAATGCAGATTCAAATTAACAAGTAACTACATGTAAAGAAAGTGGGCGGAGCTAGCGGGGCACGTGCTTCGCGTTTGTTTTGGTAATTGCTATTTGCTATTATTGCATTCATTCGGTAACTGACGAATAGGAAGGCGCACATTGGTAACAAGATCCTACAGGTTTTGGTTGTTATGTTTTTTCTTATTGTCAATAATTAATATATACGATATAGTAAGTAAAAGCTTGTGTAATTTTGTTTTAGAAATTGGATTAAATAAATAAAACATTAAGTTTAAATTGATTTTCGGTTATTTGTGCACTTAACATTTTAATAAGTATCCCTTTAGAATCCGCATCCGTATCGCATCCGCATCAAATCCGCATCCGCGGATGTGAACTTTTGGTAATCCGCGTCCGCATCTGCATCCGCGGATGTCGAAATTCTTGCATCCGTAACAACCCTGATAGCTACCACCGTATCTGCTGTATCAATTATATGGGGCCCCCTGGCTACGGGAGCCCCCAACGTGCATAAGCTTTCCATAAAGGCAGAAACTTTAGAAAAACTAAAATCATCATCAGCTATAAATAATTTAATTAATCAGTTTGCCAAAAAAAAGGCAAGGAGACTGTTTATTTAATTTGAATTGTTTGTAAAAATTTTGGAAAAAGTGACAGATAATTATGATGAATAAACATTTCTTTAAATTTTCTGCAAACATTTTTAATTTGTGAGAAATCTCTATCCTTTATAAGGGTCCCCAAGCAATTTTTTTACGGGCCCCGCCAAGGCACGCTACGCGACTGACCTGCGGTTTCGCTTTGGTTTGGTCGGTCTTAAATTGGATATTTTTAGGCAAATTGTCGATAAAGTTTAAAAACACTTTGCTGTGGATTCTCGTAACTTTGGTTCGGTCTTAAATTTCCAGTTTATTTTCTAAAAACCATAATACTACTTTACATTTAAAAGAGCAATTCATTTTCCATAATAATAATTATAGCAAAATGTCTTAAATTGACTGAAAATTCATCTCAGTTGTTGCTCACGCAAAATTCTAATTATTACAGCAATTCTCTCACTTCTTATTTCACAAGCAGTTTCGCTCAGAAACAACTAGCTACTGTACTAAGTACTATTAAGAGTTAATTTCCAACGCAGCCTGAAACGAAATGTGTAAATATTCACCTGTCAACTTAGGTCTATAATAATTTTGTTTCATTAAGGTGTCTGGTGTATTAAGCGTCATGTTTATAGTAGGGGAGCCCAAGGTGCTAAATAGGTAGTTACTCGAGCGTCGTAGGGACCTATTGGATTTTGTACATTAAACCATAGGAAAAATAAAAGGTTATATAATGTTTTTCATTTCAGTGGTGGCGAAAAAAATCTGCAGATAAAAAAAATGCTTAAGAAAACTGTGAAATGGAACACTAAATCGCATCAGATTAAGGTATGGCGGGTTAATTGCCACCTAAGATCTAGAAAATCTGCCGGTTGAAATGTAGCGTAAGGGAGTGGGGGAGTCACAAAGTTGCACAGTAATCGTTGTTTTGACATTCTCGAGCGCGTCTGAATTTTATTTTTATTATGTAGGATATGACGTAAGAATAACAAAAAAAAATAATAATAATCTGACAATTTCCACAAGCCGAAGTTTTAGTTCTTTTTCTGCCATAGTTCTCCTGTCTGCCATAGTTCCTCTTTCTGTCATAGCCTCTATATAAAGAGCAATTTGGTGGAGAACCTAAACAGTAGGCGAGGTGCCCCCCTCTGTTAGTCTGACGCGCTCAAGTAAATGCAAAAATCGCCTCTTGGGCCCCCCTACTATTATAACATTATAGATTATTCCTATTTTTATTTCTAAATAAATATTTTGATGAAATTGCCTTGTTTTTAAGAAATTAGTATCCAATAGTTTTAAAATCAGTACATTGCTTTTAGTACGATCCTATTTTTTATCTTGAATAATGCATTATGAAAAAAATACCATTCATAATTTATATATTAATACGTGAAGGGTACCCTTTTTTAAGACAATTGCGCGAACGGTGGAGTATGAAATTTGGCACAGTTAAAGTTTACATTGTGGAGGAGTGCAGAAACCTAATATTTTTAAGTAAAATGAATTAGAAATACATTAAATTAATGGAAATAAACATTAAACACACTACAATTATGTGACATGATACATAAAAATACACACACATGTACCTATAATATTGTCTTTACGGCTAAAGTCTGGTGTCAAACTTAAGAGATTTTATTGTTCAGAGTGCTAAGTGTGAGTTTTTCTTTTCGCATTCGATCGTGAGCGCGTTTGGAGTTTACTAGGAATTTGTATGTGATTTGTACAGCGCCATCTAGTGGTAAATGTGAGAAACCAGTTTACCACTAGATGGCGCTGTACAAATCACATACAAATTCCTAGTAAACTTGAAATGCGCTCACGATCGAATGCGAAAAGAAAAACTCACAATTAGTACTCAGCTATGGTCGAGTTTCGACCACAGGCGATCGCTAGTATTATTTTAATATATAGATAACGCCACTTGATAAATAAAGAAGTTGGTTTAGAATTACAATTGACAAAATATGAAGAAAATCAAAATATATTTCGCTATTACTTCAGTATACTACTAGTTACTACTGTATTTGAAAGACTGTACTAGTATGGGACGATCCGTTCAGTGTCCGAGCAAGAACGAGGCTAGACTCGACTGTATCTCATGAACCATGACAGTTGAAATTTTCACAGATAATGTATTTCTGTTGCCGCTATTATAAAAAACAAATACTAAAACAAAATAAAATAAATATTTAAGGGAGCTGCAATACAACAAGCGTGATTTGTTTCCATTTTTATCTCGATCTTTATAACTACAACTGGGAGACGCTTGAAATATTTAGTTATATATTCACTTTAAAAGTAAATGAAATTAAAATAAATGAAATATTTAAGGGCGCTCCTATACAACAAACGTGATTTTTAAGGTGCTCTTAAAAATATTATTATTTAGGTTATTAGACTACTTTTATATATACTTTATAATTTTTAGCCAGACTCATGCACAGTACACCCCGGAGATTGCATTCGTGGCTTCGTACTTGCATTTTTGTCAGTTAAAGTTAATTTAGAACATAACTTTATAATCAGTTCAACGAGTTGGTGATCTTTTGTTTTCCATAACACCCTGAATCGCCAATCTAGCCATTAAATTCTTATTCCTGGAATTGCGACCAAAGAAATTCAATATTGATAATTTTACAGTTGACGAAAACCATTATTTAGTATAAAGAGGCTCTTTTAAATACGAAACGTTTCGGAATTCTTCCACCTAGTAGTTACCATGATAGTGACGTGTTTCGGGGGTGTTTCCGAACGGATACGACTTAGGGACCTTCAAGAAAAGAACATACTCCTCCTCCTCCAAGATACCTAAGGCCGGTAACGCAGCTGCAAGACCTAAGGTGCTGTGGCTGTCCATGGGCGGTACTCACTTACCATCAGGTGAGCCTCCTGCTCGTTTGCCCCATTTTTCTATAATTTTTTTTTTATAGAGAATCGGTCGCCTCTTACGACCTGCCTGGCAAAACGGCAGATATTCTTTAAAGGAGCCAAGACCAATAACATATTAACATACAAAAATACAGATATTTTCTTTTCATAATATTAAGTATAGATTTATTTTTCAAAATGGGTTAGGACCAACATGAGCATATCATAATTAAATGAGGCAAATTATTTTTCTTCAATACGAATTAACGAACATGTTAATAATGAAAATCAAAAATGTTTTGATGTAGAAAAAGACAATTTGCTTAGTTCACATTTTAAATTTATTATTCCTTATTAAATAATTATACATTGCTGCGTTTGTTCGAGTCAAATACTTTATTACTTATTACGACTATTTGATTTAGTCCGTTAATTTATTTATATTTCCCTTAATTTTTCTAAAGCTGTATTACCTTTTAAATTTAGTATTGACAGTGATTGTTACAGATGAAATACGAAAATAATTGTTTTTACATTAATGTAAATAACATGTTATTAAAGTTCGAAGTTCTGATATGTTGTGCCTAGTTAACATAAAAAATGATAATTTTTTAAAATCCTTTAACAGGGCGCCAGATCGACATGGAAAATAAATCATGTTATTATTGGTCCAATATACTTATGTATTACGAAATTTCTCAAATTTTATCATGTGTAATATTTTTATAATTAGATATAATTAATTATACAAATATAGTACAAGAGAACAAGTTTTCATTTATAATATGAGGTAAGTATATTACATACTTTTTTAAGTTTACGATAAGAAGTGATTTTAAAGTTTAAGTTGTAAACACTGATAGGTACGTATTCAGCATTAATTTACAATAATAAAATTAGTAAAATAGTATTTATATTTACGTATAATTTTATAGAGGATTTCATTTGTAACATTGATATAAAAAACTCAAGATACACAATCAGTGTCTCAAAAACGTCCTCCAAAAATGAGCGCACAATTTTAAATTGTGCGCTCATTTCAAATAGAATCGCGTCGATCGCGACACTGTCAGTTTTATTTCTTTTTGTACACTGCTTTGTAAAAACAACTATAAAACTTGCGCTTAAGGTTGGATATGCAAAGACATACGTTTTTGCCATATCTATGAAATTAGGGACACTTTTGAGTGTCAGTTTTTTTCGGGACTGTGCATCTTGGGTTTTTTATATCAATGATTTGTAATAATTGTGTCACTTATCCAGAATTATGATTTTAATATATTTTCTCAATATTTTGGTGAGCCTTTTACAGGTATCTTTTTATATACCTAATTTTGCTCGGCTAGTTACCGTATCCCACTACCGTACACCGACCGCATTGTAACCTAATTTAAAATCTTTATAGGCTTTCGTGAATGACGATATTTTGAACAAAAGGAGGTTATCAGTTTGTATGTATGCCATATTGTTGGAATTAGATAATACTTGAGTATAATGATATATTTTGGTGTCCAAGCACATGTACTAAATGTATGTAATGTTAATTTTTGTATATTTCTCCATAAATTTCTCGAGAACTAAAAGTCATATCGAGTTAATTATTTTTGATTTAAATAGGTTAATTCTAACTTAGGAAACAGTTTAAGTTTCGTCAAAATATGGGAGTTTTTGAAATATGGGAGTTGGCAGATATTTGTAATCGGTTTAATTTTTCTAAGCAAATATGTATGTATTTTTATATATGAAATTCATTATATTTCATTCGATATATTAACTAGGCACTGTTGTTAAATTATTTTAATAACTATTTCAGATATATCCTACCTCCGTAGTTACACATTGTACATATGTATTGCCCTTTTTATGTAAAACTTTATGTAACATGAACATAGACGACATCACCTAAAATTACTTAATTGTATAATTAAATATAAATTGTAATATTTAAAAGCTACAAAGTATTAACATAACCATTTGTAGCTTTGTGTATAAGTATAGATAATACATATAAATAAGTTTGTTTCTAGAACATTATTAAAATATTCGACTTCATTGTATTTAATATAGATTTTATGCCAAATGCATGAGATTGAAGAACGCAAAAATAGAAGTAACAAGGTGTGTTTTCAATATATTCTATTATTATATTGTTAAAAATAACGATTAATAACCTACGAAAACTAAAACATGAATTATATTGTTACGAATATTCTAGAAGCGTGTAGAGTCGGAGCGCGCGCGCGCTAATTATCTAGAAATAAAAGAAAGAGATAGCTACTCCTATTGACAAACAAAAGATTGACCTGGGCTATGCCATAATGGACTTTGTGGGATATGGCATAAGGTTGAAAGTAGCGTGTACTAGGATTTATGACTCATAACATGTTTACGATAAGAAGTGATTCATTGTTTCCCGATACATTTAGATTTTTCTGGACTTTACCCTGCCTATAAATACAACGGTGTTGACAAACACAAGGCAGTTTTTATCAAGCGATCGAGAGCGATACATCAAGTGACCAGTGCGAAGCGAGAAGTGTTTTATTGTATAGTGTTCTAAGTTCAGTGATAGTACAGCGAGTGACTAGGATGTAAAGTGTATTTTAGTATTACATTGTGTTGTGTTGTGTAAATACACGGATTTAATATAAATGGTGTTTTCTTACATTTACGAACCCGGAAGGACGTAACAATATCATTACAATTAGTTAAGTAAATTACGAGTTGAATATTGTATTGTTAGCACCTATATATATTTAAATTACTATCAATCATTAATGGCAGGAAAAATAGTTACGTTTTGAAGATTACAATATTATTATGAGTGATTCAGTTATATGAATAATGTTTTTGTATTCTTAATTAATTGCGCCTTAAATTATTTTGAGCTTATAATACAATAATACTATACTTGGCTAATAATTATAAATAGTTAAAAAGCAAAACCAATTAAGGATTTTATGTAGTAAAGGTATAATAGTAAATATCAGTAATTGTGTGCTAGATTCATTCAAAATTAAGATATAAACTATATTAATATGTAAAGCTTAGAACTTCGGATTTATTTTCAATCGACTTTTTAAAAAGTAGAAGGTGAACAATTTGTCGTAATATTTTCATGCGTGTTCACCGATTATTCGAAGAAAACTGAATCGATTTAAAAAAAACTTTTTTGTTTAAAGGGTATACTTTTGTTAGGAGTGTGAGTAGACGTTTTAGTTTATTGAAGATTTGACCCAGGGTTCTGGATATACAGGAAATGGGAATTGGGTTGTTTGCAGTTTTACTATAATTAAATTATTAGGAAAATTATACAAACAGAGGTATACACATACCTCTCTTGGGCATAGTTATTGCCCTATTACGAAGTAGACGTGCAGGAAGCTAAAAATTAAAATACTAGCTGTCGCACACGGAGGGAGTACCTAATGAAAATAATGAGACAAATCTTTCATTTACAGTACAACTATATAGTAAAAAAATACAGTTTTTGTTGTGTGTTGTTTTTGTTTTCATTTTTTAACATGTTCTTTTACACAACCCTTTCCCTGATAATAACGAACACGACAAAAAGAACGATTTACTTTGGGGTATTCATTTTAATTTATAAAAATTAGATATTTGAAAGAGAATTGTGATCAAATTTCGATATCTGTGTCATCAATAGTCAGCCATTCTTTTAGCTCTCTATAGTAAAATGAATTTCCATTTAAAGTGAATTCCATGCATATAGTTTTGGTGAATCCTATTCAATCTTTAAATGATAATATGCTTATATGTTTCAAAAAACAAGAAAAATATAGAATTCATACAAAATTAGAAAGATTTTGAGGAAAAAAAATTATGAGATTACAATAACGAAGTGTCCAGTGTCAAAACCACAAACCACACAAATACCAATAGACACGGTGTTGGACGTAAAATACGTAGGCGCTCATACGAGCCAATGTATGTTAATGTCAAACGCGCGCAGATATGTTATATCGTAAAAAAATAGAAATATGGCACATTTTACTTTTTTATCGCATCGAACAAAAAGTTAAGGCTAAAGGAATACCCCTGGAGTAATTTTATTTCATCAGAGTGCTAAGTGTGAGTTTTTCTTTTCGCATTCGATCGTGAACGCGTTTGGAGTTTACTAGGAATTTGTATGTGATTTGTACAGCGCCACCTAGTGGCGAACGTGAGAAACCAGTTTACCACTAGGTGGCGCTGTACAAATCACATACAAATTCCTAGTAAACTCGAAACGCGCTCACGATCGAATGCGAAAAGAAAAACTCACACTTAGCCACAAAGTACTTTATAAATGCACTTAGCACTCAGTAAGTATTATAACTGTGTTTTTGCAAGTGACAGTTTAACTCGTGGTCAAAACCGATATATTTGTTTCGTTTTGATTATCAGAGTGCTAAGTATGAGTTTTTCTTTTCGCATTCGATCGTGAGCGCGTTTGGAGTTTACTAGGAATTTGTATGTGATGTGTACAGCGCCACCTAGTGGTAAACGTGAGAAACCAGTTTACCACTAGGTGGCGCTGTACGAATCACATACAAATTCCTAGTAAACTCGAAACGCGCTTACGATCGAATGCGAAAAGAAAACTCACACTTAGCACTCTGTTCATTTGATCATCAGTTCATGATCATCATCATGTTGTTATTTCTACATACCTAATATTTAAAAAAAATGATACAACAAAATGAACACGGAATTTACAGTCACAGATATTATCCAAAGGAATTCCGCTCCAGCCGGATTTTTATACAAGATCTCTCATTTTTTCAATCAAATATTTTCAAAATAAAATGGGTACCTACTTATAATAAGTAATAACATTTGTTGTACTTTTCAAAAGTTTCAACTTAATCTTGGTAGTGAAACAAAAATATATTCCTAACGACATTACTTTCACTAAAATTTTGTCATGTAAGTAAAGTTTGAAGATATTTTTCTATTATTTTTTAATACTTATCACAAAAAATGTTATTAACTCTTCGGCCGCACGTACGTGTATCGTCACGAAGAATGTGTGCTGAAGCTTTGTACGTTTTGATACTAAGAAAATATCGCCATAAGATCCGTGGTCATATTAGCAGCAACGATATTTTGCACGAACTATCGTGCAATAATCCAAAATGGCTGAAATAATTTTCAGTAATTAAATACATCTACATCTGCTAACATTTAATTAATCAGATGAATTTTTTGTGATACACTTTTTTGGATCCCATGTGCTTCATTATTATGGAAGAATTCCAGTACCATCTCATCGCTCCACTCCATTTTTATACAGCCACCCGCATACGTCTGAACTGATCGAAAACAACGGCTGAAATGAACAACACTAGTCTGACCACGCAGCAAGGGTTGGATTTAGGTACGTTGAAAAAGATAGTATAAAAAAATTAAAAGGATAGTATTTATAAGAAAATTATAGTACACTTTCATTATTTTTAATTTAGCTTATTATGTAGTCAGTAAAATCAACACCAGGTATGGCAAAATTTTACTCCTCTTCTAAGTTTATCAGTTCTTGAATATTACTTTTAGCTAGATCTTCATTCTTGGCATTTAATCTCATCAACATATCCTCAGTAGGAATAAAATCAGGACAATTCCCACTTTCGCTACCGCTTTTGATAGCGTCACAAGACAATAATGTTATGGCGTCTATGGATTGTGTTGCCACTTTGTTTCGTATTTTAGTCTTGGTAAGGTTTACTTTACTGAACATTCGTTCGCAGTCGGCATTTGCATGTGGAAGTACTAAACAATCTAGGAGAAAACATCGCAAGATCAGAATTCGGTCGGATACACGCACGGTCGAAATATTCATATGACGTAAAACTAAGCATTCGGAAAAAAACTTTAAATTATAGTACTATCCTTAGTTGTGGATAGTATATAGTGAAAAGGGCGAAAATATAGTATAAATACTATAATTATAGTACAAAATCCAACCCTGCACGCAGCGCAATATGCTAGCGTGCTAAAACCCTTCGGTGTACCGCCACCCGTGCGATTATGCACATGCAGCCCGAATGTGCTTAATCGAATCGAATGCGCGACGAGAGACGATAATTGCGCGAAGCTCTGTGACGATAGACGCAAGTGTGGCCCGAGGATAAGGACTACAAAAATTGTGTTTAGGTATTGAGTGATGGTGAGTTATTTAACATTTAAATAACTTTGATTCATTTCAATATAAATTGACAACTATTTCTTTGCATTAGATTTTGAGATTGCATAGACCGTATGTCTATGTGTACGTTCACTTTTTATTGGGCTCAAAAATTGTCTCCTTCAGCTAAATTTACACCGGATTATTCATACGTTTATAATACATTTAATCTGATCTTGATCGTATCATCCCGGACATTTATTTTAAATGAGTTTACAATATGCAAAAACATACTCTAACATATTGTAGGTATAATAGATATATTTACATAGATTAGGACGAATTTGATAAGGCTAGATTGTCTACGCAAAACTAAACTATGATAGCTAAGATATTTAAATGCATGCATTTAGTTACAAGGACAAAGTAGGAATACTTGGAATATAAAGAAGAGCTCTGAAGGCTCAGTGATAATTAACTATGATTAAGAATCTGAATACAATATAACATGAATTATATGTTGCAAGTTATCAGCATTTATCGCTGTTGTTAAAAGCAGTATGCTATAACTCCCACAAGCTGTACAATTTTTTTGCGCAGGAACTATGAGTTATAAGTCGGAATAGATTTGTGTCTGAAATTAAAACATCTCTGGGGCGGGTTTCAGAGTGGGATAAGAAAAATCTTTTACTTTCAACTCCAAGAAGATTCAAACCCGTTTATTATCCATTAAAAAGAATTTCTTTATCAAGACTCTTCCTTAAACTATTCACATTTTTAGTGTCAAAGTAACAATTGATTAGAAGTTAAGCTAGCTTCAAAAATACTCGGGTTACTGATTAATGCTAGTGTTATACCACAAAGATCATTTCAACGGCACAGGACTATTATTCGCATCACGGTTCGCATCTTTGGGTTGAAGCGTTGTAGTATCAATTTCTCTATTTGATGTAATACAACAAAGAGCCGTCTTTAAAGACATTTCTACTTTTATAAGTAGTCTAGAACCTTTTAATCTCCCTGGAGATGATAAATTTCTGCGTGTTTTCCGTTCGTATGGGGCAGTGTCCTTAAGAACTTTTTTAATTAGGTCGGCATTCAAGTTCCGCCATCGCACAACACGCAGTAGTAAGGAATGCCGTTCTCGCCAACCACCATGGTGGTTCGTTACACTTCTTTATATGTAAAGTCAAACTTTAGAACAATTTAAATGGTTTTACAAGTTGCTGTTATATTGGGGTCTTCGAGAGGAATACTCTACGTCATGAGTTGCTTTTTACGTTGCAAATTTTCATCAAATTCAGTTCACTTGCTAATATGCCTGCAGATACAAAAAAGAACTATAATGTTGCCGACTTAATAAAACTGTATTAATTACAGCAGCGTTGCCTATCATTATTTGCATCATATTTATCTTTACAGATCTTACAAACGATAGTTATTAAGGCTCCTAATTCGAGTATAGAAAAACAATCGATTCACCTGATCTAAAAAAATATGCGACGTAGCCGAGTTGAGCAATTGCTACGTAATTTTGCTAGCGATTAGGCATAAACCTATTTCTTATAATGATAAATGATTTAAGTATTCATAATTAAAATATATTATTTTAACTATAATTGAGACATGTAAAATTCGTCAAATTATAACATAATATAACATGTTCAAGATAATAAATAAAAGCCTGCATTTGATAAGCCGATCTAGGAGTTATAAAGATTCACACGTTAAACGATATACATATTTTGCGTGTCACTGAAAAAAACTTATTTTTTTTCATTTGCACTAAAGTATATTTAATGTTTAATGTCTAAATAAAAAAAAAAGGTATTAAGTTTCATTATTGGCCAACTTATGGACAAATTGCGTATTTATATATGATACAAACAAGTTAATTTTCCTGATTAACTGAAAGACTAAAAAAATCGTCCGAATTAGGTTTCAAATCCAGGACTTTATAGGTATCTATAGTAACGCCGATATCGCTAGTTCATTTAGCGGATTAAAAATATAAATTGAATACTTTCCACAATTATTGGAAATATGGTATAAAACATATGTAACTGTCAATAATATCCGACTCATTTTAATAGTTGTGAATCTCTAATATTCTAATAATAAGTAACAATAGAATTATTATAGCACCACACGTCTATTTTTGTCACTATACTATTTTATTTATAAAAAGGAATAATTAGCACTACAAGAATATATAATATTAGATATGAAGAAAGGGATATTCTAGAGATATTAGGAGAAATCTAAGAGATTTTAAAAGAGTTTAATTTACGAAGTTTATAAATATGTATTATTTTTGTGAGGAAACGACAAGAAAAAACACTTGATTAGCTATTAACTGATACTATGTATTATTATTTATTTTTTAATAATGAAGATTCTTATAGGCTGTACAATACGGTTTAATTGTAGCTGTTAACTTTTATCGTAAAATTGAATTTAAATGCTTGTAAATGATACACTTGTATATGTTGTATATTGTAAAATTGTAAGATTGCAAGTAGTCATTTAATAATTTTAGATAATTGTGTGCATCACCGCTAACAAACTTAAAATTTCATAAAATGTACCGTCGCTGTTTTATGTGTAGTCCTACAAAATTTTAACATTTATAATTTAGTTGAAATGTTTTAACTTAAACTTAAAAGTTTAACTAAAATGTTTTAAGTATATTTCTTTACCATTTTTCAAAAGAACACTTGAAAAAGTGATATGCAAAAATACATAGAAAAAACTATTCAAACAATTATAAGACCAGAGAGAGAGAAGGAAAATTACATAGCATTTCAGATTTTAAAAGAGACTTTCAAACAAATGACACATTAGGTACGCTATGCAGTTTTTTAATGAAATAAAATAAAAATAAACGTTTTGAATTAAAAACTGAAGATTGAAGAAATAATAAACCTTGAAATATGAATGAAAGGTAAGCTTGTATTTTTTGTAAACGTTTGAGCCAATTTGACATTTTGCGTTGTAGAAGATTTATCAGAAATGAAATATATTTACAATTATAACACATAATTACTTTATTTAACATTTAAAAGTCGGGCATCTTATGATAAAAACATCATCTACTTCAGACGTCAATTATATAGTTGATGATGATCATTGCTTTCTTGAATCTCTCGTGTTAAACTAAGCATCCTTCCTAAATTTCGGATCTTAATGAGAACCTCTTTTCAGGGAGTTCCCTACCTAATTATAAGTAAAAATAAAACAAGAAGTTAAAGTAAATTAATTTGCAATTTTTCATAAACAGAAAAAATAACAAAGATAAATCTGTATAATTTATACTTTCCACCCTCTGCACTTAGTGAAATTAAATATACAGGTTCTTTTTTAGCCGTGGGATGGAATCAAACTCGTGAAAATTCACGCTAATAAATTTAAATATGTTAAAAAAAATAAGTATTAAATAACCAGAAAAACAGTAACTAAAATATTGTTAAAAGTCTTGTAACTTATGGTTACCATAGTCGTCGTAGTCATTAGGCTAGTCTTCACAATTCACGAATCATCATAAGAATATCAGGAGTAGTTAGGTAGATAATGTAAATGTAATCTACCTCCCTTTTAAGCTAGTGTGAATTGTGATTAATTTCCCCTTTGTATTTTGTACCTGGTTTATTAACATTAGGAAGGACAGGCAAAAATACTTAGGCACTAAATAATAAGAAACGTTTTAAGTGTGTTTCGTTTTAAAAAGAAACTAGTCACTAACAGTCAGAACAAAGTCAATATTTACTTTTGTATTTCTGGCGTAAATGGAATCATCCTTGTCACCATAATTGAACTTGATTAAATAATTATTAACAATATTTTACAATAATTACAATTATTGAACTATTCTTCTGTATTTGGCGATTTGGGATACATAATCATTACGTTACACATAGATCACGCCTCAAGTATTCTTTTAAAAAAATATTCAATGTACAGTTTTGACTTTCCTACGATTTTATTATATGTGTAGATTAGGTCAAAAACCAAAGTCATATATGTTTTATAGATACTTGGGCTCAGAATCGAATGCTGAGTACACTCCTTCAATAGGTCCCACGGCTAAAAAAACTAGTCTGTATATATAAATATATATACAGACTAGTTTTATATATATATATATATATATATATATATATATATATATATATATATATATATATATATATATATATATATATATATATATATATATATATATATATATATTTCAGTAATGTAACGCCTGCTTATAAAAATCATCCTGATCCAAGAGCAGTACAATAAAAAAATATCAAATCAATCCAGCTATAGTATAGCTGCTGCTTAGCTAAATGACAAGTTAAAACAAAATTAATGAAAAACCATTTGACATCCACAATATGAGTTACCGAAATATGATGATAATGACGTCTTCAATTATAATATTAATGATTGAAATATATGGTATTTACTAAAAAAAACTATTTTCTAATTTGCTCACTATCTCAAAATCTTGGTCCAACGTTGCCTTGCTTTGATTATGTATATCTAAACATTAGTTATAGTCAACCGTCGTGGACTTTTAGGTCTATTTACATTGGAACTTGACCCCCTAACATGCACTTGGACCGATGTAGGTGGCAAATCCACAGCTGAGTATAGACTAGCTGCTCTTGATGTTCTTGGAGAAGGTGCTACCCTTAAGTCTACGGCGCTGTGAAGACTTGCAGCGCGTGAGGATCTTGGAGTTCTGTGGCTGTGATCTGAAGGTGTGTTGAGGGCTGGAAGATCGGCTGCTGAACGCGACCTTCTAGGAGGACTCTCGGGTATTAAGGCCATACTACCAACGAAAACGGAATTCTGAAACAAGACATGAGTTTAAGAAATATTCGATAAAAATAGGTTTCAGATTATTGAAGGTAGAAATTAATTAAATGTCTTAGGGTCTTTAGGGTTTCGATGTTAACTAGGGATTCTATTGTTTCGCTATGTCCGTTCATCCATTCGTCCGTCCACAGTCTAACGCAGAGGTCCTTAGTATTAGAAAACTGTAATTTGACATGAATATCTCTGGCTGAGCAATCTGCTCGTCCAAAGTCCGGTTACGCGGTAACGAGCCTCAGGGTCAGCTGTAATAATCATTTCAAAAAAGACATAAATATACTGACTGACTGAATGACTAGTATTCACGGCAAAAGAGTGGTAATACAAAATATTTCCAGGACATCATCTACCTGGATGCCAAGTTTTATCCAAATCCGTTCAGTAGTTTTTGCGTGATTGAGTAACAACATCCATCCATCCATCCATCCAGACATCCAGACATCCATACATCTAAACATCCAAACCTTTGCATTAATAATATTAATATAGATTTCAGTTAACGAGAAATTATTATAACAACAAACCCGAATGCAACCCGATCTATCAAAACATATCCTTTTTTCACATGCAGTCGGGTAAAAATTATATAACCTATCTCACTCACACAAGACGAATCTAATCACACCTTTTTAAAGTATCCATCAAGGGGGCCACAGAGGGTCAAAGAAATATACATATGTACTAGAGATGCCACGAATATTCAGCTACTATTCGGTATTCGGCCGAAAATTAGAAATTATTCGACCGAATACTTTCATGACAAAAAAAACGCACATATAAAAGAAATGATTTACCAAGATACATAACAATAAGTACTTAAAATTCATTAGAGGTAAGCTAAGTAAGCACAAATAAAACATTATTTTCAGCATTCAGCAGCAAGCATTTTTCGATGAGTATTATTTTTTAGACAGTAGATTTTTTTTAGAAGAGTTAGACAGTATTTTTAATAAGTCTACGTTTAAAAGACTTGAGTGCGTTTAGGCTATAGAGTTTGCTAAACAAATACGCACATACATAAACTCAAAAAACATAACCCACCTTCTAGCATAGTCTGGTATAAAAGAGCACTTTCGAATAAAATTACCAACCTGTCTCCCACGTGGTCCCAGGTATCCACATGGTTGATAGGCAGGAAATGCTGTACCACAGTCGTAGGAAATACAGCCACGGGAAAGTGATGCACGATGCTGTATAAAAATAAATTTTATGTCTATATTAATGTTACAAGCGAAAGATTGGATGTTTGGATGGATGGATGTTTGTTACTCAATCACGCAATAACTACTAAACGGATTTGAATGAAATTTGGTACACAAGTAGATGATGACCTGGAATAGCACATAGGCTTTTTATCCCGGAATAATTCCGGGAATAATTCCCGGAATATCCCACGGGATTCGCCAAAAATTTTATAATGTAGAGGGCGGCACGTCGCAGCTATTCTATATTTTCCGTAGTCAGCATTTTGTGAAATTCCATTTTACGCAAATTATTGTTACGCAATTGAATAACTAATAATAAGCATATTTGTAGTTTAACTTCACTTCCCAACATATTTTGTTATATTGCTCAACCATTTCACTTCTTAAGCATCTTCAAAAATCAGGAAATTAAGTATATTATATCCTGAAGATGCTCAAAAGCAAGGTTTATAACGTTATAATATTGATACGTTTGCGGCGTCGTGATTGGTTATGGTATATGATAATATGACGGTGTCTTCTAGCGCTAGTTAGCGAACCAATCATGAAACAGCATGAAACTCGGCGAACCAATCACGAAACAGCAAACATATCGAAATTATAACGTTTTAAATCCTTGTTAAAAAGTGAAACCGGTTGTATGATATACTAAAAATATGTTGTGAGGTGGAATAAAAATACAAGTGTCAATTATGTAATAAAATAAATTTTAAGTATTTAATACCTAATTGTACTCAATTGTTTACCGCCCTGTCGCGTTGGTCGAGTGGTTAGCGACTGTTACTACAGTCAGTGAGGATTAGTTCGATTTGCGTCAGGAACAGGCATAGACGTGGTGAGCATAGCTGTTTGGATTTCTGGGTTTGGGTGTTTGGTACATATATTTTCACTATGTATAGTATAATAATATGTATACTATTTATTAATATCAATCAAAAAATTAAAAAAAAATAACTATTTACCTTAGTATTAATATTTAATGAAATACACAAAAAACCTTTCTTTTTTAAATTATAAAACTGAACAGTTTGTTCGTTTGGTTGAACGCGCTAGTCTCTGGATGTGCCGGTCAAAATATTTTTTTTTAAAATTTGATATAATAATTGTCTTTCTGCTAAATACGTCGTAAAATGCGCAATATTGGCCAAATGTGTCACTACCATTGTGATTACTGGGTAGAGTCCTACACCGCTTCGTTAATTTATTCCTGGCGCAAGAGCGTCAATGTTAACATTAGGCTCAGGCTTAGGCTTCTCTGGGTGACGCGTATCCGAAATGTCAAATTTTTATGAGTTTAGCTGATAAATGCAGGATGAATTTGACCAATGGCATTGGTTATGTTAGCTTTGATGGTTGCTCTAGTTTCTAGCTTATTCGCATAGACCTGCTATTATAGAAAACCCCGTAAGAAAAAGTCTAATGGGGTCAAATCGCACGATCTCGGTGACCACTTCACATCACCTCCACGTGAGATGACCATGCCCTTAAATCGCGCGTACACAATTTCCAATGTGGTTTGAGCTGTGTGGCACGTAGCACCATCCTGTTGAAACCAGATATCGTTGGAGTCAATATCATCAGCCCTGTTAAACACTCGTATATAAAAAAATCGACTTACATGTGGTGGAATAGACACCGTGTCTGTGAGTGCACAGCTTTGCCGATGTTGTTGTTGGAACTTTGGTTGATAAGGCTCTAACATCCTAGAAGAAATATGTACCATTTAGTGTAAATATTTCCATGTTAGTCTCATTTAAAGAAAAGGCTATTTGATTTTTGACCAGGCAGTTAGTCAAAGGCAACCAATTGGCTAAACGTATCGCTAACATGACAAATAGGTGGTAAAGTTCTGCATTGCCGGCATTGTTTCACCTCCTTGTCTGTTTCTGCCGCCCGCGCTTTCGCAATAGCTTCAGTACTTAATATTGTATTTTGTTTTGAGAAGCAAGGTTTTTTTATATGGTAAGATAACAAACCAGCCGATGGCTCTCCTGATAAAACGACATAAACATCGCCTGTAGACACTAAAGATGTCAATGATGCTTGAACCAGAACACGACAGTAACAATCACTGCTATTGCGGCAGGAACAGTCAAAGTGGTGGTACCAGACCCGGGAGAAACAGTGAATAACTCTACCACCTAGTAGCCACGATGGTATCTATCATATAGCCAATCTTTCGCCTCTTACGAACTAGCCTGGCAAATCGTGTATTCTTCAAAGGGGGCCCGGACCAATACGGCCGATAAACTCAAGAAAACTGCCATTTCTTTCAAACCATAATGCCACACTTCGGCAATATACCATTACTATTTTTAATGTCTATAACCCTTCGGCCGTACCTGCGTGTATCGTCATTAGTCAAGATATTAGTGCGCTAAAACCCACCAACCGCACGAAAAGGCACACCGCACGCAATCCGAATGTTTACGACGATAGCCGGTCACATCTGCATGTATCGCGTCATTGCGCGAAGCTTTGTGACGATAGATGCAAGTGCTTGTGTATCGGGATACCCATCATTTTATTTATTTTTCTATACATCTATACATATAAATAAAATTGCTTGTGATTTAAAAATAACTAGTTTTTTTTTCAAGTGCAGTCTGTTATTTTTACGATACTAATAGTTAAAATAATCATTATTAAAGTATCTGTCTATCTTTTGTTCTGTTCGTACGGAATAGCTGGACCGATTTTGATGGAAATTTCATAATGGAGGAGTTTATAAGGCAAAACTTAGGCTACTTTTTACCCGAGTGCCCAAAAGGAAATAATAATTTTGGATTACGCGAACGAAGTTGCGAGTCATAGCTAGTATATAATATGAAAAAATCTAATTTTATTAAAAAAACTTCACTAAACCTTAACTGTAATTATGGGTAAGTGACACTACTGTCACTTATTTTTTCATTTATTTTTATTTCTTTATTGTAAATTTCGCCGCCGCCGTGTTGGTCCCGGCCTCATTTGAAGAATAGGCCAACTGCCGTTCTGCCAGGCAGGTCGGAAAAAACGACCGATTGGCTATCGAGTCACTACCATCGTGGCTACTAGGTGGTAGAGTTCTGCATTGTCTCGCCCGGGTCTGGTACAACCGCCTTACCTATTCCTGCCGCAATAGCGTCAGTGCTTGTCACTGTCGTGTTCCGGTTTGAAGGGTAAGGTAACCGGTAAACTTATGCATGTGGCATTAGATCTCGCCACAAGATAGCAACGCACCATTAACATCTTTGGTGTCTATAGGCGATGGTTGATTCTTTCCATCAGGAGACCCATCTGCTTGTTTGCTATCTTATGATATATAAAATAAAATACATCTGCTTATTTGCTATCTTATGATATAAAAAAGATGAAATAGAGGACATAGTACTTTATATTTTAAAAAAATGATGTGGTGTCGCGGGACACCAGGTAGGAACGAACTTCCTTCGGCTAAACGGCACTACTCGCTTGTGTACGCGACTGTCGCGCATGCGCACGTCTCATTTAACGCTTTTATTCCACGCATTTTTCTTACGGTTTTACTATCACATTTTTTTCAGTTCGGTCGCGCAGCAAAATCCCTATCCCCTTCAAGCCTGCCGTAAGGAACTTCGTTCCAAAAGGAACTTAGTTCCAATAAATTTTCAAATAAATTTAAATATAATTTTTTATTTAAATTTATTGAAATGTTGAGGAATAATTCGGCGAGATGATAGAATATATTCATAGTACTTTATATTTAAAATATCATCTTTTTAATGCCAGTATTCGCAAATAAACCAAGAGTTGTCATGTTTATTGTGATTGTTAACAAGAAAAATACTGGGCATCAAAACACCTTGAAGTCGTGATGGTAGGAGGCCATCCATAAATTACGTCACACGTTAAGGGGGAGGGAGGGGGTCGACGAAGTGTGACATTGTATGACAAGGGGTAGGGAGTGTCCCAAGTTTATACCTGTATAGATAAAAAATAGTCCAAAGAGAACATTTTTCCAATGAAAAATTGTAAAATATGTGACATCATACTAGGTATGGGGGGGGGGGGAGTCTCACAAATGTGATCAGCTGTGATAAGGACGTAGGAGGGGTCAAAAAATCATGAAATTCATGTGACGTAACTTATGGATGACCCCTAGTGTACACGTATAGTCGTCAATTTTTACGTAGAGGGGCCCGAACCAATACGGGGGACTTGTCAAAGAAAAGAGAATATCAATCGCCCTTAAGTAATTTTCACTTTTTTACAATAGTCCCATAAAAAATGTACCGATATAATGAGTATCAATACTTACTTGAAGAGACTCATATACGTAATATCGTAAAATATTATAAATACTACTTAAATGAGTAGGTATCGATATCTTATTAGTAGGTATCGAACATCCCTAGTAAGATATCAAAAGATAAAAGAAGGCTTAGCTACTTACTTTATATTTTACTAGCTGACCCGGCAAACGTTGTTCTGCCTTTTTAACTACTCTTATTTTTTTCTATATGTTCTCACCTTTTAAACCTTCCCTAGACTTCAACAATTAATTCAAATTCAAAATTAGCCAAATCGGTTCAGCCATTCACGAATTTTAGCGAGACTAACGAACTGCAATTGATTTTTATATATATAGATATATTTTATTTTTTTACATAGCTGGAAAAAGTCAGTAAAATTTCAAAGGATAAAAGAAGATATAACTATTTTAAATAGCACTATATTTTTAAATAGCAAAATGTCAGTGTTATATCAGAAGAAAAAGAAGGTTTAATTATTTCAAATAGCACTGTATGTTTTTAATAGCTAAGTAAAGTCAGCATGATGACATCAGAAGCGCAAATTGTATTTAGAAAGAATTGCCAATAAAGGTAGTGAGGAAGCTAAGCGATAAAATTTTATGTGTCACATAAAATGCTTCTGATGCTTTTTCTTTTATTGTCAAACATTAATATTGCGTTTATTAGTAGCTAATGTGTATTTATTGTTGAAAATATTTTTCTTTTGGTGTGTTAGGACAAATTATTTTACGACTAGAGCGCAGAAAATCTACGTCATAAATCAGCGTACGCACAGCAACACAACTTGCAGCATGAAGTGAGACAGTATATATCAGAATGTATCTAATCTCATTACAATAATAATGAAGCCCGGGTCTTCAAAATATTCAGATATTTCATAATATGCTTTTTTTAATTGGTTACAATTTGATACATACATTTTTAAATTCGTTTGTTGTAGAATTTATAAAAGCTTGCAAAAACTTAGAGCGTATAGGCACATAATACTCAAGACTACCAGAAGTCAAAGTACGTGAAAGTAATATTCGAGCAACGCACACATAGACACCTCTCACACACGCGACATCCCGGAATGGTTCGGAACAAACAGTAAAATACATTGACTTCTGTTAGTCTCCAGTATTCTGTGGTATAACCCGTAAAAAACAATGGTAGCAGTCGTTATAATTCATGCTTTATTTTTAATAGCTTACGGTTGGACGTTCGAGTAATTTTATGAGAGAAAACCATTGCCAGTGAAATTCCATACGTGATTTCATTCATTCGTGATTATAATTTCTTTAGTTTCATTTCATCCGATGAAAATGAATTAAAAGTAGAAATTTTTCCATGTCTAGTTTGTATGTATGCAGATTAGTAACAAAAATTTAGTTCATATTACCGAAAGAGAATCTATATCTATACATATAATAAAATCGTAGGAAAGTCAAAACTGTACATTGAATATTTTTTTAAAAGCATACTTGAAGCGTGATCTACCATCGCTATCAAAGCCAAAAATATAGTTTTAGAATTTTTGTCTGTTTATCTGTCTGTCTGTATGTATGTATGTCCGGGATAAACTGAAAAAGTACTGCATGGATTTACTACAAATTTGCATGAATGTCACTCATAGGTCGAGTCAACACATAGGCTACATATTATCACGCTATCACCTACAGAGGAGGAGCTGTGCGGAGTAAACGTAGTCCGCGCGGCGAGTCGTGGTCAACAGCTAGTATCTATACATATTATAATAAAATCGTAGGAAAGTCAAAACTGTACATTGAATATTTTTTTAAAAGAATAATTGGGGCGTGATCTACAATCGATATCGAAGCCAAAAATATAGTTTTTAGAATTTTTGTCTGTTTGTCTGTTTATCTGTTTGTCTGTTTGTCTGTGTGTATGTCCGGGGTAAACTCAAAAAGTACTGCATGGATTTACTTCAAATTTTGCATGAATATTACTAATAGGTCGGGTCAACATATAGGCTACATATTATCACGCTATCACCTACAGAGGAGGAGCTGTGCGGAGTAAACGTAGTCCGCGCGGCGAGTCGTGGTCAACAGCTAGTATCTATACATATAATAAAATCGTAGGAAAGTCAAAACTGTACATTGAATATTTTTTTAAAAGAATAATTGGGGCGTGATCTACAATCGATATCGAAGCCAAAAATATAGTTTTTAGAATTTTTGTCTGTTTGTCTGTTTGTCTGTTTATCTGTTTGTCTGTTTGTCTGTGTGTATGTCCGGGGTAAACTCAAAAAGTACTGCATGGATTTACTTCAAATTTTGCATGAATATTACTAATAGGTCGGGTCAACATATAGGCTACATATTATCACGCTAACACCTACGGGGGAGGTGCTGTGCGGAGTGAACGAAGTCCGCGCGGACGAAGTCGCTGGCAACAGCTAGTATTATATAAACGGTATTTTAAAAGGCTGCGATATCCCAATTTCGTAACAGAATCAAGTAATTTTCCCCTAATTTATGCAAATATTAAAAAAAAAACCGCCAGTACCCATTTAATAATAATAGTAGGAGAGCCCAAGAGGGAAATTTGGTATTTACTCGAGCGCGTCAGATTAACATAGGAGGGGGTACCTCGCATACTGTTAAGGCTCTTCACCAAATATAAGCCATTTCTATAGAGGGGGGTAACTACGGCAGAAAAAAATAAAAAATGATGTGGTGTCGCGGGACACCAGGTAGGAACGAACTTCCTTCGGCTAAACGGCACTACCTCGCTTGTGTACGCGACTGTCGCGCCTGCGCACGTCTCATTTAACGCTTTTATTCCACGCATTTTTCTTACGGTTTTACTATCACATTTTTTTCAGTTCGGTCGCGCAGCAAAATCCCTATCCCCTCCAAGCCTGCCGTAAGGAACTTCGTTCCAAAAACAAAATTAAGATAACTTCGGCTTGTAGAAATTCTCAGATTATACTTTTTTCGTAATTATTACATCATTTCCTTTATAATAAAAGAAAATTCAGATGCGCACGAGAATATCAAGACAACATTTTCTTTGCAACTTTGTGACCCTCCCACTCCCTTACGCGCTTGAGTGTTTCCATGTCACTAATATTTTTAAAACATTTTTTTTATCTGTAGTATTTTTCCTCAAAATTGAAATGAAAATCATTATATAACCTTTCATTTTTCCTATAATTTAGTTTACAAAATGCAATAGGTCCCTACGACGCTCAAGTAACTACCCATTTAGTATCTTTGGCTCCCCTACTATAACATATTTTTGATCGCAACGTTTGATTTTTCCCCCATTTCCTCCCCCGTGTTGGTTCCGGGCTTTTATGCAAAGGTGAAGAATAGGCCAACTGTCGTTTAGCCAGGGAGGTCGTAAAAGGCGACCGATTGGCTATGCGAGGCACTGTCATCGTGGCTACGAGGTGGTAGAGTTCTGCATTGTTCCTGTCGCAAAAGTGTTAGTGCTAGTCATACTGACGTCATCGTGAAAATAGTCGGATCACGTTCCTAGGACCTTAAAACGTGGAGATCTGGTGAAAATCCAGTTTTCGAAAATCGGGGCAAAATCAGTATCTTCCTTAACTACATACGTGGCGGAAAGTTAAAAAGTTTGTTCCTGGGAACACTGCCTAGTAAATCTTACGGCTCTATAATACTAGAACGGTGTTAAGGGGACACTGGGCCGTGTGAAATTAAAAATGAGATAGCTTACTTATGTTGATACTGCGAAATATACAATATATTTCAGTTACTTTCACAGCATCATGCCTGAAGGAGTTCTTTTCCAGGGAAATTCTACTACAATAAATACTATATTTATGTTACAAAAGAGAGCAGTAAGGGTAATTTACGATCTTGGCCGAATTGCTAGAGATAGATCTAGAAAATCTTAGGACATTTAGTTTTCATTTATTTTTTATTTATTTCTTAACTTTATTGTACACCAAAAACATACATTTTCGTACAAAAGGCGAACTTAATGCCTATTGGCATTATCCACCAGTCAACCTTTGGGCCAACAGAATGAAGGTGTGAAGGTGCCATTGAACTTTATATATTTTATTATTATCATCATACACATACATACATATTTAAATATTCATACACATATATAGACAGATACACATACATACATAAGCACATGCATATACATACATATACAAATATATAAAATCATGTCAAATTTGCATATACTAGATTATAATACTTCAGTTATTGGAATTAAAAATAGAATAGAATTATTTGCGATTCAGCATGTGAGCTTTAAGTGTTTTTCTTAATTGTTAAAATATTTTGTCAATATTGTATATTTTACTTTGTTACTTTTTAGTTTATAAATTGCTTTCTTAGTTACTAAATATCGTTATAATTAAAAAAAGTAAATAACAGAAGAAAGTTTTTTGAGTTTATCCATTACAAACTTAAAAATAAATCAAATGAAATAGCATTTTTATTTTATATTAGCTGCCCGCCCCGACTTTGCACGGGTGGTGAACCTAATATGTAAAAAAAAACAGTACAACCATGTTAAATAAATAGAATTCAAATTAAATTATCCGATCATTCTTTATTGAAGATACCCTTCTGACTCATTCACTCAGTCATTTTTATATTATATTTTTTTAAGATTTTCTCTTACGGTTTTTACATATTTCCTTTTCAAACTTTTCCTGAAATTAACGAACATAAAAAAAAAAATCTGTAAACTATTAACCCTGCAGGCAATCCTTGAATCTTCCCGCTAAATTAAGGTATTTTAAGCTCAAAGGAGTAAAAGCTTAGATTTTTTTCATTTCAAACATCCATTTTGTTAAAAATGACAAATTTTGAAATGCAGTATATTTTGGAAACGATGAACGATTTTGATCTTTCTAATGGCATTCAACTCAATTTTTGAGATATTTATGATATTACGATAGAAAATTTTGAAGAAATGTGTTTTGAAGAAACATTTTTTTTCAAAAATTTTCGTCATTGATAAATCTAAAAAAATTGACCGACTTTGATCCAATTAACGGTATTTGACGCAGAAAGCTGATAAGATTTTTAAGTCAATCGGTGTATTAGTATGAAAGTTATTTCAAAATGTTAAGAAAGTTTGCTAAAAACAACGTAACTTTAATATGAATTTGAAAAGCTGTTACTTTTGAAAATAAGATTCAATTTCGGTTTTTGAAATGGCATTTGACAAAAAACCTTTTTTCGAAATTTTTCGTCAACGATTAATTCCGAAAGAATTAACCGATTTTCATGCAATTTATGCATATGACGTAGTTTGTTAAGGAATAGAGCTAATAAGATTTTTTTATAGAGAATTCTAAAAATATCCTGGGCTAACTTGGTTAAAATTTTCACGTTTCGATCGGTTAAACCGTTTAAAAGTTATGAGATGTTTACATATACACATATAAACACACATACAAACACACATACAAACACACATACATACATATATCATCATCATCATCATCATCGCGAAAACCTCAAAAAGTGGAGATCTGGTGTTAATTGGTTTATCGAAAATCAGGGCAAAATCAGTAAAACTACCTTATCTACATACGGAGGGGGAAGTTAAAAAAGAATTTTTATATTGGTGCATTTATTCTAAGTTACGCGATTTTTATTTATATAGATTTATATAGAAGACATGCAGGCACACTCGATTATTATCGATTATCGACTATTATCGATGTCAAAACCTAAATATAATACGAAATGATTACGAATATACTACTAAACACATTTCAAGACTTTCGGAATGCAATAGTTACCAGGTAAAGAGTATTCATTTAATGGAAACTATAAATTGTGAACAAATAAATTATGATAAATTCAAAAAATATAATGAAACAACCTTTGTTTGGAAGACAAACAAAGTGTGCGGTCGTCAGTGGAGGGGACTCCTGTCAGGAACGAAGTGTCTTACGTTTTTTCTTCAACTCCAAATGTAATTCGAAATGAAATTTGTATATTTCAATTCCTATTTTATACTAGCTGAGCCCGCGACTTCGTCCGCGTAGAAAATTTATTAAAAAAGAAGCCTAAGTTACTCCCTATCACATCTGCTATCTGCCGATGAATGACCCGTCAAAATCGGTGCAACCGATCCAAACATTAGCCGGAACAAACAGACAGACAAACAAAAATTTTAAAAAGTGTTCTTTTGGTATATGTACCGTAAATACATCCACATGCATTTAGTAAAAAACTGTTATTTTAGTATTACAAACAGACACTCCAATATTATTTATTTGTATGGACGAAAAAAAGTAGCCCACGTTACTTCATATCACATCAGCTTTCTGCCAGTGAAAGTTCCGTCAAAATCGGTCCAGCCGTTCCAGAGATTAGCCGGAACAAATAGACACATAGACAGACAAAAATTGTAAAAAATGTTATTTTGGTATGTGGAACATGTATACATCCATATGCATTTAGTAAAAAGCAGTTATTATTTGTATAGACGAAAAAAGTAGCCTAAGTTACTCCCTATCACATCAGCTATGTTATAGTGAAAGTCCGTCAAAATCGGTCCAGGCGTTTTTAAGATATTAGCCGGAACAAACAGAAAGACAGACAGAAAGACAAAAAATGTAAAAAATGTTATTTTGGTATATGTACCGTGTATACATCCATGTGCCAAATGCACATGGATGTATACAAAAAACCGGTTCTTTTAATATTGTTATATTAACAATATTAAAAGAAACACTTAACAAACACTTCAACTTTATTTATTTGTATAGGTTACAAACAGACACTCCAATTTTATTTATTTGTGTAGATGAAAGAAAGTGGCCCAAGTTACTTCCTATCACATCAGCTATCTGCCTGTGAAGGTTCCGTCAAAATCGGTCCAGCCGTTCCAGAGATTAGCCGGAACAAACAGACAGACAGACAAACAGACAAAAATTCTAAAAAATATATTTTTGGCTTCGATATCGATTGTAGATCACGCCCCAAATATTCTTTTAAAGAAATATTCAATGTACAGTTTTGAATTTCCTACGCTAACTATGCCAAATTTTATATTCCACCAGTAGCGTAATTGTCTTAAAACGAGGTATGAAGTTTTTCCTTCACGTATTAATATACCTATAGATTATAAAAATGTGAATTTTGTTTGTACCTAATGGATAAAGACAAAAACCACTGGACCGATTTAAAAAAAATATTTTCTTTTATCAATACAAAGCCACGTTATCACTGGCCTACTTAGTAGTTTTAGCCGACTGAGTTAAATGAAGTATGTGGGTGAGTGGGTGTAATATTTAAAAAATTCTTAGGTTTTCCCCGCGAAATATTTTTACAAGACGAACATTGGCGTTCAACCAATTATAAAACAGTACTCTCTCTCTGCCCCTCTCCCCCCTCTCTCTGCCCCCTTTTCCCATTTCCCCTTTGTCTCCCCATCTCTCTTCCCCTCTCTATGCCCCTTCCCTCTCTCTTTCCCTCTCTCACTCTACCTCATCCCCCTCTCCCTCAATATTTTCCCTCCCTCCTATCCTCTCCTTATCTCTCCCTCCCCCCTCTCTTCATCCCCTCCCTTAAACAATTTTCTCTCTCTCTCCCTCTGTCTCCATCCCCTCTCTTACTCCATCTTACTTCTCTTGTTCTTCTTTTTCTTACTTTTCCCCTCTCTCTTTCTTTTTCTCACTCGCCCTCTCTTTCGCGCTTCCTTCCCTCTCTTTTACACGCATTTACTGCAGCTTCCATTTTTTAAAAACTAAATTGTTATATAACTTTAAAAACAACGAAGAAAAATATCGACATGCGGGATTTGAACCTGCGACCATATCCCTAAAGCCGAGACGCTCTTCCACTCAGCTAGTGTCAACAGGCTCGACGTGGCGAAATTCTTCTTTGCTATATGATCGATTACGTCGATTGTACTGATCGCTAGGTATACATACGTATAACTAGTTAAATGAGTTCACCGTTACAGATGAAATTCACATTTATAATTTTGATCAGTACCTCAGTTTAGGCCTTAAAAAAGCGATAAATTATTTTTAGGAAACGGATTAAGGTTTTATGACAAATTTCCTACCGTAATAATTGATCTCCTGGATAAGAAATTCTACAAACTAGTAAAATCGAAGCTTATTCAAAGAGCATATTTACAAAATTAGTGACTACATCGATGACAAAGATGTTTGGCAATAATTATGTTTTTTGAGACTGCGACCAAAACTTATACATCTTTGGCAAGTTTTAATGATTTTTTTGACATATTCTTATTGTATAATTTATTGATATTATTTTTGACCAAGGAAGTTACATTCTACCCGGAATGTTCACACGCGCTTCAAAATCGTTCCGAAGAGTACTACGACATGGGTGGAGTGTGTCTCTTTCTACTAAATAAAGCGCCAATCGCCATGTATAAGTGCGGCCATGCGTAGTTTACAAATTACTACTAAGTAATTCTACTAATTTGAGAAACAGTTTTTTGCATTGCATAAGTAATTACGTAATAATTAAAATAAGCACATTTTAGAACTCACTGTGTTAATTACAATACATTTCATGCTAATGTATTTATCGACGTGTATGAAGAAAAGAGATTTAACGATTACCGAACATATAAAAATCTACCATCAGATAGTTTTATTTACACTGGCAATTGCAAGAAAGGGACAACATCCACTCTTGTCGTTGTCTTGCTCAGAACGTTTTTCCCCCGTGATAAGTAAGAAACAAATGTCAACTTTATTAATAACGAAATAAAGTACATTTTTATTTTTCAAATATTGCTTCGTAATAATTCCAGTTATCGTATATATAAGTTCCTTGGTTTTGACATATTTAAATTTACGATTAATTTATCTTTGACATGTATATGCTATAGGTATATGATTTCTGTGTGTATATGGCATTCAATAAGTGATACAAATGTATCCCATTTTGAATAAAAAATATTGATATTGATATATTACGAACTGCCTGGCAGAACGGCAGATGGTTTATTTTTCAAAGGGAGCGCAGACCAACACCGTGGAATAACTACACTAGTTCAGCACAAAAAATCACCGAAATTGCAATGGTAAAAATTGAAACTATACCATCGTAATAGCGTTTACAATTTGCATTAGACTGAAACCGAAGCTATGATAATCTATACATATAATAAAATCGTAGGAAAGTTGAAACTGTACATTGAATATTTTTTTAAAAGAATACTTGGGGGGGGGGGTGATCTACAATCGATATCGAAGCCAAAAATATAGTTTTTAGAAATTTTGTCTGTTTGTTTATTTGTCTGTAGGTATGTCCAGGGTAAACTCAAAAAGTACTGGATGGATTTCCTTCAAATTTTGCATGAATATTACTAACAGGTCGGGTCAACATATAGGCTACATATTCAAGAGCGCCTGTAAGAACTTTTCCAAGTACATTTTTTATGTTGTTGGACTGCAAAGCCTTCTAAGTTGTGTTAGTTTTCCTTTTTACTTCATTATATTTACTACTACCCTAAATTAATTCCAACCCCTAAAATCAACCGTTTAGCTGGTAGAGAGGAGGGAAGCACTTGACAATAAAAAATACCATTCTAAATCTTAATAACTGATATATTAAGATTTAGAATGCTATTTTTTGTTTGACGAGTCCCTTAATCGGAAAATTGACAAACCTACAATATTTTTTAAAAATCTTTCCAAAAATAATACCCCAGATCGTGAAATATACCTACGGGAAAAAATTAACATCTCCACTTTATATGAATAGGAGTTACCCTAAAAAATATTTTTCGAGATATTATGTTACCTCTTTAGTGCTGTAACTAATATTTATATTCATGCCAAATTACAGCTTTCTAGTACTAAGGATCTTTGCGCTACACTGCGAACGGACGGACGGACAGAAGGACTTAGCGATATTATATGGGTTCCTAGTTTGCTTCGGAACCCTAAAACACGTGTGTGTGTACTTATGTTCGCATGTTAGAAGTTATATTTAGCTAATCCACAACTCTTTGTTGGCAGTCGGTGTGTGCACCCATCATGATATCAGATAACTTCATAATATTGTTGGCTGCCGGAATGGACGCGCATCTTATTATCAGCTAGATGTGTGTAACTCCGGAGGTCTGAATCAAAGGTACTGATGATGGGGCCGGATACGATAAGTTTATTTATTCCTTCAATCCTTATCGTCTCCGCGGAATTATTTATTCCAGTCAGAATGGTGAGCGACTGAGCGTACTGCGATTGGAATGAGAGAGTAAGTGATATTCCGAATTGTGGATAATGTCTACACTTTTCTGGTGAGATGCGACAAGCGATAATCAACATAAAAAACTACTTACATAGTACTATGGAATTGGTGTCAGCGAGAAAACTATAAAGGGAAACGTAGATTTAAAGATACGATCACAGAATATGATACGCTGCAAAATAAAAGGACGAACTGAGCCAAAGGAATAAAGGAATAAATAAGGTGAATCATATCCGTGCCTGGAGCTGGAATAAGTGAATAAATTCACACCGAGAAATAAAGATTACCCACCGCTAATATCAGCAAACTCCATGTTGTTGGCTGCCGGTGTACGCGTGCATCGAATATAAGCTAACTTCATCAATAAATTCACACCGAGAAATAAAGATTACCCACCGCTAATATCAGCAAACTTCATGTTGTTGGCTGCCGGTGTACGCGTGCATCGAATATAAGCTAACTTCATCAATAAATTCACACCGAGAAATAAAGATTACCCACCGCTAATATCAGGAAACTTCATGTTGTTGGGTGCCGGTGTACGCGTGCATCGAATATAAGCTATTTTCATCAATAAATTCACACCGAGAAATAAAGATTACCCACCGCTAATATCAGCAAACTTCATGTTGTTGGCTGCCGGTGTACGCGTGCATCGAATATAAGCTAACTTCATCAATAAATTCACACCGAGAAATAAAGATTACCCACCGCTAATATCAGCAAACTTCATGTTGTTGGCTGCCGGTGTACGCGTGCATCGAATATAAGCTATTTTCATCAATAAATTCACATCGAGAAATAAAGATTACCCACCGCTAATATCAGCAAACTTCATGTTGTTGGCTGCCGGTGTACGCGTGCATCGAATATAAGCTAACTTCATCATGTCATTTTTTGTTTCTCAGCTATTGAGTGTGGGCGCCAATTGTATAAAATTTTACTCCAGTTATTTTTTCCAAACGCTCAAAAGAAATATAACTTCAAAGCATCATTAATTCTCTTATATTTTGTTCAGGCTGTGTTTGAAGATGTTGTTAGTGTTATTAACATTCGCTTGATCATGTGCGTTTACAATGCTAAAATAATTTTATAATTAAAAATATACAATAGAGATTTACTGCGCTTTAAATATTCCATATCTTATGAATATTTGATAGAGACAGATTTGTGTGGAACGTTTTGTTTTAGTATTTTATTTAATACACTTTACCCGACGGTGCTAGAAAGAGCCATATGCTCGAAAAACATAATCCTCTTTTTAGCTAGCTAGCTAGCTAGCTATGTAAGAGTATGTAGGTACGTAAGTATACTTATTTGGCTCGCTCTATAGTCTAAACGACTTGATAGATTTAAGCTTAGGAGATGTCATTAGATTCGGCTTAATCGTAAGAGTGACTATACGGGGTGACTGGTTAAAGAATGTAAATATTGAAGGAAAATAAATAAATTAATGTTCAGTACTCGATTCTATAATCGAATATAATACATATTTTAATCTAAGTATTTAAATTTTGACCTATTTATCCAATAAAACTGTTTTAGTATGGACACGCGCGCATAGATTTCGAACTTCATTGTTTCCAAACGGTGATTGGATGCCGCGGCACGTGTCATTGAAATCCGCGCCTAGTGTCCGCGCGTTCACATTAATTTTTGAATATTACTACACTAATTTCGTTGAGACTTACTGGATAGTTAAGCAATATGCTCTTTTTATTATATTTTTATTGATTGCATATAACCATGAACTACCTACCGTGTACTTCAGTATGTACTTTGTATAGACTTTTAATAATTAACGAGTATATATCCTAGGTACGTATGAATGTTACCCTACTAAGCCAAAAGGGGTTTTTCGGATCAGTAATATTTTTAGGGTCTCGAAGTCAACTAAACCCTTTAAATATCGACCTGTCCGTCCGTTCGTCCGCAACCTAGCTCAGAGGTTTTTTGTACTAGAAAAGTGTAATTTAGTTCAAATATACACATTAGTTACGCCGACAAAGTGTAGAAATAAAATCATGAAAAATATTTTTAGGGTACCTCCTGTATACGTATAGTGGGGATATTTATTTATTTCTCGCTTACTCCAAAGTGTAGGGTACTGTTGGATTAGTATTTAAAATATTATAGGTTTTTAGTAAGTACCAGTTTTTCGTTAAGGGATACGTTTTTTAAGATTTTAAAGCTTTACAATGCAAATTTGTGTTAGAATCAGTGTGTATCCCCCTGCCAGCTAAACGGTTGATTTGGTGAAAAGAGTCACGGTAAAAATCACACAATAATGAATTAATAAGGAAAACTATCACGGCCAAGTAGACTTGACAAATTTACGAGCAATAGTCGATCAACTTATGTACTGAGAGTTTTTTACAGGCAGTGCCTCTCTAGTGCGGATATATCCGTTATTGACGTTAAATAGGTAAAAAGTTGATGGAAAATAGGTATGAAAAAAAAACCCTGTTCTCAGTTCTCATTATTGTGATGGGCGACTACGGAACCTCCTACATTGCGCGTGGGTCGATTCACACTTGGCTAGTTGTTTATGTTTGTTTTAGGTACATTATTATGTTATTTGTTTTTTGTACACCAGGTCTACTTATTTCTTGTTTTCTTCATTTTTTATTCCCCTTTAACGTGTTTGCGGGAAAATATCTATGTAGAGATGAGCTCTACCATTGTACTAATACAAAAAATAAATATCAATTTCAAAACTCTTGGAAAACTTCTATTATTTACGAACCAAATTACTGTACTACGTTAAAATAATTCTTCTTTATAAGTTAATTTCAAAACACACTTGAAATGGTTTCACTATATTAATTAATTAAAGTTAATACCTATATTCCGGAATTAATACATCATCTTAGCTTGTAATTAAACTAATTTCATTTTTAAGTCAAAAAAAATATGTATCTTCACGCCCATATCCCCGAAGGGGTAGGCAGAGGTACAACAAGTGCACCCAGGATTAGCCGAAGATATTTGGTCCCACAAATGTGATAGGTGGCAAGCCTATCGCCAACCGTGCACTTTCCAATCCCGGGCAACTTTGTGTTCCCGGGTAACTCAGAAAACTGAAAAAAACACATTTTTTTTAAAGTGCCCGACCCGGGAATCGAACCCGGGACCTCATGTGGTCAACTCCAACGCTGAACCAGTAGACCACAGAGGCGATAAGTCAATTAAATATTGCAAAATTTAACTAACGTCAAAATAGTTTCATCTTAAATAGGTATCAGACAAAATCATTTTATCAATTAATTAAAGTTAATGTATTGCGGCATTAATACATCATCTTACTTTGTATTTAAACCAATTTGATTTTTTAAGTCAATTAAATATTGCAAAACATAACTCATGTAAAAATAGTTTCTACAGAAATAGGCATCAAACAAAATCACTTTATTAATTAATTAAAGTTAATGTATTCCAGCATTAATACGTCATCTTACCTTGTAATTAAACGATTTTGATTTTTAAATTAAAAATTGCAAAACTTAACTAATGTAAAAATAGTTTCATCTTAAATATGCATCAAACAAAATCAATATTTACTATGATTAAATGAAATTCAACGAATAATGACGTTATATCTGATTGAAACTACTTTTATTTTAGTCTATGTTTATATATATGTATATACAAGACCGTAAAATGAAAACGCGATCCTCAAATCTATGCTAAAAAGTGTATCAGTAAGTCTTTCAAACCCGAGCTCTAAATCTGTATCAATAATTGCACATCCAATAAAATGGTAACAGAATCAGAAGAAAAATTATGCGCCAAACATATCAATTCTTTTTGGAATCAAAAAGAAAATAATTTTGCATAATACTCAAAAAATAAGTAAGAAAAAAATGTTTCCTTGGGTGGGACACGTTGAAAAACAATTGAAAATAAATATGCGAATATGGAAGGATGTAAATTCCGAGATAAACTTTATGTTTGTCATTGCGCCCTTTTAATATTTTATTAATAATGCAGTCTAAGTGAAAGTACAAATCGTTTCACTTAAATTATTAACAAGAGTAGGGACACTTAATTGTATGAAAGATAGTGACATAATGTGTGTTGTAGAGCAAGAATCATGTTGATGCTACACATTTTAATACCGACTTATTATAATGAGTAGCACCACAATCACAAAACAAGTCTTTGAATTTTTTGAGTTATTTTTAAGTTACCTACTTGAAAATATCGATAAAGCAAATAAAAAGCAAATGATCTACGTACAGCTTATAGACGCACCTGATCTTGCCCCAACGATTGAAGAAGAGTGCTATAGCCGCTACCCAAAGCAGCAGCACGAAAGCCACTATTAAGGCTTCTTCAGCTCTAACTACTACGCCACTGCCACCTGTTAACAAATAAGAATTATCAAGAAAGTATATCGGTAAATTAGAGCGTGGCAAAATTAGAATATTCGAAAGTCGGAAGAAGAAAATGTTGGATATCAATGATTAAGAATCATAAATTCTCTGAGATTAAAATATGATATAATCAATTTCTTTTGATATACCTACTATTATATATGACACTACGACTTCGATCGCGTACCTCTCCCAAAAGCATTTCTTTAAATTTCTAAGTATACTTAATAAAGAAGGCTATGTTACTCCTGGATATTTCCCGAATTTTTAAGATTGGTCCAGTAGTTTTAGAATTTATCCATTATAAAATTACAATCACTCAAATCTTTAATATAAGTATTGAAATATACTACTACCTGACTCGTGCGAAAACTTTGCTTAGAAGTCAAAATAAAAATAAATGCTAATAATATTACAGCTCTCATATTAGTTACAAAAAATATTCATAGATGGCGTCTCATGTATTTATAGCATCTTGTAGTGTATATATAGTTGAATACATACCTACTAAACATAGTGAAAAGGCGCTCTTATCTTTATTGATAAAAAAATAATTAAATTGTGTTTTTAATGTTTTTTTTATTTTATTACATACTTCGTCAAAAGCAGCTTTTTAATATATAATATATGAATAATTAATGTTTGATAAGTATTTAAAAAGAGCCAAGTATTCCAGAAAAAATACGTTTTAGAAATAAAATATATGATGATTATATAATTATATTATTCCCTATTTCCGTATTACCAGTAATATCAAAAATTTTTGAAAAAGTTATCTATAATCGATTGGAAAGTTATTTAAATTCTATAAATTTCTTATACGCCAAACAATATGGATTCAGACCAATGTCTAACACACTGTCAGCTACTGTCGATTTGATAACCAAAATAAAAAATAATATAGATAATAAAAAGGTTGTTCTCGGTATATTTATAGATTTGAAAAAAGCTTTCGATACCGTTAGTCATCAAATTCTACTTAAGAAATTAAAGGACATAGGAATCACTGATCAGGCTTACAAAGTTTTTGAATCCTATTTAAGTAACCGTTTTCAGGTGACCAAGATAGGAGAGTATGAAAGTTCCCAAAAACCCATAACTTATGGAGTTCCGCAAGGTTCAATTTTTGGATCCATATTATTTCTAATTTTTATAAACAATATTAGTACCCTCAATCTCAAAGGTGAACTGTCGTTATATGCTGATGATACCACTCTCTTTTATTATGGGAATAAAATAGAAGATATTATTAAATATGCCCAAAAGGACCTTAACTTGATTAATGTTTGGTTTCAATGTAATTTACTGACTCTCAATACAAATAAAACACATTATGTAATTTTTGTAGCTAAAAACAAAAAGATTAATGACAATGAGCCATTAAAGATTAATGATACTATCATCAATAGAACAGATTGCGAAAAGTATTTAGGCCTAACTCTTGATAATAAGCTTACATGGAAACCACACATTGAAAATATAAAGTCTCGAACAGTATCCTTAACTAGAGCCCTTCGCAGCATAGTTCGATGCCTGCCCCGAAAAGTCTGCTACATAATTTATAATTCCTTAGTAAAACCACACATAGATTACTTAGTTGAAATCTGGGGCTCAGCAGCTAAAACAAATCTTCAAATTTTACAAACAGCTCAAAATAAATTAATAAAAGTATTATTTCATTACGATTTCTTAACCTTAACCGATAAAATTTATAAACAAACAAATATAATGAATCTAGCAAATACTTACAAATACTATTCGTGCATTCTGATTAGAAAAATATTGACGCAAGAAATACATACAGATGTAACCCTTACTACAAAACATAAATACCCAGAATTAAGACGTCTAAGAAGTGCAAATAACATAATATTACGAACACCTAGAACAAACTACGGTCAAAAAAATATCACATTTGAAAGTGCTCAGATGTATAATAACCTTCCTCAAAAAATTAAAGAATGTAAAAGCACAAATACTTTCAAAAAGCTTCTAAAAATACATTTCTCACCTAACTAGCTACATACAGTTTTGTTACCACTCCTAAACAGTAAAAATAGAACTCGTACCTATATACCTATTTTCATAAACTCCATCATCATATTAGTTTTAATAAAAGTACACGTCGTTTTTGGACATCTTTGTAACACAAACTAATAAACAATTAAATCTTTTTATAATATTAGTGCAGATAAAACAAATTTAAAAATAAAAAATAAAAAAAATATCTTTATAATAATGTTACATAGATTGTATATGTCACTTCTATCTGCATGTCATCTACGTTCGTAGTCGCTGGGTACAAATGTGTTTTGTTATCATGGTATTTTATTAAAACCACCCACATATTATATTTATTATTTTTAAGAACTGTGTGTTAGTGTTATAAACAAATAATAAGTATCTTTACAATAATCGTGTGATTAGTATGTAATGATTTAGTGAATGTGCTCACAAATACCAACACAAGAACTGTAAGTCGTAATTTTATATTTTATTAGCATTTTCATAAAAGTGAATATTGTATATTCTTTATGAAACAATAAATATCTTAAACCACATATTATACTACTTAAATAAGTGAAGATCTTTGACCAGAGAAGATAAAGAATTGACATTAATTTCCATAAGCAATCCATACTTAATATTATAAATGCGAAAGTAACTCTGTCTGTCTGTCTGTCTGTCTGTCTGTCTGTCTGTCTGTCTGTCTGTCTGTCTGTCTGTCTGTTACGCTTTCACGGCTAAACCGCTGAACCGATTTGGATAAAATTTGGTACAAATATAGTTTGAGACCCAAGAAAGGACATAGGATAGTTCTTATCCCGGAAATCCCACGGGAACGGGAACTATTCGGGTTTTTATTTTAGAAATTTTTCCACGCGAACGAAGTCGCGGGCACAGCTAGTCATCTATATATATAAAAATCAATCCCTATTTTCCTTGGTCACGACATCACGCCTGAATGGCTGGACCAATTTCGGTAATTTTTTTTTGTTGTATTTGTAATTGTAAGGAAAAGGTTCTTATAAAAGAAAATATTAAGAAAATTGCGCGTAAAATTAGAAAATTTAAGAATACTTAACCACCATATAAAGTTTAATCCCGTAGACTTATATAAATTAAGTGTCACGTTGTTTGTCCGCTATGGATTCCTAATATGTAAGGCAAAACAACGTTTGCCGGGTCAGCTAGTAACTTATATGACAACGCTGAATATATAAAAATGGCTTTATCCCTGTCTAACAAGCTTTTTAATTTTTTTTAATTTTTATAATAGACAAAGCTACAACAATTTTGTTAGTACTCTAATTACAAATCATTTAAGAAAATAGCATCACCCTAAATTCCGATTCGCCATTACTATTAAAAGCTGTCGATGTTCATAAAACGTCAAATAATTATGTTTAATTTTAATATTTACCGATTTTAAATAAATAATTGTAGTTAGTAAAATGTCATTGGGTTTTCCATAATTGTGGTACCTTAAATTACAACTACCTTACCTTAAATTAAAAGTGAAATTAAAATTAAAGGATGATGTCTAATTTCAGCATTATAGGAAGTAAAACGAAATCGCCAAATGAATCATTGCATCTGTACGTATTGTTTAAATGTATTTGATACTTAAATACAAAGTCTTCGTGTTCTGTTTGTAACCGATGTTTTATTTAATGCTATTTGAATAAAAATTATGTTAATATTAGTAAACTGTCGATATTTTGTAGTTTTAAGACTTAACGCAATTGTTATGTAAACAGCTGTACTAAGTCCGCCATTACGGATCATTCACGACCTTGCCGCTGTGAGCGGCAGCTTAGCGCGGAGCGGCGGGCGTTAAATCAAAATCATACAAATGTTTGTTGCACTCTACGAGATGCCGCTCATAACGAAATCGTGCGCGGTTTTGTCCGAACGAATCGCTGCAGCGCACAGTATTTCGCCTAGAACATGCTAGGTGGACAAAATTCATGTTATCATTTCCAGGAAATCTTAATTGCAAAACGTAAACAACACCCCTAATCTCCAGATTCCAAGAATCGGTTGTTTGTCAAATGCTTAACTGATAAGGAATAGTGGTTAGAAGTCAGGTATTGAGTTTAATGAAATCGTTACAGTCAATCAGTTGCAGTTTAGTGACACTTTCGTACACATCCATAGTGGCTTATAGTTAATATTTTGAGTGTTTGTGATGGATATCAACACGGAGGGTAAGTCCTATTATTTAAAAAACCTTTTTTAAAATCTGAATCTGTTCAAATGAATTTTAGGTATAATTTTAACATAGCTTATATATTTTAACGTATTTTTTTTATGAAAGAATAGTTTTAAAGAGTTAATTTTGCAGACATTCACCTTTATCCGGGCTAGTTCTTTGATATATCATAGGAAATACTTTATTCTTCATAAAAATACACAAATTGTTTAGCACACTTCAGTACAACATATTCTTTTCTTTTTTTTTTCAGAACGCTTATACTCTATTTCTAGGGTAGAATTTTTTGAAGAGTGGTTGAAACCCACAAAAAATGAAAAGAACTCGGGTATATATGAGTACCTTTCTTCAAAATTTCACTTTGGTAACATTACTGAATGTAGCCAAAAAGAAATAAAGTTGAAGATATCCAACTTTTCCAATAAAATTGGTGTCAAATGGTTGGCTTCAGGAAAATCGAAGGAGCGTTTTTTAATTAAAAATAAGACCTGGCTGGATGAAGAAGATATACAGTTTACTGTGAGTTCTTTTGAGCCACAACCATCAACTTCGAGTGAGGCTGTGATTTCAGCAGGAAGGCCTCGCAAAGAATTCGAAGAATCGTCGTTTAAAACCAAAAAACGTCGAGTCGTGGATCTCGTAGAATCGCGAAGTGTCAGTGAATTGGTGACAGCTGCCGAAATTGCTGCGCGTTCAGCAGGACAACGGAAAATTGCCAGCGTAATTAGAGACATTAGTGAAAGCTCAGTTATTAATGTTAAGTCTAAGGATACCAGTAATGTTAATCCTAGGCAGTTAAGTAGTGACGAAGCGTTAGCTTACTATATAGATTCTAAGTCAACAACACATGCGTACAAACAAACAAGAAAGTGGTCTATGAAGGCAGGACATAATGTGTTTCCATCATATTATAGTTTGACAAAATCTAAACAGGCCTGTTATCCTGCACAGGAGCACATTGCTGTAACAGAAACACGTGCTGAAATAAATTTGCAAGCATTATTAAACAAAACAGTGGAACGTTTAGTATTAGCACAGCATGAAGTTATCAGCAGTGTCCTCGCAACAAGTTCGTCTTTTACACTTGTAAGTAAATGGGGATGTGATGGAAGTTCTGGGCACAGCACATACAAACAGAGATTTGAGAACACTGAAGATACGGACGAATTTCTTTTCGTATTTTCTTTAGTTCCCCTTAGATTATATGATGGGGCCAAAATTGTTTGGCAAAATCCTCGGTCTTCATCAACATTGTATTGTCGCCCAATCAAATTAATATTTGCTAAAGAAACGAATGACTTCACGTTAACGGAGACAAATAGATTGTTGGAAGAAGTTAACGCTCTTCTTCCAACACGTATCGACTTTGGTGATTCTCAAATCTCTGTGAAACACGAACTTTTGCTGACAATGACAGACGGAAAGGTATGCAACGCTTTAACGGAAACTCGTTCAACTCAAAAGTGTTTCATCTGTGGCGCCACCCCCAAGACGATGAATGATGAACCCGCGAACTTCAACAGCAACCAAGATCATTTTGGCTTTGGTTTATCTACACTTCATGCTTGGATTCGTTGCTTCGAATGCCTTTTACATATCAGCTACAAGTTGAATATTAAGAAATGGCAGGCTAGAAGCAACGAAGACAAAGCAGATATCAAGGTTCGTTCCGACGAAATTAAGTTAAAATTTAAGAACGAGATGGGACTTATTGTAGATAAACCAAAGCCAGGATTTGGTTCTTCAAACGATGGAAACACGGCTCGTCGGTTTTTTAAGAATGCTGAGATGAGTGCTCAGATCACGGGATTGGATGTTGAAATCATCAAACAGTTCGATGTAATATTGAGGACTTTGTCTTCTGGATTCGAGATAAACTTAGTTGAATTTAATAAATTTTGTCTTGAAACCAGAAGACATTATCTAAGTCTCTATTCGTGGTACTGTATGCCTGCTACTGTACATAAAATATTAATTCATAGTACAGAGGTCATCAAAGCTGCATTGCTTCCAATTGGGCAGCTTTCCGAAGAGGCTCAGGAAGCACGTAATAAAGATTGCCGCAGATTTAGGGAGTACAACACCCGCAAGTGCTCGCGTGTTGCCACGAACAGAGACTTGCTGTCAATGTTGGTTATAACATCTGATCCCTTGATCAATAGCCTTCGAGAGATTCCCCAAAAAAAGCCGGAAAAAATATGTTCAGAGGTTAAGTTAATTTTAAGCCCTAGTATAGTAGAATCAAGACTGGAAACGTCATCATATTATCGCACAGTTCCACAAAATGATGACGATTACACAGTAAACGATTCATCAGAAGACTCTGATGATGATTATTAGGTTACGTTATGAAATATTATCTTTGCTGCTTAGTTTTAGTTTTCATGCATATATTTTCTTTTATTGTAAATAAACCTATGATTGTTTTGTTACTATTTGTAATTTTATGTATTTAGATTTATATTGTACATACCTCTTGATACTTATTCGATCTGAACTGCATGCAATTTACAGCATTCATAGTACTCGCTAAGTTAATTGTTGCTCATATATTATTTTTGAAAATATTTTTTTGCTATCATAATTTTTTTCGTTTTTTATTACAAAAACATGACTACCCATATTTGAAATAAGTAAGAGCATCGTTATATAACATAAAATAATATTGTCCACCTAGCATGTTCCACGCGATACACTGTGCAGCGGCGCGAAGTGTGAGGAGCGGCAGGAACAAACGTACAAGCCAATGAGTGCGATGCCACGAGACAGAGCGGCACGGGCCACGGACAGCGGCGTATGAGTGACGTATTCAGCAGCGAAGTAAAGAATAAAATATTTTAGACGATGTTTGTAGCGAATATGAACACGGAGGCTTTTATCGTAGAAGTTATTAACCCGTGACGTGATTATCTGGCCAATAAAAAATTCGCGGTAGTGCTCCGTGTCTGGAAGCCTCCCTTTTTTATGCCTAGGTTTCAAAAAATCGGTTTATACATATATTTTCGTTTATATTTTATATATATACTATATATCAACGTAATCTGTATAAAATTTCCTATTCGTTCATACTATTACAATAATAAATAAAAGCTTACCTAATATTCAAATCCTGTGATAATTATTAACTTTGTAAAAAATTTAATTACTATCTCACTTTGCTTAAAGTTTTACACTAAATTGCGTTAAGTTACGTTATCACTCAAACAATACTATAAGTTAAGTTACGTTATCACTCAAACAATACTATAACTTTATAGTATACATAATGAACATGTCACACAAAATACAGCCATTTCTAAACACAGCCGGTACGCACTGTAAAATGTTCAAACTACAAGTAAAGATGTCGCACGGCCGATCGTGTTTTGTTAATTTATTGTGGCCAATTTCTTGTTCGGTCATTGGTTATTTTGTACTCAGTCTCAAGACGATAGCCAATAGAAAATAAATACAATACAAAAATCGCGTCACATGGATGCAGAAGCGTAAAATCAACGGCCAATTGGAGCGAGTTAATTTTGTACAGACGGGTGTACAGAAATCACTTCTCGCGCGTAAAGTTTTTGTACATACGTCTGTACGAAAATCGCGATACGGGTTAATCGACCACCGATATGGATGTCGAAACATCCCCAATATAAATGTAAGAAGGTATATTTTAGATAACGCCATACTATTGGGCACGTTCTGAATATATCACCTTAGCCGCTGCCGCTAATCGCTACTGAGGTTACGTGGCGTGCCAACGCTGCCCCGCCCCGCTCGCAGCGCCGTGCGCCGCTAAGACCGAAAGTCGTTAATGGGCCGTTACTCGTGACGAAATTACAATTTCACATCTAGTAGTAGTTCCATTCATCTAAGTGAAGATACATAAATTGTCACATTTGCCATAATGGTTTATGATGAAGTAACTCTTAAACTACTTCAATTTATTCTAACAATAAAAATACCAGATATTTGCAACGTCATAAGCTCAAGATCTTCATATCAGTGAATGTTACATGAATTGCCCGTTTAATATCAATTGGCTTGTAAAACTTTTACATATTTTGCTTGACAGTCCAGTCATTTATTAAATTTTATCGTTTTTTTAATGCTAAATAATATAATCTTTGCTAAATAATAAATAAATAGTATAACGGTTCAAACAACCTACAAACGCTACCAGAAAAAATAATAAAAAATAGAAAAAAAAATTAAATTCAAAAATAAAATCCTGTATCGCGATATCACAATTATTTATCTTGTACACACTATAATATACAGTTTCAACGCTTCTCAAATGGACTTCGGTCCCCAGGCAGTACACCGTGCCTGGCTGGGAAGATCTTCCTTTTCCCCTTCATTGTCCTGGTGTGACGTCATCAACCTCCACAGTTATGACGTCACCTGACAAGAAGTTGGCCCGCTGGTTCTATCACTAAGACCCTTCAGCGGTACGGTCCAACGGCGCCATAATAGTTTTGCTAACCGGGTCAGGGAATTGCTAATAATCTGGCGCTATTGCGCTATTGCTAATTGCTAATAGGAATATCTATTCCAGCAATAGCGTCAGTGCTTGTCACTGTCGTGTTCCGGTTTGAAAGGTAAGGTAGCCGGTAAACTTAGGCATGTGGCATTAGACCTATCTACAAGACAGCAACGTATCATTAACGCCTTTGGTGTCTATAGGCGATGGTTGACTCTTTCCATCAGGAAACCCATCTGCTTGTTTGCCATAAGATATATGATTTAAAAAATAAATGTTATATTATATATTGTATATTTTACTCTTCTTCTTCTTTGGATGGATTCTGTAAGAATACAGATTTATTTCAATACACATTTACATGACATTGACATTTGAACATAAAAGATCCTGAAATTAATTCTACGAGTTTACGTGATATGATTACGTTTCGGATGGGATGTTAAAATGCGAATGCTCCAGATACGTATTTTAATGTAGAAACGAAATCATCATAGCATTTAGAAATATAATATGCGATTTTTTTGTATCAGATTGAATTTGTGTTTCATTGTTTGCTTGTAGGGGACTACTGCTTTTTTAGGAACAAATACGATTAGTATCTATTAATTTATTAAAAATCGTCCACAAAATTAACAGCCAAATGCAAATACGAGCTGCATTTAAATGAATCAACAAGTAGTATTTATTGAATTGCATACAAAAACAAAAACCGGACTAAATTACCCTCTTTCTATTCTAGCCCAGCCGGGTAAAAATTATATAGCCTTTGTCACTTTTACAATTTTACACGAATCCAATTATACTTCTAAAGCTTAAATCTGTCAAGCCGTTAAAGAGCAGAGCTTGCCAAAGGAACACACATTCATACATACATAGATGCAAAAATTATAACTCTCATTCTGGTACAGTTGTCAGCTAAATACTAAGTTTACAGTGATTAAACATTTTGGTTGGCTACAAAATAGAATCACCATTTAAACAATATAAATTGTAAAGTACTTAACTTTTTTACTCACTAAAACTCCTACAATCTTCTCTTAAAACAAATATCTCTCGTGTCCACGGTTTAATTTTTCCCATTGTTGATTAAGCTGCCACCTGCTTCCTTGAAGCCGCCGATGAGCTTGTCAGTAAGTTGGAGAGGCTTCAAAATCTCTGCATAATGTTCATCTTTAACCGTGCCAAATTTCATACTCCTCCGTTTGCTTTGTAATCGTTAAAAGGAGTACAAAGTTTTTGCTTCATGTAATTATTTAAAGATTAAGCCGCGTTTGAACCACACTATTAATTTACTTTTTAAATCAAATTAACCATTATAAGCAGTTTAGTGCGAACAGGTCTAGGTATACGCTTTCTGAGAAATATAGAGTCAACTAAGAATATTATTACGGAAACTTTCGATGTTTTTCAGAGTTTAAACTAAGGATAAGGTTGATGGTGAAAATGGGATAAACAAGTTTGCTTCAGAATTCAAATACTATAACATTACCAGTTAACACGAGTTTCGACTTTCGAATCAAATCGGTACCCGCTAAACTCAATTAGATTATTAGTTGTTACAGATGAATAAAAATAAAAATGGCATGCTATTAACAACAAAAGCAACAATAAAAGCTACTTACCTAAATTCGGTAGAGTTAAATTTGTAATTACGATGTCTGGTTCGGTTGTAGGTTTAGGAGAAGAATGCAGTTGCAGCAGAACTTCTGCGGTCGGACAGTTGATTATTTTACTTCTTTCTGTAATAAATAATATCTAAATACATACCAAAATCAGCCAACGAGACGATCTTTCTAGAAAATTAAAATTTGAATCGAATCTGTAAAATGTAATTTTTGAGCTAACCGAAATTTACGTAGAAGAAGAATTGGACTTACCAGTTTATGGAAATATTAACCAATTTATGAAACGACTGATAAATTTATGGAAAAACTAACAGCTAAGAAAATTTGAGATGGAAATTTTCTCAGAATTTGTAATAGGAATTTATTATATCAAAAACAAATCGATTCGAAATGGAACCATGTAGGCTACGGGCATCTTCCAAAATAGAATTTGCTTTTGCAGCAATTAAAATCCAGTGATAATTTATATTTATCAAGACCTAGCTTAGAGCGCTGCTACAAGATTTCGAAAATGATCCGAAAGATGTGGCCTTTGTGAACGAAGGAATTTTAACCAAGGAACCGAAGTTATGTCTTCAATAAATCCCGAATTAACCTTTAAAAAATGGTTTTCAACCCAACGTTTATATTATGTTTACTTCGGGTACTAATATTCTACGATATTAGAGCTTGTTGTAGAAAATATACAAGATTTAAGATTATACAGCTAACTTTAAACAATTTGATCCAGAGTTGCTGCGACAGTATTTATTTTGAAATTAATTCTCCTCTATAGTTAAAATACCAAAGCAAGACAGGGTTATATTAAAGATACCTCAAATATTACTTTCGTAATTAACAAAATATATTGTAAAAGATAAAGACATATAAATACACTCTTTTTATTACAAGATATTGCGTAATCTTTCTGAACTAATAAAATCTATAATTACAAAAATTCTCTATAGTCTTAATACTTACGATCTTATCACGTTATTTTAGAATGCGAAACTTGGTTCAATTCCCAGAAACTACACGACTATGTTTTATCTCAAGGTATTTGTATCGACTATGTCTAAAAAAGAATATTGTAAACATTTCAATTTTATATGGTTATATAACTAACATATATCGGGATTAAAGATAGGAACGACAAATATATAAACATTATCAAGTGATGATTAAAAAAACCTAAGCGAGATTTTTTACACTCAAACCAAACGTAGAAAGTTGTTGCTGACGGTTTCGGCGATCAGTTTATTGTTGTAAATTTGCATGCAATAAGCAACAGTATACATGAAATAAGCACTACAATTTCAGCAAACAACGTGAAACTACTGACGCTTCCTTAATATAATATAAACTTCAAATGGTACATAAAATGTGATATAATTACCTGATTATAAGATGAAAATTCATTGATCATGTTTGATATTAAGATGAATTAATCCAACACTGAACATACAGCGAATAATAAATATGCAACATGAAATAATTTGGACGTGCGTGCAAAAGTTTTAGCCATTTCGATTATTTTTTGTTTATTCTTACATATACTCTAATCATACTACATGTTGTTATAATGATGATTATGTGACAAATGGGCAAAATATGTGGATTAACCGTTTGATAAAATTATGTCGATAAAACAATCACAAAAAAAATCTACTAACGCTATTGTTTAGAAGCTTAGCTTTGAAGATATTTTGCATAAATTGAGAGAGTTACGTATAATCTGTGAAGAAATATCAGTTAATCACGTCTGTAATATTAAAGTGATAGGGGTCGGATTTGAAAAAAAAGTATCTGTGTAAAAATGGAAAAGAACATTCATCCTTACTTCGGTAATGTAATAAAAATATGATTGTAAGCAAGTACTGGTAAATATTAAGACTAGACTATTACCATAATCAAACTGATCAAGTTTGTTTCATATCATAAGAAAGCAAACAAGCAGATGGGTTTCCTGATGGAATGAGTCAACCATCGCCTATAGACACCAAAGATGTTAATGGTGCGTTGATATCTTGTGGTGAGATCTAATGTATAAGTTTACCGGCTACCTTACCAATACATTACAGGTCTGGCAAATTTGCCTTATTTTCTACACATACACAGTTTTCTATAAAAAAACATGTCATTTCGGAAAAACTACATAGCTCCCAGTGTTGGTCTCGAGCTCTTTTAAAAAATAAGCCAACTGCCGTTCTGCCAGGCAGGTCGTAAAAGGCGACCGATTTGTTATGCGAGTCACTGCCATCGTGGCTACTAGGTGGTAGAGTGCTGAGTGGCTACTAGGTGGTACCAGACCCGGGCGAGACAATCTCGCCCGGGTCTGGTACCACCGCTTTACCTATTCCTACCGCAAAAGCAGCAGTGCTTGTCACTGTCGTGTTCCGATCTGGAGGGTAAAGTAGCCGGTAAACTTAGGCATTTGGCATTAGACCTCGCCACAAGATAGCAACGCATCATTAACATCTTTGGTGTCTATAGGCGATGATTGACTCTTTCAGGATCAGGAGACTGTTTGCTATTGTATAATATTAAAAAAAAAATTAATAGACCGATTGATTTCAAAATATAATCAGCGTTTTTCCTTATTCCTTCTACAATATTTTCGTACTAAAAACTGTGTCTGTAATGTTGTTTTTATTAAAATGTGAATCGAATTAAGTTTTCAAAAGTCAAAGCTTTTAAAATACTAAAATCATGTTTTTACAGCAAATTTACTTTTCAAAATCACTATGAGATTGATTTCAAATCTAATCAGTTATTTTACCTAAAAATACCGTAAATGGCATTCAAATCGCTTGAACCGTTAGAAAGTTTTCAATGGCAAAACATTTTGGAACAAGAGTTTTTTTGTCATTAGTTCGTCATTTTTAAACTAATCAATTTTGTGGCTAAGACAATATTTTAGATAGATTTAAGTAAATTATCGCTTTAAATAATTATAGAACTGTTAAAATTTTAATATACTGTCATTTTAACAAACTTTAGGTTTTTTGAATCTTTGAGATCAAAAATCTATACTAAATTATAATTTTTGCTCTTTTGAGCTTAAAATACCTTAATTTACCAGAAAGTTTTAAAGATAGTTTGGTTAACAGCTTTTTTCAACTTTTAGACGTTTTACAGATAAAATTTTTAAAACTTATTGGCCAGTTTATGAATTTTTTTCTCACTAATTCTGCCTTTTGAAAGCAGACATTCAATCCTTCCGCAATGTGCTGGTTTTTATATTATAACGGGATACCAATGATATAAAACCCCAAGATGACAATCCCGAACAAAACTATCACAATGTCGCTAATTTCACTTATGTAGTTAAGATATGGCAAAACATATGTCTTTGCATATCCAATCTTAAGCGCAAGATTTATAGTTGTTTTTACAAAGCAATATACAAAAAGTAATAAAATTGAGAGTGTCGCGACTGACGCTCTCATTTTTGCTCATGTCGATACCTCCGATGCAGCAGCCCGGGTCAGGAGTTAGATCAGTCAGTGTAATTTGTCCCGTGAATATTTATTTATTTATCTATATACTGCAACACTTCAGCGACAGTCTGAAACATCCGGTTCATCCAGTGAGAAGCACATGAGAACATATTTTGCAGTAAATCGCTTGCATATTAATGTCACATGCATACTTACTAGCGTTGTCTTATAAAAATTCACTCCTATTCTCTAGTATCCGTTTTATTGGCTGCATAACATTAAATATGAAACACACAATACTAAAAATGAATATTTTACATATTATGTTGTACTTACCGACATCGGGCATTGAGAAATTGGTGCGGGTGTTTTGGCCGGGGTGAGTGGATGGAGTAGAGGGATGCAATCGGAGTATAACTTCTGCCGGTGGCCCTCCGGTAACCCCGCTCCATTCTGCAAGTAAAATTAAAGTAAGATATTGTGACAGCTAATATGGCAATTTAACTTTAAATTAACGATAATTTTACTCATTAGATAGCGAATAAGTAGTTGGGTCTCCTGGTTAGTTAAAATCAACCATCTGCCAATCTGCCAGGCAGTTTGTCAAAAGCAAACATTAAGCTATATGTGTTACTTCCATCTTAGCTACTAAATTACGGTACATATCACTTTGGAAACCGAAACATGTCAGTGACAAGCACTGACGCTATTGTGGCAGAATTAGGAAAGAGTTAGTACCTACAGCCCACGGAGCAGAAGCTCAAAAAAATATTTGTTGATGTGACTAATACTTATATTCGTGCCAATTACATCTTTCTTCTTTCCACAAGATAGCAAAGCACCATTAACATCTTTGGTGTCGATAGGCGATGGTTGACTTTTTCCATCAGGAGACCCATTTTCTTGTTTGCTGTTTGTAATATAAAAAAAAACTATTTGTTAAAAAGTAGAACGGAGGAAACGAGAAAATTGTTACCATTAGTATTTGTTTCCCATGTTGGTCTGAACACGTTTTGAAAATAGAGCATCTGCCTTTCTACTAGGCAGTTCGTAAAAAGAGAACAATTGACTATACGTGTCATTTCTATCGTGATTACTAACTAGTAGAATTCCGCAACGTCTCGCCCGGGTATATGGTAGTACCACCTTTCCTGTTCCTGCTGCAATGCTTCAATGCTTATCATTGTGTTCCGATTTGAAAAGTAAGGTAGAATGTAGTCTTATGCATTGACTTATGCGTGGTCATGCCACATTTATGATCATCCCGCCACATGGATAGCAAGGCATCATTTACATCTTTGGTGTCTAAAGGCGATAGCTATCTTTTCCATAATGTGGCCCACCTCTCGTTCCCACCACTGTAATTTCTGTAAACTAGAATTAATAGCGCCAAAGCGCCAACCTTCCAGGTGACCGCTGAGTTGCGAGGCGAAGTATATATATATATATATATATATATATATATATATATATATATATATATATATATATATATATATATATATATATATATATATATATATATATATATATATATATATATATATATATATATATATGATTTTTAATTATTGAGAACATAAAAGTCGTGAAATCAGTCTTTTAAGTGAATACAAATATATAAAGTAATACGATTAACATACCAATTTTACACTTGAAATAAAAAATAAACATGGATTTTCTTTAATATAATAATTAATTAACGTTGGCTTCAAGTTGCATACTTGCTATAATCTAGTTTTAAAATAATGAATGAATGAATGAAATGATAAAACAGCTATATATATATATATATATATATATATATATATATATATATATATATATATATATAATATATATATATAGTGGGAGTAGGAAAATAAATTCAATATCCCTCCCTTTTCAGCAAGAGACAGCGAAATGGTAAAAGCATCACGTCTTTTCAAATGAACATCTGCTATGTGCAAAGATTATATCTTTGTGATTCATAGCAGTTTTTAATTGACAATATCACGACTGATGCACATAACATATAATATTTTTTTAGCAATCACGGTTCAGTATTATACACTGAACGCTTAATATGTTTTATTACATGAAAATTTGATATGTAAACTAGTCATAATAGTAAAGATGTAAAAATCTGTAAAAAGTGCACATATAATAATAATAATAATAATTCACGGGACAAATTACACTTACTGATCTAACCCCAAAGTAAGCAAAATATTTGCTTGTATTATGGGTGTTAGTCAACGATACTAATACATAGAAATACATATATAAATACCAGAATATATATAATATACACCCAAACCCGGAAATACAAACATTTATGCTCATCACACAAATGCTTGTCCCCGTCGGGGATCGAACCCGAGCCTCGTTGATTGCGTAGTCAGGGTCTCTAACCACTCGACCAACGGGGCGGTCAACATATCAGATATTCATTTGACAACGACGATAAACGGTTATCGACTATTTATAGCTCTAACCGGGACCGACGTCTTTGCGTGCTCTTCTGTGGCACGGGAAGTGTAACACATCACCCGCCAGGATCCGAGCTGCTACTAAGATAGATTTTCGATTTTCGAGAAAGACCTCGAAAAACCTAAATAACACTTTTTTTCGACCCGGAGAACGAACCCGGGACATCATGATCTGAGCTGAATAGGCTATTCCCTAGACCATGACACAGTAACTAGTTACTATGACCAGTGTAACTTACAAAAAATTTGCAAGCAAGAATTTAAAAAATCTATGGGAGAAATTTGTATTGCGGCATTATAGAAATAAAATGTTGGCAAAACAAAATATTCGTGCAATAAAAAGTGAATTATACGCTTGCAGAAAAAATGAAAGAACGCAACGGTTAAAAGAAAAAACATTAAATATGGAGTGTGCGAGTTTACGACTGCCACTTTAATATTTCACTTAAAAACTTCTTACAGAAGTTGGAAACAATTTGAATTTTCTCAGCGAATTCAGTTATAAAACGAAAACACTGGAAGATTTTAAAAAGGCTTACACGTCATTCCTCTTCCTGTTCCCGTTCGTCCCTCCTTCCCCGTGTTGGTCCCGGACTCCTTTGTAGAATAGGCCAAGTGCCGTTCTTCCAGGCGGGTCGTAAAAGGCGATCGATTGGCTATGTAAGTCACTACCATCGTGGTTACTAGGTGGTAGAGTTCTGCATTCTCTCGCCCGGGTCAGGTACCACCACCTTACCTATTCCTGCCGCAATAGCGTCAGTGCTTGTCGCTGTCGTGTTCCGGTTTGGAGGATATGGTAATCAGTAAACTTATGCATGTGGCATTAGACATAGCCACAAGATAGCAACTCACCATTAACATCTTTGGTGTCTATAGGCGATGGTTAACTCTTTCCATCAGGAGACCCATCTGCTTGTTTGCTATCTTATGATAAAAAAGGGCGTTTGTTAGGCAACGACGTAGTTGGAAATATGGTCTAGAAAAGACATTGAAAATTGCTTAAAAATATAGGTAATTACGCAAAGTATTTGTATTAGATTATACCATCACGGCCATTAAATGGTACAGCACTGGAAACTTACTTGGATATTGTTATAAAATAATCGCACGCAGGGTAGGTGAACTAAATATTAATAAGCTTTCCGGATTGTCGAAATTTCACCGATTCATAGCTTGTCAAGATAGGCGCTGACACTTATTGCCGTATTTTAATGACATGATAACCACTTTAGGCGTTGAATTTAACTCGTTTCTTGCTATAACCTGGACTGATAAGCCTTACGTGCTCATGTGAGGTACGGGAGTTTTGGATATTGTATTATCGGCTAATGGCGCGGCTACATTATCGGGCTACGGCGAAGATTCGTGCTGTTGTGATGCGTTCGGGCTATCCCGAACTGCGTCGTGAAGGGCCTTGACGCGTCACGGCAGTGGGCGTCAAACTGCGGTCCGCAGGTGATATTTGTGTGACTCACGACAAAGGAACTATAATATAATAATAACAAATTATAATTTATCCGCATACATATGTTTAGTAATTTCATGTATAAGTCGTATTTTGATATTGACTTAGTGTATTGACGTATGCTATTTTATTTTGTTTCATGGTAGAAAAAAATAACATGCGAAGATATGACCTGTATCATAAATTCGTGATCGTTGGGCGAATGAAATACACAGTACACAGTAGCGTGAAATTAAAAAATTTAAGGAACAAATGTTCATGAATTAAGAATACGAGAAGAAAAGATTTTAAGGAATGTTACAATATTCTTCTTTGCTTTGTCGTGGGCCACACAAATATCATCACAAGACCGCACAAATATAACCTGCCGGCCGCGGTTTGATGATCAGTGATAATATGACGTCATTATGACGTAGGCAGTGTCGCGATGTAGTTCGTGACAACATCGTGCTAGCGCGAACCTTCGCCGTAGGCCGACATATATAGACGCGGGGTAAAGCACACTTGTTAATTTATATACATTGTCGTCTTCTAGCTTGAAAGGCAAATGCCTTTATTGATTTAATACTCAAAGGTGATAACCGAATTTCATTTACTTAAACGAAGTACGGGGTTTAAGATTGTGCATTAAAAATAAACATATTTTTTCTGTATACCACCCGGTAGGCATATATCACTGGCATCATAGATGATATTTCTTAATATGAACCGAAAATAATAACAATAGCATATATGATTCGAACTAAAATAAATAATGTAATATTAATTTTTATTTATTTTATATATTCTACACTTTTCATCGTCGGCACTTGGTGAAACTCCATTTTAATGTAATATTTTATCACTTATACACTTGTACTGTTTCACAATAAAGCTATTATCACTTATTACCAACCGGTTTCGCTTACACAAGTATCATCAGGGCAATTTATAAATTATATATTTTATAAATTATATATAAATTTGATGCTTGTGTAAGCGAAACCGGTTGGTAATAAGTGATAATAGCTTTATTATGAAACAGTACATGTGTATAAGTGATAAAATATTACATTAAAATGGAGTTTCACCAAGTGCCGACGATGAAAAGTGTAGAATATATAAAATAAATAAAAATTCTTCTCCCTAGCTTTTAATTAAAATTAAGTCTAGTATGACGAAATACAATAAGGCTAAATTATGGTATAGCAAACATCCGACCGACGCAAACTTATTTTAATAAAAGTCTTTGCGTTACTCGCATTTGTGCCGGGATGCTCTTTGTCATTATTATACAAATGATAAAATTAAGTCTAGTTGACAACATCTGGCGATTCTTGAAACCCTTGCGGTTGGTAAATTAGTGGCTGTCTACGATACTAATGTTTTGCTTAATATTCTTTCTTCTCTTTCCTCGGTTTTTCTAGATCGGCTGACAACGCATTATATATCTTTCTCGTTACACCAATGGCGACTTTGTTACCAAACATTTCCGGAAGTTTTACGTCCTAGGCGGTTAGTTACTACAGCATCAGCTCTAGAATTGTGAGCTTTTTATTCCCTAACTACTTCCAATTTTCTCACATTTCTAAATTTTCACTTTTGTCTTGCAACTTTTTTCTCAGCACGGGAGCTAGTTCTGATTATATCTCTCCCGAAACAAATCTCATTTATCGGGTTCCAAAGTAAATTAGGAACCCCTACACTTTCGCTATTTTCGTCCATTCTACTGCAGTTTGGCGCAAAGATTCTTAATACTAGAAAGCGGTAATTTTCTGTGAATATACATATTAGTCACGGCAACAAAATGGTAACATAAAACCTTCAAAAGTACTTTTTAAGGGAGCTTCTCTACGTGTAAACTGCGGATGTGTTTTTTTTTTTTCGTGTGAATGTTGATTTTTTTATAGTGTGGGTTCTTATTGGATAGGTTTTTAAAATATATTTTAGTTTTGTAAAAACAATTTTTCGATTAAGGGACTCGTGTCTGAAATATTAAGATTTAAAATGCTGATTTTTGTTAGAGCCAAGTGTCTCCCTCTCTCTCCCAGCTAAACGGTTACTTTTGGGGATGGAAAAAAACTCACGGTAGTAATAAATGCTTAGAAGTCTTTACAACTTTTTAAGTAATAGTCAACCAACTTATCATTTCATCATCATACTATAAAACAAAGTCGCTTTCTCTGTCTGTCCCTATGTCCTTATGTCCCTATGCATGCTTAAATCTTTAAAACTACGCAACGGATTTTGATGCGGTTTTTTTTAATAGATAGATTGATTCTTGAGGAAGGTTTAAGTGTATAAACCTTTCCGATATTCCCACGGGAACAAAAGCTGCGCGGGTGAAACCGCGGGCAGGTCGCTAGTAAAATATATTTGGAGAAGTTTTTACAAGCGGTGATCTTATGGTACGGATATATTCGTGATTGACTTTAAATATGTTAAATGTTCATTAATGATAATGTTAATTAAACATTGACAATGTTAATGTTTATTAAACATTATCATTAACATTATCATAAGCGGTAAGGGGAAGGTCGCTTTTTCAGATACAAGTCCATATTTTTTTATATCATTTCCTAAAAGTTAAGCCCTAAAGTATTCTTTTTTCCGCAACGTATCGCTACAAATGGGTATTTAATACCACCGCCTTACCTATTCCTGCCACAGCCCACAATAGTGTTAATGCTTGTCATTGTCGTGTTCTGGTTTGCATGGTAAGGTAGCCGGTAGACTTACGCATGTGGCAATAAAATCCCGCCGCATGTATAGCAAAGCACTATTAACATCTTTGATGCTTATAGGCGATCGTTTCTTTTTCCATCAAGAGAGCCATCTGCTTGTTTGCTAATGATATTATAGTAAAATGTTAAATAAATTTAATTTTGTTTAAATGAAATGAGATTACATTTTTAATACATATTAGGGACTTATTAAATGCGATAGTCTGTCTATAAAGAATGAGAAATATTCGATAGGCTTGATTACATCGCATAACCAAATTAGTAAACGATCCACGCAAGCGTCGCTTGGGCGTACCTACATCCAGAAAATGTTGTCCATATTGAATATATTTGGAATATTTGGAATAAAAGATATTAAATATGGATAACATAATTTCTTCTTTTTCGTTCTCCTCCTTTCTCCTTTCTCTTTCGTTCTCCTTTTTAACCTACAAAAAGGTAAAGTAAAGAAGTGTTGAGAACGCAAAAAGACGAGGTGTACGAACGAATCAACGACGGCACCTGTACACTGCTGGCCTTAAGCGCCTTTACGGCTTCACCGGTCGTGGGGGCGTGCAGAGTGCTCAGCCAGAGCTTAAAGATATGGGGTCATAAACCCTGCACCCTAAGTGTGTCTCCTGTGAGACCGATCCTCAACTCAGGGGTGGCGTCGTGATTTGTAATAAGTAAGTTAGCGGCATTGTCCTTGTGTGTAGTGTTTTATTATGTTTCGTTGACCACAGTTATCAGGTCGTCGGGATCGTGAGAATGTGGCGGGGCCTACGTAATTTGGTATCAGGATTAGGATCTGGGATGTAGTCTGCCGCAGTAGGTTAGGGTGTGACTTGGTACGATTGAAATATCTTTTGGAAATATCTTGAAATGCCTAGCTAAGCTCGGCAATTTGAGATCTTTATGAAGGTCAATGTATACCACGGTGTATCCGTGACAATACGCTAGTATTTGTATTGTACTACTTGCAACAGATGCAAATTTGTACGGGAGAGATGGGCAAACGCTACGCAGGCATATGATAGAATAGGCCTTACGCAAATCTTGTAAAGTGTCACCTTGTGTCTAAGTAACACGAGTGCGGGACACTTGCTGTGATCGACCTATAAGTGGAAAATGAGCCCACTACACGGAATTGAAATCGGTGGTTGATTGGCTACTCTAGTATGATGAGTACGAGTCTGTCGGGCATTCCCGGCATAGCACTCGACATAGCTTGTATATTAGGCCATTGTGCCAGATCTTATCGAACGCCTTCGCGACGTCAAAAAATAGAGCACCGGTGGGAATTTGCAGCCCCGGGGCTGCATTTAAAGAGTTTAAAATGTACTATGTGAGTCGATGCACTTAAAGAGTGCAAGAGTAAGTAAGCCGCTCGGAAACCGAACTGCTCATTTATTCTGGTGAACAAATGCCTTAAGGCGAGATAGTATGATTTTTTTTCGTCGATTTTGCCTAACGTATTGATTAGGCTAGTGAGACGGTAACTACTGACATTATTTCGGGGTTTTCCCGGCTTGTGTATTCCTATGATAGTGGCTTCTTTACACTCGTCCGAAAACGCACAACCAGCTAGGAGTGCATTGAAGATGCACACTAGTAGGTATATAAGAGAGGGAGGGAGGTATTTAACTACCTTATTTGTGATTTTGTCAGAACCCGAGACTTTTTATTGTGTAGGTATTTAATTATTTCACCTACTTCTTCGGTATCGGTCACAATCTGATAGTAGCGCCACCCTAGGCTCTACTTATCTATCCACAAGATGGACGTGGTCTAGACCATCTAAGTCTATAGGTCAGAACGACGAGGAACATTGTGATTGGAAGGACGAATGGAAAATGTTACCATCGCAAGATACTACGCTTGACGTAGACGTATTCACGTAAAAGATGCACGGCTGTGTCTATGACACAGCCACAACCCGTTTTTTTTTTTTGAATAACTGGTAATCCACGTCGATACGTAATAATATATTTTATTAAACAAGCAGATGGCTCTCCTGATGGAAAGAGAAACCATCGCCTATAGACACCAAAGATATTATTGATATGATATGATAAGATTGTCTGTATGACGGGTTGGTAATTCCACGTGCGTAAGATAACTGGCTACCTTACCCCCCAAACCGAAACACGACAGTGACGTTATTGCGATGGTAATGGGGTGGAGCCAGACCCGGGCGAGCCGTTGCAGAAACTCTACCATCTAGTTGTCACATTGGTAGTGACAAATTAGTCCAATCGTTCTACTTTTATGAACTGCCTGACAGAATGGCACATTGTCTACACTTCAAAGCAGCCCAACCAACACGTGGTAAGAAAACGGGGGTGTCATAAAATCAAAGGACACAATTTGATTAATAAATATCAATTATTTGAAAATATCAATTGAAATAATCCTACTCATTCATAATGTAAAAAAAACCATGAAACATACTATTTATAAATAGATGTACCAAAGACCACTCGACTTTTTTATTATGTTTTTTATTAATTATGATTAAACGACACGGAATTACACAGCCATTTGCAATAGAAAATTGCACGTTGTAATTCTGAAGTTAGAATAAAAAAAATATTTCAATATGTTAAATTTTGCGTGCGTAGTTGTGCCAGATACGTAGTGTTTTTTCATGACATAAAATAGACATTTTTACTTTAGACATATACACTTTGAGTATATACCTAATATATCTATGGATATACATAATTTTATATGTCGAGAGTAGAACCATACGATATTTAGCGAAGGCTTTCATAGATGGCTGATATTTTTTTATTTTTTTTTATATTATAAGATAGCAAACAAGCAGATGGGTCTCCTGATGGAAAGAGTCAACCATCGCCTATAGACACCAAAGATGTTAATGGTGCGTTGCTATCTTGTGGCGAGGTCTAATGCCACATGCATAAGTTTACCGGCTACCTTACCCTCCAAACCGGAACACGACAGCGACAAGCACTGACGCTATTGCGGCAGGAATAGGTAAGGCGGTGGTACCAGACCCGGGCGAGACAATGCAGAACTCTACCACCTAGTAGCCACGATGGTAGTGACTCGATAGCCAATCGGTCGCCTTTTACGACCTGCCTGGCAGAACGGCAGTTGGCCTATTCTTCAAAGGAGGCCGGGACCAACACGGCGAAAATGATAATTTTAATCTTATGAACTCATGCCTTGAGTACCTACATATACTGTGCAATTTCGGTTTTTTCTACTGACGTGATGGAAAGTGTGGTGGACGAGGGTGGAAAATGGTAGCACTGAATATTTTCATGACATTTGGAGAGTTAATTCCCTATTTTTTTTCTCTCAATGGCATCATAGATGTCACACGTCAACGGAAGGTTGCAAAGTTGATGTCAGTTTGATTTTTTTTTAATATTAACACTCTATGTATCTACATGTGTCTTATTACTAGGTCTTGTGCCTTATTTATGTGTCTTATATATTTTCTCCCTTTTCTATCTTTCTTCATTTGCTGGTTTAATTTTTTAATACTTTATTGTAGAAATTAAACCAGCAGTTTAATTTTTTAATACTTTATTGTAGACAGCTCAATTAGCATAAAAAAATAAACATAAGTACAATGGGCAAGCTTATCTCTACTTAAAGAGATTTCCTCCATTTTAACATTCTAATTTTCTTCCAATTTATTTAAAAGACGTTTGCATAGAGATGTGAAAACTGCACTTTTTATAGCCGAGAGCTACATTAGCTATATGACTTTAAGGTTTAGTTAGCTACGTAGCTAAAACATACATATCTTCACGCCAGATCCCTTACGGGGTAGGCAGAGAGAACCGAGTGCCATATATCACGATCCTTGCAGGCTTGTCTCGCTTCTTCCACATTCATCACTCTCTTCATACACACACGCCGGTTGCGAAGACTCTTGACACCACCTTCGGACAGTACTCGATCAATCTGATCGTGGTATGTCAGTCTTGGTCTTCCCCGGTACCTACATCCTTCCACATTCGCGTTGTATATCTGTTTTGTTAACCTTTCATCTACCATTCTTTCTACATGTCCGAACCAACGAAGCATGCCCTTTCTCATCTTTACACCGACACTTTCTTTCAAACCTAACCTCTCTCTCACTTCGACATTACGAACCCGGTCCGCGAGTGTCACACCACATATTTTTCTTAGCGACCTCATCTCGACCGCGTTGATTCTACTTTCATGCCCTCTCTGACATACCCAACTCTCACTTCCATACAATAGCGTTGGGATAAGCACATGATTATGCAGGGCTAGACGGGCACCCTGACTTAAAATTGTGCTATTAAGTAATCTCCCTAACGCTCCATTCACTCTGTTCCCTGCACACACTCTTCTTTCAACATCAGCGGTGTACCTTCCATCCCTGCTAAAAGCACATCCAAGATATACAAACTCATCCACTTGTTCCAGCACTACATCATCGACCACAACTCTTACATCCGTTCTGGTTGTTTCTCTTTCAAATACCAAAACTTTAGTTTTCTTAGCTAGTAGCTTCTTTAGTAGCTAAAACATCTAATTTATTTCCAAGTTAGAATCTTACCAGCGGATATGCGTGTCGAGGGTGACTTGCGTGATCTTGATTCCAACGATCTTGTATCCGTATCTGTATGCGTAACTGTAAAAAGAATTTTCTGTGATTTATATAAGGGCTCGTAAAACTGTAGACGTTCAATTAACTGAACGTACATTTGAAGAGGGTACAGAAATAGGGATGGGAGTTATCAGGCAATTTTGTAAAATAACCGTAATTGTCATTTTGGTAATACCTATAAAAAAACCTGAAACCTGGCTTTTTGTTAGTTTTTACCAGTCAAAGTTATCTTTAGTTACCTTTCAACAACAGGCAGTTAGCTTTAATTTAAAAAATACTGTTAAATATTCATCGTCAATAAAAAATAAACAAATATGGACTCACGTTTTCCCTGCGTAAAAGCATGGTTTATTATGCTTACTGGTTACTGCTTACTATGGTTACTGCATAACCAAGTCGCTTAAATTCACCACAATTAGCTAGTTTGTTGATGACAAAATAGGTAGCTTTCCCCGTATCCATTATTTACCTATTCACATTTTTTTTATATATTATAAGATAGCAAACAAGCAGACGGGTCTCCTGATTCAAAGAATCAACCATCTCCTATAGACACCAAAGATGTTAATAGTGCGTTGCTATCTTGTGGCGAGGTCTAATACCACATGCATAACTTTAACGGCTACCTTACTCTCCAAAGCGGAACACGACAGTGACAAGCACTAACGCTATTGTGGCAGGAATAAGTAAGGCGGTGGTTCCAGACCCGGGCGAGACAATGCTGAACTCTACCACAAAGTAGCCGCGATGGTAGTAACTCGTATAGCCAGTCGGCCGCCTTTTACGACCTGCCTGGCAGAACGGCAATTGATCTATTCTTCAAAGGAGTCCAGGACCAACATGGGGAAAGACACAATTAACTATGAACTGAATATGACTGAAATGAAATGCTTTTCTTGTGGCATAGATGTAAGATGTTAATGGTAGAATGCTATCCATGTGGCGATTTGAAAGGTCACGACACTGAAATATATATACCGCAACACGACAATGGTATCCACTGAGGCTATTATAGCAGGATAAATAAAACAGTACTAAACTAAGACATTTCGTTACCGAATTCTACCACCCATGATCATTATTATATTAATACAGCAGCCTGTAAAACTTGACTGGTAAAAGATTGTACATATTGAAAGAAATGAAGTTAATGGTCATAGCAAACAGTAAAAATGTAATAGAAAGAAAATATTGCTTAAACACATAGCAAATCTGAACGAATTTATTGTTATAATATTTAATGGGTGGTCACTGCACGTTGTACGAACTACGAACACTCTTTAGTCGTGAGATTGGTGAACACTCTTTAGTCGTGAGATTGGTGAATCGCCGTTCGTAAACACCATCGTGACCCGTTCCTGAACTTCTATGCGTCGTGCGCGGGTGTCCGTACTAAACATTTTTATTGCAAATTTAGGCCATAATTTAATTACCTATTTTTTATCTAAAGACATTTAGTATCAGAATCGAATACTAATCGCCCTCCTTCAGTATGTACAATCTTTTACAGTCAGCCTGTATTATAATCCATACTAATATAAAATCGAAAGTCTGTCTGTTACTCTTTCAGTTTAACTGGTTTACCAATTTTGACGAAATTTAGTAAGGATATAGTTAAAGATCGGAATCAAAATAGGCTACTTTTAAAAAAAGTCATCGTTTAAGAAATTTAAATAGAGGTGATGTATTGTATGAAATTTCTAGTCGTGGACTCAGTTATTTTGTTTTAGCGAATCCCGTGGGATCACTTAATTTTTCCGGGATAAAATTTAGCCTATATGCTATTTCAGGTTAGCATCTACATGAGTGCTAAATTTTATTCAAATCCGTTTTGTAATTTTTGCGTGATTGAGTCACTAACATCCATCCATCCCAAACAACCGAAATTTCGTGTTTATAATATTATTATAGATTTTCGAAGCAAACACATAAATTATACAAATACTAAAATAATAAATAATAATTGTAACTACACTTACTAGACAGAAAATAATAACTTGACATCTTCAACTGCCACGTTCAAACAAACAAAATACAGTCAACTCGAACTGTCACATTATTTAAACAAACAATACTATATCGCATTGAGCTGTCACATTAGTAAAACAAACCAAACAATGTCACCTTGAACTGTCACATTATCAAAGCAAACAAAACATTTTATTTATTGGTCGAGCCAAACTAATCGAGCCAATTGATTTAAACATGAGATTACACTTAGGCTATAATGCCTTGTCTTTATATATGGATTATATTTTAAGTAATCTTCGTTTCGGTTTTCACTTCACTACACAACATTAGTCTACTAAATCACAAATGCACTGATCTAAAATTAAAGATCAGAGTAGAATGTTTATATTTTGTGGTTTTATCGCCACATACATTTATATCTGCTGTGAAAATGATTACTGTGTGATGTGAAGTTTACTTTTAGTATTACGTTTGCAGTGTATAAATGTATGGGCACATTCAAAACACTCGTTTATGTTGGTTGCATCTAGAGCGGAAGTGAAGTCATAAAACAAATTTATGTGTAGTTTCAGGACTGCAGTTGCAAGAATAAATACGTATGCACATTTATAAATTATCATCCAAAAGCTGAATTCTGTAATAATTATTGAATTTACAGCCTCTTTTAAGATGAAACTATTAATTCTCTTCCTTTTATTAGTTAATACAAAACACACATTCTTAAAATTTTCGCTGAGCTAAGTTATTTTAAAGTTAAAGCAGTTAAAATTTATCTTTTAAGTAAGTGAAGTTTTCGAGTTAAAAGCCTTTGAGCTCGAAAACTTCACTAATTTCGAAAACTTCTAAGACTTTCGAGCTCGAAAACTTTAATAATTAAAGTTTATTTAAACAGCACTATTTTAATTTTTGTAAAGCTGTAAATTTTAAACTTCAGGATCGATTTTGCATTTTTAAATGAAATTCGACACGGTTTTTAATTTATAAGAATATCGTTTTGGTTTCAAAATACATTGACTGAAAATCTCGAAGTTATGTCGAAAAAAAGTTTTTTTAATTTCTCCTTAACTAACAATATTTTATCCAACTTAGGGTATTTGACGCAGACAAGATTTTGGAATCAAAATTATTCAACAAGTTATTTAAAATAAATGTTGTTTCGGTGATTTATTTTTAGGGTTCCGTACCCAGGAGGTCAAACGGGGCCCTATTACTAAGATTCCGCTGTCCGTCCGTTTGTCTGTCAGTCCATCTGTCACCAGGCTGTATCTCGTGAACCGTGATAGTTAGTTCAAATTTTAACATATGTATTTCTGTTGCCACTATAACAACAAATGTTATTTTTATAAGAACAATGTAAATATTTAAGGGGGCTCCCGCACAACAAACGTGACTTTTTCGCTTTTTTTTTCGATCTTAATAACAACTGGTAGACGCTTGAAATCACAATGATAGTCACCGGTAGTAGCGACACGTATAGCCTATCATTCCCATTTTACGAACTGCCTGGCAGAATGGCAGGCAGGCTATTCTTCAAAGGTGTCCCAGACCGACACGAGAAAACCGAAACATTAAATTTTCTGTTAAAATATTCGTAACCAGCTCTTCCTCGCAATTTCATTCGTATGATTTATACATTTTCTCGTCTGGCTTACGTATCGTCATCTCGCCTTTTCATGCCACAATATTATCAATTCTAATTATCGCCATGATTCAGATTGGGGAGTAAGATACCTTCCGGTAAATTTTTGCAACCATATATCCGAATACCTGAACATATTTTATGTTCATGAATTAAACTATGTCTTTCAATCAAGAGAGCCGTCTGCTTAATTGTTATAATTAAAAGAAAAATCTTATGAATATTTTTTCTCGCTGTAAAATAAAGATGATAATATAATGGTCTATTCAGATTTGGTTTTTCCAAAAGCAATAGTACAGAATACCATATTCTGTGGCAATAGCGTGTGACATATCATATCACCATATTCTGTGGCAATATCACAAGGACAAGGAACTTATATACTATAAATGGAATTGTTACGAAGCAATATTTGAAAAACAAAAATGTACTTTATTATCTAACAAATAAAGTTGACATTTGTTTCTTACATAACAGAGGGGAAAAACGTTCTGAGCAAGACAACGACAAGAGTGGATGTTGTACCTTTCTTGCAATTGCCAGTGTATATAAAACTATCTATATGGTAGATTTTTACATATTCGGTAATCGTTAAATCCTTTTTATTCATACATGTCGATAAATAAATTAGAATAAAATGTATTGTAATTAACATAGTGAGTTCTAAAAAGTGCTTATTTTAATTATTACGTAATTACTAATGCAATGCTCAAATTAGTAGAATTAATTAGTAGTAATTTGCAAACTACGCATGGCCGCACTTATATATGGCAATTGGCGCTTTAGTTAGTAGAAAGAGACACACTCCACCTATGTCGTGGTACTCTTCGGAACGATTTTGAAGCGCGTGTGGACATTCCGGGTAGAATATAACTTCCTTGAGTATACACTATTGCCACAGAATATAATTTTGGAATTATACTTCAATATAATTATATATTGAAGTATAATTCCTTTACTTATTGCTGCATTAGAAATTTCTAGTTGACAAGTTGTTTAATAATTCATTAATTCGTCCTTCAAGAAGCTCAACTCAAAATAACCTGATCATTTACAAATTTTCTTCTCAGAATCTTAAATGGCCTTTGCATGCAAAATGAACTACAGACAGAACATTAAGCAACTTGGCTCTGAAAACAGTACGAGTATTAATTAACTGTGTACTCACGGTGGCATCTAGATACGGGTAGCGCGTCAAGCCAAGTCAAAGAAAAGAAACTGGTAGTACAGCTGCTATGTGTAATAATATCACACGAACTATTTTGAGCTATTTTGACCCCTTCACAACTTGATAAGCATTAACTCCACATACATGGCACATTTATGACATCAAATTGATGAATTTGACATAATCCATAGTATAATTAATGTAATAAACATTAAAGTCTTATTATTTTTGTGTTATAGCACTCATCCCGTGCTTGGAAAAACTGGAAAAACTTTAAAAACAACAAAGAAAAATATTGACACGTAGGGGTTGAACCTGCGACCGTCTCCCTAAAGCCGGGACGCTCTTCCACTGAGCTAGTGTCGACAGGTTTGAAGTGGCGAAATTCTTCTTTGCTATATGATCGATTACGTCGATTGTACTGATCGCTAGGTATACGTACGTATAACTAATTAAATGAGTTCATCGTTACAGATTAAATTCACATTTATAATTTTGATCAGTACTTTCGTATTTCTTATTATTTTTGTGTTATAGCACTCACCCCGTGCTTGGGAAAACTGGAAAAACTTTAAAATCAACAAAGAAAAATATTGACACGCAGGGATTGAACTTACGACCGTCTCCCTAAAACCGGGACGCTCTTCCACTGAGCTAGTGTCGACAAGTTTGACGTGGCGAAATTCTTCTTTGCTATATGATCGACGTAATCGACCATATACATGGGGCATACTAAAAGTTTTGCACTTCTAGCTAATCGGAACTATTTGAATTTCGAATGTTATATATTATAAAAAATATATATATATAATAAAAAATATAATATATATTATAAAAAAAACAATTGGCGGGAAATGATTTGTCAATTGTTTTTTTATCACACATCAAAGTTCTACGTACGCAACGAAAATGGAATTAAGTCGAAAAGATTTTAGAGCGATGGTTTTTTATGATATTAAAAGTTCTCTTTCTCCGCAAACTGTGCCACTGGTCTTCAAAGTGCTTTTGGGAGAGAAGCACCTTGTCTGAGGTGCACCGTGAAGTCGAGTTTCTTTACATGACGATTTTCGTAATTCCTTCAACTGCCGTCAACGAAAATAATGTGGCTGCTGTTAAGCGGTTAATTGAAGAAAACCGCCGGATTAGCTATGAGACAATTTGAGGACTATTGGGGATTGGTATGAGCCAAATTCAGAAAATTTTACACGAAGAATTGAAAGTTCGGAAACTTTGTTGTCGTTGGATCCCTCGTGAACTGACAGCGGAGCAGAAGCGGGCTCGCGTGGAATGGTCCTCACAGATGCTACTGAAGTACGACCACGGACATTCTAATGTTGTTTATGACATTGTCACAGGAGACGAAACGAGGATTTATTGTTTTGAACCCGAAAAAAAACAGCAATCTTGTGAATGGGTGTTTGAAAATGAGAACAGGTCAACAAAAGTGAGACAGGCGAGAAACGTTTGTAAAAAAATTATCGCGTTTTTTTCTCACAGCTACGGGTCCCATCTGTACAATTCCACTTGAAGATCAAAAGAGTGTTAATGCTGAGTGGTACCATTTGTTTACCCAGGGTGTTAGAGAAAGTTCGCGAAAGATGACCCAAAAGCCGCATTCTCCTACACAATGATAACGCTTCTTCTCACACGGGTAACAAAACAAAGTCATTTTCAGCTTCCGAAAAAGTACATCTCGTCACTCGTGCTGCGCATAGCCCCGACCTAGCACCCTGTGATTTCTGTATTTTCCCCAAAATCAAAGATTTGATGAGAGGTTTTACTTTTACCAACTCCGAAGAGGCAGTGATAGCGTTCAATCAGCACGTAGAAAACATGCCTTCAGATCTGTGGTCCTCCTGTTTTAAAAAATGGTTTGATCGCATAAAAAAATGTTTAAAATGTAAAGGAGATTATTTTGAAAAGCAATAAACATAATATTTTAGTTATAACATGTTGTTTTTTTTAAGTTACGCAAAACTTATAGTGTGACCAAAGTAGCAAAGAAAAATTTCCAGTTTTCCCAAGCACGGGGTGAGTGCTATAACACAAAAATAATAAGAAATACGAAAGTACTGATCAAAATTATAAATGTGAATTTAATCTGTAACGATTAACTCATTTAACTAGTTACACGTACGTATACCTAGCGATAAGTACAATCGACGTAATCGATCATACAGCAAAGAAGAATTTCGCCACGTCAAACCTGTCGACACTTGCTCAGTGGAAAAGCGTCCCGGCTTTAGGAAGTCGGTCGCAGGTTCAATTCCTGCGTGTCGATATTTTTCTTTGTTTTTAAAGTTTTTTCTACATTAAAGTCTGTCTATCTTTTACGCTTTCACCGCTAAACTTTTGAACCGAACTTGATAATAAAACTGACCAAGTGTGAATTGGACTTACGTTGGCGCACGAAGGGTTTCGTACCCTCTATAAAAAACGGCAAAAAACACGTTTCTTGTATCGTAGCTCGCCTTATATATTTATTTTATTCTGCTATTAGTTATAGCGGCAACAGAAATATATAATCTGTGAAAAATTCAAATGTCTATCACGGTTCATAAGACAGTCCGGTGACAGATTGACGGACAGACAGCGAAGTCTTATTATATATATATATATATATATATATATATATATATATATAAATATGCTATTAGAGTCTCTCTAGTAGCCGGGTCAGCTAGTATATATTAGATTATATATACTAGCTGACCCGGCAAACGTTGCTCTGCCTTTTTAAGTACTCTTTTTTTCGATATTTTCTTACCTTTTAAACCTTCCCTGGACTTCAACAATTAATTCAAAACCAAAATTAGCCAAATCGGTTCAGCCGTTCTCGAGTTTTAGCGAGACTAACGAACAGCAATTGTGAAATTATCAGTACCGTTAGATTATGATTTACCTAAGTGATATTATAATTTAACTGCTAACCTAACCTAGATTATAATCTAACGGCTATTGACAATTTCACTGCGACATATATATATGTATGTATATATATATATATATATATATATATATATATATATATATATATATATATATATATATGTATATATATATATATATATATATATATATATATATATATAAATTTTAATATCACTTAGGTAAATCATAATCTAACGGTACTGACAATTTCACAATTGCTGTTCGTTCGTATATATATCCTTTCGCCCTTTATGCCTACTCTCAACTTTAGTTCCTACATCGAATCGAAGGCCCAAGTTGCCTCAAAAAAGCTTGGTATTCAGGCCAAGGTGAGACAGTATTTCAGCCCGGGACAGTTGTTCAATCTTTATCAAGCACAAGTCCGTTCGTGCATGCAATACTCTCACCTCTGGGATGGATCTGCCAAATACCAGCTGGAGACGCTTGAGGCGATAGAGAGGCGTGCCAAGAGGATCATAAACGACGATGATCTGGTGGCAAAAAACTCCAGAGCCTCGCTCATCGCCGCAGAGTGGCTAGTCTATCGGTCTTTTACCGGATACACTTTGGAGAGTGCGCTGCGCAATTGCACGACTTAATTCCGTCATCCCCGTTTTTCTATCAATCGTCGAGGCGCATAGATTCGAGGCGTCGCCATATGGTGGACGTTCCACGTACCCGGACAAAGCGGTTCGACTCAACATTCTTCATTTGAACCGCAAAGGACTGGAACATGCTTCCTGAGTCTGTGTTCCCCGACGAGAACAATCTGGGGATCTTCAAGAGAAGAGTGAACAGGTACCTTCTAGGGAAGCGCGTTCCATCTTAGGTCGCATCTTAGCTTACCATCAGGCGAGGTCATAGTCAAGCGCTTCCCTATCGATAATAATAAAAAAACAGGTCATAAAAGGCCACCGATTGGCTATTTATGAGTCACTACCATCGTGGCTACTAAGTGCATCGTCTCGTCCGGGTCTGGTACCACCGCCTTACCTATCACTGTCGCAATAGCGTCAGTACTTGTTACTGTCGTGTTCAGTTTTGAGGATAAGGTAGTCAGTAAACTTATTTGGTACTTATAGACGATGATTGTGTCTTTCCATCAGGAGAGCAATTTGCTTATTTGCAACCTTATGTTATACAAGAAACAGAAAAAATATTATACTTATAAACCTTTGTTTTTCAGATATTGGCAAAACTTTTAACTTCCCTTATTCCTAACAGTTCTCCTGGGATCAAATTCACGCACCGTTATATCTTTGAATTTGGCTGACTGTCCCCTGTGTCTAATTATCTTAGGTACTTGGGGTTAAGAAATTCAATATAGTTGATGTGATTTTGTATGAATTGGATTAAAAGAGGACTATATTGTTTTTTTAATTAATAGGCATAAATAATAAAAAAAGGTAAAATAAAGTGTTTCTCGACACTGTAATGTATTTTTGGCACTTTTTCCTTTTTTTCACCTCAACGAGTAAGCTATAGTAACCATGTCACAATGGTTTTAGGTTTTATTTTATACGATTTTTCACACTTTTGAGAATACGTCATAAATTAGGCTGAATAGATTATTTTCTTTGCTTAGTACAAAAAATAATATTTTACTTACATTAACTGTCAGAACTTTTAGTTCTGGCAGTTAATGTAAGTAAAATAAAAATGAAAAATTAACGCCCAAGCCAAAAAAAATAATGATAAAAATAATAGAACTGTCTAATAATATCACTTAGTACGGAATTTGTTCTGTGTTAGTGTTTAGAAATTCATCGTATTAAATTTTCTGTAAATTTCTGTAAATAGGTACTAAAAAGCATACAATAATAACGCATAGAAACCAAGTCGACCCGCGCTATATTAAGCCATTTTAAAGAAGCCTGAAAAGGCTTCTTACGCTCGCCGGCCGCTCAGACATGTGACATGTGCTACACAGAGTACAGCTCTCGCAATTTTAAAAAATATGAGTTACTGTGTGATGAAAGGTTGTCACTGTGCTTCACAAAAGCATATTTAGGGCTTGAAGATCACATTTCACAGATAAGAATTAAGACGACTATAAAGTGACTTAAATATGCAACTATGAAAAAGAAGACTGAGTTGGACTACTAAGTAGAATATCGATATTGAAATTATCGATATGACCTGTTGATATCACTAGTTAATTCTAAGCAAAACAAAATTAAATAAATATTATCAATTCTGCCGAAAATCAATATCTCTATTGCTAATACAATATTGTATTAAAAGTTTCTGATAAAAATTAGATGCTTTAAATCCAATCTTACTCAATTATTTTGATTAAAAACAGTTACTACATGCACGTACCTGTGAAACGAAGTTTTATTCCCCTTTAGGTAGGAAAGTTTGCAATACACACATTTCCTAATGCCTCAAAACTTTAGAGTACACAAAATATTACCTATAAACAGAAATTCACTAAAACATTAAAAAATTATGGAAAGAAATATATGGCTACAACAATGATAGCTGTTAATTGGAGTCCAAAGAAAAAAAAATCTGCTTGTTCAAAATATTTTTGCAATTGCAGTTTTTTTGCATTTGCAATTGCAATCGAAACTATTATCATTAAAACTTTTAAAAGGCATTTCACATTTCAAACATGTATTTCAAACAAATTATAACAACAGACGTAAGAGCAACAAAAACAATTTCACTTTCTGTAACTTGTCAAAGTATACGGCATTACTTAACATGGCCAATAATTTGGGCTCGTCTGTATTATTTTTATTAAATGGAAATACGTTAACAAACTAGTTTTTTAAAGAAACATGAAAGAAATATTTTCGCTATCGTAGTATAACACAAGAAATAAAAACAAACTAATTTCACCTCCGGTCGACCTTAAGCTGAAATTGTCTAAAAAAACAAGATAAACTAGTCATTTGTTGGATTTTCGGTACACTATCACAACCAAATTCTCGAAGAAATTATACAGTATTATAAAATTAAATACCTATATAAAATGTTGGATGTTTTCTTTATTCTTAATAGTCTATCTCAATGCCAAATTTCATCTAAATCTGTTAAACCGATATTGCGTGAAAGCAAAACAAAAAATATCGATGTTATAATATTACAGTACCCGGCGATAAATATTGCACATCGACCTTTGGAAAGAGACAATCGGCTAATTTCGGCTTCGTAGAGCGTTATCTCTGTCGCACAAAATACAAACAGTCCGGTACCTATTAGGAGCTGTTAAAACAAGTATGATTTGCTTCTTTTGATATTTTTATTCTTTTATAAAATACACAAATTTTTCTATAAGTGATGGCTTTAGGTTGGGGTAAAATAAAATAACATTTTTACATTATGTTTACGTATTTAATTATTTTGGAACATTACAGCTTTAGTGTACATAATAAACACCATTATACCTATTGCTAAAATGAGACATTGCAATAAAAATAATAATAATTCTAATTCTCAATTACTTCCATTTCACTATCTGTGCTCTCAAAGAGGTCAATATCACTGTCACTATCAGCCGTATTTATTACTAATCTATCAGTGTAATTGTCTAAACTGTGTTGAATGCTTCTATATTCATTCTCACATTTGATTGCATGATCGCAAACCTTTTTCCACTCTTCAGCGCCGATCATGTTTACTTTTTCAGTCAATAATGTTTTTACTGTAGTTAAGTTCATACCCACATTTCTAGAGGCTACATAGCCTTTCAGTTGAGACCATATATTTTCAATTGGATTAAAATCCGGATGATATGGTGGCAATCGCAACACAGTGTGCCCATGTTCGGCTAGTATTTTGTCCACAGAAAACTCTGTATACCTCTCCTTGTGCTGACATATAATAGCGTAAATCTGGGTTTTTGTTAATTTTGGATCAACTGGAATTTCATGTCTGTTTAACCAGTTGATCATTTCCCGTTTAATGGTGTTTGAGTTGGGGGGTCTCTCAACATACTTGTTGTGATAGGGTGCGTTGTCGATAACTAGAACAGAATCACTGGGTATATTTGGGATTAATTGGTTAACCAGCCATTTCTCATAGTTATCGTTATTCATTTCATTGTGATAGTCACCTGTAGTGTCCGTGGATTTATACGTTAAAAAAGCACCGGGTACAAAGCCTTTTTCATTTCCCGCATGAACTATTATCAAACGTTGACCTTTTGAAATTGGCTTTTTTACTCCTTTTTTCTTATCGTCACTCCAAGATTTCCCTTTAGTGTGGGATGCATGTATATATGACTCATCCATGTAGACGATATTTTTTCCTGTTTCGCGAAATTTGCGTATTTTATCATTCGTTTGAGACTAACGTCGTGCTTTTCCATTAGAATTTTTCGATTATCTTCCATTTTAGTGAACTGAAATCCCATGTCATGAAGTATTTTTCTCAACGTTTTTTCAGACCCATTGTAATTAATAGCTTCAGATAACTTAGCTTTTAATGATTTTATTGTTGGCAGTTCATTAAATCGTAAGTGAAAATCATACACCATTCTTCGAACAACATCGTAATCAAAATCGTCTGATAGTGACAGTGATATTGACCTCTTTGAGAGCACAGATAGTGAAATGGAAGTAATTGAGAATTAGAATTATTATTATTTTTATTGCAATGTCTCATTTTAGCAATAGGTATAATGGTGTTTATTATGTACACTAAAGCTATAATGTTCCAAAATAATTAAATACGTAAACATAATGTAAAAATGTTTTTTTATTTTATTTTACCCCAACCTAAAGCCATCACTTATAGAAAAATTAGTGTATTTTATACAAAGAATAAAAATATCAAAAGAAGCAAATCATACTTGTTTTAACAGCTCCTAATAGGTACCGGACTGTTTGTATTTTGTGCGACAGAGATAACGCTCTACGAAGCCGAAATTAGCCGATTGTCTCTTTCCAAAGGTCGATGTGCAATATTTATCGCCGGGTACTGTACTAGTGACCATTTCCTGCTCAATTTTCTCTACTTTACGAATTATTAGAATATATTTTCACAATTTTTCTTTAACATACATCATTAGATAGCAAACAGGCATATTACGCCTCACCTGATAGAAAGAAAAACCATAGCCTATAGACAACAAAGATGTTAATGGCGCGTTGCTATTTGTACTTATGTTTCAAACCGGAACACGATAATGACGGAATCGACGTTATTGCGGTAGGAATAGTTCAGGCGGTGTTACCAAATACTCGAAGTAAGACGTTGCAGAACTCTATCACCTAGTAGTCACTATGGTAGTGACACGTAATAGCCATCCGGTCACCTTTTACGACCTGTCTGGCAGAACGGCAGTTTGTCTATTCTTCAATGGAGTCCCGACCAACACAGGGAAATCTTCATCTTGAATCACTCTATTTTTTATTATTCCTGTTTATTTTGTATATATATGCGCAAACTAATTCAATCATTTTAGTATTTTCATGACCCACAGCCCACCTAGCTGTAAATATGAAACGATCGACAAACTTATCGAAGACATGTGGGCATCAATAATTATAGTTCCATGGACACTCGAATCGGTCTACAGCGCCAAAATGGCGATATTCAAATAGGCACAAAAATTCTTTGACAGCAAGTCCAGTGGTAATATTATATACGTCATTGATTAATAGTCATTATACGTCATAAATTTAGCTGAATACTGAATGGCCTATTATATTTGCCAAGTATAAAAAAAAATACATTAACAGCTGTTATGACTAAAAAGAAGAAGAAGTTATGACTAAAAATTAATGAAAAATGAAAAATTATGTAGGTACCAAAAAGCCAAATTTTCTCTAAAACACCTAAAAAGGATATTAATTATTTATGTCGCAACGTAATACTTGTAAGTTTCTAAAATAAAAAAGAAATATTGGAAATGTAATTCTTCTTCATTATATGAATGGAAATTATCAGAGACTTCTGCCAGTGTCGAGTAAACTTAGGAGGTGAAAATTGTTATCCATTTCTTGAAATGGAATTAAGGAGGCTTCGTTTTGGATTGTAGGCTTCTTCTAAGTAAGTTTAACAAAAACAACATAAAAATATACGGTAAAACAAAAACAACAAAAATCTACATACTACAACCTAATGTTGGTGTGTGACCTAAGTGACAATAAGTATTTTAGGTTGACAGGACGAGGAAAGTCACCCGGAAGAGAATCATCAAGTGAAGAAGAGGCATTAGGGCAACTGAAAAATATATGATCAACTGATCTTTCGTCAAACCCACATTCACAGACAGAAGTGCCCTTAATCCTAAGTTTGTGTAAAAATGATGTGGTGTCGCGGGACACCAGGTAGGAACGAACTTCCTTCGGCTAAACTGCACTACTCGCTTGTGTACGCGACTGTCGCGCCTGCGCACGTCTCATTTAACGCTTTTATTCCACGCATTTTTCTTACGGTTTTACTATCACATTTTTTTCAGTTCGGTCGCGCAGCAAAATCCCTTTTCCCTCCAAGCCTGCCGTAAGGAACTTCGTTCCAAAAAAAACAGGAGAACAAACATGTCCAAGTCTTAATTTACAGAGAAGAGATGGAGCATGCTTTGTGGCTGAACGATATTTGAAGAACCAAGGTTTTAAGGGAATTGATTCTTGAACGTCAGCATAATATTTGCCTTTCATTATCATAGATTGCTGCCATAACCTTTCCCAAGAGGACTAGAGAAAAAACCTTTCCCAAACACGGAAAAATTTACGTAATGTTGTTAAAGTACAATAATTATTATAAGCAAAGTATGAATATTTTTTTTAACTTTTATGACGTGATATTATTAACTATGTATATAAGAAAGTCTCCACGAAGCAAAAAAAATTTATGATAATTATTTAAGCGTTTTTTTTCATTTACAATTAAGACGGAAGTACGAGAAAATTTTGTAAGTTCACAATCGTTTAACTTGTTGAAAAATCAATTTTAAGTAAAGTTTACAACGGAAATAAATTATGTATAGTGTTCAGAATACATCATAATTTTTTTTAATTTAGAAAAGAATATTCAATACCTTAAATAAATTAATTTATGTGTCGTACTCGCTTTTGAGGCCGTGCGCGCAACCTAAACATGTCGTGCAGAGACCTATATTTAGCGTTAAATTAAAATTATAAATAATAGAGATAGAGTGCCGGGATCTAAGAGTTTTTCTTGGAAATTTCTTCCTCTTTTCGAATCTTTATTTGAAATCTCTTAAATATTAATAGTTTTAATGAAATATTGGCAAAAAACGGAATGCCATTTTTTTCATCTTTAATTGTTTATAATTGAAGTGAAAACTTCTTTAGGCGCGTTGAGCGTTTTGGTAGAGGGAAAAATCCTCGGTTCGCGTCACCGACATGCTAATGATAATAGTATATCTATAGCTATGTTTTGCATATAGTTTTAATTACTCTCAACTTAATAGTTCCGTTTTCACTTCTATCGGCAGTCCCACGACTGCTACTGTTTTTTTTTTGCTATTTTTATGTGCTAATACACGCTTTTAGCACATTTTTCTAGGCGTAATTCCGGATCCAATGAGCTATTGCACATAATTTTAAGAGCAGTATCTCAATTTTAAACGATTTTCAACTTCTCGAGCAGGCTACTATGTATTAAGCATTGGGCTCGTCTTTTAAAAATATAAGTACTATTACCACAGATATATTTTTATATACTCAAATACTGTTACATAAAAATTGTTAATGATATTGTAATTTGATGGACGTCTATAATAGAGAGAATGTCATTCGCCATTTCGCTTATTGATTCGATTTTTGACGTTTCTCGTGATTGAATTTACTGTTCCGTTATAATTTAAGGGTTTTCATTTTCTTCTTCATGACTTCTTTATTGTGTTTAACATGTTTGTTGTATGTTCGGCCACCCGTTGGTCGAGTGCTTAGTGAACCTGACTACGCGTCAATGGGGCTCGGGTTCGATTCCCGACAGGGTAAAATATTTGTTTCATGAGCATAGATGTTTGTATTTCTGGGTTTGGGTGTTTATTAAATCTTTTTGAGTATTTATATATGTGTCTCTATGTATTAGTTTCGTAGACTAGCACCCATACTACAAGCAAATAATTGCTTACTTTGGGGTTAGATCAATTCGTGTAATTTGTCCAGTGATATTATATCTACTAAAATTTACTAAAATGTTATCTGCTAAAAGATACTAAATGTTACTAAAAGGATTATCAAAAGTAACTTTTTTATTTTTATTATAAATCAAAACATGATAACAATTAGACAGCCTAGAAAAATGTTGAGTATACTTAAACCATTGACCTCTAAACGGTCGATTTGGCGGCAAATAGAAGTGACATTGACTTTTTGATCTCGAATTCCATTTCCAGCCCATTTCAGATTATAATAAAAGTTTTTGATAAATTCCATTACGCATTTCTCAGTGAAAAAATTGTGTTATACCTGTGCTATCTATTTATGCCGTATATCATCCAGATCCGTTCAGCCGTACTGGTGTGATTAAGAACATTCGTCCATTATATATTTAAAATATTATGAAGATAAGCTTGAACCTTAGATTGTAATGCCGGGATGGAACAAGTATAACGTATTTAAAAAACAAGGTAGCTAGAGTAAAACAATAACTTTTGATTTATTCTACCTACTCTACCTACCTATGTGTATGCACTGTGCAAAATACCTGTGTGTGTTACACAGGTATTTTGCACAGTGTAGATTTGAATTTTTGAGAAATCCTTAGATATTAGTTGGTTAGAGCGTACTGGCGTTAGATAAGTTCAATGGTTAACATTATGTTTCCTCTGTTATTTTTTTTAAACTTAGGAAAATCCTCAACAACACTTTTCCTCGATCTAGGGATCAAACCCGAGATCTCATTATTTGTACCGAACAGCCTAACCTCTAGATCACGAGGTTATTCTTGTTAATGCTAATCATTTACGTTTAAGAGCTCAGCTACATATATCGGGCTACGGCACGTGTCAAACGCACGTGATATTTGTGCGACTCACGACAAAGAAACTATAATATAATTATAATAAACAATAATAATAATAACAAATTAGAATTTATCCGCAAATGTTTAGGTAATTTCGTGTATAAACCGTATTTTTATATTGACCTAGTGTATGTATCGACGTATGCTATTTTATTTTGTTCCATAGTAGAAAAAAATAACAAACGACGATGTGACCTTCATATTTATGAAGCTGTATCATAGATTCGTAATCTTTGGGCGAATGAAATACAGTAGGTAGATAGAAGCATAAAATTAAAGAAATTAAGGAACTAATCTTAATTAATTAAGGATTTGAGAAGTAAAGATTTTAAGGAATGTAACAATATTCTTGTTTCCTTTGTCGTGTGCCACACAAATATCATCACAAGACCGCACAAATATAACCTGCCGGCCGCGGTTTGATGATCAGTGATAATACGACGTCATTATGACGTAGGCAGTGTCGCGATGTAGTTTGTGACATCGTGCTAGCGCGAACCTTCGCCGTAGGCCGACATATGTAGCTGCGCCCTAAGGAGGAGTAAGATGAGAATAATTCCGGAAAAATGTTATTAACAATCGGGAATCGATCCCGGGACCTCATGACCAAGATCATGGCTTTAGGTTAACCACTAGACTATGAGGTAGTTAAAGAAGCATATATTTATTAATTAGATAGCATTAACTTCTATACAATATAAATATAAACTATTGACAACACAAATAGTATTAGATACAGTCTTGAGCGTGTTGGTCCGGGCTTCTTTGAAGAATAGACCAACTGCCGTTCTGCCAGGCAGGTCGTAAAAGGCAAACGATTAGCTATACGTGTCATAACTATCGTGAATACTAAGTTAATAGAGTTCCGCGACGACTCGCCCAGGTATTTGGTACCACCGCCTCAGGGGCCGTCCATTAATCATGTGTGGCTCGAAAGGGGGAGAAGGGGTCCATAAAAGATCACGAAATATCACAAAGGAGGAGGGGGGGGGGGGGGTATAGTAATATATCACGTGTATTTATTTGCAAGATACTTATCTAGTTATTTGCGTTGAAGAAAGTCTTGCTAATCCGTGGCCCGAAGACATTGCACATTAAATAATGTTCATGTTAGGTACATGAACATTATTTAATGTGCAATGTCACAAATGTACAAAAAACTTTTTCGCGTTCCTTTTGTTATTCTTATATCAGCCAAAAAATAACCTGCAACTTTCTGTCTAGCTCTAGGCGTTACTATATTGTAGTCTTTAATTTTTTAGAATAAAATTAGATGATACTTATAACTGTATTTCCTACATATTAAAAAACATTAAGATTCTTTGTAGGTACTAAACGTTAGGTTGTTAGTCAACGATACTAATACATAGAAATACATATATAAATAACTAGAATATATATAATAAACACCCAAACCGGAATTACAAACATTTATGCTCATCACACAAATGTTTACCCCCGTCGGGGATCGAACCTGAGCCCCGTTAAATGCGTAGTCAGGGTCGCTAACCACTCGACCAACGGGGCGGCGACGGGGGGAGGGCAATGTTTTTGCAAAAAACAAAAAAAACTTAAGCGCAAGGTTTTATAGTTGATTTTAAACAGCAATGTACAAAAAGTAATAAAATTGACAGTGTATCTATTCATGTGGTGAGGCGATCGACACGATTTTATTTGAAATAAACGCACAATTTAAAATTGTACGCTCATTTTTAGAGGACGTTTTTGTGACACTGATTGTGCATCTTGGGTTTTGATATCAATGATTATAACTCTATTTCTAGGTGTAAATGAAAGCTATACTGACAACCTCAGAAATTCCCTTGCAAGGTGTAACCAGCTTAATCCGTGATATTAACATTCAAGAGAATATATTTTGATTGACTAGTCGTAAGCTCTTTTGGCTTATACAATGAAGTCTCAGTTCGAAGCTCAGATCAGCCGGTATAATACCGCAGTCGACGTCTAGCTTCTAACGTCAATGCCATTTGACGTTAGAAATCCGAAGATGACGCAGAAATTCACGTAGGTCAATAACATCAGAGGAGTGTTTGATGTTATTGAAATGTTCAATAACATCAGAAAAAAAAATAATTCATAGAAATGGATATATATAAATACTGAAATATATTTAATAAACACCCAAACCCGGAAACAAACATTTATACTCATCACACAAATGCTTGTCTCCGTCGGTAATCGAACCCGTGCCCCGTCGATTGCGTAGTCATAGTCGCTAACCACTCGACCAACGGGGCGGTCAAAATACATGTTTTTTATCTATATGTATAAAAATCAATCCCTATTTTCCTTGGTCACGACATCACGCCTGAATGGCTGGACCAATTTCGGTAATTTTTTTTTTTGTTGTGTTTGTAATTGTAATGAGAAGGTTCTTATAAAAGTAAATTTTAAGAAAATTGCGCAGAAAAATATAAAATTTAAGAATACTTAACCACCATATAAAGTTTAATGCCATTTTGGCTACGTGGAAGGACAATCCTGTATTCTTATATAAATTACGTGTCACGTTGTTTGTCCGCTATGGATTCCTAATATGTAAGACAAAACAAAGTTTGCCGGGTTAGCTAGTTATGACATAAAAACTTAGCAAACAAGCAGATGCCTCTCCTGATGGAAAATGACAACCATCGTTTATAGACACCAAAGATGTTAATTGTGCGTGCTATCCTTGTAATAGGGTCTTAATATCGCATGCATAAGTTCACTGGCTACCTTACCCTCCATATTTATTGATTTATTTATTTAACACTTTATTGTACACAGAAAATAACATTAATAAGAGAATACAAACGTAACTATAGTACAGTGGGCGAGCTTATCTCTACTTAAAGAGATTTCTTCCAGCCAACCCGTTAAAGGAGAATAAAATAATGAAAGAAAAGAAATGAGTAGACCTAGTGTACAAAAAAAAAGATACAAATTACGTAACTAAACCTAACATATATTTATGATTAAAAAAAAAGTAGAAAAATATATATACAATACAAGAGAAATTTAGACTTCAGCTAGAAAGTGTTCCTTAACTCGTTTTTTAAAGGATACTAAAGTCTGGCAAAGGCGAATCTCACTGGGCAGAGAATTCCATAATTTTACAGCAAGTACTGTGAATGAGAACTCCATACCGGTGGTAGTGACACGTATAGCTAATCGTTTGCCTTTTATGAACCGCCTGGCTAGGAGGCAGATGGTTCAAAGGTGTCAACACGGGGTAAGAAGCTATCATTATCCTTTAGACGATCTGACCAGAAATTTGTTACTCCCAATTTAAAATAGACTGCAAGACTAAATAACTAATAATAAAATCCATTTCCAATAATCATACTCTTCTCTTGCGAGTCACGCAAAGTAATATAATTAAAACTTTTAACAACTGGAGTTTCGAAAAGCGCTCTTGTTATAATTTACAATATATTACAAAGGCTTTTCGAAAGTAAGTATTCCGTCTTGTAACTTAATTTGTCCTTTAAAATGAAGTTCTAAGACCATCGCGCAAGACCTTCTAAAGTTATAATTCTTCGTTGATAGTTTAATGTTTGGTATAAGCATTTTGTTATATTCAGCTAGGAACTTTAGACAGTAGTTTACCTAAAGTAAAAAAAATTATTATTTAAATTTTTTACTTTAACCTATTTAAAGAAAAAGTGAATTAAAGATTTTGTTGTAATATTTAAGCTGAAATTAGGTACCTAATCAAAAGAAGAATAAAAATGTAATTTTGGATTAAGGCGTTTAAGTATTTTTGTAAGATTTAAAAAAATAATTCAGCCCCTACTTAATTCACAAAAAAAAAAAGAAATATAAAACTTTCTTTTCGTAAAAATTTGAAATAAAGTGTAAGTATTGTATAAAAGTAATGTAAAAAATTAAACCAGCTTCGATATCTGTCAACTATAGTCATATCTTAAAAACTACTCCCCCCCTCCTCCTCCTAAGTAACCCACAAAACTTTGCATGCCAAAACAACGTTTGCCGGACCAGCTAGTATAATATATTTTTTTTGTCTCAGACTTTTAATTGAAATTAAACAAAATAGCATTTTTTTCTTCTAAAACACTTTTTAGGATTGAGGTCTAATTATTGCACTGTAAAGTCATTATCTTTAAAGTCGTGTTTAGAGGTTGTGTCAAAAGTACGTAAAGTACGCGGGATTTGAACCTGCGACCATTTCCCTAAAGCCGGGAAATGGTCGCAGGTTCAAATCCCGCGTGTCGATATTTTTCTTTGCTGTTTTTAAGGTTTTTCCAGATTCCCAAGCACGGGGTGAGTGCTATAACACAAAAATAATTACGTTTGAAAAAGTTAGGTAAGTATAGTTACTAATTTTGTTGTTGGTGAGTAACAGATGTTACTAACTATATCAACCTTTTCTTACTTACTAACATGGATACTTTAATTTAGGGGGCAAGGTCAGAACCCTGTTTTCGGACTGTAATAAAACTGCTCATAATATTCTTTATAGTTAGACCTAATTCTCCTGGGATTGAATTATTATACCGAGATTTTGTTACATTTATTTGATAAAACCCAGTCGAACTTTATGACTTGGTGTCGATATAAGCTCGGTTCTTATGTCAATAAAACAACTCGTTTTAGTAACAGATATATTGATCGAGTATTAGTACATAATATTCTAAGCGGTATAAGCTGAAACTGTTCCTTAGAAGTATTTGCCTATAAATGTCAAATTACCAATTATGGTCCAAATACTTGTGAAATGCCTCCTTATTATTAAATTTTTGCTAGTGGTTACTACTACGAATGACACATCACTGATTATACGAACCCTCGACCCAGCAATACTCGACATGACAGTTGGAATCAGCCATAAAGAAGAGTGTATAAATACTGTTTGGCCTTTATTCTAAACTAACTATTGTCCGCGACTTAGTCAGCGCGAACTTCGTTTACTCTGCACAGCACCTCCCCCGTAGGTGATAGCGTGATAATATGTAGCCTATATGTTGACCCGACTTGTTAGTAATAATCATGCAACATTTGAAGTTAATCCATGCAGTACTTTTTGATGATTTTTTGAAAAATATTTGTCAGGGTACTTCCTACAGGAGCCTTTTTTATATCATATTAGCTGTTGCCTGCGACTTCGTCCGCGCGGACTTCGTTTACTCCGCACTGCTCATTATACTGCAGCCAACCCTACTGCCGATGGGAAGACCCTTTTTTATTGGCTATGTCACCTAGCCAGCCCATCAAGATAAGTCGAGGACATGGCAGCTCACCGCGTTGCTGGGTCTCAAGTGACTTTCGTACGGTCGAAAGATTTACTTTTTCTTAAAGTTGAAAGACGTTTTGTTTCCTACCTAAACTAGTCACTCGCCCATTACCTTTTTTAATGGAACGCGATCAATTTTTATAGAAATATAATTACATATTTTTTACATATATCGAAGTACCTGTGTTTTCTTTTTCTTTCACTTCGGAACACACGACTTTATCTGTAAATTCAAATTTGATGTCAAATTTCATGACAAATGTTCTCTATATGACTCACTAATATCAATTACACCATTTTGAAAATGTTTGTCCGTCTGTACACGGGTGGGTAGCAGCCGATTTTACAAAAGAGTTTCAATAAAATTTCTAATTTAATTTGTTTTAAATTTTACCAACTTAATAAATTTTACACTGAAATAGCTCAATTATCAAGTATTCTCAAAGCTCGATTAAATATCGTGTAATTACATAGTTAAAATATTAAACTTGTTTGTACTTTGAACCTGATTTGTTGCTTAATCTAGACAATATGTTAAGAGGGTCATAGAGGGTCACCAGGGTCATTGAGGGTCACCAGTTTCATAGAGGTTTTTTTATGTATTGTTTAATAAGAAATCTTTTTCGCCCGTGTCAAATGGAAGGCAAGTACCATCGATGTGGAGATATTTTTGGAATAACAGCGAGATTACATCTTTACTAATATTATAAATGCGAAAGTTCGTCTGTCAGTCTATCTATTACTCTTTCATGGCTAACCGATTTTGATGAAATTTGCCATTAAGATAGATAATGACTCGGCGTCAAACATAAGATTTTTTAATGTTTGTTATCTTAAAACTCGATCAGTTATCTTAAAACTCGATCATGTATTAACTGATTTTGAAAATCCTTTATGTCTAAGAGAGTATATACCCGTATAGTTCCATTTAAATTTCGTGAAGATCAATGCACCGTTCCAGAGAGACAGGAAATTGGAAATCGATTTTTGCAGATACTTCGTTTAAAATATTGTTAGTAAAATAATAACTTAATACTCTTGGCTAATCAGTAATCGTAGGTGCAATAGTTGAATTTCTACCTGCTTCTTCCGGGACACGGGTGTAAAGGGATTCATTTACTATTTCATGATATATCGACCATTTAACGTTTTTAACACTAAGCATGCGTATGGCTATCATATGTTATGCCCAATCCAATAGTGTTTATTAAAACAAGAAGAAAAAAGCGGGTTTCGGGTAAATTCACTTTAAAAAATCGTCTGGGATAAAACGAACTGAAAAATTTTATGACTAGCATTAAAGGTCTCTTCTTCTTATATATAAAATTCCAGTGTCATAATGTTAGTTCCGTACTCCTCCGAAACGGCATTGACCGATTTTGATGAAATTTCGTATGCATGTTTTTCATCCCCCTAAATGTTAAAGGCTGTCCACCCCTAAATTTTTAATTTTTATTTTATGGACAATTTTTTTTATTTTTTTATGATTTAGCATTGAAAAATACATACAACTCTAAATTTTTACCCTTCTATCACTAACCCTTATTTTTTAATTAAATAATTTATATGGCAGAACAACGTTTGCCGGGTCAGCTAGTTATATATTTTATATATACCTTAAATCAATTGCTGTTCGTTGGACTCGCTAATACTCGAGAACGGCTGAACCGATTTGGCTAATTTTGGTTTTAAAATATTCGTGGAAGTCCGGGGTAGGTTTAAAAGGTGAGAAAATATAGAAAAAAAACGGAAAAGTAGTAACAAAGGCAAAACAACGTTTGCCGGGTCAGATAGTCAAAAATAAAAATGTTCCTGACCACGGTCTAATATGACCGTCAGAAACTGTATAATTTTGGATATCTTGATAACAAAATATATTTGTTCATAGTATGTTCATAGCAAAGTATTTCATGGTAATATATCAGAATGTAATCTTGACCTAGTTGAAACCAAGCTTGGCCAGCAATTATTAGTTTTGGTGCCAATATTAACCGTGAACAAACTCGAGGAGGCTCTGTAAACTAAAATGAATCCAATTTTTCTGGAGCCGGGAGTATCGGGCCAATTCTCTCAATTCGACCGTAAAATATAAAAATATAATGCATGCTTTACAGGTCAAGGTAAAACGAGAAAATCTTTTAACTAATTATTTTTTAACTTGTATAATTATTCAATTTAATTAGATTGTATTTCTTATTTAAGTGAATTGCAAATTTTTGTGGGAATAAAGATTATTTAACCACAATTATTATCTTAACACCAGGTAACTTTACAGTGCAACCAGCTAGCAAAGCGTGATAGTTCCGGAATATAAAAATATAATGCAGTCTTTACAGGTCAAGGTTAAAAAGAGAATATTTTACTAATTATTTTTTAACTTGTATGATTATTCAATTTAATTAGATTGTATTTCTTATTTAAGTGAATTGCAATTTTTTGTGGGAATAAAGATTCTTTAACTACAATTATTATCTTAACACCGGGTAACTTTACAGTGCAACCAGCTAGCAAAGCGTGATAGTCCCGGAATATTAAAGAATATACAATCTGTTATTCTGCCAAGCAGTTCATAAAATTCGATAGATTGGCTATACGAGTCACTACTAGGTAGAAGAGTTCTGCAAAGTCTCGCCCGAGTCTGGTGTGCGACCGTCTTATCGTTTGGTGAGTAAAGTTGCCGGTAAACTTATGCATGTGGCATAAGGATAGCAATGCACCAGTAACGTTTTTGGTGTCGATAGGCGATGGCTGTCTTTTTCATTTGTATTATTAGTATGTTACAACCACTTGTACTGTTTTACTTAGATTTTATTAACAAACACAGATATATCGATACTGTATCCGACTTATTGCCATGATGATGCGTTAAAACGCGAAACCGGTTGGTGTTTGTTAATAAAATCTAAGTAAAAACAGTACAAGTGGTTGTAACATACTAATAATACAAATTAATGTGGATTAATATGGATTTCGATGGTTTTACCAAGTGCCGACGATATTTAGTGTTCTAACTAAAGATATTATTATTATTAAAAAAAGCTGTCCTTTTCGATAAACCGATTTCGATACAATTTATGCTTTAGACGTAGTTTTTTGAGCAATAGAGCTGATTAGTTTTTGTTCCCAATCGGTACATTAATCAGGAAGTTATATTAAAAAATACTGTTTCACCAAAATTTATTTTGAGGTTTTTTCAAAATTTCTCAAAATCTCCTGGGCCAATTTGGTTCAAATTTTGAGGAAGTTAACTAAGTTAACACACACACACACACATACACACATACACACACATATACACACACACACACACACACACTGACGTCATAGTGAAAATTGTTGGAAAACATTCCTAGGACCTCAGGACGTGGAGATCTGGTAAAAATTCGATTTTTGAAAATCGAGGCAAAATCAGTAACTCCCTTTTCTATATACTCGTATGTAGGGGGAAGTTGAAAATCACAAATGTTGTCCCTATCGGGAACCGAAACAGGTCCGCGTAGATTGCCTAATGAGGGTCGCTAACCACTAGACCAACGGGATGGTTATATCTAAACAAATTATAAATTTTATTGTATAACATAATTTTTTTATCTTGTACATTAAAATTCTAAATACGCCTGCAAGCTTTCTATTTGAATAATGTTGTGTAATTCCGAAGTGTCCTGTAAAATATACGAGGAAATCTTTTGTATTTGAGAGATTTCCAAGTTTTTACATTTCAATTTTTTTCTTTGTGAACCCAGATCATAACCACAGATAAAACTTTCAGAATGCCAAAGTGTTAAAATATAGAACTAAATATTTTTTCTCGTCTCTTTTAAATTTCTATTGACAGTTTTTTGGGAACCGATCTAGATTAACCAATTTTTGGGAACCAATATAGAATTCTCCCACTTGCTGTTGCCATTTCGAACTATTCATGTGGAAATACAAATAATATTACCACATGAATAGCAATAGCAAAAATATATATAAATGCTGTAAGATCACCCAAACACAAATCATCACACAAATAATTATCCCGGTCGGGAATCGGACACTAGCCCCATTGATTGCGTAGTCAAAGTCGCTAACCACTCCACCAACAGGGCGGTCCATTTGCAACATTGTTGAACAGACATTTCGAGTTGAATTGAAAGAGCTGTTGAAAATATCAATTTTTGTAGTTTTAGGGACCGAGGGTACTATTATATATTCTGTGACCGAGCACACTACGGCGGGCCTTAACGGGCCGGGCCGCATTGCAGAAATCTACCTATAGTACATTCTCGTTAAAAATGCAGTGTGCCACCGTTATCCACTGGCCCATTAACCAATAAAATAATTTTTTTTTTGTTAATGGGCTATTCAAATCTTGTTGCACTTATGACACTGCATTCTCAACGCGAACGTATTTGTTTTGTAACGCGTAAGCAATCTACTGCTTTCATACATTTTATATAAAGTATTTTACACTACGGTGGAGCGCAGCGGGCCGCATTGAGGCAGATTTTTGCTCGGCAAATTTTGGTAAATGTGATTCACTCCGCACCACCCCGTTACGGTATGCGATAGCATGTGGAATTTCACGCACATTTTCCTCCGTGTATTAGTTTATTAAATTACGAAATTATGGGTGAAAAATGATTAATAATTTTAGTAACTACATGATTTCCAAGATCTACATTATAATAGATATAGAGAATAACGTTTGGCAAGAAATCCGGGAATGCGTCGTCGTCCTAATATGCTATGCTGCATTTTTTTGCAGCCGGCCCGTCTCTGTGTTTTCGATCTTTTAAGTTGCACCTAAGTTTAGTATGTCGGTCAAGTTATAGTAAATTTTAAAACAAGAAAAAAAGAACCGAACGTAGTCTATTCCGGTTCAACACGATTCCGCGTTTTATCAAACTGTGCCTAGCAATAACCGGGACCCAAATCTTTACGTGCTTAATCCTAGGCAGGAAGGTGATTACTTACTACTCACCAGACTTTGAGCTGTTACTGCGATATGGATTGTCAAGAATAAACTTCAAGAACATTTTCCTGACTTAAGGATAGAACCCGACCACCTCATAATCTGAGCCAATTAGTCAAACTGATGTGTTCGTAAGTAAGCAATGAAAATCGGAACGCGTATTAAAAGCTAGTTTAATACTGACTGTTGCAAATTAATGATCGACAAACACCGACAGAGTGTCATCTGTCAACCCGATGCTTGTAGGATCGTCACATATTATACAAAACAATTCTACGATTGGGCCACGACATGGCATGTCTAATTACCCACTGCATTCCATAATGGGCCCAATTAAAATTGACTAGATCGTTAAATCTTTAACGTTTCACGATTTTATCATCCATGATTGGCCATATCGTGAAGAATTTTCGTCGTATTTCATAAAAATCCAGAACATGTTAGTAACTTATTTATTGTTTTAAAGGTACCACACATCTAGGAACCACACACTAGGAACTTTAGAAAATATAAAAATGGCTTTCAAGACAGCGCTTCTAGCACCTCTATCAGTAGTAAAAGTAACTATTTTACAATTTTATCTAATTCGTTTGACCAGTTCACGAAATAGTCGCACGTTTAGTGTACCATATCCACAAATGATTTCTCATCATTGATCTGACCAAGGCGCATCTTGATGGGGCCAATAGATGGTGAGAACTTTCATGAAATGCCACTATTTTCTGAAATTCTTGAGTATTTCATGATGTGGGCTATTCTGTAATCAGGCCAAGACATAAAGACATTGCTTCTCCTCCGCCTTTAGTTAGAATGACCTGATAACAATAATTGCAATTCGTAACCATATTTTATATCTTTTAACTACATGTGGTTTTAGGCCAATTCGCCGCGGTTCAGGCGGTAAGACACTTTGCGCGTTTTTCTTGCGGACTTCCTTTTCAACTATCACTGGCAAACTTAAGCTATCGGCCAGAGAGTACCTCTTGTGTCTCACCCCCTTCCCCCGGTTCTGCTTCAATGTCTATCCTCCTATATATGAGTATTGAAGCTTACTGGTCTGGTAAAATATTTTAAATAATTTTTTATAGGACGTAGCCGCATTTTCAGCTTAACCATAACTATATGGATGGTAAATTAGAGATGTAATAAATTTAAAGCTGTTTACTTTGGCTACAAAATTGTAAAAAACACTATGAAGAAATTTTTGCGTCAAATTGATGTGAAATATCTATTTAGACATGACACTAACCTCTTGAATTGAGCTTTATTGAAACACTAGTTAATAAAAACAAAAACCTATATATATAACAAATATATATATATATATATATATATATATATATATATATATATATATATATATATATATATATATATATATATATATATATATATATATATATAAATTGCTGTTCGTTAGCCTCGCTAAAATTCGAGAAAAACTGAACCAATTTGGTTAATTTTGAACGGAATTATGGACGGACATAGCGAAACTATAAGGGTTCCTAGTTTACTTCGGAACCCTTAAAAACTACTGGACCGATCTCAAAAAAAATCTTTTACCATTAGAAAGCTACACTGTTCCGGATTGACAAAGGCTCAGAAATCGGAAGTACTTTATTCAATAACATTTTACAAGTTATTTTGACTACTTTTTTATCCGACTGTGTAAAAGAAAATAATGATTTGGATCGAAGTCACGAGTAACAACTAGTTATGGTATAAAAAAAAGAAGGGCCCTCTGAATATTTCTCCTGGTTTCTCGAGATTTTCTCCTGGTTGGTAAAGGCCCTATTGATATTAGTCCAATTAAATCATAAACACATCCATTAAATCATAAACATTCAGCATTTCAAGCATGATCCATCGATTAGTATCAGTCCCTATGAATAAAGAAAATCTCCAATGTAGAAAATCTCCAATCTTAACAAAATTAAAATAGTAGCTCAAAATAATGAAAGGTTATCGACTCATTATTAAAGAAGAAGAAAAAGAAACTAATGGCCCAAACCTTGTATTCAGGACACGAAACTGAAAATTTAACTAAACGAAGATATGTTAGGCTACCGTTTATAGGAGGGATATCGTGTAGAGTCGCAAATCTGCTCAAGGATTGCATGCCTACGTTTTACACATCGAAATCTCTCAAATATTGTATATTTAATAACAAACAGGAAATAGCTCAGGAATCAAAAAGTGACGTGTATCATGCGCAGACTGTCAATCCATATATATTGGTCAAACCGGAAGGTCATTTTAAACACGAATAAAACCTTCGTAGTTGGCGCTCGGGGAAAGGGGAGTCTTCTAGCTTTGCTCAACATCTTATTACCGAGGGTCATTCCTTTGATTTGACAACAAATTTGAAACCATTACATTTCTACAGCAAAGGTAGAAGGCTCAACGTCCTAGAAGCGCTGGAAATAAATCGATATAAAGCAGAACCAACACTTTTAAACGATCATACTGAACTTAATAACTCCCCCTTGTTAAATATTTTTAATGTATGAATTTTAAATGAGTAAGAAAAATAATCATGTATATATAATTGAATTGATTTTTGAGCATGCTATTTTATTAATTATTATTTTAATTTTTTCTGATTAATTATTATTATAATGATTTATTGACATTAGCTATTTAACCATAATTTTATATTAATTTTGACATCTTTATTTTACATTAGGTTATTGAATGCAATTCTCGCCGTGTTGGTCCCGGCCTCCTTTCGCCGTGTTGGTATAGTCGCCGGGTTGGTATGGTATATATTAATTTTGACATCTTTATTTTACATTAGGTTATTGAACGCAATTCTCGCCGTGTTGGTCCCGGCCTCCTTTCGCCGTGTTGGTCCCGGCCTCCTTTGAAGAATAGGCCAACTGCCGTTCTGCCAGGCAGGTCGTAAAAGGCGACCGATTGGCTATCGAGTCACTACCATCGAGGCTACTAGGTGGTAGAGTTCTGCATTGTCTCGCCCGGGTCTGGTACCACCGCCTTACCTATTCCTGCCGCAATAGCGTCAGTGCTTGTCGCTGTCGTGTTCCGGTTTGGAGGGTAAGGTAGCCGGTAAACTTATGCATGTGGCATTAGACCTCGCCACAAGATAGCAACGCACCATTAACATCTTTGGTGTCTATAGGCGATGGTTGACTCTTTCCATCAGGAGATCCATCTGCTTGTTTGCTATCTTATGACATAAAAAAAATAATAATAATAATAATATTACAGCAATAAAATTATAAATTGGTTAGTGTTAAGTGCATTTAACACTGGAATTCAATTAGTAATGATCACACAAATAGTGCTTGACATTAATTACGTAAAATCATTTTTAATTTAGTTGACTTTATTTAATATTGACATTTTTGATATTATTTCGTAAGGAATTACAATTAATATTCTAAATTAGAATAAGATTATATATTGAAATTACCTAAAAGTTAAGGGAGAAAGAATCCTTTAAGCTAGCAATAAAGAGTATATTTATATTTAAGTTTACCTACAACCTTTTTTAAAAATGCTTTGTTTATGTCTTATCTAAAGTTAAACTGTCAGTAAAGAATATTACGACCTGAAGATGCTTTAAAAAGCGAAACCGATCGATTAATTTAAAATTATTTGTCTATATTTGTAGTCAAATTAAAGTACAAGTGATTATAACCTAGTTTGGACTAATAACAATGGAATTTCACCAAGTGCCGACGAGTGAAATGTAAAAGCCAGGCCCTGTTGAAGAACAGACCATCTCCTATTAAGGTGCTGATTGACGGGCGAGCCTAAACCGCGGTCTTAATAGTCTAAGAGCCATCACAACAAAAACTTATGGCCAATTGCACTAATTTAAACCGCGGTATTGTGATGATACACGGGCGAGCTTTACCGATGAGCCATAAGACTGCGGGATAGGGTCGCTCGTCGATTAGGAACTTAAAGGAACTGATCTATCAGCCATAAGTTTTGTGTCAGAGGCTCTTAGACCATAAAGGCCCATCGATCAGCACCTTTAGTCTAGATAGTATGTAAAAGATGAACAGTTGGTCAAACATGTCACTACTATCGTCACTATTAATTGGTGGAGTTCCACAACATCCCGCCCGGTTTTGGTACCACCACCTTAACTTTTTGCTGTCGCAATAGCGTCAGTGCTTGTCACTGTCGTATTAAACTTTGAAGGATAAGGCCCCCAATTCACGCAATTAAGTCGATGCGCTTAGGGATCTCACACACATAAAAATGAAAGAACGTCGGGACGTGCTAGGATTAGAGATGTGATAAACGGCTTTTAATTATTAACACGTTTAAACGTTTTGCTTATACTTATATGCTTAAAAAAGCGCTTTTCGTTTAAACGCTTTTTTAAACAAAAGTTGTTGATCGTTGAAAACGTCGATTACAAAACGAAAATTTAAGTGAATTAGTGGCGACCGATAAAGCCGAGAGCTGAAGAAAGCGTTCAATGTTTTGTGGTTTTGTTAGTGTTATTACTTATTACTAGCTTATAGAAATAACGTGTTATCAAATACAATACAAATTATTATACAATACTAGCTGACACGACAAACGTTGTTTTGCCATATAAATTATTGAATAATTAAAAAATAGGGGTTGATGATAGAAGGGTGAATATTAGGGTTGTATGTATTTTTAATGCCACATTATAAAAAAATAAAAATAAAAAAAATTGTCCTAAAAATAAAAAGCAATGTTAGGGGTGGACAACCCTTATCACTTAGGGATTAAAAAAATAAAAAGTAGCCGATTTTCAGACCTATTGAATATGCATTAAAAAAATTACATAAAAATCTGTCAAGCCGTTTCGGAGGAGTATGGTAAATAACATAGTAACACGAGAACGTCTGAAATGAATAGTAACACAATATACACTTTTTTATCCATAACCTAATTTCAATAATTAATATAAACAAAATTACTTTGAAAATTTGTAAAGGGATTCGTGTCATGTTCGTACGCGCACTAAGTAAAATAAACAATTGATGAACGCGTCGAATTTCTTCAACAACGAAAAGCGTACTGGAACTTGAAAAAAACGTAAGTTGTTTATTAGTTGTAAAAAGTACTAACCAACCAAAAACGGAGCATTGTCAGTCCGACACAAATATTGCGTAAACAAGTAGAAAATAATTTAGCCGCTTAATACGATAACCAATCCAAATTGTTATCGTTTCTTATGGCAATAGTAACAAGGTTGTTAATCCAATAAAATGAAAAATTATATTGAGTCTTAGAGTATAGAAATTAGGTTCTTTATTCTATTTTATTTTGATTTTAAACGTTATTGAAATAAGGTTACTTTTCATCAAACATGATAATATGGTATTTAAATTTTTGTATCTTAAACATCAACGTTTAAACGAAAACAGCTTAAATCCGTAAGCGCGCTTATAGACTTATTTTGAAAAGCCTAATTTTTTAAGCCTATATCGTTTAAACGCCCACGACTAGCTAGGATGCGGCATTATATGTAAGAAAATGTGTAAGTCTTCGACTCGATTGCTGTTTTATTACGTGAATTAGGCCCAAGGTAGCATATAAACCTATGCATGTGACATCATAAGCCCACTATTCGTATAGCAACGCACCATAAATATCCTTGTCAACTATAGGCGATGGTTATCTGTATCAGAAGTGCTATCCACTAGTTGCTAGTTTATAATGTAAAAATGTACGTTCGGTTAAAAGACCAAGGCTTCAGAAGTTTGTCCTAGCCGCTCCCATAATTTTGTAATTAATTAACCGTCATTAAAATGGGTAAGGCCTATTTTGAAGTGAATTCCCATAAGAGTTCTCTTGATGGATGATTTTAACGAAATGTATAGGGCGTGAAATTCTTAATTAACCTTGTAGGAAATTAATTTCAATTGAAGTTTCCTAAGGTCAATTTAATGTAATTTGCATAATATTAGATTGAAATAAATTTTAAGCCTCCTAAAGCTATCTCACTTTTAAATTAAATATTAATATCTATTTGAAATCGCTCTGTTATTGTATTTTGCACGTATGTGTGTTATTATGCATGTCAAATGGATCTCCTAATGGAAAGAGTAAACCATCGCCTATAGACACCAAAGATGGTAATGGTACGTTGCTATCTTGTGACTAGGTCTAATGCCACATGCATAAGTTTACAAGCTACCTTACCTTACAAACCGGAACACGACAGTGACATATGCACTGACGCTATTGCGGCAGTAATAGGTAAGGCGGTGGTACCAGACCCGGGCGAAACAATGCAGCCACAATGGTAGTGACTCCCATAGGAAATCGGTCGCCTTTTACGACCTGCCTGGCAGAACGGCAGTTGGCCTACTCTTCAAAGGAACCCGGGACCAACACGGGGAAAAGGTTTCTGCACTTCTCTGCAAGTCAAACTTTCACTGTGCCTTTCGTACTTCACCGATCGTTTATACTTTATACCCCTTTTTGGAAACGAAACTGTCTTTCTAAATAAAGTTTTTGCTTCACGTATGTAATGTTCGCTTATTTTGTAACACCAATGATAAAACAATATTATATAATATAGAAGACTATAACATTTACTTATAATACATAAGATAGTAACTACTGTCGGCTCGCTAGCTCACGCACTACGTCTTGCCCTCTCGGTGGTGTTATAATGACTGATTCAAATTAGTAGTGAGGCGTATTTATCGTAACAGATACAAATCACAGGTATTCGTAAATACTAGATAACAATTGTTCCTACAATATCAAATATCTGTTGAAAAATATCAGTCACAATACTGAATCACAATCTGCGCTACGTTCCTCAGTCACAGTAGGTACTAGGTACTAGGTACCTACTCAATAACAGATATTCGTGTTACCTGTTCTTCGTATGTATTAGTCTCTCTCGCTCACACCCGCTTAATTGAATCTGCTAAAACGAGAAGCACCTAGTATTTATTATCCGAAAATTCAAATAGTAATCTTTTATAACAAAATATCTTCCTAGAATAGTGACAACTGTTTCTAGTCGTATAATCTGTTATCTGTTCCTGTTCCTAATTTTCAATTCGGAAACACTGCAAGAATACTTCTAACGATATGTTGAATATTACGTCCTTTTTAGGTATGTAAAAATAAAAAGGTCGATCTCAATTATTTGCATAAAATCATCAATATAGGTACTCGTACAAAATTTAAATAACAGTAAAATATTTTTTCTTCGTAGTAAAATTACAACAGAAATTATTTGAAAGTTCGAAACGTTTATATAATGGCGCGTTTCCGAACGTCTTTGTTGGCATTGACGCCATTGGCTACAAAATGTTCAACGTAACTACGACTTTATGACTTAACCATAAAGGTGATATTAATTAGACACCCAGGTCATAACGTTTCTTTGGTAATTTGTTTTCTATCCCGTTTTTCGGATATATTCTTTCGATTTCGCTTTGAATTTACTTAGCGAAAATAAAAATTGTTTTGTAAACAAAAGGTTTACTAGTGTGAATAAAAATACTTAGTAGGTATTCATATTCTTTTTGTATATATAGGTAATAAATTAAGCAGTTCTGATAGGATATACTTATCTATTAAATTTAAATAATTTAGGTTGAAGTTGTGTAAAAGTTTTTATAATATTAGTTCAGCAAAATGGCAAATGTAAATAAGAGAAGACAGTGTTGTGTGTGTGTGGGAGCATTTTGTAGATGTAGGTGACCACTATGCGAGCTGCAATATATCTATGTAAGGCTTAATTATCTTTTGATCATCCGTATTTGCAAAAACATATGAATAAAAAGCATCCCACCGTTCGGGTTCGGTTGATTAGCAGAACTGGTACCTAGTTATATTTATTATAATGTTTTTTTTAATATTGCTTCGACATTTTTCAACCCATCGGCTATCAATTATGTAGCTAAAATAGAACTTTAGATCACAAAAATTAAATTGAATGCCATTTGAAAAATCAAAATTGATCATCGTTTCCAAAATACCTACATGGCTTTTAAAAAATCAATATAGCCTACTGTGATTTTTAACTAACTATCTATGTAGATGTTTGAACTAAAAAAAATATTATTATGCTTATAGTTTTTACTCATTTTAGCTTAAAATACCTCATATTAGCGGGAAGTTTCAGGTATGGACTGCAGGGTTAACCGTTTACACATTTTTTAAGATTATATCAAACAATAATCAACTAAAGTAGGGCTAATTTAAAAGGTCATATTTGTCAGATCTTAAATCTAAGAATGTGAAATGGGATCTAAAACGCAGTAGCTCCATATAAACTTGTACGTGTCTGGCATCTGCCAAATGTCGTCTACTAAAATGGCCTTAGTACTCACTACTCTCTACTCACCACAGAGTACTTTGTAATATGCTACTCACATATTTTGTACTGTATGTGAATTATATACTGAGACCGACCGTGCTTGGAAAAATAACAGGCTGTTCTTTAGTAACAGATATTGACATCTGTTATTTTTCAGTAACAGTAACAGGATCAACAGATATCTGATTCGACCTGTTATAACCCAAGACTAATTCAAATACTGAACGTTTGTCCGGAGCTCGGCCGACTTCGGCCCGTCACCCCACCACTCTAGTTTGCGTAGTACGTAGCCGGAGACGACCGATTAAATATATTGATAATTAATCAATTGATATTTTATGCTAAGGATAATTATATAAATATAATTATATTTTAATTATAAAATATATTCTAATAAATAATATTTAATATATTTATTTTAGCCATACACTACAACGTATTATACGGTGTGTAAAGAAAACCCTGTCGGTTAATTAAAGGGATTATTTGGTACCGTGATACGGTTACATATGCGTAATTATTTTATGGATATTAATTAATTAGTTTTCCCAATAAAAAAAAATCTTAAATGGTATTTCCATACATTAAGTATGACAAGACCTACAAATAAGTAAACTCTCTATTTTCAAAGAATGCTGCGCGAGTCGGATGCTACCGAAGGGCAAGCGGCGCGTGTAAGGCGCGTTTAAAGTTCCTTTATAAAAAGCCGAAAAACAAATAGCGCACCTACGCGTGGTGTTTGTGCGAAAGCCGCCAACTCGAACACACTGTATATAAGGTTCTTCAAAATAAGTGATCATATTTCAACATGACGTACTGAAACTTCTAACCAAAAATATCCACCCGAAAAAGAACGTCATTCGGGGGACTAAAATTTTTCGATTTTTACGAACAAAGTAATTTTCTCATAACGATTTACGCATTTTTGCATTAAATAATCCACAAAGTGGATTATTCAATGAATTAGTGTGAATTTTAAAACGGCAGAAAACTAAACACAAATTGATACACTATCACCGACGAGCGTTTTGATCTTTATCAACATCTTTCCTCCGTTTTGAACATATTTTCTCTAGCTTTACATGCAGTGCATTCGTGAAATGCGATGAAAATTTGTATAACATAAAGCCGGAGAAGTGCGTGTTGTTTGAACTGACGAAGTGAACGCGCGCTATTGACATTGACCAATGAGCGAGCACGGTGGTAAAGTTGGCTTAATTTTAAAAGATTTTACCAATTTAATCATTACGATTTCAGATATTTCAATGTACACGTACAACTGTAAGGTTCGCTTGTTTTTATATAGGGAAAGTTGTAAAAATGTCCAGCTGTAGGTATACTTAAAGTTAAGCTTTAAATACTAACCAGAAGACGCTGGCGTATGATAAATTACGGTATGAACATAGCTGTTTTACACGAAGTGAAATGTGCTGAGCATAAGTATTTAACATCTCTTGTAGGTCTGTTTTAACAGTTTACTGGAAACAAAAATTCTTATGCGACGGTAGCGCTTCTACTATTGGATTCTTTTCGATGGACACTTTTAACCTCAGACTTAGTTTTCCTTCCCTTCATACTCCATGCTGGCTTATTTTTTATTGTATTTGCTATGACAAAAGTTGCCACAAAACGAAAAAATTTTGCAGGCCGAAAAGGACAAATATTTTTGCGGATGATATTAAATGCTTTATCTTATTAATCTCTTATTGTTTTATGGACAATGTTCGTAAGTACATATTTATTTTTACAATTTTGTCCACCACTATCTAGCAAACAAAGACACTGAAGTGATATTTCTTTATTTTATTTCTTTCCTACCAATTTCGTTACTGCTATATATATCACTTCTTCAGTGACTTTTGACTAAGCTTTATTTATGTAGTCAAGCTAAGCGCGTTTTTTCCGTGTAACAAATTACGTTACACCCAACAGTTCGGATTTCCGAACGAAACCTAATAATGTCATCGGTAAGCCAACAAAAGCCTACTGTTGCGCGGGCTATGAACATCCATCAATTTTTATCAGACCCCAACAAGATTAATGGTTCCGTGTATTTTAACATGGCAGAAAACAAAACAAAAAATTGATAATTGTCACTATCATTGACGTGTGGTTTTAATTGTATTAGTTGTGTCTAGATTTGCCCGGAAACGCAAAAATCATGGACCATAGGACTTATGCATGTGGCATTAGACCTCGCCACAAGATAGCAACGCACCATTAACATCTTTGGTGTCTATAGGCGATGGTTGACTCTTTCCACCAGGAGACCCATCTGCTTGTTTGCTATCTTATGATATAAAAAAAAAACCATAGGACAAATTTAGGTAGGCAAAAATATTTTTTGCTGATAAGATGAAATATTTAATTTATGGGTCTGATCGTATTATCGAAAATATTCATGAGTTCCGCTCCGTTTATGTTTTTTTTCTGTAATAGATAAATCTAAATCTTACATGTAAGGTAGACCGGGTACAATTGTAGCACGGGTCAATAGTACCATCATCGATATTTTTTTTACTACTAAGCCAAAGTTTACAAGTGTAAATGCGCCTGAATACGGGCTACATGACTCCCGAGGTGCCCCCTAGTCCTCGTTGCGCTCACTGTAAAACGGACTTGCTGGTGGAGAATTTTTAATTTTTGATGAACTGGTGCAAGATTTTTCGTAAATCATATATCAGCTGTAACTTACTTGTAACAGAACCTTTCCAACACTGCTGTTTTTTTGTTTAAATGGATATTCAACTTTTATTTGTGATTAATATGGAAACTAATAAAGGAGATTGATGATGCCCCATACAAATTTGGCCTAAAACGCAACACGTGATGATAGCTGCTTACCGTATTGTAATACATTATTAACTTCTTCTTAAATGTAAATTGTATCACGGACACTTTTTATAATACTAAAATTCATGAAACTCCTTCAAAGATTAATATTACTTGATTTTACAATTGTTACATTCCATTTTAAGCCACTCACATCGCAATATATCGTCAACACAAATATGATTCATTTTTGTATTACTTATCATGAAGATTATTAGGTTTTAACCACTTAAAAAACGATAAAACTTTTGTTTACTTAAAATGTTTATTACTCGCTCACAGCGTAAATAGATGACACTTGTTTTTTTTTTCTTTCGGATAATGCTAAGAGTGCTTATTTGTAGGGCCTTCTTTATTGTAGATTTCGATCATAATAATAAATATTTTTATTTTTGTTGCATTTTATACAATAGTTTGTTTAAAATTTTGCATCTTATCTATCCATTTTTATAATTTATTTGGTTGGTCAGAAATAAAAGAATTAAAAATTTTAAAAAACGTACAAGTTTGATTAGTTTCATGACTTTCCGACTAAAATCCTTTTAAAATTAATTTGCTATTAAAAAGTCTCTGTTGAATTTAAATATTCACTTATTGTGTATAAAATTAATTTAATAATTTCGGCTGACGATGATAATAAATTCTTGTAGTCCATTTAGGCCGATCTCATCACTCTCCTTTAGAATGATGTAACTTTTAGATGCTTCCTCTAAATTATCTACTTTGGTGCAATTATAACAACTTTGCTGGGGTCAATAGTACTAGTACAATTGACCCTGTGGTACAAATAACCCCATGATCTTAAAAGAGCTAAAAAATAAATACTTAAATGCAATTAAGTAACTAGAGGTGTTCTTTTAGATGCCATGAAATAGAAGCGGTTCAACAGATACTTTATTGTATGAGCAGGCAGACAAAACTTCAGTTTTTAAAAGGATGTATGAATATGTTCAACGTCTGTCTTGTATCTCTTGTAAGATATAAACGCTTTTATGAGAAGTAGAAGAGTCTGGAAGAAGAAAAAAGCTAAACTTATTTAAAAAAACTACAATACTTAGGAAAATCTAAAGAGGAAAAACAAGACGTCATTCAGAAAACTGTATACTGTATTGTATGTACAGAACCTTATATTGTTAGCCGCCCTAATGAAATGTGGATTTTATGCGCTGGGCATATAAGGAATGTAAGTACATATCAGTATTCAATTTATGTTTAATAAACATATTGTTCCTAAGGGTCAGTTGTACCAGGGGTCAATTGTACCTCCATACTAACATATATATATATATATATATATATATATATATATATATATATATATATATATATATATATATATATATATATATATATATATATATATTATTTTACAGCTGTTTAAAACTAGATTATAGCAAGTATGCAACTTAAAGCCAACGTTAATTATTATATTAAAGAAAATCCATGTTAATTTTATATTATTGAGAAAATGTTATAAATATCTTTATGTGGGTTTTATTATCTCACGAAGTTTTGTCACAATTTATAGGGGGTCATTAGTAGGCTGGCCTGGCCATCGATTGGAATTTTTCGAACGAATTTGGATGAAACTTAGTACACAGGTAAGTGATGACCTCGAATATATATCTAATGTATTACTTTTTATCCCGGAAAAATTAGGTGAACCTACAGCATTCGTCAAAAACTATTTTGATGCAGCGGGCTGGACCCTACAGCTAGTTAAAAAATAAAAATATTACGAACCGATTTGGCGTCTCAGTCTCTTTTTCCGCAAGCCATATCGCTCGTCTCTTTCTGCTCTCAAGAGTTGCTTTCTTCTTGCCCAGTGTTTTTCAACTGTAACAAATAATTCCGAAGTTATATTTTATAATTAAACAAAATTAAAAGGAAATTTATATATTTTAATTAAATTAAACAATGGAACATTATTGTGTTCTATAATTCTTAATAAATCCCTATTTGATCAAATCTAACAAGCAGATTTCATTCAATTAAATAATTGATTTACTTAAATATTTAAAAAAAATAGTTTAATTTTAAATTACAATACTTAATACTCAATCATTTATTGCATTATATGTTACAAACAATTTTAGGTATTACAATAATAATTAGTAGATAGTGAACATATACACCTTATTAGGGTGTATATGTTCACTATCTACATATTTAGCAAAGGTACCTTTTTAAAGATGTTTAAAAAAATACTTGACAACTTGACAATAATTATGTTTCTAGCTGTAGAAACAGCGATTTTTTCTTAAATGTGTATCAATAATATTCACAGGTCACGGGACAAATTACACTTACTGATCTAACCCCAAAGTAAGCAAATTATTTGCTTGTGTTATGGGTGTTAGTCAACAATACTAATACTTAGAAATATATAATAAATAATTTTACATACATAATAAATACCCAACTCCGGAAATACAAACATTTATGCTCATCACACAAATGCTTGTCCTCGTTGGGGATTGAACCCGAGCCCCGTCGATTGTATAGTCAGGGTCGTTAACCACTCGACCAACAGGGCGCGGCGGTCAAATATACATAAATAAATAAAAATAATATACATAAATATAAAATATACATAAATAATAAAAACAAGAAATATAATTTAAAATAAATGACAAAAAAGCTGATCAAAGTTTGCCTCTCATCAAAATTAATATTAAAGTAATTAAAAAAGTAATATTTAAATCTATAAATAATTAACACAACTTGGTCTTTGAATATCAGCAAGTTTCTAGCTGGTAGAGTTCTGGTTCTTACCTTTTTATGTTTTAACTAGCTGTTGCTCGCGATTTCGTCCGCGCAGACTTTATTTACTCCGCTTCTACTGGTTGTAGCAAGATGTTATACAGCCTATAACCTTCCTCGATAAACAGGCTATCCAACTCAAAAAGAATTATTCAAATCGGTTCAGCAGTTTTCGATATTACCGCGTACAAACTCTACAATTTTATAATATTAGTTTAGATTAGTATAGATTGCGACAGTGCATACCTATGGGCCATGTGCGAGTCATTGCTGTTTTCTGATGAGGACTTGAGAGCCGGTAACCAGTAACCAACTTATTCATTTGAGATTGCATTCCCGCTATACGCAATGTGCTATTAACGTAGAATTTTAAACCGTCCCGTTGGTCGAGTGGTGAGCGACCCTGACTACGCAACCAACGGGGCTCGGCTTCGATCCCCGACGGGGACAAGCATTTGTGTGATGAGCATAAATGTTTGTATTTCCGGGTTTGGGTGTTTATTAAATATATTCTGGTATTTATATATGTATTTCTATGTATTAGTGTTGTTGACTAACACCATAACACAAGCAAATAATTTGCTTACTTTGGGGTTGATCAGTAAGTGTAATTTGTCCAGTGAATATTTATTTTAAGGCGATAGGTAATGCCAAACTACGAAATAGACACCTTTTTGAAAGCCTACTACTGCTAACCGGTTGGTCCAATAATTAAAAAAAAATATGCATTATACGTATAATATAATTAAATTTGAATTTTAAGTTCGTTTTTTTAAATTTTTTTGCTATTTTTGACGGAAAAAAATCGAATATCTTTCTTATTTTTACGCAAAAATTTGCTTATAACTTCCAAACTACTGTAACGGTTTTGATGATTTTTATTTTTATTAAAGACAATTTATTGCTTTATAAAATTTAAGTTCAAAATTTTACAAAATCATTATAGTGTGCTATTAAATCAATAAAAACCGTATTATTTAATTCGCGGACAGCGCTCGCGTCGAATGTCAGTCTCCCGGCGTGCTCCGCTCTCCATATTCGAGTCAAAGAATAATAGTACAGATAGAACGTTTGGCACAATAGTAAGGTTGTGCCGTTTGGAAAGTGAACATTTCGTTTACGCTTGGATGTTTTTTTATAGTAGATAATGAGCTTGGACCGGGAAGGCTGTTTTTTTACAGATGTTGTTCTTATGATATAGACAAGGAATAAGAAAGGTTTTTTTTAAATTCATCCCCTAAGATGTTGAAATAGGGGGTGAAAGTTTGTATGAAACTCTATCATTTTTGAGTTGTAATGAATGATATGCCGTAATTAAATTATCCTTTAACTGAAAAAAAATTAAACACAAATTTAATATCTTTTTGAATTCTAGCCCATAGAGAGGTAAAAAGAGGCTTTAAAGTTTGTATCAAACATGAATTGTTTATTTATTGCATTACTATAAAATCTAAATTATTTTAATTTAGTATTTATGATTTTTAATACAATTAAGAAGTACGAATTTTCGGATTTTTTTAGTACTTATGCTCTTCAATCGAAATTGAAGAAACATGCAGTTAATGTTCGAAGTTTCATCCATTAAAGGAGTAAAAGTGTGTGTTACAGTTTATATGAAAAATCAAACGTTTATGGTAAAAATAACTTGAAATTCGGCACTTATGTTCTTCAGCACAATTTAAGAATCATTTGTTTGGGGATTTTTTTTTAAATTTCATTCCTTAAAGGGTAAAAAAAGCATTGATGTTTGTATAAAAAATAGATTGTTTATTGTAGAATATTGTAGAAATTATTTAAAACTTAAGTATTTATGATTTTTAATACAATTAAATGAATACGAGTTTAAGGTTTTCAAATGTCATCAGTTCAAAGGATGAAAAAAGTGGTAAAGTTTGTAGAAAAAATAAAATATGTTTAATCAAAATCTCTTCAAATTTATTAGTCATGTTCTTTAATTCAATTAAATAAACGTGCATGTAAAGATGCTGTGAGTTTTATCTCTTAAAGAGGTAAAAGAGAGTATTAAGGGGGCTGAAAGCTAGTACTTTATAAATAGTTTTGTTTGCGAGTAGACGCTGAATAATATTTTGAGACTATTCATGTACTTACCTACGTTTACGCTTGAATGTTTTATTAGCTATAGATAGATAAGTATTTTGTCAATATTTTGTATAAATGTACAAAAATAAAAAAATAAAAAACATATAAACAACGAAGATAATTCAAGCAAGCAAATAAAAAGCAAAACTCTAAAGAAAAAAAAACTGGTACTATTTGAAGGTAGTAAGGACTTCGCAACTAAAAATAAATAAATGAAATATATTATACATACAAATAGTCTAAATAAACCAACTTATTTAGTAGTTTCCTCTATAAACATTAAACCAAATTATATATTTTCTTTTTTATTACGAGATTTTGAAACAAAAACTAAGAAACTACTAGTTAGTTTTAAAATATTATTCAAGAGATTACATTTTACAAAATCAAATTTTGAAAGGTTTTGTTAAATATTAATTGTTGATTGTATGTATTAAATAAAGTGCTACACGGGATGTATTGTATATTACAACACTTTCAAAGAAATAGGATACGTAACTGTTATTATTGTGTAAATTGTTATATGATTTTTTGTCGATTTTCGGTATATTTTTTTCTTTAGATATTTATCGTTTTTCTAAAATGAATGTATATGTAATCGATAAATGAACGATTACTGGTTATTGGTTTTGAGTTTGACAACATTCAGTCGATTCATGATGATAAAAGTTCATATAGGTGAACAAAAATGTTAAAACGTAGGTATCTGCATCCACTGTAAATACTCTTTGACTTTGGAGCATGCCAGCGTGCGAAATAATATTTGCGTTGCTCCTGTTAGAAACTCAAGGTCATTCGCAGCTGTAATCGCCTTAAAAAAATGTTGTCAGGTTTCTTTAAAACCTTAAAAAGCGCCACGTAGGTCTTAGGATTAAGACTCAAATCTTTTGCAGCATTTTAGATGAGCTTTAAATTTATGCACGACTTGAAAAATTTTCGATTCGCAGCATTGGAGTGGGGTAAAGATACAATGTTTATCGTAAAAGTAGGCAGAAATTTAAATAGCTTTTCTCCACTTATTGCAAGTTTCGTCTACGTTGAGTTATGCGTTTAGTTCCATGCATTTTAATAATTTTACATGTAATTCGACTATTATTTACACGTCAATTTATATTTAAAAATACCGTAGAAATTAACACAGTAATAGATCATTACCGTAGACCGTGTTTTGGTTGAAAATACCGTGCATCCACGGCAATTACCGTATATCTGGTAGCACTGATGTAGAGTCAAGACTTATATTCCGTTGTCACATCGGTCGAGAGCTGTCAGATCAAGTGTCGCCGATACAAGCATGTTACGAAGAGAGTTATGAATGTGCAAGGCAAGTCCATCTTGATCGTCATATATGCCACTCTCTGCCTTTCCCGTAAGAAATTTGGCATGAAGACATGTGTGTCAAATAATAAAAGGTTAACACTAGTAAAATAAATACAAAGAATGGGAACCTTATAATATCATCAAACTTCAATTATTGTGATCAAACTGGGATTAAATTACTAAGTTTATATTATCCGTTTCAACAAAGAACTTCCTAGGTCAAGCAAACTTTAGAACTTTGGAGTAAATAGATTAACTCTTAGTAACTTCTATTAAATTTATAACATTAGATCGTCTTAAATTTCCCGGAAAAGTTGGTAACAATATATGTTAGGTAACATTTTGTAACTTAATTGTAGCGTTTTTTTTAATATACATACATCAAAATGATCTTTATTCGTTTGACCTTTGTCTCTCTCTACTCTATCAAGATAGTACGGTAAACGGTCAATAATAGACAAAATGAAATTGTTAAAACTTTCGTGGGACATTAAAAACTAAATAATTAAAAACGCTTCGAGCATTGGCCTGCAGTTCTAGACGAGTCGCTACCGAGCGAACATCGAACTCATCCTGAGGAAGGACCTCATATACCTAGGTCCGAAATAAATCGGAACTAGAGGTGTCATCTATTGTTTGAATAAACTATTTTATGATAGCGTTATAGACTATAAACTATATTTTTCTACGCTTTACGTTGAGTATACATAGCGCGCTATTATATAACGATATGCATTATATTAATCACTACAACTCTAATCGGAATCTACACCGATTAAACGAGTGTAGTAGTTTTTAATAATTTAGTACACAAAATGTTACAATTTATACAAATTTATTTTATTGACTGTTTCGTGGTCTTAGGGATTGATTTCCTCGATATGTTAAAATCTGAAACGGGCACGAAATTATAAAGATTTTAATACGAGTTTGGTTGGAGAACCCTGAAAACATTTATATTGTTTACGGCCAGGAAATTATTATGGCCATGGTACTTTTTATTGAGGACTCTAATGTAAAAAATATTATTTCGTTCATGACCAATAAAACAGCCGCGGATATTAAAACATGTTGTATATATTCGGTACCTACTTACTATTCTTTCATAATGGCTGCTATAAAATATGAAGAAGTATTACTATAACAAGCACATGGTGGAGATAAAAGATTTTTTATTGTGAAAAAGAAATATGGGGATTTAATGACTTACAAGATACTTCCTCGAGTCTTTTTAGCTCGCTTAAAAGAGTAATGATGGTGCTCGACTTAATATCCTTGTAAGTGCTTTTTTATTGTTGAATAGTAAAAAAAACTATAACTAGCTGGAACTCACTAATGCTGGTGCGATTTATAAAACTCCACAACTCTGTTATAATGCGAGTTACAAAACAGTAAATATAGCTTGTATAATACTAAGCTATATTTGCTGTTCTTATATCATAGAAACTAGCTGTTGCCAGCGACTTCGTCCGCGCGTACTTCGTTTACTCTGCACAGCTCCTCCCCCGTAGGTGATAGCGTGATAATATGTAGCCTATATGTTGACCCGATCTGTTAGCAATATTCATGCAAAATTTGAAGTAAATCCATGCGGTACTTTTTGAGTTTACCCCGATATACATATAGACAAACAGACAAAAATTCTAAAAACTATATTTTTGTCTTCGATGTCGATTGTAGATCACGCCCTAGGTATTCTTTTAAAAAAATATTCAATGTACAGTTTTGACTTTTCTACGATTTTATTATATGTATAGATATGTCAAACAAACAAGTCGCTGGTGGAGAAAGATAACCATCGACTTTAGATATAAATAAATAAATAAATAAATATTCACAGGACAAATTACACTTATTGATCTAACCCCAAAGTAAGCAAATTATTTGCTTGTGATATGGGTGTTAGTCAACGATGCTAGTACATAGAAATACATATATAAATACTTTTATTTAGATAATAAACACCCAAACCCGGAAATACAAACATTTATGCTCATCACACAAATACTTGTCCCCGTCGGGGATCGAACCCGAGCCCCGTTGATTGCGTAGGCAGTGTCGCTAACCACTCGACCAACGGGGCCATGTATTGCCATCCATTTAGTGAGGATAATTTACTGCATGTTCAAGTTTAATGGTTACCAAACAATATAAAGACAGTAATAAGCACTTCTTTCATCAACCGACTTCCCAAAATGGAGGAGGTTAACAATTCGTTGGGATCTTTCTCATGTATGTTCAGCGATTACTCGAACGTGTCTAAACCGATGTGGAACATTCTTTTTTTGATTCAAAGGACAAAGGTAAGAATATTTACTTCCCAGTTAAATTTATTTTAACTTTGTGAAGATCTTATGGATTCCGGAAATACAGAAAATGAAAAGTAGTTTGTTTGCAATGTTACTGCGAATAAATTATATTATTACGTAAGTAAAACGTTAGATCTAGAGAAATCTGAACGAGACTGTAGGGAACTATTCCACTTAGTTATGGTAGGTTGCCTACTCAATGGTAGTAATGAGTTTGACCACTAGCTTCCTCTTTACAAACTGCCTGCGAGACAGGCAGAGAATTTTCAGTCAATCTCAAAACGGGGGTTGACACTGCGAGTATTTATAAATCTATACAAAATATACAAATAATAAAATCGTAGGAAAGTCAAAACTGTACATTGAATATTTTTTTCAAATCATACTTGGGGCGTGATCTACAATCGATATCGAAGCCAAAAAAATAATTTTTAGAATTTTTGTCTGTTTGTCTGTTTGTCTTTTTGTCTGTTTGTCTGTTTGTCTTTTTGTCTGTTTGTCTGTTTGTCTGTTTGTCTGTTTGTCTGTTTGTCTGTTTGTCTGTTTGTCTTTTTGTCTGTTTGTCTGTCTTTTTGTCTGTTTGTCTGTTTGTTTGTCTGTATGTCTGTCCGTCTGTCCGTCTGTCCGTCTGTCCGTCTGTCCGTCTGTCCGTCTGTCCGTCCGTCTGTCGGTCTGTCGGTCTGTCGGTCTGTCGGTCTGTCGGTCTGTCGGTCTGTCGGTCTGTCGGTCTGTCGGTCTGTCGGTCTATCGGTCTGTCCGTCTGTCCGTCTGTCCGTCTGTCCGTCTGTCCATCTGTCCGTCTGTCTGTCTGTTTGTCTGTTTGTCTGTTTGTCTGTCCGTCTGTCCGTCTGTCCGTCTGTCCGTCTGTCCGTCTGTCCGTCTGTCCGTCTGTCCGTCTGTCCGTCTGTCCGTCTGTCCGTCTGTCCGTCTGTCCGTCTGTCCGTCTGTCCGTCTGTCCGTCTGTCCGTCTGTCCGTCTGTCGGTCTGTCGGTCTGTCGGTCTGTCCGTCTGTCCGTCTGTCCGTCTGTCCGTCTGTCCGTCTGTCCGTCTGTCGGTCTGTCGGTCTGTCGGTCTGTCCGTCTGTCCGTCTGTCCGTCTGTCCGTCTGTCCGTCTGTCCGTCTGTCCGTCTGTCCATCTGTTTGTCTGTTTGTCTGTTTGTCTGTTTGTCTGTCCGTCTGTCCGTCTGTCCGTCTGTCCGTCTGTCCGTCTGTCCGTCTGTCCGTCTGTCCGTCTGTCCGTCTGTCCGTCTGTCCGTCTGTCCGTCTGTCCGTCTGTCCGTCTGTCCGTCTGTCCGTCTGTCCGTCTGTCCGTCTGTCCGTCTGTCCGTCTGTCCGTCTGTTTGTCTGTTTGTCTGTTTGTCTGTTTGTCTGTTTGTCTGTTTGTCTGTTTGTCTGTTTGTCTGTTTGTCTGTTTGTCTGTTTGTCTGTTTGTCTGTTTGTCTGTTTGTCTGTTTGTCTGTTTGTCTGTTTGTCTGTTTGTCTGTTTGTCTGTTTGTCTGTTTGTCTGTTTGTCTGTTTGTCTGTTTGTCTGTTTGTCTGTTTGTCTGTTTGTCTGTTTGTCTGTTTGTCTGTTTGTCTGTTTGTCTGTTTGTCTGTTTGTCTGTTTGTCTGTTTGTCTGTTTGTCTGTTTGTCTGTTTGTCTGTTTGTCTGTTTGTCTGTTTGTCTGTTTGTCTGTTTGTCTGTTTGTCTGTTTGTCTGTTTGTCTGTTTGTCTGTTTGTCTGTTTGTCTGTTTGTCTGTTTGTCTGTTTGTCTGTTTGTCTGTTTGTCTGTTTGTCTGTTTGTCTGTTTGTCTGTTTGTCTGTTTGTCTGTTTGTCTGTTTGTCTGTTTGTCTGTTTGTCTGTTTGTCTGTTTGTCTGTTTGTCTGTTTGTCTGTTTGTCTGTTTGTCTGTTTGTCTGTTTGTCTGTTTGTCTGTTTGTCTGTTTGTCTGTTTGTCTGTTTGTCTGTTTGTCTGTTTGTCTGTTTGTCTGTTTGTCTGTTTGTCTGTTTGTCTGTTTGTCTGTTTGTCTGTTTGTCTGTTTGTCTGTTTGTCTGTTTGTCTGTTTGTCTGTTTGTCTGTTTGTCTGTTTGCCTGTTTGTATGTCTGTCTGTCTGTATGTCTGTCTGTCTGTCTGTCTGTTTGTATGTCTGTCTGTCTGTCTGTCTGTCTGTCTGTCTGTCTGTCTGTCTGTCTGTCTGTCTGTCTGTTTGTCTGTTTTTCTGTTTGTCTGTTTGTCTGTTTGTCTGTTTGTCTGTTTGTCTGTTTGTCTGTTTGTCTGTTTGTCTGTTTGTCTGTTTGTCTGTTTGTCTGTTTGTCTGTTTGTCTGTTTGTCTGTTTGTCTGTTTGTCTGTTTGTCTGTTTGTCTGTTTGTCTGTTTGTCTGTTTGTCTGTTTGTCTGTTTGTCTGTTTGTCTGTTTGTCTGTTTGTCTGTTTGTCTGTTTGTCTGTTTGTCTGTTTGTCTGTTTGTCTGTTTGTCTGTTTGTCTGTTTGTCTGTTTGTCTGTTTGTCTGTTTGTCTGTTTGTCTGTTTGTCTGTTTGTCTGTTTGTCTGTTTGTCTGTTTGTCTGTTTGTCTGTTTGTCTGTTTGTCTGTTTGTCTGTTTGTCTGTTTGTCTGTTTGTCTGTTTGTCTGTTTGTCTGTTTGTCTGTTTGTCTGTTTGTCTGTTTGTCTGGGTTTACATAAATCGACTGTGTGTATGTAAAAAATAAAAATCAAGCAAAATAGGTAATGAGGTAGTGCCTATTACTGTCGAGACATTACAGAACCCTAGCGTCTAGTAATCACGATGACGTGTTTAGCCAATTATTTGCCTTTTAAACTATCTGACACAAAGTCAAATAGACCCTGAGACCCTCACCAACAAGATACATATTGCCTAGATTATCATTTAATTTTTTTTTTCTTTAAATTAGCGTTGGCACGGCAAGTGATATAATACAAAAAATACTTAGATTACTTTATAAAAAGATTACATTTCCATGTTTTTCATTTGCCAGTTCTGATTCTACATCACCAAATAAGCCAGAATAAACTTTTCACAAGCTTTTATATATCTTCATTTGAATACGAACGGCCGCATATATGTGGGAAAATTTTTCTACTTAATTTGGAACTTCCAACGGATTCAGTCTAAATTTTGTACATACATAACGTGTTTAATTTTGGTGACAGTATACGATTATCTAATTTAAAATGGCAGATGTCTCAAAATTATGATTTTATATTTTCGCAATCACTTCTTTGTAGTTGATGCCAATGTTTAAATGTAAAACATTCCATTTTGGCAAAATTTTTACTTGTTACACAACATTTATGTACAAAAAATTTTCGTTAATTAAAATACATTTACGCACATATCTATAAACAAGTAAGCAGAGATGCAAGGCATCCACGATTAGGTCCCAGAAAATTATTAAATTCCGTGTGGTAAAACTGTTTTTTTTTTCTTTATGACAACACAACAGTTGGTCGCTCTGAACTAGAGTCGATGTTATAGTATATAGGGCTAAAACAGCGATACGAGGCAGAAACAGGGGCCAGCCTGCCCTTTAATAAAGCCAGCCTCGAAAAAGTTATTTTATCCAAACCAAAAAATTTTTCCATTTCACTTTACTTCACGCCCATTTCACGTAACAAAACGGTAATCGAGTCGAAGCACTTAGGACTCTTATACACATAAACTCGATACAAAGTCACATCGTGCTATGACGCGGCATAACATGAAAGAGCCCTAAACGCTTCAACTCGATTGACATTTTGTGACGTGAGTTGGGCCCCAGATCGATTAGTCAACGTAGAGTACGAGTCAAGGGCGGATCTGGGGCCTACCCATGGATCATGGGACATGGGGATCATGACCTCCCCCTGGGTAAGGTTCTAGGTATGGATTTATTAGAATTAGATAAGGATTGGAACCTATCATGACTGAACCTCAAATATGTGACGCCTCAAATATTCAGAGGGGGCCTGAACAGAAGACTGGATCGGCTCTTGTATATGTGACCCCCCTGAACCGAAGGGTGGATTCGCCCTTGGTACGAGTATAGGATTAGTATCATAGGTCGCCGCGACAACGCTTATCTCAAAACGTTAATCCAGTCGAAACGTTTAGGCCTTTCACAGATTTTCTTTACACATTATGCCCGTCGTAGCACGAAGAGATGTTTTATAGCGTTTATGTGTGTAAAAGTCTTAAGCGCTTCGATTCGATTGACATTTTATTACGTAAATTGAAGAACTGATAACGCAAGAAGGTTGAGACGACTATTATTCGTCATGGCCGACGAAGAGTTCTTCTGAGGGAAAACAGTTTTAAAGGTGCGGTTTCAATGTCCCCAATGCGTTTTTTTTTCAAGTGAGAGACTAGTTATTATTAAGTTTCTGGTTAGATTTAGCTTTCTGAGTTGAGTTGAAAGGTGCCTGCGTTTTTACACCACCTTGTGCGATCAGCCTTTGCCGGGTAAGACCCTGTGGTAAACCTCGTGAAGTGATCTGCAAACATCTTTCTTATCTACGTCTTTTGTTAGTCATTATAAATAGAAAATGTATAACGTGCGTAAAATTCTATGGCTGATTTTAGTGTGACACTGACCGCACGCTAACGGTCGGCACTGATGGGTCAACATGTATGTAGTAATAGGTAGCGTTTTTGAGTCGCGCTGACCGCTCAACGCTGACTGCTGTTATAGGCTACATACATCAGCGTCGACCGTCAGCGTCTGCGGCTTTTTTGGCCATGGCACCAGAGCTTTATAGCTCCACCACCTTATCTAGCCAGTAGACAAAATCGGAAGTACAGCCGCTAACTTGTAAAATGTCATCCCGTTGTCAGTTTTTCTTAGTAACAACGCCTTACTAGCGAAGCCGTCTACCGACTAGATAAATTGGTGGCACTATAACATGCTATTGTCGCCTCTGAGGTCTAATGGTCCGGTGTCAGATTTGACCACATGAGGTCCCGGGTTCGATTCCCGGGTCGGGCAATTCAAAAATGTGTTTTTTTTCAGTTTTCTGACATAAACAACGTTACCCGCCATTTGAAAAAGTGTCCGATTGGCAATATACTGGCCATCTATCACATTGTGGGACTATCTTCGACTAATAAGATAAGATAAGATAGTATTTATTGGTACCACATTCTTACATAATCTTTTACAGTGGACAATATGCAATATACAATATTTATTAGTTTATGAGGAGAAAAGAACAAGTTAAAAAATATAACAAGTAACAAAATGTAAACTTACACTACTTTTTTTTTATAAGTGATGTGATACCAAAAGGATGCTCATCTCAGCATACGCTATAGCAATATTTGCTATAACACTGATTTTCAGTGAGTTCTCTATGATGCTCCCACTAATAGTGGGTGCACTTGTGCCTCCGCCTACCTCTTCGGGAAAACGGGCATGAAGATACTTTTTTTAATAACATACTAAAAGTCACGTGCGTTCCTTAAAGTAGATAAAATTGTATAAAAACCAAGTGACAGTGGATTATAAACAAAGTGCACTCTCTGAGGAGTACTCAGATAGCGTGAATGATTCATCGCTCCCCAGATTATTTCATACATAATTCTTTCTTGATATCGTCAATAATTTTATTTTTTTGTAAGATTTATTTATTTATTTATTTAAACTCTTTATTGCACAAAATATACAACAGGCGAACTTAACGTCTAAAGACATTCTCTACCAGTTAACCTTGCACTTGTAGAAACATTGTAGTAACGGGTAGTGCACAAGAAAAGTCTTACGGAACAATTGCAAATAATTTTACACTAAACAAAGAGAATAATTACATTTATCTAAACCTACGGGCAGACCAATAAACATATAAATATTAATATATTATATAAGTTTTTATATAATAAATATAATAATCTCATAACTATTCATATAAAATGTACATAAATAATCATAAAACATAATAATACGAATAAAATAGATTACTATAAAATATAAAATAGTAAAATAATAGTGATAATAAATACTTACAATTGCTTAACTAAAAGTTAATTAAGAGTTATTTTGAATCTTTAACATATAATCATATATCCTAGATTTAAATATATTTATTGAGGAAACTTGTTGAATATGCTTTGGGAGGCGGTTCCAGAGACATATTGCTGTAAGCGTATAAGAATCCAAATAGCTTGCTGTGTTGTGCGCTGGGACCAAAAGGGTATTATTGTGTAAAGATCGCTGAGTACGACCCTGGGTATTAAGATAATGAAAACGTTCACGTAAATATGATGGAGAGAAAGGGTCATGCAGTATATTAAAAAGTAATATAAGTACGTGAACATTCCGACGGTTACGTATGTCCAACCACTTCAATTTTGAGCGAAACTGACTGACGTGGTCAAACTTACGCAGTCCATATATATATATCGTATGCATAAGTTGACCAGTCGATCAAGTTTGTTTAGGAGCTCTTTTGTGATGTCTGTGTAAGAAACGTCAGCGTAATCAATTATTGGTAGCAAAAGAGACTTGACCAAGGTAACTTTAGTTGATTGTGGTAAAAAGTTTTGCATTCTTTCAGCTGGTGAAAACTTGCTATAACTTTACGGCTAACTTCGTTCACTTGGTCAGACCATGAAAGATCATTTGACATTATGAGCCCGAGATTTTTATTATTATTTTTATATTATTATTATTTTTATATTATTATATTTTTTTTATATTATTTGGTATTTAAGTGGTTTATATCATTTAGCAACACAGGTGGAATTTCGTTCAAATTAATGCGTGCGATGTTCATCTTTCGACCAAGTATAATTACCTGGGTTTTACTGGGGTTTAAAGTAAGACCAAAACTTTCAGCCCAGCGGCTAATGGAATTAAGATCTTCAGTCATTTTGTCAATATTAGCCGTAAGCTCTGATGGGTGACAAGACAGATAGAGTTGAACATCATCGACATACATATGAAAGGAACTATAAGTAATTACAGAAGAAAGTTTATTTATGTATACAGAAAAGAGCAACGGAGAAAGCACACTTCCTTGTGGGACCCCCATACAAACATCACACCAATGTGAAAAATCGTTCTTTGAGTCTTATCATATTATATTAAAAATCCAGACATGATTAATTCGAAATACATTTTTGTACTCTTTTTATATTTTCACTTTAAAAACTAAGATTCGTTGATCTAGAGTCCGCAAGAAAAGTAATAGATTATCAGTATACAAATTATTCAGCTACTTAAGGGTCGATTTTTGAGAAACATTTTAACCTATGGTTGACCTTTCATCTTCAACTTCTTTGGAAATTTGATCAAATTGGTTCATTGGTTAAACCGTGAAAGCGTAACACATAAAAAGACAAACATACTGCCGCTACTGCAAAAAGAAAATTACAAGTGGTGATGCGAAACACAAACATAAGGTCACGATTGTAGTCTTAATAAAACTCTTTCACGAATTTTCCAAAGGAAGACAAACGGTGTTTTCTTTAAATGGGTCTAGTCTAAAACGAAGGGCCTGCTTACATTCTTCTTTATTGAAAAAAATCGGAGGCAGTCATGAGACTGCTAACACAAGTGAAAACATAAAACTGTATTTACAAGCATAGATTTGTTATAGTGACATCTAGTGGGTTTATAATAAACTATTTTACAAACGAAAACGAAATTCTGTGTAATATATAGATATACTTTAAGCATTAGGATGTTGATGACGCTGACGCGAACTCGTACGATTTTTTCCCTTAGCAAAAATCTCTTTTTTTTCTTTTCACTTCAAAAATCATTGTACTCGTATTATTCTCAGTTAAGGTTTTCAGACATTGAACTTTATACTTAAGTGATTTAAACAGTTTCAAAAAGTCTTGTTCTGTTTTATGTAAAAATATTACATGACTTTTGTAACAAATGTTTTGTAACTGTTTGTAACTGTTTCAATAGTTTCAAACAGTTATTTACTGGTTATAATAATTTAAAACCGTACTGACACGATAGCCCACCACTCTAATCAATCGCGGGATTATATATATATATAAGCGGAAGATAATACAGGTAGTATTGTTAGAGGATGTTATATAACATTAACCTTCGGCCGCCTCTGCGTGTATCGTCCCGCAGATATTAGCGCGTTTAACCCCTTTGTCATACCGCCAACCGCGCAATAAGGCACACGCATTCCGAATGTTTGCGACGATAACCGATAATAGCCGGTCTCATCTGCATTTATCGCGTCATTGCGCGAAGCTTTGTGACGATAGACTATAGTGCGGCCGCAGCATAAGAAGCATTATAGGTACAACAAATGTCACCATTTGTACGTTAAACCTTAATTAATGTTATCTAACAATACTTAGTTTTTAGAACCTTTTAATTCCTGCTCCAACACCGAATATTACTAAATGTTATAGACAAGTTATACGTAGGTCACACTATAAGTTTTGTGTAACTTAAAAAAACAACATGCTATAACCAAAATATTATGTTTATTGCTTTTCAAAATAATCTCCTTTACATTTTAAACATTTTTTCATGCGATCGAACCATTTTTAAAAACAGGAGGACCACAGATCTGAAGGCATGTTTTCTACGTGCTGATTGAATGCTATCACTGCCTCTTCGAAGTTGGTAAAAGTAAAACCTCTCATCAAATCTTTGATTTTGGGAAAAATACAGAAATCACAGGGTGCTAGGTTGGGGCTATGCGCAGGATGAGTGACGAGATGTACTTTTTCGAAAGCTAAAAATGACTTTGTTTTGTTGGCCGTGTGTGAAGAAGCGTTATCATGGTGTAGGAGAATGCGGCTTTTAGGTCGTCTTTCGCGAACTTTTTTTAACGCCTTGGGTAAACAAATGGTAGAATACAGCTCGGCATTAACACTCTTTTGATTTTCAAGTGGGATTGTACAGATGGGACCCGTAGCTGAGAAAAAAAAACGCGATCATTTTTTTACCAACGTTTCTCGCCTGTCTCACTTTTGTTGGCCTGTTCTCATTTTCAAACACCCATTCACAAGATTGCTGTTCTTTTTCAGGTTCAAAACAATAAATCGACAATGTCATAAACAGCATTAGAATGTCCGTGGTCGTACTTCAGTAGCATCTGTGAGCACCATTCCACGCGAGCCCGCTTCTGCTCCGATGTCAGTTCATGAGTGATTCAACGACAACAAAGTTTCTGAACTTTCAATTCTTCGTGTAAAATTTTCTGAATTTGGCTCATACCAATCCCCAATAATCCTCGAATTGTCTCATAGGTAATCCGGGGGTTTTCTTCAATTAACCGCTTAACAGCAGCCACATTATTTTCGTTGAAGGCAGTTGAAGGCCGCCCTTCACGAAATTCGTCATGTAAAGAAACTCGACCTCTCTCAAATTCAGCAAACCATCGCCTCACGGTGCTCAAACAAGGTGCTTCTCTCCCAAAAACATTCGGAAGACGAGCGGCATAGTATTGCGGAGAAAGAGAACTTTTAAAATCACAAACAATCATCGCTCTAAAATCTTTACGACTTAATTCCATTTTCGTTGCGTACGTAGAAGTTTGATGTGTGATAAAAAAAATTGACAAAACATTTCCCGCCAATTGTTTTTTTGTTATTACTAAGAAGATTGCAACGTTTTAAAAATATAACATTCGAAGTTCAAATAGTTTCGATAAGCTAGAAGTGCAAAACTTTTAGTGTGCCCCATGTATAACGTTTTAAAACATTTAGTAATATTCGGTGTGGGAGCAGGAATTAAAAGGTTAATGTTTTAAAACGTTATGTAACTTCATTGTGTATTACACACTAAATTTATATAACGTTTTAAACATTTAGTAATATTCGGTGTTGGGGCAGGAATTAAAAGGTTCTAAAAACTAAGTAATGTTAGATAACATTAATTAAGGTTTAACGTACAAATGGTGAAATGCTTAAAGCACCTTTGTGGTGTTCTAACATTAATAAAGCCGCGGTAAAGTTCAAACATCAATATTGCTTTCATGTAATACGGGACTACAACACTTTAAATAATGCAGCGGCGCACAATACACCTAAACTTGTATTTAGGTAGCACACAAAACACTAGTTTTAAACTATTTTAAAACGGTCTATTGTCATATAGAGGGAATACAAAGGCTTTGATTATGGCTGGAAAGCATTGATAAATTTATATTCAGGTTGACTGCAATGATGTAAAAAAGTATAAATGAGGTGTTCACATTCCAAAATGACATCATGAAAGCAAGGCATTGCCTGACTTTTATTTAGCCTTGTACGTCACATATTATCGTAACATATAAGTAACTGTAGTAACATTTAAACCCGCGCTGTTTTAAATCGTAGTGATATTGGCGTATGACCTGTCTGTATGATGACTTGACCTCTGTCCGTATGACCTGTATGATGATCGAAAATCCAGTCAACCCATGACATTTCACTAATAGTGATTTTTCGATTTGCGATTTTAATACTGAATATGTAAAAATAGGTACTAACATTTTGACCTAATTTTCCAATAAAAATCTTTAGTAATCTCTAACCCACGCATGGCGCATAGAAGTTCATTGTTTACAAACAGTGATTTACATAACTCGCAACTAGACTGTTCAGTACATCGTGCGGTGACCATACTTTTTGTATATTACTATAATCAATAGTTTTAGTGCTTGTCGCTGTCGTGTTCCGGTTTGAACGGTAAACTTATGCATGTGGCATTAGACCTCGCCACAAGATAGCAACGCACCATTAACATCTTTGGTGTCTATAGGCGATGGTTGACTCTTTCCATCAGGAGACCCATCTGCTTGTTTGCTATCTTATGATATAAAAAAAACTAATTTCGTTGCGGTTTACTATGTGATTAAGCAATATTTTTTTTTAATTTTTATTGTTTACGTATGACTATTAACTAAAGACAGTGGTCCCAGGAACTTTTTTTTATTAATAACAAGCTAAATTTTTGTAAACAGTTTCTTTTTGACTAGACGTTCTTTCCTTTCTTTGAAAAATCTCGAATCAGATAACTAATAAATATAGATAAAAAAGAAAACTTAAGAGTGTCGGACTAAGAATAGTTTCCACTTTACGTGTAAATAAAGTAACCCTTAAATTATAATAATAATTAACAAACTGTTGTGAAAATGCTAGGTTGTTTTTAAATTGAATAATATCAATTTAAAAATCTCATAATTCCGAACCCTTAGAGTGGAGGACTCGTACTTACTAAATTACTTACGGAAACTTACTATAATGAAAAGTGTCCGGTAAAACCAAAAAGTTGAAAACGCCTGGTAAAGAGTACCACTATATTTTTAGAGATTTTTTATCAATTATAGCGCCGTTAATTGCGTCGTATTAGTATGTGGTTTGAAATAAGTACAAGTTAGCCGCTTCCCAACTTCTTACGTAAATATGAAATAGGTCTATTAGGTTGCCTTTAGGTCCCTAAAAAGTTCCGTCGACTAAGACTACCTACGCTTGTGAGCAGAGGCGCCGTAAGATGTGGGCGACGTGGGCCACAGCCCACGGCCTCGCGTCACGAAGATTTATGTATTACTTAAAAGCCATGAATGCGCCCAAAAAAGTGCTTCGTTTTGCTTTTGCATCGTACTTATGTGATATTCTTTTTATGTGACTATTCTATTTAAGAAATTGAAACTGTGGTCGACTGTTTAAAAACGCTGTTTTATAACTATACCTACTTATAAATTAATACATACGTAGCTTAGTTTCTATCGAATGGCCGATTATTAATTTTATTGACCAATTAGTACAGCCTCCATTGAAAGGGGTTTTTCAAAATTGAAACTAATTAAGAATTATATTTAAAGAGTACAATGGCACAGGAAATACTTTCTGCGGTCGCAGTTTTATCTATCGAGGCTGATATAGCATTCAAGCTGGATTACGAGCACGTAATAAAACAATTCAGCAGTGTAAAAAGTAGAAAAAAATCTATTCCTTTAATGTTTATTTTATTAATGTTGGTAGTTTTTAGGTATAATAATGACTAGTGATTTTTATTTTAAAAATCTGTCTTCATTTGCGAGCAGAGGGCCTCGCAAAATGTATCTTGCTCACATCAATTTATGATCTTGCGCTGCCACTTGTGAGAAAATGGCACTAAAATGACATTTGACAGACCGAGACAGAAGGCCTTACAAGCCACGAGTGACATACATACGGTTTAAGGATTGAAAACAAATCGCAACGAAAAATGCACATTAGAACGGGCCGCAGTGGAGTGGAACGGCGGGGTAATCACGTAACTCGCAATGCAAAATTATCGTAATTTCTTAGTTATTGCAAGACACATCAAGTGGCAGTCGTTGCCGCTTGATTAGTTTTGATGCTGTGACATTACAAAAAGTACATCTAGTGATCAGCAAGCAATTGGCGATGTTTTTGATGGTTTTTTCGTTACGTTTAAAAGTCATCGCTGGTCGCTGGCGGATTGCAAACGTTGGGTGATACGCCAGCGGGTTGCATTACAACGCAGCGCATTTCCATATTTCTTTCCAAATTTTATTCTCCTTTATTGATCATTATACCGTAGATCTTGTAAATCATATAGTTCGTTGTAGTCTTGAACTAAAATTATTGATGGATCTTCATACATAATTACATTATTTAATAAATTAATGCTCAAAATACGGAAAAACGCGCGCACGTGCGCGCGCAAGTCCGCTTGCCATCGCATCGCAATTCGCTGATCGCATACAGCTACGGGGCTAGGCGAGACGCGTCGCAATTCGCCGAGCAAAAATCCGCCTTGATGTGTCCCGCTGTGCCCCATCGTATAAGTGTGCGATAGTTTACATAAAATGTATGAAAGAGATCTAAGCGGATCCTTGCGATACGGTCCGACCCACCTCAATGAGCTCGGTCCTTTATGGTTCTTCACATATCATCTAATCATACATTAAGATGTAATCACTCTATCACTTGCTTTTTTATTAACCGTTACCCGTTACCCATACCCGTCCAAAGTCGAAGTAATAGTAATGTTGTCAGTGCGAAATACCTCGTATTGCATATCCTAAACAAGCTGAAGAGAGGGAGCCGAGAAAATTGCATGCCATCCAGGCAGACATCCAGTTGGCGTGATCGTTTAGTATTTTTAAATATTATTATATCCGAATTCAGTTTTGGTCAATATTTAAATGCAACAACAATATTGTTTGGTAATTTCTGCCAGAATAAAAAAAATGTGAAAATACTAAGTACTACTCTATAATAATTTAACCACTTAAGTAAACAACTAGTGAAATATCAAGCACGTAATATACACACTGAGTATATTACGTGTATATCTACACATTAAACCAGTCATTACCATGTCAATGTCAAATTGTTAACGACAACAGCAAACATGCGATAAATGAAAATTTGATGAAAAGTTCATTATGATGGTTTAATTACTTTAATGTAATATAAACAGCTTGACCACCCCGTTGGTCGAGTGGTTAGCGAACATAATCAAGAATCGATGGGGCTCGGGTTCGATTCCAGACACGGACAAACATTGATTGGTTCGCCGCGTTTCATGCTGTTTCGTGATTGGTTCGCCAACTAGCACTAGAAGACAACGTCATAATATCATACAACATAACCAATCACGACGACGCAAACATATCAATATTATAACGTTATAAATCCATGGTAGAACCGCCTCACCTATCCTGCAGGAATACCGATTTTAGTTGCTGTCGTATCACGGTTCATAGATTAAGGTAAATAAACTTGTAAAGATGACATTACATCCCTTGCAAGTAGAAAGAAAAACCTTATTTTTTATATCATAGGATAGCAAACAAGCAGATGGGTCTCCTGATGGAAAGAGTCGACCATCGCCTATAGATGCCAAAGATCTTAATGGTGTGTTGCTATCTTGCGGCGAGGCCTAATGCTACATACATAAGTTTCAACTTATAAACATCTTTGCAGTCTACAGGCGATAGTTATCTCTTACCATCAGGAGAACCATTTGTTTGTGTGCGATCCATGATATAAAACAAGTATCTTCGCATCCGTATCCCCGAAGGAGTAGGCAGAGGTACATCAAATGCATCCACGATACTGTCTCACAATGTAATAGGTGGCAAGTCGTCGTCGTTATCGTCAACCGGACACTTATTCAATCCTGAGCGACGTTGTTTTTATCAGAAAACTAAAAAATACATTTGAATTGCCCGATCCGGGAATCAAACTCTGGACCTCATGTGGTCAACACCATCACCGGATCACTAGACCACAGAGGCGATCCATGATATACATCATTTAAATGCAGTAAAACAGCAATCGTGGTAGGTGGTAGAGTTCTGCATTGTCTCGCCCGGGTCTGGTACCACCGCCTTACATATTGCTGCCGCAATAGCGTCAGTGCTTGTCGCTGTCGTGTTCCGGTTTAGAGGGTAAGGTAGCCGGTAAACTTATGCATGTGGCATTAGACCTCGCCTCAAGATAGCAACGCACCATTAACATCTTTGGTGTCTATAAGCGATGGCTGACTCTTTCCATCAGAAGACCCATCTGCTTGTTTGCTATCTTATGATATAAAAAAAAATCGTCTTCTATTTCCTGTATCTCTAAAACCCTCAATCAGATTTTCGCCAATTTTAATGGGAACAATCGAGAAATATACAATCCCATTATTTTTAAATCGATTCATAAATTAAAAAATCTTGAGGTTACAAACATTTAAAAAAACAGCCGACTTGAAAACCGCTTCAGATAGTCGGTAAAAAGGGGGTAATGTAACAACCATGCTTTTCAGTACAAATTGGGCGATTGTTGTGAGTAATGGACAATCCATTATGTTACATCACTAGTGTTACACTGGACAATTCGATTTCCATTACATGAGTCATTACAGCCGTTATTGGTTATTAGAAAAGGGCGCGGCGTATCTTGACCGAAAGTCGATACGTGTCGATACCGAATAAAGGTCATCAACAACTTTAACTATTAATTTACTTAAAACTTGTAGTAACGTGTATCGATAAATATTATGACCTCTCTTGTCATCGATATCAGCAGTTTTGTCAAAAATTCTATGCCTACACATCACATAGTACATACAACAAAACGGCTACTTGCACTGCATTCTATTTGGAAAAGGAATTTGCCAGTCACATTCGCGCTCACATGCGCAAATATAAATAGAAGAAAAAAATTATAAAAAAGAAAAAAAAGAATCACAAATTACGCTAGGGTTCGCCTATTCCATTTTCACCAAATATTTTAATAATAATAGGGAGGATTTTTTTTATATCATAAGATAGCAAACAAGCAGATGGGTCTCCTGATGGAAAGAGTCAACCATCGCCTATAGACACCAAAGATGTTAATGGTGCGTTGCTATATTGTGGCGAGGTCTAATGCCACATGCATAAGTTTACCGGCTACCTTACCCTCCAAACCGGAACACGACAGCGACAAGCACTGACGCTATTGCGGCAGGAATAGATAAGGCGGTGGTACCAGACCCGGGCGAGACAATGCAGAACTCTACCACCTAGTAGCCACGATGGTAGTAACTCGATAGCCAATCGGTCGCCTGTTATGACATGCCTGGCAAAACGGCAGTTGGTATATTCTTCAAAGGAGGCCGGAACCAACACGGCGTAAAAAAAAGTTTGGCTCTACTTACCCTCAAAAATACCGGTTTGCTTATGGAGCAAAATTATAACGGTCATAAATTAACCGGCTCATAGAGGTTTTTAAAAAATATTACTTTGATGCTCGCCACTCCCAATTTTTGTCCGTCTAAACAGACTTTTTTATTTATTTTTTATAAACCAAACAGAAGTTTGGTTTATAAATTGTTCTCATCTTAGATACACTCCGAGCGAAGCCTTTTATAAAAACCGCTAAGTACCTCTATAAAGGGTGATTCACGCTAGACTGTATTGGGTCTGAGCCTAGTGTCGGCCGTAGCATGGTCAACTAATATTTTATATATTTTGTACCGACACACTCACGCTATGCCAAACGCTAACCGAGTGACGGCCGAGCAACAGACAACACTCTACTACACTAGGCCCCGAGATTTATGTTTTAAAAAAGGTTTTTATTTATTTAGTCATTTATTCACATTCACTTAAAACATAATTTTTAATTAAGTTTATAACAGAACTAGTAAAGAAATAGTAGAGGATGAATTGGAAAGACAAGTGATCTGGTAGGAATCTGGACTGAACGGAGACTGACTGATGCGGACTAGGGAATGGAATAAGAGTCAAAAGTGCATTAGCACTTTTGACTCTTATTCCATTTTGTTTTGTTTCTTATTATTCCAGGGTTTTGTTGACGGGGGTCTGATGCAAGAGATTTTATTATTAAAGATAAAAGAGATTTTATTTTTTAATCTATGGTTGAATTTCAGCCACAGGCGATCGCTAGTTCTTATAAATATAGATCGAGTTACAATAGTTATATATTTTTGGTTTACATATACTTTTTCCATTTTAGATTTTAACATGTGACGTCACAAAGCTTTTGAACTCCCACCCCTTGTCACACACTCTCACATTTCGTTGACCACCCCTCAACGTGTGTCGTAATTTATTGATAGTCCCTTAATGCTCGATCGCTTTTCATTTAATAGATTAACCCGAACGTATAACTTAATAAAAGAGTATTTTGTAGGGTTCCATTAACGTAACTTAATTACATTAATAGATCCCACCGAAATGCTGCTTTATTAAAAACCTATAATATATAACCTACATCCACTCTGGGGTCGGATTCACGTAACAAAATGTCGATCGAGTCGAAGCGTTTAGGGCTCTTATACATTTTGTTATATGTTATGTTATAGCACGACACAAAAACAGAATATATAATATAGTATGTGGCGCCGCGTCATAGCACGACACAAAAACAGAATATATAATATAGTATGTGGCGCCGCTGGTCCGTACCGCGGAAGGTTCGAAGTGATGGAACCAGCGGGCCAGCTTCTTGTCAGGTGACGTCATAACTGTGGGGGTTGATGACGTCACATAAGGACAATGAATGGGAAAAGGAAGATCTTCCCAGCCAGGCAAGGTGTACTGTCTGGGGACCGAAGTCCATTTGAGAAGCGTTGAAATTTGTATATAGTGTTACAAGATAAATAATTGTGATATCGCGATTCAGGATTTTATTTTGAATTTCATTTTTTCCATTTGTTATTGATTTTTGTCCATTTTTTATTATTTTTTTTGTAGCGTTTGTGATTGTTTGAGCCGCTACAGGTACAAGTAACGCAACGTTGTATCGTGTTTATGTGTATAAGAGGCCTAAGCGCTTCGACTCGATTAACGATTTGTAGGTGAATTGAGGGACTGAAGGCTTTCATTAGTTTAAATATTTGTGAAAGAATTTTAGGAACGAATTTGGATGAATGTCTTCATAGATATCCCCCGACATACCAACTTACATAACTCGATATCAATACTATAATAAATAAATATAATAAATATGTCGCTGGACTTACACGATTTGATCTAACTCGAAAGTAAACAAATTAATTGCTTGTAATATGGGAGTTACATACATACATACACGTCTCTCCGCCAGATTCCTTACGGGAAAAGCAGAGAGAACCGAGTTCCATAAATCACGATCCTTGCATTACTCTCTCCAAACAAACACGCCGGTTGGGAAGACTCTTGACACCACGTTCGAACAGTACTCGATCAATCTGATCACGGTACGTCAATCTTGGTCTTCCCCGGTACTTGTATCCTTCTACATTCAGATTGTATATCTGTTTTGTTAACACCTCATCTACCAGTCTTTCTACATGTCCGAATCAACAGAGCATGCCCTTTTTCATATATACACTGACACTTGACATAGGAGTTAGTCAACGATTATACATAGAAATACATATATAAATAATGTAACACAGTAAAATACATAATAAACGTCCAAATCTAGAAATACAAACATCTGTGCTCGTTATACAAATGCTTATTCCTGTTAGGATTCGAACCCGAGCCCATCCATTTTTGTATCCCACAATACCGCTACGGCCGAAGTATGTGGTATCACCAGTACTGCCATCCGTATAGCAATGTATGTTACTAATTCGCAACATATCATTGATATGCAGAAGAAACAGTGTCGGTGATAGCACGCAGCCTTGGAGAACACCAGCATTGACAGGTTTGAGGTCGGAACATGCACCGTCGACTACGACCTTGATGCTCCAATCAGCCAAAAAACTGGTGATCCACTTGCATAATTTCCCGGGAAGCCCATAGGAAGGCAGCTTTGAGTGAAACACTTTATGCCATACCCGATCGAAAGCCTTCTCTATGTCTAAATTAACTGCCAATGCTTCCCCCTTGGACTCAACTGCCTACGCCCAGCGATGCGTCAGGAATACTAGCAGATCACCAGCTAAGCGACCACGACAGAATTCGTACTGACGGTTGCTAGTCAGCTGGTGCTCTTCTAAATACTTCAGCAGTTTATAAGTGTCTTTGATGACTTGAAAATGACTTTGGAGAACAAGGAGGTTATGGCTATTGGCCGATAATTTGACGGATTAGAGCGATCTCCTTTTTTATGGAAGGGATGGGATGCACTAAAGCTGTTTTCCATGAATTCGATACTACGCCGAGTGAATAGGAAAGCCAGAATAGGTGCGTCAATACTGGCGCTAACTCCGGAGCACATACTTTAGGCACAATCGGAGCATCAGGCCCACTCGACTTGTGGATGTCCAAGGAAAGCAGTGCTTTACACACAGATGACTGCAGAAACTGTGATTCTGGCATAGAACTATCACACTGCGGGATGGTAGACGGTGCGTTCTCTTGCTCATTCAGAGTCGAGTTGGCCGCAAAGAACGAGCCCAAAAGATCGGCTTTCTCCTTTGTGGTATGGGCCAGAGATTCATAGTCTCTGTGCAAGGATGGAAATGAAGGCTGGGAGAAATTCCCTAAGGCAGCCTTGGCGAGAGACCAGAACGCACGAGTGCCCGAAGGAAGGCGACCTAATTTCTCACCAATTCTGCCAATGTGTTGGCGATAGCTCTTTGTTTGAAGAACCTCGAGGAAGAGTTGTACTCCTTTCGTAATGCGCTAGTTTTTACATCCCGAGATGCCGCCGCAGCAGCTCAAGCTCGGTAGCATTCCTGCTTTTGGCGTAATGCCGCTTTGCAGTGGCGACCAAACCAAGGCTGAGACTTGCCACCGATGGGCACCGCAGAAAATGGAATGAAAAGTGGCATGCCCTGCAGCACCACATCAGCGACAGAGTCAGCGACAGAATTCGGATCATTCAGCGATAAACACAACCGCTCCCATGGGTAGGATGCAAAGAAAGACCGCATCGCGTCCCAATTTGCAGACCTGTAGTGCCAAACGCGACGACAGCCTGCAAAAGGAGGGCATGATGGGCGCGTGACCGGCACTTTGCTCCGGATCAGGCAGAGGTCCGACGCGCCAAGTGGAGTGTCCACCGATACCTGATAACAATCCGGGTGAGAGGTTAGCAGGAGGTCAAACAGTGAAGACGTATGGCCATCCACATCGGGAACTCGCGTAGGCGAGGTTACCAATTGTGTTAGACCATACGCCAAGGTAAAATCGTGAACAGACCTCCCCGTATGATCGGTGGTGCGAGAACATAGCCATTTGGCGTGGTGGGCATTAAAATCGCCCAAGATCGCGATCTCTGCGGGGGGGGGGGGGTCTGCTCTAACACGGAATCTACAGCCATTTGTAAATGCTCGACGAGCCGGTCAACTTCAGCATTCCCGCTATGGGACCCGTATAGGCACGCGTACAAAGGAATGTTTCAATTTGTACAGAAGTATCAGCCGGAGAATATATCTGTGTCTCGGTAAAGAAGAGCAAAGCTGGCTTCGCCGGAATGAAGCCCCGTTACTTACAGAAATCCACAATAACCGTGGTAGGGGGTGCTGTGGCCTTCTTGCTCTGTTTGCCCCGGACAGGGTTGTCTATGAGCGCAATTTTGCCCCCCCCCCCCCCCCCCCCCCGAAAAATACGCAGGGCAGCCTGAGCAACCCTGATCTGGCTTGAATCCAGAGCACGGACGCCCAGGGGGGGATTCTCCACTGCAGGTGCAAGTGGTACCCCCCTGGGGTAGATTTTTTTTAAATAGCGCATTCATAGTGTGCAGGGGGTGGGGAGGGGGGTTAGGCCTCCGCGACTCTCACAAACCAGACGAAACGCAGCAGCGAAGCTGCTACTTTACGTCGGTGTCAAGTGAGAGAGTGTATCTCCCCGGGCGTGCCGGCCTATTCAGTTGCAAATGCAGTATGGCACTACCACTAATTTAGTTGACTGACTACACCGGTGTTAAATAATTTTTGTCACAAAAATTGTCCCACCAGCGGGCGATGGGGTCGTCACATCCCTACAAGTCTGCAAGGATCGTGATTATGCAACTCGGTTCTCTCTGCATCCCGTAAGGAATCTGGCGAAAAGATATGTATGTATATAACTCCCATATCACAAGCAATTAATTTGCTTACTTTGGAGTTAGATCAAATCGTGTAAGTCTAGCGACATATTTATTTATGGATTAACACATGGAACATAGAACAAGCGGAATTGGCAAGTATAAACATTTGTATCAGGACCGCGATCGCCATACTCACACATAAAATAAGCATTATTGCATATAAACTACTACTGCAAACATTGTTTCATTGGTCGTTTTCATTTTAAACAACAATAATCCGAAACACACAAACAGAACATTTAAAAATATACCAAACTGCGTTACAATAAATTTTATTTTGCTACAAAAAAAGAGTATTTACGTCCTTTTGTAGTCTATTGAAAATAGACTCATCTGTTTGTACAATAGTGAAACTATAATCTTAATAGTTTCGCTATTCTACAATAGCAGTATTGTTTTTCCGTAGTTTTCAGTTGATCATATTTGAGTAGAGAACTTTCTAGAACGATATACGTAATGACTGTCATTACGTATATCTTTCTAGAAAAATTAGGTCAACCTAAAATGAATTTTATATGTAAGGTGTACGGCTGATTTTAGCTTGACTTTCTATTATATCATTAGAGTAAGGAAGTATAGTGTAAGGAATAGGTAAACTTATCCAAGATTTGAAAATAAAAGACCCCAGCATTGCAATAGTCCACTCACGTGCTATCTTTCACGTCAGTAGCAAAGGCAGTAACACCCAAATTATGTACTCAACGCACGTCTCTTGTATTTGATAGAAACGAGAACAACAATTGTCAGTTCCAACTAGCAATTCATAAGAGGCAACAATTCTCAAAGGTTAAAGGTAAGGTAAGGATTAAAAGGCGACCGAAAATATATCATGTCACATACAACAGCTGGAGTCAACAATTCCTAAAAGGCTACTAAAGGATAAGCAAGTCACTACCATCAGTATTACTAGTAGCAGAAAAGCAGATAATGGCCTAGTGAACATTCATACTAAAAGCGAAATCAATGTATAGAAACATTCCTAGCGCTCAAAATTGACTTAATTTTTGATTGTGCCGCGTTAATACAATGGTGCCTCTATGGTGTTATGCTCAATGAAATAAGTTAATTATTGTTGATTTTTTCCAGTTTGAAGTACAAGATGTTTGTGTGTTCTCTTTGCTACATTAAACACGAATTGGTCTTTTAAATAGATTCCGACAAAATACACTGGCTAGGCTAGGTATTTAAAGCTCAAAGGAGCTAAAAATATACTAAAACATAGATTTTTGAAACTCATAACTCTAGAATTTATTAAAAATATAATTATTTTCGTTTTTGAACAGTTGTCACCTCTGTGGTCTAGTCTGTTGTCGATGTTGACCGCATGAGGTTACTAGGTTTAATTCTCGTGTCGAGCAATTCGAAAAATGTGTTTTTTTCAATTTACTGATAAAAAAGAACATTGCCCGGGATTGTCGGTTGGCGATAGGCTTGCCACCTGTCACATTATGGGGCTAAATATCTTCGGAAAATCGTGGGTGTACTTGTACCTCAACCTACCTCTTCGGGGATACGGGTGTGAAGGAACTTTTTCTTCTTTTTTTGAACCGTTGTGTATTTTCACAACGATGATCGATTTTGATCCTTTGAATGGCACTCAACTCAATATTTGGGCTCTTAAATTTTGTCTTAGCTTCAAAATCGATTAATTGAAAATTACAAAATAACTTCAAAAATAATTTTAAAAAAATAATGTTCTAAATAAATCCCGAACTAATCAAGGAAAGCAAATTAAAATTATGTTATTTGACCAGTTTCTTAAAATCAGATTTGAAAAACGTGAAGTCTTAAAGTTATTTTAAAAATATGAAGAAGATTTATTAAGTTTTGGTCACGTAAGTCAATTTCGATCTCAACTAAAATGGTTGGACTTGCGTAACCGTCGGAATGATAATGTTATTATATTGCTTTTTTTAAATACTGCATGATCCTTTCTCTCCATCATATTTACGTGAACGGTTTCATTACTTTTAGGGACGTATTCAAGCCAGGGACGTATTCAGCGCTCTTTATACACTAATGCCCTTTTGGTCCCAGTCCACAACACGGAAAATTATTTGGAATCTTTTACGCTTACAGCAATACGGCTCTGGAATTATCTCCCAAATTATATTCAAGAGGTTCCATCAATAAATATATTTCAATCTAGGATATATAATTACAACTTTAAGGTTAACTGGTAGAAAATGTCTTCAGACGTTAGGATCACCTTTTGTACATTTTGTGTAATAAATATTTTAAATAAATAAAATTTGTTATAATGACAAAATTTTTATAATTAAAAAGCCGTATATTACAAAACTTAATTCGATTTTTAGCAGTTTTAAGTACATATTAAAAAAATGTAAAATATTAAAAATCGACTAGTTAAAAAATTAAGTCAAATCTTTCATTGCTACCATTCATATAGCATCTTCCCTAATTACTTTTTTAGTCCATCAAATTGTTGGTCTTATTTTAAATTTCAAGCACCACTGATTTAAATATGACAATGCGATGTTTACCCAATCAGGGACGAGCATTGGTCATACCGCCAATCATACTAATAATATAAATGCGAAAGTTTTTTGACTTTGTCTGTTTGTCTGTCTCTTCTTTACGTCTGAACACTGAACCGATTTAAATAACATTTGGTAGAAAAATAGTTTGAGACCCGAGAAACGACATAGGATAGTTTTTATCTCGGAAATCCCACGGGAATGGGAACTATGGGGGAAAACCCCTGGGACTGTCTATCTGAACGACGGTAATAAGGAATGACTTAGGCTTTTTATTTCAGAAAATTTTCCACGCAAAGCCGCGGGCACAACTAGTAAAAATATATTTTTCAAAAGTAGACCAGATGAACAACGCGAATATAACATTTTATTTATGGCTTAAATTTGCATGCTATAGCTCTACATGTTTTAATATTGCGTGAAATAAAATATTGTTTGTTCATATTTACGATGCCTTTTATTGAAATTTGTGTGCTTGGTACAGCTTTACACACAACTCCGTTACTACACAACGAGTAATAAAAACTCTGACTGACTGGAAAGGGTATATAGGTAGGTCGATGAAACTATAAAAAAAATTAATAAAATGAAATAATAAAATGATAAAACTTAAAACATTAAGGCATTTTAAAATACTCCTGTTTACCTTTCAATTTTGCTAAAAGTTAACGAATTTTTTTAACTAGACCACACCACGTTCCATTAGTGACGGCATGCGAGGCATACCAAGTTTGGATTCGATTTTCGAATCCCGTAAAGTGTAAATAGTGTAAATAGGCAAGAAAAATTTTTAAAGCATTTTAAAGTTACAGTTCAACGAAGCCTATAAAAAACGCTGCCTATAAAAAGCAGGGCGTGCTCTTTTTGTAGGCAGAAATGCATTGCTTTACTTGCCAGTCACAGATATTTTAATAAAATGTTCTTACGTTTTAGATGACTTTAATTAATAGGTAGTAAATATATGAATAAAAAAATAATAACTTAAAAACGCCTAATATTTTATAAATAGCACCTATTTGCAAGCACATAAACATTATTTTTGCCAGGCGTTTGGCGATAAGCAAGCGGCGTTGCAAAACAATGTACCTAATCAAACAACTCATGCCGTCGCGTCCTGCAGGACATTTGTTCGCATGTGTGTAGTAATTTTGGTCGCCTTCTACAGTTCGCAAACGCACCGACCCACGAATATCGAAAGCTGCGACTCCGGCGGCAGGCTACGCAAGTCCGGCAGTTAACGGGAGTAATCGGAAATGTTAATTGCCTATAATCCAAGTAAAAATAATAGACGGAAATGTAATAAATCACGTATGCACATTATGCATTTTTGTTTAGTAAGGTTATATTTCTTTAAATAGCAGAAATGTTTGGTGTTTCGCGGGAGCTATTTTGCTTTTTTCATGTGACAAGCATTGTTTACTATTTTGTTTGCGCCACTATATTTATAGTCTTCTTAAAAGATTTTTCATTTTAACATTTGAAAGTGTGTACATTTAACAGTTTATTACTGAGTTTCTATAACCATTGTATTGATTTGCTTTTACTAGTGCGTTAGTTGATTTCTTTAAAATGTTATTTGATTGTGAGGTTTGTGCTAAAAATGTATATTTATTAAAAATTAAAAATAACAAGTTCTCACAATTGTCATTCAGTGAAAAGATTCAAGTCGTGTCTAAAGGTAGATGTACCCGAGTTACAACAATTAAACCAGCAAAAAAGGAATGTAACTCGAAAGTTTTATGCTAAAAATTATGAAACGTATAACTGGCTGTGTGGTTGTGTACACACGATTAAATTATATTGTTTTCCTTGCGTATTGTAAATCTATAAAAAAAAAAAGATTTTGTGACCGAGTACTCCGCCGCATACCCAGTATCATAATCCTGTGCACGCCGCTGGCAAAAAGTTTTTGTTCCAATTATCGTGAGTAACAAGCGATGGTCGTAGAAGTCACTTACAGTTAATATACCTAGGTTTGTAAATTTTTAAGTGCTTAATGAACATAGTTGTATGACAATATATATTTAATCAATTTTTATGTAACTGTGTACAATGCATTTTTTAACACACAACTACCAACAGATTACAGAATGACAAACGAACAGACCGAAATTATAAAAATGGTTGATTGGATATTAGTATCGCAAAAACAGTATTTTTGCTGCACTGCATCAATTAGCTAAGGGAAAGAATAAAAGAAATATTATTGTGCCAAGTAAATTTAATACAACGTTCTACAGCCATCATAGCGTGATTTAATTGTTATGTAGCGCCATCTATAACCAGCATAACAAACTATTCTGCATACAATATAAAATAATTTGTAAGGCAACATTTTGTAAGTTGGTAGAATGTTACTCCTAAACTTGTAAAACTTACATAACCGTGGTAATTTTCCTTTTAAATTAATTATTTTACTACTACCGTGATTTATTTCCCAATCTCAAAACAAACCATTTACCTGGCAGACGGAAAGGGGCGGATACTTCACTCTGACAAAAATTATTATCATTTTAAGGCTTTATGGGTCATTCTTCAGAGTACAATTTTTGAGCGTAACAGATTCTTATCTCCTATATAAACAAATAATGTTTACATAAATCTACTATAACATGTTTATACATTCTATATGCATTGTGTCATATAGATTTCGTTATGAAATAACCATGTATATAAGAGTTATTTACCCTCAACACCTCAAATCCGGTTAATTTTGCACGTTTTGCACGCGTAACACGCGCTCCGTCTTCTGATCAATCGCAGATATTTTTTAATTCACTAACGCTTTTAATCAGATTTATACACAAAATTTAAAAATACAAATCATTTTATATCCTAGCCAAACTTCTAATCCAATTGCAGTGAAAGTTTTTATTTTATGAGTGTAAGTAAGTATGTCACACACCTGGCAAAATTTTAGCTTCGCTTATTGCGACGGGTACTACTCTGAACTGGCGAGGTCTAGAGGTATCTGGAATTATTTTTCTGATTCTGCTTGTATGCTGCAGCTTATGGATCAGGTATTCGTAGCCCTAAATCCCTCAATTTCGGTGCTAGAGTAAGTTCTTCAATTTTTCAATTTTTGGTTCTCAATTTTTAAGAATTCCCATGTCACATTTTTGGAAAGTAATCGTACTATTTTTAGTAAACGGGTATTGCTGTCTTATATCTAACTCCCAAGTGTAGATAGCCAATAACAAACTAGTAGCCTATATCTTTCCAATGGCGAGAAATTTCAAAATATATGCTTTTTGGTGATTTCCATAGTGTAATTTCCATGTATAAAACACCATGGAAGTTACGTAAAACCCATGGAAATTACTTTATTTTATTTTGTTGCAATAATTTAAATGAAATATTTAATGTTTATACTGTAATTCATGCAATCACCAGATTAAGTGATAAATATTGTTTGTCAGTTATTTTTTTAATTTAAATCTGTTAAACCAAAGTTTATCATTTAGACTGCTCATAGGTTCGATTCCCAGGTCGAGCAAAAGTGTTATTCAAATTTTTTCGGGGTTTCCTCGAAAGTCTTAAACCTCAGTAGCTGCTCAGAGTCGGGCGGGTGTATTACCACTCCCGTGCCTCGGATAAGCACGTATAACTGTCGGTCCTGGTTATCGCTAGGAATAGTCGATAATCGTTAACATATCGTAATAATAACACATCGTAAATGCGGCGATTAGGATCACCACTTACCTCGCCAACCGACAAACCGGTGAATCACGGTGAACCAGAAAGTCTATAGACGTTCAGTTTAATATGCATTTTTTATTTAAATTTGTTAAACCGAAGCTTATTATCATTTAAAGCGTCTTATTATCATGCTCAAATTGCCGAAAATGAATCTACTATTAATATTTTGATGTTAAGGAATTCAATTATATTATATTATATATTATGTATTCAACGTAAAGTGTAGTACCACGCCTAAGCTAGGCTAGGTAACTGCTCGGTTGAGCATACATTCACATTTTTCGCTAAACCTGCAATTCTTCGTTACTCGACTACTTACTTATATACCAATATGATTACATCGTCGCTACAATTGTAATGATTTTTATGAAAATACGAACACTAAGTTTTTCACACACTTTCAATTGTATGGCTTAGTAAAGCAAAAGGTAATAGGAAATGTATACATTTCACACATTAGTAGCACACGCACTTTATCGCTAATTTATTTTGCTGTATCTAAGTTTAGCGGCGAAGTGAAATTCAGAAAAAAAAGAGTTGCTGAAAAAAAATTGCCTAATATCGTATTAATATATATTGCAGACGTTCATAGTTCCCTAATCACTTTTATCTAATCTTATTTTCATATCTGATACGGTATTTAGCAAAATTTTACCTGCTGGGTAATTTCCGTGGGCTGTAATGTAATTTCCATGGACCGCAAATGTTCAATACTTTTTTTTAGAAAAAGTATAGATCCACTACGTGTCGAATTTTCATATGTTCTTTAAATTTGCGTAAACTTTTAAAATGTTTGTGTAATTTACTTTAATTAAGCGATTTCAAAAATATCATGGGAATTACATGGAGAACGCATTTTTGAAGAATCACCCTTATATTTCACAAGCGAGTCCCTTAATCGAAAAATTGTTTTTGCAAACCTGCAATGTAAACATTAACGACATTGCGACTATTGTACTTATTTTTATTTGTTTCAGTAAAAGCTATATTTTATCCGGTTTTAAACTCAGATCACTGCCAATTTTAACAATCGCTTCTTGGCAATATCCTACGAGTCTTGTTAGACTAATATAACGTTTATTTTAAAAGTAATAACTTTATTAAATGTTAATTATTTAGTTAAAGATGATGAATAAACGTTAGATAAATTTTATGTACCTATATAGATACTATTATAAAAAATATGTAAACCGGTTGGCTGTGCAGGCCATTCCTCAAACTTCTCGATAAATCAAAGTATTTTAAGCTCAAGGAAGTAAAAAAATATCAGCATAGTTTGTTTTTTAGTTGAAACACGGTTCAAACATCTAGTTTGTTAACTATGATAATATATTGTTTTTTAAAAACCGTTTCTTTTAGAAACGATGATCAATTTTGATCTTTCGAATGGCATTCAACGTTTTTTTAATTTTCTTCATTGATTGATTGCAATGTGATTGCAATATATGACATCATTAATATAAATTATTTAACCTGTTCAATTTTTTGACACATTAATATTACAATTACAACGTTCATCCAATTGATAGTAAAGGATTGAAGCGTATTGTTTCTAGTAGCATTTTTCTTATTTAAGTCTATATAGAAGGTGGTCTCAGGAAATTTTTTATTTCTCAGGTCCCAACAAATATTTCGTAAACAGATTTGACGAGACACCCATCTGAGTGCTAAGTGTGAGTTTTTCTTTTCGCATTCGATCGTGAGCGCGTTTCGAGTTTACTAGGAATTTGTATGTGATTTGTACAGCGCCACCTAGTGGTAAACTGGTTTCTCACGTTTACCACTAGGTGGCGCTGTACAAATCACATACAAATTCCTAGTAAACTCCAAACGCGCTCACGATTGAATGCGAAAAGAAAAACTCACACTTAACACTCAGTTCTATCTTCTAAAATCTCGAATCGTGTAAGTAATCGAGTAAAAAAGGCAGCTGACCCCTCCCCCGGAATTTAAAAATGTAGTTTTTTTTTTATAGAAGAGGGGGCAAACGAGCAGGAGGTGCACCTGATGGTAAGTGATCACCGCCGTCCATGGACATCCACAATACCAGAAGTCTTGCAGTTGCGTTGCCGGCCTTTTAAGAATGAGTAAGCTCTTTTCTTGAAGGCCCCCAAGTCGTAACCGTTTGGAAACACCCCTGCCGGTAATTGGTTCCACAACAAAGTAGTGCGAGGCAAAAAGTGTCGAGAGAAACGCACAGTTGTGGATTTCCAGACATCGAGATGGTGAGGATGGAATTTCAAATTTTGACGCGATGTCCGATGATGGAATTCGGCGGCAGGAATAAATCCAAATAACTCGTCGGAACACTCTCCATGAAAGATACGATAGAAGACACAGAGTGAGCCAACATCTCTGCGCAATGCCAAAGAGTCGAGCCGTTTCGAAATAGCCAGGTCGTCAACGATTCGAACCGCTCTACGCTGAATGCGATCAAGAGGAAGGAGCTGGTACTGAGGAGCTCCGGCCCAGAGATGAGAACAGTACTCCATGTGGGGCCGAATTTGAGCCTTATAAAGTTGAAGGCGATGGGCCGGCAAGAAGTACTGCCTCGCTCTGCTGAGCACACCGAGCTTTTTGGAGGCTAGTTTAGCCTTACCTTCCAAATGACCGCGAAACTGAACGTAATTCGATATGTCGACTCCCAGAATCCCGATACTAGCTGAGGCTGTCAGGAGAGTATCCCCAAATCGAGGTGATACGACAAAGAGTGTCCTTTTAGCGGAAAACACGCAAAGCTGTGTCTTTTTGGGGTTAAAAAAGACCAGGTTTTGACGACCCCATTCCGAGACATCGGTTAGTCGATTTTCAACTTCGGACACAAGCTTGTTTCGGCTCTCTTCGACGTGTTCCCGAGAAATACCGCTTCGGCCGGAGTATGTAGCATCACCAGTACTGTCATCTGCATAGCAATGTATGTTGCGAATTCGCATCATGTCATTGATATGCAGAAGGAACAGTGTCGGTGATAGCACGCAGCCTTGTGGAACACCAGCATTGATAGATTTAAGGTCAGAGCACGCACCGTCAACTACGACCTTGATGCTCCGATCAGCCAAAAAACTGGTGATCCACTTGCGTAATTTCTCGGGAGGCCCATAGGAAGGCAGCTTCGCCAGAAGCGCTTTGTGCCATACCCTATCAAAGGCCTTCGCTATGTCCAAACTAACTGCCAATGCCCCCCCCTTTGGACTCAACTGCTTCCGCCCACCGATGTGTTAAGTATACAAGAAGATCACCAGCTGAGCGGCCGCGACGGAAACCGTACTGGCGGTCGCTAATCAGCTGGTGCTCTTCTAAATACTTGAGGAGCTGCGAGTTGATGATTGTCTCCATAATTTTGGAGAACAAGGAGGTTATGGCTATCGGCCGATAGTTAGACGGATTAGAGCGATCTCCTTTTTTAGGGATGGGATGCACTAAAGCTGTCTTCCATGAAATCGGTATTACGCCGAGTGAGTAGGAGAGCCGGAATAGGCGTGTTAGTACCGGCGCCAGCTCTGGAGCACATGATTTAAGTACAATCGGAGGGATGCCATCCGGTCCACTCGACTTATGGACGTCCAAGGAAAAAAGTGCTTTACGTACGGAAGACTGCAAGAATTTTAATTCCGTCATAGAACTATAGCACTGCGGGACGGTAGGCGGTGCATTTCCTTGGTCGTCCAGAGTCGAGTTGGCCGCAAAGAACGAGCCCAAAAGATCGGCCTTCTCCCTTGCGGTATGGGCCAGAGAGTCATCATCTCCGTGTAAGGGTGGAAGAGAGGGCTGTGAGAAATTCCCCAAGACAGCCTTGGCGAGAGACCAGAACGCACGAGTTCCCGAAGGAAGGCGAACTAATTTCTCACCAATTCTGCCAATGTGTTCAGATTTTGCCTTGGCGATAGCTCTTTTGAAGAACCTCGAAGCGGAATTGTACTCCTTACGTAACGCGCTGGTTTTTTCATCACGAGATGTCGACGCTGCAGCCCAAGCCCGGTAGCATCCCTGCTTTCGGCGTGAAGCCGTTTTGCAGAAGCGACCAAACCAAGGCTGAGACTTACCACCAACTGGTACCGCAGAAAATGGAATGAAAAGTTCCATGCCCTGCAGCACCACATCAACGATAGAGTCAGCAATGACACTTGGATCATCCAGCGAGAAGCACATCCGCCCCCATGGGTAGGACGCAAAAAAAGACCGCATTCCGTCCCAATTTGCTGACCTATAGTGCCAAACGCGATGACAGCCTGCAAAAAAGGAGGCCGTGATAGGCGCGTAACCGGCACTTTACTCCGGATCAGGCAGTGGTCTGACGTACCAAGAGGGACGTCCACAGATACCTGATAATTGTCCGGATGGGAGGTCAGCAGAAGGTCCAGCAGTGAAGGCGTATGATCGTGCACATCGGGAATTCGCGTAGGCGTGGTTACCAATTGTGTTAGACCATATGCCAAGGCAAAATCGTGAACAGGCCTCCCCGCATGATCGGTAGTGCGTGAACACAGCCATTCGGCGTGGTGGGCATTAAAATCGCCTAAGATCACGATCTCAGCGGAGGGGGTCTGTTGCAACACGGAATCTACAGCCGTTTGAAGGTGCTCAACGAGCCTGTCGACTTCAGCATTTCCGCTATGGGACCTGTAGAGGCACGCATAGATGCGGGGATGGTCGTCGCAGTCTACACGCAGCCAGAGGATGGATAGGTCCCTATAGCCTTCAATGCTGCTGAGACGTCGAGAGCAGATATCCTCTCTGACATAAGCACAAAATCCCGCCCGGGGTACAAATGAATGCTCGAATTTGTACCCTGGGTAGGAGAGATATGAGGTATCAGCCGGAGAAGATATCTGCGTCTCAGTTAAAAAGAACAGAGCCGGCTTAGCCGTCTCAAGGTGGTAGTGGACGGCATTTAGGTTTGAGTGAAGACCCCTAATATTAGTATAATCCACGTGGAGTGTGGTAGAGGGTGCCTTTCGATGTCTGTTCGATTTGCCCCGAGCAGCGAAGTTTGAGAGCGCAATTGTGCCCCCCCCAGAGTACGCAGGGCAGCCTGGGCATCCATGATTAGGCTGATTACAAACCCCTGAACATGGATGTCCAGAGGGGGATTCTCCACCGCTTACGCTAATGGTACCCCCCTGGGGTAAACTACTACCTTTAAATTGCGCTTCCATAGTGTTAGGGGGAGGGGGGAAAGGGCCTCCGGGAACCTCACAGACCAAACGAAACGCAACAGCAAAGCTGTTACTTTACGTTGGTTTTAAGTGAGGTAGTGGTATCGCCCCGGTCGTGCCGACCCATTCAGCTAAGCATGGCACTACCACTATTTTGACTGACTGCACCGGTGGAATAATCTCAAAAAAGAATATTATCACTCCGGCGGGCGATGGGGTCGTCACTTCCCGACGCCTAAAAATGTAGTTCTAAAATGTTACGGTTCCCCCCCCCCCGGCCTAGGACCTGTTAGGAGGCTTGAAACATAAAAACTTGTTGAAGGAAAAATATAATAAATATAAAATATAAAAAACAAATTTAATCGTTTGATTATTTTATTACAAACTAACTGTGCCCGCGACTTCGCCTGCGTGGATTTTTTTTGAATAAAAGAAGCTTAAGTTACTGCTTATTACATCAGCTATTTGACAGTGAAAGTCTGTCAAAATCGATTCAGCCGTTCCAGAGATTAGCCGGAACAAACGGAAAAAATGGTAAAAATGTTATTTTGTTATATGATTATTTTATGACAAACTAGCTGTGCCCGCGACTTCGATGTCTTAAAATTTACATTGAAATTTACACAATCGATGATTTTTCTGAGTCCTCCACTCTAAGTATGTCAGAATTATAAGATTTTTAAATTGTTTAATAACAACCTAATTTCTCACCCACAAACAGCTTAATAATTATTATTATAATTCAAAGATAACTTTTTTCTACACGTAAAGTGAAAACTTTTCTTAGTCCGACACGAGGACAAGTCCGAGACGGGGACAAGCATTTGTGTGATGAGCATAAATTTTTGTATTTCCGGATTTGGGTGTTATTATATATATATATATATATATATATATATATATATATATATATATATATATATATATATATATATATATATATATATATATATATATATATATATATATATTATATATATTCAATATATTCCAGTATTTATATATGTATTTCTATGTATTAGTATCGTTGACTAACACCCATAACACAAGCAAATAATTTGCTTACTTTGGGGTTAGATCAATAAGTGTAATTTATCCCGTGAATATTTATTTTTAAAAAAATGGAATTATATAGACAATTGTATGGATACTCCAAGAGTTTTTACACACTTCAGGGCATACAAATTTATCAGAACCGTGAGTTTAAATATTTAATAATGTTTAGTTTACATCTAGCCATGTTTCTTATATTTATTTATACAACATTTCCAATAGTTCCTAAATTTTATTCAGTCTTATTTAAAATTATAAAGGAAACGTAGTCAAAATGAAAAATTTCAGTCTTTTGTATGTGAATTCCTTAACACTTTGGAAAAAAACGAAAGCAAAGCAAAATATGAAACAAACTCAATGAAGATCAAAGGCTTAATCGTCAAACCAGCAGCACAAACAAAAACTCTCACTCACATAAACGTAGTCAACATATGTTTCACTTCGCAATAAAAACATCCTTCACAAGAGTTGAAAAAGGTATTTATTATCTATCCGCGGCGCAATTTCACGCTAATTATATGCGCGGTCTTACTAAACGCCAACGTGAATAAACGTTCGTCCTTTGTTTACTTCAAATCTAATGAATTGTTTACAATTTATGATTTCATATTGCTCATATTTATATTCAAATTTGATCTTTAATCGGAGATATGAGTCATATCAAATGAATGATTCACTGTCCGAATCTTCACAAAGACTTAAAAAATCAACCCAAAATTAAAATACCTTCTTACTGACAGTTTAATTAAACTCAGTTTCGGATTTGAAGTTTCTCAGTCGTAAAACTTTAAACTTTCGATTTCTATTGACTAAAATAAAACGTCAGATGGTTTATTCATCAAAGAGAGCCCGAAACAACACGGATAAACTTCTTCGTAATGTATAAAAAGCACGAAATCTTTATTTACACTACTACGCTATAAATCTGTAACATCTCTGGATTTTTTGTTAAAAATTGAATGTACAGGCATTCCATTTTTTTATCAAATTTAGTGATTAATGATCATTTAATGACTCACTAATAAATTTTACTAAATTTGTCTGTCCGTGTGTATGTCGCGTTATAACCCAAGAATAGCTTGACCGATCTTAATGAAAATTAGTATACACTAGCGACCTGCCCGCGGTTTCACCCGCGCAGATTTTGTTCCCGTGGGAATATCGGAAAGGTTTATACACTAAACCCTTTCTCAAGAATCAATCTATCTATTAAAAAAAAACCGCATCAAAATCCGTTGCGTAGTCTTAAAGATTTAAGCATACATAGGGACATAAGGACATAGGGACAAACAGAGAAAGCGACTTTGTTTTATACTATGTAATGATGAAACACGTTATTGGGTAAGTTATATAACATTTAATAATTTTTGTCCATGTGTGAATTGACCGATGAAACCGAATACGTCATAAAAATAGGTACTTAAATTTTAGACGTAATCTACATTAATATTATAAATGCGAAAGTTTGGATGTTCGGATGTTTGGATGGACTCAATCACGCAAAAACTACTGAACGGATTTAGATGAAATTTGGCACACAGGTAGATGATGACCTAGAATGGCACATAAGCTACTTTTCCGCAGAATTCGCCAAAAACTATTCTAATACAGCGGATTGCACGCTGCAACTAGTTATCCAATAAAAATGTTTAGTGCGGAGACTTATACATACACGGCGCATAGAAGTTCATTGTTTACAACCATTTTACAACAGCGATTTGCCGAACTCATTCATGACTAGAGTAGTTAGTACAAAATACACTGATACTTTTTAATATTACTTACTAATTTTGTTGAAGTTTACTATGAAATTAAGCAATATTCTCATTTTAGTATATTCAGATAATCTGTAATTTTGCCCCAAATTGGCTGAATGGATTTGCTATAGGTATGTATACAGTGTGTAAGGAACATATCGGATATTGAAACCATATCTTATGGACCACGATTCTGAGATGAACCGTTAAAACATTGTGTGGGATTTCTTTTACTTTTTTGACGATTTTTTTATTTTTACTATGTATAATTCACGGATTAAACATGATACGCCTTCAATAAAATTTCATGGGATATCAGTGTCGCTTGCATTTACACAGAGAAATACAGAGTTATAATACTTACCGATGAAATGAAATCACTCCAGATGTATACCTTAAGCTTTGGCTTTTCATTCGACACGATGATATAGCGTAATGGCATATTTCTATTTTTTACGATGTAATTGCTGTATTTAAAACATTTGCTCATATGAGCGGCTACGCATTTTACACTCAACACCATGTCTATTAGTATTTGTGTGGTCTGTGGTATAATTTTATTTATTCAAATACTTTACAGTGTTTTTTCTAAAAAAAGTATGTAATTTAAGGAAATACACAAAATAAGCAATGCGTTATGAGTGCACATACCCCAGTAAATAAACGTCTGGTCCGAACGTTCCTTGGGCGCGACTAGTTGGAGCAATGTTCGCTATACATTGCGTGACATGAAAATAAGAAATCTTAAAACGCAAATTCTACATTTTTGTACGACTACAATGAACGTAAAAATGGTATGATTTCTTAATTTTTTGGTACACCGTCTCTTATACGCTGCATACTTAACTCACGTGGCTTCAGGCGGAACGCGTGGTCTATAGGTACTTTAAATCCCAAAAATATACATTGTTTCCTTACGACTATCCAAAACCTTATAATTACGCAACCGTAGGGCCCATTTTAAAAGAGCACTCGAGTCATGAGGGCTTACTGCCTTACAGAAAATCTACGAAATGCGTTGTAATTCAATTTTTCTGAAGGAAAAGTGTATTTTGAGAAGAAAAAGTCACATAATATTATTTCTATCTAGCTCAAAAAATTACACGAATCTCTGCTTAAATGTCAATCACTTTATAAGTACATTAGCTGTTTCTCTCGACTTCATTTGCGTGACCGAAAATCCATTAATATATTTCATATTAGTCCGACGTGACTAATATGAAATAATTCGGACCAAATTACAGCTTTCTAATACGAATAATCTCTGAGCATATGGACGGTTGGATGAATAGAAGCAAAGACGGACGGAGAGACGTGGCGAAACTATAAAGGTTCTTAGTTGACGTTAGAAAAAACCTTATTTCTGGCACAGTCCAGAAAATTCTGTGTGTTCACACCACACACATAACAACCACAAATTATACAAAGTTTACTTCAAAAGATCGTGAAAAGACAATTTCATCTTCAAAGGCGTCTAAAATAGATAATATTCTATAGTACTTAAACTATTTAACCTTTTTATTGACCCATGCGAAATAAAGCGTGGGTAGCGAATACGTACAACAAGCCGCATTGGAATATTAAGAGCCATTTCACAAAATCGCCCAACTGAAATTTAGGTTTTTTCTAATCGATGCGAGAGCTGGACGTCGACGTCCATACAGTGCACCTAGTGTTGGTAAAATGAAAATAGTTTTGATACTCTAAATATTTTAATTATTACTACGCGGTACTAATTTTGGCACACGGACGTAGCGGGTTTTATAGTATTCTCTTTTATTTATTTTTGCAATAAAAAAAAATGAATATTATTTAAGTGACTTACTCTTCCATAAGAATAGAATATTGTTTTATTGGAACGAAGTTCCTTACGGCAGGCTTGGAGGGGATAGGGATTTTGCTGCGCGACCGAACTGAAAAAAATGTGATAGGAAAACCGTAAGAAAAATGCGTGGAATAAAAGCGTTAAATGAGACGTGCGCAGGCGCGACAGTCGCGTACACAAGCGAGTAGTGCCGTTTAGCCGAAGGAAGTTCGCTCCTACCTGGTGTCCCGCGACACCACATCATTTTTTCTATGCCAATTTCTATATGAAAATGTTATTATTTGATAACAAAATACCCATTTAATATTTCGTTAATGTTCGTTGAAATAGGCATATTTGCTAAATTAATTAGATATAATTATAGATCTTTTAGGAAAAAGTAATCGATTCAGGTACAATTGTTGGAGGTCTCTGGTAATTTAGTATTTTTTCTAATTTTGTTGATTCTAGCAGTAGCAATACCTTTTGAAAAATAGATTCCTTGCGTAATTGTCGAAATTTGATTTCGGGGAATATTTATTATAAGAAATACTATTGATGATTATAAAATCTGTTTCATTGAGGCAATATTTAAAAGATTAAACTATCTAATGGTACAATTTAATTAAATAAAAGTAGCTTATAATATAAAAAATTAGGAGTTGGAAAATTTTGATTTCTCGTCAGAACTTGGTCTAAAGTGTGAACTACTTCTTAAGTCTGGAAACTTGAAATCATTTGAGACTATTTATTTATTTATTTGTACATTTACAACATCACTAATAATATTAACGCAGTAAAACTGCAGCAACTGACTTTCCATTTCCTGTATTTAAGGGCGGATCCAGGGGTTATGAAAGGGATCCATGATCGTGAGGGTCATAGCAGGGGTCAAAGTATGGATTAATTATTGCAAACCGTGACGGGTACGATAGAATACTTTCATGCTCAGACGTGTTATCACGCCAGGATCACCAATATTACGTCGGTTAAACGACAGTCACACATCAGTTGGTAAATGTGTTTATTAAACTGATGTTTGGCTGTCATTTAACCGACGTAATATTGGTATCCCCGATGTGATAACACGTCCGAGCATGAACGTGTTCTAACGTGCCCGTTACACAAACTAAGGACTAGAGCCTATATTGACTGTACATCAAATATGTGACTCCTGACCCGAAGGTTGGTTCACTCCTTGCCTGTATCCTGCACGAGATCTTCACCAAATTACAACGGTACCACATTGAGTTGTAACCTCCTCTTTTTGTGAAATAGGTTGAAAATTCTATTAGTCTTATCGCAATAGCGTACAATTGAGGTGAAATTTTTGAAGAGAATCTTCTTAAGAATTATTGGGATTTGAAGCTCGATGTATAGGAAATGCGTTACGGCAGAAAAATAAACACATCAACGCATAGGATTTAGCCAGCGAGAAAATCAGATAGAGTACATTACACAGTATTTTATATCTAAAACTAGCTATTATTCGCGACTTCATTCTCGTGACAAAACAGCATTACTTCCATTAAGGTAGCCTATGTCTTGCTGTATAAACACCTGTATCTGTCAGTAAAAATTTCGTCAAAATTGGTCCAGCCGTTCAGAAACACAACAGAATGATAGACACAGAGAAATTTTAAAAATGGTTATTTAGTATGCTAAAAATAATGAAAAAGCCTAGTTATTTTGGAATTACCGACGCAAACTTGAATTTTATTTATATTTTTGTATATAATAATACAGCACTGTATTGCAACCGGAACAATGTAAAAAGGCACTGGAATACTCTTAGTCTAGTGAACATTCCAGCCCAGTAACTGGATTGTCGGAATCCAGTGTGACCATTCCAGTCCGGCTGGAATCATCTTGATGGTCAATCCAGCAATATTCTGGAGCTGACAGAACATTATTATAAAAAATTTAATGTCACTTATAGTCTTAACGGTTCGACGTCTTTAATGACTGGAATCGTGTAAACGAATCGCCAGTCTGTTTCACTCCAGTCCAGTGCTACTGGACTAGAAGAATAATGTGAGCCCGGCATTAATACCAACACCGACTATTTTGACGTGACGTCAACTAATATTATAATCGTTATTTGAAAAACTTCCAACTAAAGTACTCGTACAAAATAAGCCCTTCTTAAAGGTTAACAAACTAATGTTAGTGCCTATAATTCATGAATATCAAGAGGTTTTCAACCAGATTTGATGCCAATCCTTTTAGACTTAGGGCGGCTTGCACCAAAATGCTTAAATTATTTTAAGTCACTAAATACGTTTAAAGTGACAGCTTCGATTTGAAATTTGCTAAACATGTTTAAGGGACTAAATGCATTCAAGCATTTTGGTGCAAGCCGTCCTTAGAGTTGGGTAGAATGAGATTGCTTGCTTTTTCGTGGTGTTTGGTTGAAGTACTACATATCTTCACGCGTATCTCTTAAGGAATTAGGTAGAGAGACTTTAGTACTATAGTTAACGGTTTAGTGGTCCAGTATTCGACTTCTGTGCAATTGATTAAACACTTTTTGCCTCGCACTACACTTTTGTAGAATCAATTACAGCTGAGTATTACGGCTGTGCTTCCGAATAGGTACGACTTAGGGATCTTCAAGGAACTTACTCATTCTTAAAAGGCCGGCAAACGGCCATGAACGGTGGTAATTACATACTATCTAGTGAGCTTTATGCTCGTTTGCCCATTTTTCTATAAGTAGACAGACTGCAATTAGTTCGGCAATTTCGATTTTGGAACATTACCACAACATTACCCCAAAGAAACTTCAATAACTAATGTTCGCCCCGGGGGATACACTCTGAACTTCAAAATCTGAGCTAAAATTGCTAACCATAAGTGCAGTGTAAAATTGCAAAACTAAATATTATATCTGGTTACGAAGGAAACACTGCGTCTGCCGATACCACTAATGGTTTGACGGATATATGTGTTTTAGCACATATCCCGTGCTTGGGAAAACTTTAAAAACTTAACAAAAAATTTCGACAAGACAGGATTTGAACCCATTCCTCCGGCCGACACACTCTCACCAACTGAGCTGCTGTCAACAAGTCGAATTCATTGCTTTATCATCGATACCGTCGATCGTTAGATACTTAATGAGTTCATCGTTACAGATGAAATTCACATTTTTCACACACCAGCGCTGCGTTTAGGTAAAAACTTCTAACATTAGCTGAGTGTTGGCCATTTTGACACATCACACCACTCAGTACAGTAGACACCAAACGATAGGTTACAGTTAGACTAATTGAATTGTATTTAAGCTTGTTTATTAATTATTTTTACGTATTTTTTTTTATTCTATAATATTGTTACGTACTTCGGGTTTGTAATTGTAAGAAAACACCACTTATATTAAATCCGTGTATTTATAATACAGATACACAAAACAACATAACGTAATACTCAAATACTCTGATTAACTGTACACTGTACTACCACTGAACTTACTGACTACACAATAAAACACTTCTCGCTTCGCACGAGTCGCTTCAAGTAACGCTCTCGATCGCTTGATAATAACTGCCCTGTATTCGTCAACACATCTATAGTTATACGTAGAGTAAAGTTCTAAAACAATCGCGAATGTTCCGCAATAATCTCGTAAATAATAGACAATTATTGTAATCAACTTATTTTAAACAAGTTATGACTCACAAATCCTAGTACACGCTACTTTCACCCTTATGCTATATACCACAAAGTTCATTATGCTATAGCTATTCCGATACTGGCCAACTATTTGTTTGTCAATAGGAGTAGCTATCTCTTTCTGTTATTTCTAGATCTCTCCAGCGTTCCAACTCTACACGTTTCTAGATTATTCGTAACAATATATTATATACATTTTATTTTAAGTTTTGCTGTGTATCTGTACATGTATATTTTCGTTATATTGGCTTGTAACTCTTAATGTAGATTTTTTTCGCTTGGCTTTATGTCCTTATTTTCGTTTTGTTTTTCCTTTATTTAAATTTTAACGTTTTTGATGTGTTTTGATATCTTTCTGTAGATTTGATTTGATTTGATTTGATTTGATTTGATTTGATTTGATTTGATTTGATTTGATTTGATTTGATTTGATTTGATTTGATTTGATTTGATTTGATTTGATTTGATTTGATTTGATTTGATTTGATTTGATTTGATTTGATTTGATTTGATTTGATTTGATTTGATTTGATTTGATTTGATTTGATTTGATTTGATTTGATTTGATTTGATTTGATTTGATTTGATTTGATTTGATTTGATTTGATTTGATTTGATTTGATTTGATTTGATTTGATTTGATTTGATTTGATTTGATTTGATTTGATTTGATTTGATTTGATTTGATTTGATTTGATTTGATTTGATTTGATTTGATTTGATTTGATTTGATTTGATTTGATTTGATTTGATTTGATTTGATTTGATTTGATTTGATTTGATTTGATTTGATTTGATTTGATTTGATTTGATTTGATTTGATTTGATTTGATTTGATTTGATTTGATTTGATTTGATTTGATTTGATTTGATTTGATTTGATTTGATTTGATTTGATTTGATTTGATTTGATTTGATTTGATTTGATTTGATTTGATTTGATTTGATTTGATTTGATTTGATTTGATTTGATTTGATTTGATTTGATTTGATTTGATTCGTGGCATTGAACCAGTCGAAGTAGGCTCAGTTGCTGAGAGCTTACCGGTAAGGACAAAGTCGCAGGTTCAAATCCTGTCATGTCGACAATTTTCTTTATTAAGTTTTAAAAATCTTTTATTAATGTTAAGTTTTAAAAGTCTTTTATTATTCTTGTATTATTATTTTTTATACAGAAATTAAAAAACCACTATACAATCATTAAAATTTCTGAAATTTCATATTAACCAATTTTGTTTTTATTCCTTGGATAAATTCTAGCACAATCTAAGACAACACAATGGTATTCAATTAACCGTTACAATGTCGGCTGAGCGAAGATCTTCCAGGCCTCCGGGCGCTGCGTAATTACCTTCTAACATTTGGGCCACAAGAAATTTCAGTTAAATTTATTTTACATGTATAGCCATAAGCCATAATGTGCAGTAATATTATAAAGGGCAAAAAACTGTTTGTATGTTTGTAATGAACAAACTCAAAAACTAATTAATCAATTTTAGAAATTCTTTCACTTATATAAAGTAACACGGGCAAGTGGCCCGTTTTTTTCCCGACTGAGTAAAAGAAGGTATGTGCGTGACTTACAAAAACAAATTTGGGGAGCAACTAGTTTTTTATAATTATTGGTAGATGTGTAAGCAAGGCAATGATGGTATTTGTAATACGCAAAATAAAATTCTCAACAAGCTGGTTCCTTAGCGGGAACCGTAGGCCAATGAACGTTCCAATTCACCACGATTTGCCAGTTTTTTTACTAGCATAACAAACGAGATGACTGTCTATTGCCCCGTTTGTTAGGTCGAGAGGTTAGCGACCCTGACTACGCAATCGACGGGGCTCGGGTTCGATCCCCGACGGGGACAAGCATTGGTGTGATGAGCATAAATGTTTGTATTTCCGGGTTTGGGTGTTTATTAAATATATTCCAGTATTTATATATGTATTTCTATGTATTAGTATCGTTGACTAGCACCCATAACACAAGCAAATAATTTGCTTACTTTGGGGTTAGATCAGTAAGTGTAATTTGTCCCGTGAATATTTATTTATTATTTATTTATTCTTTATCTTAACGTAAACTCTCTAAAACAAGGGTATATATGACAAATTTTGGATAAAAGCAAGGATATGTTAACTTGTCTCCGATAAATGCCAATTTTTTTTTAATTTAAATTTTGCTAAATATAGTAGACTCCTCTTAAGAACCTTTGGTAAGTGCTATAGCCAGAGTGTGGAGTATCACTAAAAAAAATAACATATTTTACCACCACGCTAAACATAAAAGTCACACAGAACTCATTCTGTGACGATACGGTGTGCTTCAAATGCTCATATAGTGAATGGTGAAAATTTTACTTCTTTTCAGGTACATTCTATCTCTCACAATAAAGTTGTCACTACACTATTGTATTTTTTTATCACAGAAAGCTTTGTTAAGTTTAGCTTCCAAATTATTAAGTCCAATGAAACTAACCACATTGACCACTATTTAAGTTCTGGCAATAAAATTAATAGTCTGTGATGAGGTAACAGCTGCAATTTGCTGCAAATTGCCAAAGGAGATGTGGATAATGAGATTTACTAACGTTATCTACATAACTATATGCGTTATAGTATCTAATTTATTCTAGAAGTCTATTAGGTATCCTAGTTTTCTATTTAACAACAGTTTTACTAGGTGTTGGAGTACCACAACGTTTCGCCCGCTTTTGCTAACATCGCCTTAACTTTTCCCGCCACAATAGCATAAAATATGCTCGTTACAGTGGCATATGTCAGCTTGGAGAGTGAGATAGCCGGTAAACGTATGCACACCATGTGAGGAGAGCCATCGGCTTGTTTAATATCTCGTAGCGGTTCTAGCAATCTACAAACGTTACCAGAAAAAATAATAAAAAATGGAAAAAAATGAAATTCAAAATAAAATCCTGAATCGCGATAGTACAATTATTTATATTGTACACACTATATAAAAGTTTCAACGCTTTTCAAATGGACTTCGGTCCCCAGGCAGTACACCTTGCCTGGCTGAGAAGATCTTCCTTTTCCCCGTACTTGTCCTTGTGTGACGTCATCAACCTCCACAGTTATGACGTCACTTGACAAGAAGTTGGCCCGTTGGTTTCATCACTATGACCCTTCAGCGGTATGGACCAACAGCGCCACAATCTCATTAATATATAAAATTTATTAGTTTTAAATAAGGGCTTACAATTAATATGAGTACTATGCGTTTCAACTAAGAATAGGACTGTCAGGATGACACATTGCACCGCATTTTGCAAAAACTTCGTAAGTGATGAGTAAGGTGTGCAAAAAAATTCTAAAAAAGACATACTTAAAAAAAAATAAGTTCATCCTAATTGGTATATTTTTTATTTCTATTCCCATCAGATAATGTTACCATGTATTAAAATAAGGTGTAATATAACTAACACGACTTTTATATACACGTATATTGAGATGACTAGACTGATATATTTTACTGTTTTTTATTGATGAATATTATATTTTAATACTTTTTAGCCTATTCTGGACAAAGACAACCCAAAACCACAAAAATCGCAACAAAATTGGCCCCGGCGTTTTTGACTTGTAAGTGGTGCAAATGACACCACATCTTTACATAATATATAGATGAACAGCTAGACTGATGTTTTTTACTAATTTTTTTATTGATGAAAATAATATTATTAAAACGTTATTTGTTTTTCAATAAATTAGCAATATTTTATGAACAAATATTTTTTTGCTGACATTACTAATTACTAATAAGCAAATTTTTTGATTGTGTTATGGGTGTTAGTCAACGATACTAATACATAAAAATACATATATAAATACTGTAACATACACAATAAACACCCAACCCCAGAAATACAAACATATATACTCATCACACAAATGCTTCTCCCTGTCGGGGATCGACCCGAGCCCCGTCTATTGCGTAGTCAGGGTCGTTAACCACTCGACCAACAGGGCGGGCGTAGAGACTAATTTAAATCGGCTTGATTCTTTCCATCACTCTTCATCTTTTATCAGCTCTATCATGGGGAATGTTCTCAGGAACTGTTTGGATTAATTCCTGCCGCCGAATTTTTACCATCGGACATCGCGACAAAATTCAAATTTTCATCCTCACTATCCCGATGTCTGGAAATCTACAACCGTGCGATTCTCGAGGCACTTTTTGCCCCACACAACTCCTATGTCCAACCAACAGCTATCGGCAGAATTTTTTCCTAACGGATACGACTTAGGGACCTTCAATAACTTATACTTAAAAGGCCGGCAACGCAATTACAAGACCCCTGGTGGTCGGCGGCAGTAATCACTAAACATTAGATGAGCCTCCCGTCCGTTTGCCCACAATTCTATAAAAAGAATGTGTAAACGGTTGACCCTACGGACCATCCCTGAAACTTCTCACTACATTAAGGTGTTTTAAGCTCAAAAGATTAACAAATATAAGCATAGATTTTTCAATTCTAACATATATTTTGTTAAAAATGGCAGTATATTATTTTTTGAAAAGCTGTATATTTTGAAAACGATGATGGCATTCAATTCAATTTTTGAGATCTAAAATATTGCTTTAGCTAAATAATCGATAGGTTTAAAAATTTCGATGCAAAGTCATAATTTTTTTTATTTTTTATTTCCTTTATTGATAAATCCCAAACAAATTGGCCGATTTTGATTAAATTACCGGTATTTGACGCATTTTTTAAGGAGAAAAGCTGATAAGATTTTTAAGTCAATCGGTGAATTAACTAGAAATATATTTAAAATAATTAAATAAGTTTGCTAAAAACAACGTAATTTTAATATTTATAAAGCTATAAGTTTTGAGAATTAGATTCGATTTTGATTTTTGAAACGGCATTTGACGTCGTTTTTTTTAGTACTAAAATATCGCAGAATACCAGAAATGATTGGTTGAAAAATTGCGAAGCTATGTCGAAAAACACTTATTTCAAAATTTTTCGTCAACGATTCCTCCCAAACGGATAAACCGATTTTGACGCACTTTATGTATTAGATGTTGTTTTTTGAGGAGTAGAACTGATTAATTTTTGTATTCGGTACATAAATCAGGAAGTTATATTAAAAATACTGTTCCGTCAAATTTTTTTTTGTGTTTTTTTAAAATTTCTCAAAAACTCCTGGACCGAATCGGCTCAAATTATCAGAAAGTCTAAGTTGAGCGGAATCCAATCGAATTCCATCAACCGCGTTGTGATTACTCCAGGCGTTCAAAATTTTTTAGTTCACATACACACACACACACACACACACACACACACACACACACACATACAAAAAAGACAGACATACTGATGTCATCGTGAAACTAGTCGGAAAAGGTTCCTAGAACTTCAAAACGTGGACATCTGGTGAAAACTCGATTTTCGAAAACGGGGTACAATCAGTAACTTCCTTATCTACATACGTAGTGGGAAGCTAAAAATCTTATAAATTAGTAATACTTTCTACCATCCATAGGAATACTGTTACTGAACCAACGCCTTTGGTAACTATTTTTATTTTTCCTAAATAGATTTATTGAGTTTGGCTCCAAACAAATGAGATCTAATTAAATAAATAAAAGTTTCAATAAAAACTAGACACAACAATTGATGATCAGTAAACACGCTAAAGTAAATTGTTAAAAGAGATGCGAGCGATACGGCTTAGCAATGTCTTGTAGGATTCATTATATATAAGTACATCCATGTTCTTATACACTTTTGAGCTTTCGCGGCGCTTAAAATAATCCAGCATAATTCGCGGTAAGCTCCCCTTAATCCTAAAAATTCAATTGCTTCTGCCTGAGCATTATAAAAAAATCTACTAAGATGAAATTTACCGTACAAAGCATAATTTAAATTATTGTTTTACATTCTATTTTGTACATACATTTTAATATATAAAATAAGTAAATACTGTAAATTTCTACGTCCTGTCGTCCATATTGATACTGCTATTGCATGAATGTGTTGCTTTTGTACCATTTTATTTTATATAATTTAGTTTCTACAATATAATTAAAAAATATTTATAAGTGCATATTTAAAATATTTATAAGTATATATTTAAGGTAAATACTAAAAAAACGATGTATGAAGTCTCGTCCATGTTCTTTAATGAAAGAAAGAAAGATTTATATATTACTAGCTGGCTCGGCAGACGTTGTTCTGCCTTTTTAAATACTCTTATTTTTTTCTATATTTTCTCAGCTTTTAAACGTTCCCTGGACTTCAACAATTTCAGAATTTCAGAGTTCAGAACCAAAATTAGCCAAATCGGTTCAGCCGTTCTCAAGTTTTAGCGAGACTAACGAACAGCAATTGATTTTTATATATAAGATTTTTCAGTGTAACAATTGATTTCGACCAATTTTACATTTCTGTTTTAAGAATACTGAAAAACACGTAAAAAGAAGTTTTGTATGTTCAATTTTGCATATTTTTATTCATTTTCAATAAATAATTCATTCATTGTTCATTTGTAATAAATAATTCGTTCATCTTTCATAAATCTGACTGACTGACTGAATATATATATATATATATATATATATATATATATATATATATATATATATATTTAAATTATATAAAATTACGTTATTTACAGGAAACTTACTTCGTAATTTTAAAATAAGTTTCAGGCAAAACAAAGTATACCGATATAGTTTAAAATCTGATCAGTTCTTCTACTTAAAAGACTGCGCCAATTACCATAAATTGAATTAAAATCAGTTGATTCTTTCGGGATGAGTCAATTACGAAAGTTATTGAAAAAAGCTTTTTTTGTTATATTTATTCGACATTTTTTACCTAATAAAATAATTTAGAGCTTAAAAAATTGCGTTGAATGTTATTCGAAAGTTGATCATCATTTTGAAAAAATATACATCTTTGTGAACACTGAATAACTAAGTACCTATCATTTTAAAAAAACTTTAGATTTTTGAACTCTTAGAACTCAAAACATAGAGTTTTGAGTGAGCTTAGGCATAGTTTTTTTTTGTTTGAGCTTGAAATACCTCAATTTAGCGGGAAGTTTCAGGGATAACCTGCAAGGTCAACCAGCTTTCAGATTTTTTAATACAGTTACGTAAGTTGGTTAGATAGGTGTGTTACATACATAGCAATCCTAATAGATAGGTATAATTTATTTAGGTTAGTGGTATAGTAATATAATAAGTATTATTTTCATAGGTAATTTTAGGCTAGGTATTACTTTTTAATTGCAAGTTTTATTTATAACTAGCTGTGTCCGCGAATTCGTCCGCGTGGTTTTTTTTTTAAAGTTGCCTAAGTTACTCCTTATGTAGTAAAAATGTTTACTCAGAGTCAGATGTCAGATTTATGAAAGATGAACGAATTATTTATTACAAATGAACAATGAATGAATTATTTATTGAAAATGAATAAAAATATGCAAAATTGAACATACAAAACTTCTTTTTACGTGTTTTTCAGTATTCTTAAAACAGAAATGTAAAATTGGTCGAAATCAATTGTTACACTGAAAAATCTTATATATAAAAATCAATTGCTGTTCGTTAGTCTCGCTAAAACTTGAGAACGGCTGAACCGATTTGGCTAATTTTGGTTCTGAACTCTGAAATTCTGAAATTGTTGAAGTCCAGGGAACGTTTAAAAGCTGAGAAAATATAGAAAAAAATAAGAGTATTTAAAAAGGCAGAACAACGTCTGCCGAGCCAGCTAGTAATATATAAATCTTTCTTTCTTTCATTAAAGATGGACGAGACTTCATACATCGTTTTTTTAGTATTTACCTTAAATATATACTTATAAATATTTTAAATATGCACTTATAAATATTTTTTAATTATATTGTAGAAACTAAATTATATAAAATAAAATGGTACAAAAGCAACACATTCATGCAATAGCAGTATCAATATGGACGACAGGACGTAGAAATTTACAGTATTTACTTATTTTATATATTAAAATGTATGTACAAAATAGAATGTAAAACAATAATTTAAATTATGCTTTGTACGGTAAATTTCATCTTAGTAGATTTTTTTATAATGCTCAGGCAGAAGCAATTGAATTTTTAGGATTAAGGGGAGCTTACCGCGAATTATGCTGGATTATTTTAAGCGCCGCGAAAGCTCAAAAGTGTATAAGAACATGGATGTACTTATATATAATGAATCCTACAAGACATTGCTAAGCCGTATCGCTCGCATCTCTTTTAACAATTTACTTTAGCGTGTTTACTGATCATCAATTGTTGTGTCTAGTTTTTATTGAAACTTTTATTTATTTAATTAGATCTCATTTGTTTGGAGCCAAACTCAATAAATCTATTTAGGAAAAATAAAAATAGTTACCAAAGGCGTTGGTTCAGTAACAGTATTCCTATGGATGGTAGAAAGTATTACTAATTTATAAGATTTTTAGCTTCCCACTACGTATGTAGATAAGGAAGTTACTGATTGTACCCCGTTTTCGAAAATCGAGTTTTCACCAGATGTCCACGTTTTGAAGTTCTAGGAACCTTTTCCGACTAGTTTCACGATGACATCAGTATGTCTGTCTTTTTTGTATGTGTGTGTGTGTGTGTGTGTGTGTGTGTGTGTGTGTGTGTGTGTGTGTATGTGAACTAAAAAATTTTGAACGCCTGGAGTAATCACAACGCGGTTGATGGAATTCGATTGGATTCCGCTCAACTTAGACTTTCTGATAATTTGAGCCGATTCGGTCCAGGAGTTTTTGAGAAATTTTAAAAAAACACAAAAAAAAATTTGACGGAACAGTATTTTTAATATAACTTCCTGATTTATGTACCGAATACAAAAATTAATCAGTTCTACTCCTCAAAAAACAACATCTAATACATAAAGTGCGTCAAAATCGGTTTATCCGTTTGGGAGGAATCGTTGACGAAAAATTTTGAAATAAGTGTTTTTCGACATAGCTTCGCAATTTTTCAACCAATCATTTCTGGTATTCTGCGATATTTTAGTACTAAAAAAAACGACGTCAAATGCCGTTTCAAAAATCAAAATCGAATCTAATTCTCAAAACTTATAGCTTTATAAATATTAAAATTACGTTGTTTTTAGCAAACTTATTTAATTATTTTAAATATATTTCTAGTTAATTCACCGATTGACTTAAAAATCTTATCAGCTTTTCTCCTTAAAAAATGCGTCAAATACCGGTAATTTAATCAAAATCGGCCAATTTGTTTGGGATTTATCAATAAAGGAAATAAAAAATAAAAAAAATTATGACTTTGCATCGAAATTTTTAAACCTATCGATTATTTAGCTAAAGCAATATTTTAGATCTCAAAAATTGAATTGAATGCCATCATCGTTTTCAAAATATACAGCTTTTCAAAAAATAATATACTGCCATTTTTAACAAAATATATGTTAGAATTGAAAAATCTATGCTTATATTTGTTAATCTTTTGAGCTTAAAACACCTTAATGTAGTGAGAAGTTTCAGGGATGGTCCGTAGGGTCAACCGTTTACACATTCTTTTTATAGAATTGTGGGCAAACGGACGGGAGGCTCATCTAATGTTTAGTGATTACTGCCGCCGACCACCAGGGGTCTTGTAATTGCGTTGCCGGCCTTTTAAGTATAAGTTATTGAAGGTCCCTAAGTCGTATCCGTTCGGAAAAATTTCTGCCGATAGCTGTTGGTTGGACATAGGAGTTGTGTGGGGCAAAAAGTGCCTCGAGAATCGCACGGTTGTAGATTTCCAGACATCGGGATAGTGAGGATGAAACTTTGAATTTTGTCGCGATGTCCGATGGTAAAAATTCGGCAGCAGGAATTAATCCAAACAGTTCCTGAGAACATTCCCCATGATAGAGCTGATAAAAGATGAAGGTAATGATAGGTACTTAGTTATTCAGTGTTCACAAAGATGTATATTTTTTCAAAATGATGATCAACTTTCGAATAACATTCAACGCAATTTTTTAAGCTCTAAATTATTTTATTAGGTAAAAAATGTCGAATAAATATAACAAAAAAAGCTTTTTTCAATAACTTTCGTAATTGACTCATCCCGAAAGAATCAACTGATTTTAATTCAATTTATGGTAATTGGCGCAGTCTTTTAAGTAGAAGAACTGATCAGATTTTAAACTATATCGGTATACTTTGTTTTGCCTGAAACTTATTTTAAAATTACGAAGTAAGTTTCCTGTAAATAACGTAATTTTATATAATTTAAATATATATATATATATATATATATATATATATATATATATATATATATATATATATATATAGCTTTTCTATTAGTTTTGAAAATTTGTATCGATTTTAATTTTTGAAACGGCATTTGACGTAGGTACTAGGTTTTTAAGTGTGACTATCGATAACCACGTAGTAGCCACGATGGTAGTGACCCGCACAACCAATCTTAAGTCACTTACGAACTGCCTGACAGAATGGCTGATAATCTGCTCTTCAAAGAGGCCTGGACCAACACGGAGAAAAGAACAGCAGATAGTGTACTCTTCAAACTCTTTTTAATATAATATGATACAGGGAATTCAATGGAGATTGTAAAATCCCACATTCTATCGTTCCTATAACTAGTAAACCCACATATTTTCAAATATTCTTTTGTCTTCATTAAAGAAATATTTGCTAAATGTTGGGTTAAGCTTCTAAGATAATAGATCTAGTTTTTGTAGAATCTTTCATTATCATTAGGATAATAAAAGATTCTACAAAAACGAGATGTAATCATCTATGATAAGGAAACACGATACAATTTGCTCCAAATTGCCAAGGGAATTGTGAATAACGAGTTTGTCAATGTCATCAGCACCAATTACGTGTATTATAACATTTCACTCTGAATTGGGTCAGCAAAAATCCGATGACACAGATCTAGAGGTTTCTTCCTTAGCATATCGCATACTTCTACTTGGTCGAGTTTTCTAGTATACGATTGAATTTAAATATTCGTTTTGCATTCAATTTATATGAGATAATTTTTATCAAATACTAGCTGCGTTCCTGGCACGAATAAAGATTTCGGTGAATTCCGCGGGAACAATGTACCTACTGAACAAAATGGGGCCTGACTTACGATACAGCCATGTTTTTCTGATCACTATTTTTCTATCTATAAAGCGTAGGAACTAGCTTGCTGAACAAATATTTATTAAATTCCTTTTATATTGCAAAACTTGATTAGCAACAAACTGTGAATCATAAATCTTTTTATATAGGATTGAATACTGTTTCACCGTATAGGTGATCTTACTGCTTATCCGATGCTGGCATTGATATAAAATACCCAAGATACACAGTTCCGAACAAAATTGACATTCAAAACTGTCGCTAATTAAGTCTGAAAAGTTTATAGTTGTGGCACAAACGTGTTTTTTCATATTCAACCTTAAGCGCAAGTTTTAAAGTTGTTTTAAAAAAGCAATGTACAAAAAGCAATAAAATTTTTGACTTAAGTTAACTGGTAGGACAAGGTATCAGTGGAGTCGAATATAAATAGGTAGGTAGTATTTAGGTAGTATTAGTAGGTAGTATTTTATGGGTTTATAAATTTTACATAAAAAAAATCTGACCGAAAATCTGTTTTGCGTAGAACATTTATATGTCAATAAAGCAAATAATGAACATTAAAATAATTTATTTATATTTCAAACATTGTAGGTTATTGGTTCTATTACACAGAACCTAAACATATCGGCAAACTGTGGGTGTATAGCCATGTAGTATTTGACGTTTGATATTAATATATTTAGTTTGCATAGTCTAATAGATTTAGAATATATTGAAATAGGAAATTTACTGCAATGAGTCACCATTATGACTACGTTATTAAGTTCATAGATTCTTACATTTTTCTTCAGACTTATTATATTATGTATCGACAACATAGTAGTAAACGCATTAATTTCCTAGAACTAGCTTTTCGTAGAATTCTTTTTTTGAATTAGCTTTCAGTTTTCTGTCGGTTATTTTTTGCAGTATTATGTTAACGATCATTTATTTAGTTATAGTATTTGCAGGCGTACGAGCGAATATTGCCCATAGACATTTGCAATACGAAAGGTTAGTTGCCGGCTTTTGAAAATTTTAATGACCCTCCTGTTAAAAATTCCAATATCAAGGCTGTTCGGAAAAACTGGGTGAGGTAAGCTGATCCAGAGTTTGTCTGTTTGTATAAAGAAGATACAAGCAAATTAAACTGGATGTAATCTCTCACTACGGCGTAAGCCAAATTCGGCAAAAGAGTACGGCAAAAATAATGACTTACCTGCGTATTTCTGTGTTTTCCAAAATACAACCTCTTAGAGGGTAAAATAGGGAATGAATGTTTTATATAATTTCACAAATTAGCTAAAACAAGCTAGAAACTTAAAATTTCGCAAACGTATTCTTATGATGTAGGGATCCACTAAGGAATGATTTTTCAAAATTCACTTCCGATGGGTATTAAATAGGGTACAAAATTTGTATGAAAATTTTTATTCCTTGGACATATTTGCATGAAATTTCGCACGAATTGACAAAAAATTAAAAAAGTGTTTTTCCGACATAACTTATCATTTTTCGGCTTTCAACAATATTTAAATCAAAATTACACTGTTATAAATTATTTCGTATTTTAAAATAACTTTCAGGTTAATATACCGATATATTTTAAAATCTTATCACCTAGCTCCCCTGCTTAAAATACTGCGTCAAATACTGCAAATCGGATTAAAATCGGTTGTTTCGTTCGGGATTTCTCAATAACGGAAAATTCTGAAAAAAGCTTTTTTTACATGTTTTCAACATTTTTAACATAATAAAACAATTTAGAGCTAAAAAATTGCGTTGAATGTTATTCGAAAGATTAAACTCGTTAATCATTTTGAAATAATATACATCTTTTCAAATATTAAACAAAGTATCATTTAAAAAAAACTTTGGATTTTTGAACTTTTCTGACTCAAAAGTCTATTCTTAGGCATAGTTTTTTTCTTTGAGCTTAAAATACCTCATTTAGCGGGAAGTTTCAGGTGAACTTTAGGGTCAACCAGCTTACAGACTTTTTTAATATAGATACATTAGTTGGTTACATAGGTGAGTTATATACATAGCAATCGTAGTAGATAATCGTAGTAGGTATATTTAGTTTGGAGTATAGTTTAGTACATATAACATTATTGCCAAAGGTAATTTGAGTTTAGATATTTCCTGTTAATTATAAATTTCTTTTATAATTATTAGGCTAGTTTGTTCGAGAAGTGTGTTACCAATAGGTATTTTTAAATTGAGATGTAGTTAGTTATGATATTAGGTATAGAAAATTTAGAAGTTATAGGGAGTTCAGGTCGTAAGTTTTTTACTTAAATTTTAATAACAAAAATGTCGTATATAAATGATTAAGATGGATATGTAAATATTTTTTTTTGTACTAGCGGCCCACCCGCTCACCGAGATTTTTAATAAAATAAAGAAAGGTTAAATAAGTTCTAAAGTAAATAAGCGCGAGCAAAGCCGCGGGTAACAGCTAGTAGGCAAATAAAACAACTCGTACATATAAACAGTCACTTAAAATTTATACGAGACTAGCTGCAGACCTCTGCATTAGGATAAAAGAATTATTTGTGCTATTCCAGGTCATCTTATATCCGAGTCCAAATCCAAATAGGTACAGCCATTTTTTACGTGAGTGATTATCAAACATCCAAACATACAAACTTTAACATTTATAATATGTATAGTATAAGATATCCGCAATCAAAAACAACATTTTATTAAAATTAAATTATTAAATTAAAAAAACATTCTTAACGCAACCTGTTCCTACCACTTAAGAAAGCTTTATCAACAACACGTGTAAACAGAACAAAATTCGATGCTACTTATGATTTCCTATTGTTATATTAAAAGTTTCGTAATATATCTCCAAGGTTTCATATTCCAAATAATTGTGATTCTTACGATGAATCACAATTATATATTGTTATTCGTACAAGTAGAATAAAAAGAATCACCTAACTTGGTCCTCACAATAGTAATCAATATAATCAAATATTTTAAAATCGTCAAATTGATGTCCTGTTCTCTTTTGGCAGTTGGTTAACAACTATAAAAGGTATTCAAAATTATTAATGAAAAAAAATAATCATCTTAATAAAAAAATTAACTTATTAATGAAAAAGAATCGACTCCACTAATAATAACAGGATCAATTTGTATTATTCGACTAAATTAAAATGCGGTTGTAATGCATTGTCCTTTTACTGAAAAAGTGACCACTGAAATTTTGTCGTATTATATTTGGAGCGTCGAGTAAATTTTTAAGACAAATAAAATAAAAAACATACATTACACCCTATATTTAGTCACATAAACAACAAAAATATATTGATAAACTCTTATCCTTACCGAAAATACAATATCTTATATTTTTTTAACGTTCATGATGTTGTATTTTACAATTTATCAGAGAACAATTCTGATTTTTCTTGGGACACTCATGTTACTAACTTAAGCCGAAAAGTGCATCATGCGTTTCACTCTCTTAAATCGCTTCAAAATTTTTTACCTATCAAAACAAAAATATTTTTAATGCATACCCTTATTCTACCAATAATAGATTACGCCGACTCTTGCTACCCAGATATTACAGAAGACCTATTAAACAAGCTTGAAAGATTGCAGAACCTCTGTATTCGTTTTATTTATGGTATAAGAAAATATGACCACGTTTCTGATTTTCGAGCTGAACTTCGGTGGCTTCCTATCAGACAGCGAAGAAATGCGCACATCCTTTGCTTACTATATAAGATTCTCTTCAATCCTGTAGCTCCTAAATATCTCCGTAACTCTTTTAGTTTTTTGCACTCTCCTGATTCCCCGTGTCGCTCTAACGCTAGAAGCTTGTTGCGTTTTCCTCCTAGTAACTCTGCTACCTTCTCGTACTCTTTTACGGTACATGCAGTAAATTTGTGGAACTCTCTGCCTAGTGAGATTCGCCTCTGCCAGACTTTTGATTCCTTTAAAAAACGCGTTATAGAACATTTACTAGCTGAATTATGAGATTCCCTTATATGCTATGTGTTTTTTTCTTATTTTTTTTTCATTATCACCTATATATATTTAGTTTATTTATGTAAGCATATTATTCTTTTGTACACCAAGTCTACTCATTTGATTTTTTTTTAATCCCCCTTACGGGTTGGCTGGAAGAAATCTCTTTAAGTAGAGATAAGCTCGCCCATTGTACTTATGTTACGTTTATTTTTTTCCCTAATTGTGCTGTTCTCTGTGTACAATAAAGAATTAAATAAATAAATAAATAAATATTTTTGACGTGCGGGCAATGACGTGAGTGACGGGATTCTATTTGAAGTGAGTGCACAATTTTAAATTGTGCACTCATTCTTAGAGGACGTTTTTGAGACACTGATTGTGTATCTTGGGTTTTTATATATCAATGGATGCTGGCTTTATAATCATATTCTACACTAGCTGTCGCCCGCGACTTCATACGCGCGGACTTCGTTTATTCCGCACAGCTCCTCCCCCGTAGTGGATAGCGTGATAATATGTAGCCTATATGTTGACTCGACCTGTTAGTAATATTCATGCAAAATTTGAAGTAAATCCATGCAGTACTTTTTGAGTTTACCTCGGACATACATACAAACAGACAAAAATTCTAAAAACTATATTTTTGGCTTCGATATCGATTGTAGATCACGCCCGAAGTATTTTTTAAAAAAATATACAATGTAAAGTTTTGACTTTTCTACGATTATATGTATAGATTTTGAAGAATATTGTAATAAGACAAAGCTTAACACAAGAGCGATAATATTTAAGGAAGTTAACATTTCGAGTTACCGATTAACTTTTTTTTTATATCATAAGAAAGCAAACAAACAGATGGGTCTCCTGATGGTAAGAGTCAACCATCGCCTATAGACAATAAAGGTGTAAATGGTGCGTTGCTATCTTGTGGCGAGGTCTAATGCCACATGCATAAGTTTACCGGCTATCTTACCCTCCAAACCGGAACACGACAGTGACAAGCACTGACGCTATTGCGGCAGGAATAGGTAAGGCGATGGTACCAGACCCGGGCGAGACAATGCAGATCTCTACCACCTAGTTAGTTTAAATTAACTTTTAATTTGCTAACGGACTTGTTTATTCATTTACTCTAACTATAAGTCTGTTAATCGTTAATTGCCTATAATTGCCAAAGGACCCCGGGGCAGACTCCGCCGCACTGCGAAAACTTTCAGACTCCGAAACATGTAAAACAAGTGTGACGTGGGCCGCAACTGAAATGAACTTATACATTGTATGCGTGGAGTGAGTGAGAAAATCAACATGTTTTCTTTCACAGATTTTTAATTTCAATCAACTTTAAAATTTTCCTAATAACATTGAAAAGCTCTCTTCTTCTGTCTTCTTTTTTATTAATTCTTTTTTTATCATTAGATAGTAAACAAGCGGATGTCTATCCCAATGGAAAGAGAGAAAAGGATGAAGTGATTGTTGCTATATATGTGGCGGGATGGCAATGCCACTTGAGTTAAGTTTATCTGCTACCTTACACTATTATATTTATTAATAGGTAAGGCGGTGGTTCCAAATACCTGGGCGAGACTTTGCGGAATTCTAATAGTCATGATGGTAGTGATAGCCTATCGGTCGCCTTTATGACCTACCTGGCAGGACGACAGTTGGTTTATTCTTCAAAGGAGCCCGAAATAACACGGGAGAAAATTTATAATATTAATTCTGTTTCTATCCTTAATTCTACCCGTATTAATTAGAATGAATAATATGATAATAAGTAATATTCGGTTATTTCTATTTTCAATATTTATTAGGTTTAAACTCGTTTTTAGGGCAAAGTACTTTAATTTAAAAATAATGAGATTCGGCTAAGACCACAAATCAATACTATGACGTTATGAACGATGGATAATTTATTTACAAACATCAATACCACGACTTGACAGGTCTGTTAAAAGTTAACGAGTCGATTTATACAATAATAATGTCCGTCTGGTATAAAATTGAGGTAATATTTGTTAGAAGTTGGTAGAGCCTGTAATGCGTTTATGTTCAAACAGAATATAGAATTATGTGTTCAATTTCGAATCACGAATATATTTTTACTCGACTGCGCCAGAAGGAGAGTTTGTATAAATTATGGGAAAACAAACAATCAGATGGCTCTTCTACTCGTTATAAAAAGAGATATTTAATCAGACAACTACCTGTTATGTTATTGGCATGAAGCTGTAATATATCTGGAGGCACCACTTCTAATTAGCGATGCACGATTTTGCTCGTTGAACCGATTTTTTGGAACGTAATGGATCGTAGGCCTCTGAATCGATTCTTGGATCTGATCGTATGCTTTTGAATCGATCTCATAAATATCGATTAAAAAATCGAATAAATAATTGCAATAATCTTAACAAATAAAACACTTCTTTTTACATAAAGAATCAACTTTAATGAAAATAAAAATGATGAATAAAATAGTAAAAAGGACATTGGCCAGATGACTGACTTTTTTTAAATATAAAATAAAACAATCTTTAAATTATAAATGCCAATCCTCTACGCCGAAACTTTTTAAAAATAATAATTTGGAAAGCCTTTTCGGCAGCAGTCTATTGCGACTTTCATCTAATGTTATATTAGCGAGAAAGAAAAGCCGTTCTGATGGCGTAGAGGTAGCCACAATCGCTAAATGTCTTGATACGTAGTACGGCACAAACGACCAAACCAAAATAAAATCAACGAGTACTTTTTAAAACTACCTGCAATGTGTTTTCATTATTTTTGCCTATCAACTTGCTTCGCTTCGTAACATAAACATTGCGGACTAGTGATGTAAATATAGTGTCGGCATTCATTTGTAATCGGTTTTTCTTAATTAAGAATGGTCTTATCAAAATCATAACAAATGAATATATTCAAATACATTGTCTTGTCTATTAATACGATTCACGTTACATAGGAATCAGATCGAATGAAGATCGTATTGAAGTGAATCGATTCAAAAAAGCCCATCCCTACTTCTAATATCTACATGAAACACAACTTTTAATACTGGGTCTTAACCTCTCTTTCTAACACAGCTGTATAAAAAAAGATGGCGAGATCTCATAGAATGAGATGCAAGGTAGGTAGTATTAATTATTTCAAACGATTATTACAAGTGCTAGCTCCACTTTTACCCAATACTTCATGGTTATTGACACCAATGAAATGAAAGCTAGTTTATTTCCTAGTAGGTACTATTATGACAGAAAGAACCAAAAAATGTTATCAATAATCGTTTGAACCAAAAAGTCTTTATCGATAATCATTCAAATGAGTTGAAGTTATATTTTTTATAAGTTATATATTTTTGCTAAATGTTAATCCCCGGGGCCTGTAATAATATTAAATATCACTTTGCAATCTCCACAAAATATAAATATTGTAATCATACATGTTTGTCTAGGCCCTTTTCGAAGAATCCGTTCCGCCAGGCAGTTCGTAAGAGACGAACGATTGGCTATACAAGTCATTATCATCATGGCTACTAGGTGATAGAGTTGATAGAGTTCTACATTGTCTCCCTCGGGCCTAGTACCACCGCCTTACCTACTCCTGTCGAAATAGCGTCTATGCTTGTTACTGCGTGTTCCAGTTTGAAGGGGTTAGGTAACAGGTAAACTATGCAAGTGGTATTAACACTTCGCCACATGGGTAGCAAACCAACATTAACACCATTTGGTGTCTATAAACAATGTTGGTCGCTTTCCAACTGGTTTCCCATCTGCTTGTTTGCTATTTTATGACATAAAAAAATATTAAAGTTTTAGTGGAAGTTAACGTAAATTATTGATGACTAATTGTTGCCCGCGACTTAGTCCGCGCGGACTTTGTTTACTCCGCACAGCTCCTCCCCCGTAAGTGCTAGCGTGATAATATGTAGCCTATATGTTGACCCGACCTGTTAGTAATATTCTTGCAAAATTTGAAGTAAATCCATGCAGTACTTTTTGAGTTTACCCCGGACATACATGACTTTCCTACGATTTTATTATATGTATATAGATTACTCCTGATAGAAATTGTTTTTTGTATTATATCGTTGTAGGATATTTCCGTAAAACACAACGTGTTGCTCCTCTCACGTATACAACATAATTATAAGTTATTTTTACTCGTAGCACGTTCCGCACTTATTTTATATATGGTTTACAGTCAGAACATGTTTTCGCAGTGCGGAACAGTCCGACCAGTGTCCTTTCGGCAATTGTAGGGGCCTAATTAACGTTTAACGGGCTTTTAGAAGATAAAGAAAGTTAATGAGTCCGTTAACAAATTAAAAATTAAAGTTATTCCGTAACTCGAAACGTTAAGTTCCTTCATTATATTTGAGCTCAGTTTCGTTTCAGTACAATATCCCTCAAAATATAGAACTGCTTACGAAACCAATATTAGATAAGTAGTAGATCAATATTAAACAGTCAAACAGTATTCAATCTTATATAAACAGATTTATGACTCAAAGTTTCTAACAATTATGTTTTTACAATGTAGAAGCTGTATATAAAAATACAGCCTGTAAGGAACGGTCTACGAAAAATCAAATACAAGGATTTCGATCATGAGTCTGAGATGAAAACCATTGGAAATTAGTGTGGGGAAATTTCTGATTTTTGATAATTTTTTTATCTTAACTTTTTATAATTTGATTTAGGTACTTTAATACTACACAGTGCTGATTCTAAAAAATAGTAAAGTTTAAGGAAATACACAAAATAAGCAATGTATTATGAGCGATATACAGTGCAAAATAAACGGCTAATTCGAGCAATGTACGATTTACATTGCGTGGCGTGAAAATAAGAAATAATCACAAAAAGCATATTTTGCATTTCAGTTTCCATCCTCGATCCTCATCGATAATAGATCTTCTCTCGATGAAAATTAGCTTTCTGAATAGGTATTGTCTGTTTCATGGTTTAGTAGTTATTTAACGTATATATATATATATATATATATATATATATATATATATATATATATATATATATATATACACTCTTACATATATACATATAAAACACATATATAAATGTCTATAACAAATATATATTTTTGGCGGCAGAAGTGGAATTTTATTTAAAAAAAAAGATTAAAGTCAGAATGAACGTAAATTTACTTCGAATTACAATTTAATCAAATTAATCCACAATACTCCATTTTACAAATACAAAAATAATCAGCACAACAATTTAAAATGAAAATAATAACGCTTACCGCAGATCGCAACAGGCACAAACCACAACCTCACGCTACCGAGTCCGACGAGCAACTGTCCGGCCCATATAAACTCGGCCGCTTTTATAGTCCGTGGCGTGTGACGTTTGCAAAATGCAACTTAAACAACTAGCTTATTCTAACACGGCCTCTCCTGACCGTGCGCCGTCCTCGGTGTGCTCTTCAGCATCTTCACCAGGATGTGCGGATGATGGACCAGGCAACTGCTCTGTACAAACCTCGCCATCATCGTCAGAATCTGTTCAACATCAACATTGGTTAAAATAACAGAAGAAGTTTTCGCTAGGCCTGGGGCTTACCCTCGAACATTCATTTGAGGGTGCCCAGACCATCGCAGAAAGAAATAGCTACTCTGCCCACATAGTGCGATGTTCACACGCACAGGACCGCCATGAGGCATCTTTACTAGGCCCGGGGCTTACCGTCAAAATTCATTTGAGGGTGCCCAGGCCATCACGGCGAGATAAAGCAGTCCTGCCGTATGGTACGATTTTTATACGAACAGAATCGCTATGACATGTTATAATTCCTGTTCTCTCATTCTTCACACATTCAAGGCCCTCATTCATGACAAAAAGAGCAAATTAATTCTTTCGCACAGAAATATTTGTCCTACAATGAGTCTGTAACTAACATTCATCACTCTCATTGTCAATACACGTGTTTCGTACATACTGGCTTTACCTACTTGTGCACAAGATAATTACAAAATATCCCCCACTCGAGTATCACGGCATACAGGCAAGTTAATGCCCGATGCGTTTGGTACCACAACAAAGTTGTTTAGTGGAAGTCCGATTCGAACGGGACCTCACCAGCGGGTACACTCCTAGACTGCGCCGCCAGTACGGAAGGCATCTTCAAGGGGAGGGCGTTCGCCCGACACCCACATACCTTAAGACCAGCTCACATGACCCAAGAACTAGGAGTGCACCGCACGCCAAACAACGTACGTATGAACACAAAAACTGCTGCAGCCGGGCTTTACGCCCACTTGGTATCCATGGTCCAGCCTCGCTGTCCAACGCCCAGCCATCTGAGAGCCAGGTTCGATCGATCGCCGCGAGTGCCAAAGACATCTTTAAGGGGGAACCTAGGTTAACCACCCACATGTCTGAGGACTCTTAATGCGGTCGACGAACCAAACCCAACATCTCCGGCTCGGGCAGAGCGCGCAACGTGCACTCGAAACGCGTGGCTTGCTATTTCGCCTTGCGCACACACACTTATGCACAAGCATACACAATCAGAAACCACGGAACTGTAACATACAAAACAGATTAATTCGCAGACTTAATTTAAAGAATGCGAAACAACTTTCAGGACACCACTCTCCATTCCATGGGACCATAAATTGCGCCGCTGCCTGCGTGGTCTTTCCACGAGCACCGCTGAGTAGTTTTAGCTCGTAACGGTCGTTGGGCAAAACTTTCGTCACACGATATGGGCCTCTCATGCCGGCATCAAGCTTTCCCGTAGACTGTGAATACTTTATCACAAAAGCTTGGTCGTCCACTTGAAAGATTTTGGGAGGGCGTCGCTGACGATTGACGCGGGCGTCTTGTTGTTCTTGATTCCGCTTTAGTAGACATCTGGCACGACTCCTGCCGAGCTCCCTCGTTGCCTCGACGTTGGGGCTTTGACTTTCCACGGTGACTTCACGGATCAGTGCACGGATAGCAGGAGTGGTCGCGTTAGTACCAATTAATAAAAATAAAGCAGAGTGCTGAGTTGTTTTTTGCTTAGTAATATTAAGAACTAGTTTAATTTTATTTAAAGAGTCTGCCCAACTCGTAATATTATTGCTGCTCTCAACTCGCAACATGTTGAGGATGGTCCGTATATAACGTTTGGCCAGGCCGTTGGCGCGATGCATCTCGGGAGTGATGTAATGGATGACACAACCCAGCTCAGAAATCCAATTGGTAAAGGTGGAAGCCTCAAACATACGGCCACGATTTCAAACTAATATTTTGGGTGTACCAAATAGTGAGATGGCACTGTGGCAAATGCGCTTTAGTTATTTTGTGTCTTGTCTTTGCAGAGGATAGAGCAAACAAAATTTGGTGAACGAGTCTACCAGGAGTAATACGAATTTATAGCCATTTGACTCTGGCAACGGACCTAGCACGTCAACGTGTACTGTGCTGAAGGGTATGTCGAGTTTCCCTCATGAAGAAGTGGGTTGAAAGGGTGCTCTGGGAACACGCTTCTTTGAAATGCAAGTCAAACAGTGGGAAGTGTACTTTCGAACAAACGGCTTAAGGCCTCGGAACCAAAAATGCTTGAGGATAAGGTCGAAAGTTTTGTCAGCCCCAATATGGTCATGGTCATCATGGAAAATGCGGAGTAAGCTGAGACAATATCCTTTAGAGATGAAGCATAATAGTCGCTGTTCCTCACCGACAGAAGAATAGTGATAATAGAGGACGACAATCTTACTAATGTAACGACTTAAGTCTAACTGACCATCTCTCAATTTTTGAAGGAGTTCTTGAGTCTCACTGTCAGTGGACTGAGCTACTTGAGCCCAGTTGGTAGACCTGTCAATTTGATTGACCTCCACGGGCCGCTTGACTGGTGGATTCCTGCTCAAATAGTCTCCGTGGCTCATCATCACGCCTTTTCGGTATTCGATAGTAAAATTAAAATCCACCAGCGTGCAACCTGAGGAAGCAAATCTTTTTTGCGCTCGGTGGCCTTCAACGCGTTGCAATTAGTTATAATTTTGAAAGTTATGTCAATGAAATAATGTCTGAAATTTTGCAACGCCTTGACGACCGCCAAGGTTTCCAACCCGTAGGATTGGTATTTGCTTTCAACTCTCTGAGTGACTTCGCTGAAGTATGCGACCACTCGCTTTCCCCCATCGCTATAGGTTTGCATCAGTACGCAGCGCTGCTTGGATCGGTATGGAGTTTGGTAAGGAGACTTGGGTCGAAAATTGGAAGTATCGGTTCGTTTCGAACGTTTTCTTGTTCAGGACCTCATTCAAATTTGACGTCCTTTTTGGTAAGTCGCGATATACTTGCAGTTTTCATCGCATAGTCTTTGATGTATCGACGTAAGTACCCAGCAAGTCCCAGGAGTTGGCGTACTTGTTTGACATTTGTCGGAGTCGGGGTGTTTATTAACACTTCGATTTTCTTGGGGCTTGGCCTAACCTGACCATGGCTTATAGTTTGGCCCAGGTATTCGACCTCAGAATTTAAAAAGCAGCACTCGCACCTTTACCGACACTACCACAGAGATTAACTTTGCGTTGGTCCCCGCCCTGACCCTCTGATCGAGCAAAGCAATCGCTCTCTTTATGTCCAATTTTTTTACAAAAAGTGTTTTTACAAAAAGTTTACCGACGTAGTAACGTTGCGATTTCTACAATTGCTTTGAGAATGGCCAATCTGTCCACAACTGAAACATTTAGGCCTACTGGTATTGCGTTTCTTGACTGCGTTAAACGGTGCCCGAGAATCATGTTTGAAGCGAGCAGGCTTCGCATATGTTGCCAAAAAGGAGACCAAGTTATCTATGGTAAGGTTAGCATTAGCCGCCGCTGCCCGCACCTGAACGTCACTGATGCCTCTTATGACAATAAGCACCCTAAGGTCGTTGCTCAGACCCTGAACTATCTGTAGGCGTAATAGCGACCGCCGCGCGTATTCTGCATAAGTAGGGTACTTATCGGAGGACGTATTTTATGATCTCGCTAAGTATTTCGGTGTAATCGGTCTTTTGCGGGCAGAGGGACTTGAATTCTTTTATAAAGTTTGTCCAAGAGCGATCATTAGTAATCCACTCGTTCAACCAGGTTTAAGCGTCTCCTTTGAGGCAAAGCGCCACCCGCGACAAACATTCTGAGTCACCCTAGTTGTTAGCTAACCGCGCTCGCTCCACTTCATCACACCACACCTCAAAGCTATCTATAGTTGGGTCGAAATTCGATACATAATAATTTACAGAGTTTGACAATTTTGTAATACCCTGTAGCGCATCTGCAAGCACTTGAGTTGCTGGCATCGACGCACCATCGCTCTGAGATGTGTTGGGACAAGTAGGTAACGAGGACTGCACACTACCCCTCGAACTCTTCTCTATTGCGTTTAAACGTGACTATCGACCCTATCGCTTTCTTGATGGAGTCTTCGTGATGTTTAGGACTACCTGTTACCGATCTATCGGAGTAAGAACTTTTTCGAGAATGATTACGACGCGAACGCGATCTACGTCTACTGTCTTCGGACTCGGACCGGTAATTACTGCGAGAGCGCAAACGGCGTCTTGTATTATTAGACCTAGCGTAACTGTTGCGCGAACGTCGTTTGCGGTCATCACTACCAGATCGCGATCGACGATGACGCGAGCGTGAATGAAGCCTATAGTGACGAGACCTAGAGTGACGGTGATCTAAACGAGACCGCGAGCGATAACTACCCTCACGAGATCGCGAACGAGGCTTGTGGTTTTGCTGCCGCGATCTGCTATGCTTCTTTCTTCGACTAGGCGAATCAAAAAAACCTTTCACGGCACCGTGATTGTCGTGGCATTTTGAACAAGCAATAAAACAAATATAGAAACATAAATGATTTGCAAAATGAAGGTAGAATACAACAAACAAAATCGAAAAAACAAAGCTAATAAATTTATTTGTGAGCACGGGTGAATCCCACTTCTGATTTTGGCGGCAGAAGTGGAATTTTATTTAAAAAAAAAGATTAAAGTCAGAATGAACGTAAATTTACTTCGAATTACAATTTAATCAAATTAATCCACAATACTCCATTTTACAAATACAAAAATAATCAGCACAACAATTTAAAATGAAAATAATAACGCTTACCGCAGATCGCAACAGGCACAAACCACAACCTCACGCTACCGAGTCCGACGAGCAACTGTCCGGCCCATATAAACTCGGCCGCTTTTATAGTCCGTGGCGTGTGACGTTTGCAAAATGCAACTTAAACAACTAGCTTATTCTAACAATATATATATATGTAGGAAGTGGGTCAGATGCGATAAATAAAATGCGGATGTGGTAATATAACAGCTCTTTATATTTTGTTCAACTTGTATCAAAAAAAATAACATAAAATCACTATTAAAGCTTTCCATCACTAATGACTAGTTCTCGTTTAACAATTCCAAGTAACTTAATTATTCCTTATTACAAATAAGTCATAATTTAAGCAATAGATAGTCAATTATAAATTGTACTGCGACTAATTTATAGTTGACAATAATAATTAACTTGTTTGCACAAATTAATTATCCGAGAGTCAAGGATAAGCTACTAGCAAGATACAACAAGTGTACCGAGCCACGCCAGAGCCTAGACTGCCTTATCGGCGGGCGCTCAGAGCCTTTTATACAGGTAGCAAAACAAGTTGAGTAGTAGGGATAGTATATATATATATTGTTAGAATAAGCTAGTTGTTTAAATTGCATTTCGCAAACGTCACACGCCACGGACTATAAAAGCGGCCGAGTTTGTATGGGCCGGGCAGTTGCTCGTCGGACTCGGTAGCGTGAGGTTGTGGTTTGTGCCTGTTGCGATCTGCGGTAAGCGTTATTATTTTCATTTTAAATTGTTGTGCTGATTATTTTTGTATTTGTAAAATGGAGTATTGTCGATTAATTTGATTAAATTGTAATTCGAAGTAAATTTACGTTCATTCTGACTTTTATCTTTTTTTTTAAAAAAAATTCCACTTCTGCCGCTAAAATCAGAAGTGGGATTCACCCGTGCTCACAAATAAATTTATTAGCTTTGTTTTATTCGATTTTGTTTGTTGTATTCTACCTTCATTTTGCAAATAATTTGTGTTTCTATATTTGTTTTATTGCTTGTTCAAAATGCCACGACTATCACGGTGCCGTGAAAGATCTTTTGATTCGCCTAGTCGAAGAAAGAAGCGTAGCAGATCGCGTCAGCACAACCACAAGCCTCGTTCGCGATCTCGTGAGGGTAGTTGTCGCTCGCGGTCTCATTTAGATCACCATCGTTCTAGGTCTCGTCACTATAGGGTTCGTTCACGCTCGCGTCATCGTCGATCGCGATCTGGTAGTGATGACCGCAAACGACGTTCGCGCAACAGTTACACTAGGCCTAATAGTACTAGACGCCGTTTGCGCTCTCGCAGTAATGATCGTCATCGGTCCGAGTCCGAAGACAGTAGACGTAGATCACGTTCGCGTCGTAATCGTTCGCGAAAAAGATCTTACTCTGATAGGTCGGTAACAGGTAGTCCTAAACGTCATGAAGACTCCATCAAGAAAGCGATAGGGTCGATAATGTCACGTTTAAACGCAATAGAGGCGAGTTCGAGGGTTAGTGTGCAGTCCTCGTTACCTACTTGTCCCAACACATCTCAGAGCGATGGTGCGTTGATGCCAGCAACTCAAGTGCTTGCAGATGCACTACAGGGTATTACAAAATTGTCAAAGTCTGTAAATTATTATGTATCTAATTTCGACCCAACTATAAATAGCTTTGAGGTGTGGTGTGATGAGGTGGAGCGAGCGCGGTTAGCTAACAACTGGGGAGACTCAGAATGTTTGTCGCGGGTGGCGCTTTGCCTCAAAGGAGACGCTAAAACCTGGTTGAACGAGTGGATTACTAATGATCGCTCTTGGTCAAACTTTATAAAAGAATTCAAGTCCCTCTGCCCGCAAAAGACGGACTACGCCGAAATACTTAGCGAAGTCATAAATACGTCCTCCGATAAATACCCTACTTATGCAGAATACGCGCGGCGGTCGCTGTTACGCCTACAGATAGTTCAGGGTCTCAGCAGCGACCTTAAGGTGCTTATCGTCATAAGAGGCATTAGTGAAGTTCAGGTGCGGGCAGCGGCGGCTAATGCTAACCTTACCATAGATAACTTGGTCTCCTTTTTGGCAACATATGCAAAACCTGCTCGTTTCAAACATGATTCTCGGGGACCGTTTAAACGCAACACCAGTAGGCCTAAATGTTTCGGTTGTGGACAGATTGGTCATTCTCAAAGCAATTGTAGAAATCGCAACGTTACTAGGTCGGTAGTTTGCACTTTTTGTAAAAAAATTGGACATAAAGAGAGCGATTGCTTTGCTCGATCAGAAAATCAAAACAAGGACCAACGCAAAGTTAATCTCTGTGGTAGTGTCAGTAAAGATGCGAGTGCTGCTTTTTAAATTCTGAGGTCGAATATCTGTGCCAAACTATAAGCCATGGTCAGGTTAGGCCGAGCCCCAACAAAATCGAAGTGCTAATAAACACCCCGACTCCGACAAATGTCAAACAAGTACGCCAACTCCTGGTACTTGCTGGGTACTTCCGCCGGTACATCAAAGACTATGCGTCGAAAACTGCAAGTATATCGCGACTTACCAAAAAGGACATCAAATTTGAATGGGGTCCTGAACAAGAAAACGTTCGACAGTACATAATTGACCAACTAACAAACGAACCGATGCTTGCAATTTTCGACCCAAGTCTCCCTACCGAACTCCATACCGATGCAAGCAGCGCTGGCTACGGGGCCGTACTGATGCAAACTTATGGCGATGGGGGAAAACGAGTTGTCGCATACTTCAGCAAAGTCACTCAGGGAGCTGAAAGCAAATACCACTCCTACGAGTTGGAAACCTTGGCGGTCGTCAAGGCGTTGCAAAATTTCAGACATTATCTCGTTGGCATAACATTCAAAATTATAACTGATTGCAACGCGTTGAAGGCCACCGAGCGCAAAAAAAGACTTGCTTCCTCGGGTTGCACGCTGGTGGATATACATGCAAGATTTTAATTTTACTATCGAATACCGAAAAGGCGTGATGATGAGCCACGCAGACTATTTGAGCAGGAATCCGCCAGTCAAGCCGCCCGTGGAGGTCAATCAAATTGACAGACCTACTAACTGGGCTCAAGTAGCTCAGTCTACTGACAGTGAGACTCAAGAACTCCTTCAAAAATTGAGAGATGGTCGGTTAGACTCAAGTCGTTATATTAGTAAGAACGACTTCCTCTATTATCGCTATTCCTCTGTCGGTGAGGAACAGCGACTGTTATGCTTCGTCCCTAAAGGGTATCGTCTCAGCTTACTCCGCATTTTCCATGACGACCATGACCATATTGGGGCTGACAAAACTTTGGACCTTATCCTCAAGCATTTTTGGTTCCCAGGCCTTAAGCCGTTTGTTCGAAAGTACACTTCACACTGCTTGACTTGCATTTCAAGGAAGCGTGTTCCCAGAACACCCTTTCAACCCATTTCTTCTTGGGAGAAACCTGGCATACCCTTCAGCACAGTACACGTTGACGTGCTTGGTCCGTTGCCAGAATCAAATGGCTATAAATTCGTATTGGTCCTGGTAGACTCGTTCACCAAATTTTGTTTGCTCTATCCTCTGCAAAGACAAGACACTAAAGAACTAAAGCGCGTTTTCAACAGCGCCATCTCACTATTTGGTACACCCAAAATGTTAGTTTGCGATCGTGGCCGTATGTTTGAGGCTTCCAGCTTTACCAATTGGATTTCTGAGCTGGGTTGTGTTATCCATTACATCACTCCCGAGATGCATCACGCCAATGGCCAGGCCGAACGTTATATACGGACCATCCTCAACATGTTGCGAGTTGAGAGCAGCAATAATATTACAAGTTGGGCAGACTCTTTAAATAAAATTCAACTAGTTCTTAATATTACTAAGCAAAAAACAACTCAGCACTCTGCTTTATTTTTGTTAATTGGTACTAACGCGACCACTCCTGCTATCCGTGCACTGATCCGTGAAGTCACCGTGGAAAGTCAAAGCCCCAACGTCGAGGCAACGAGGGAGCTTGGCAGGAGTCGTGCCAGATGTCTACTAAAGCGGAATCAAGACCAACAAGACGCCCGCGTCAATCGTCAGCGACGCCCTCCCAAAATCTTTCAAGTGGACGACCAAGTTTTTGTGATAAAGTATTCACAGTCTACGGGAAAGCTTGATGCCGGCATGAGAGGCCCGTATCGTGTGACGAAAGTTTTGCCCAACGACCGTTACGAGCTAAAACTACTCAGCGGTGCTCGTGGAAAGACTACGCAGGCAGCGGCGCAATTTATGGTCCCATGGAAGGGAGAGTGGTGTCCTGAGAGTTGTTTCGCATTCTTTTATGGCAAGTTTGCGAATTAATCTGTTTGTTTTGTATATTACAGTTCCGTGGTTTCTGATTGTGTATGCCTGTGCATAAGTGTCTGTGTGCGCAAGGCGAAATAGCAAGCCACGCGTTTCGAGTGCACGTTGCGCGCTCTGCCCGAGCCGGAGATGTTGGGTTTGGTTGGTCGACCGCATTAAGAGTCCTCAGACATGTGGGTGGTTAACCTAGGTTCCCCCTTAAAGATGTCTTTGGCACTCGCGGCGATCGATCGAACCTGGCTCTCAGATGGCTGGGCGTTGGACAGCGAGGCTGGACCATGGATACCAAGTGGGCGTAAAGCCCGGCTGCAGCAGTTTTTGTGTTCATACGTACGTTGTTTGGCGTGCGGTGCACTCCTAGTTCTTGGGTCATGTGAGCTGGTCTTAAGGTATGTGGGTGTCGGGCGAACGCCCTCCCCTTGAAGATGCCTTCCGTACTGGCGGCGCAGTCTAGGAGTGTACCCGCTGGTGAGGTCCCGTTCGAATCGGACTTCCACTAAACAACTTTGTTGTGGTACCAAACGCATCGGGCATAACTTGCCTGTATGCCGTGATACTCGAGTGGGGGATATTTTGTAATTATCTTGTGCACAAGTAGGTAAAGCCAGTATGTATGATACACGTGTATTGACAATGAGAGTGATGAATGTTAGTTACAAAGTCATTGTAGGACAAATAGTTTTGTGCGAAAGAATTCATTTGCGCTTTTTGTCATGAATGAGGGCCTTGAATGTGTGAAGAATGAGAGAACAGGAATTGTAACATGTCATGGTGACTCTGTTCATATAAAAATCGTGCGATACGGGCAGGACAGTTTTATCGCGCCGTGATGGCCTGGGCACCCTCAAATGAATTTTGACGGTAAGCCCCGGGCCTAGCAAAGGTGCCTTATGGCGGTCCTGTATGTGTGAACTGCGTACTATGTGGACAGAGTAGCTATGTCTTTCTGCGATGGCCTGGGCACCCTCAAATAAATGTTCGAACGTAAGCCCCAGGCCTAGCGAAAACGTCTTCTGTTATTTTAACCTATGTTGATGTTCAACAGATTCTGACGATGATGGCGAGGTTTCTTTAGAGCAGTTGCCTGGTCCATCATCTGCACATCCTGGTGAAGAGCACGCCGAGGACGGCGCACGGTCAGGAGAGGCCGTGTTAGAATAAGCTAGTTGTTTAAATTGCATTTCGCAAACGTCACACGCCACGGACTATAAAAGCGGCCGAGTTTGTATGGGCCGGGCAGTTGCTCGTCGGACTCGGTAGCGTGAGGTTGTGGTTTGTGCCTGTTGCGATCTGCGGTAAGCGTTATTATTTTCATTTTAAATTGTTGTGCTGATTATTTTTGTATTTGTAAAATGGAGTATTGTCGATTAATTTGATTAAATTGTAATTCGAAGTAAATTTACGTTCATTCTGACTTTTATCTTTTTTTTTAAAAAAAATTCCACTTCTGCCGCTAAAAATATATATATATATATATATATATATATATATACACTCTTACATATATACATATAAAACACATATATAAATGTCTATAACAAATAAATATATATATATATATATATATATATATATATATATATATATATATATATATATATATATATATATATATATATATATGTAGGAAGTGGGTCAGATGCGATAAATAAAATGCGGATGTGGTAATATAACAGCTCTTTATATTTTGTTCAACTTGTATCAAAAAAATAACATAAAATCACTATTAAAGCTTTCCATCACTAATGACTAGTTCTCGTTTAACAATTCCAAGTAACTTAATTATTCCTTATTACAAATAAGTCATAATTTAAGCAAAAGATAGTCAATTATAAATTGTACTGCGACTAATTTATAGTTGACAATAATAATTAACTTGTTTGCACAAATTAATTATCCGAGAGTCAAGGATAAGCTACTAGCAAGATACAACAAGTGTACCGAGCCACGCCAGAGCCTAGACTGCCTTATCGGCGGGCGCTCAGAGCCTTTTATACAGGTAGCAAAACAAGTTGAGTAGTAGGGATATCGAACGATGTGCTTGCCGGCCCAGGCCGTGCATTTGTTGTTTACACTTTACAATATTCTTGCATTTGACGACGCGGTCGCCGTCATATATATATATATATATATATATATATATATATATATATATATATATATTTATATATATATATATTTATATATATATAATATGTATATATCGTAGTTAATCGTTGTATAGAGGATGATCGAGCAAATAAATACGTAGGTCACACTATTAGTTTTGCGATAACCAAAATATTATGTTTATTGCTTTTCAAAATAATCTCCTTTACATTTTAAATATTTTTTCATGTGATCGAACAATTTTTTTAAAACAGGAGGACCACAGATCTGAAGGCATGTTTTCTACGTGCTGATTGAACGCTATCACTGCCTCTTCGAAGTTGGTAAAAGTAAAACCTCTCATCAAATCTTTGATTTTGGGGAAAATACAGAAATCACAGGGTGCTAGGTCAGGGCTATGTGCAGGATGAGTGACGAGATGTACTTTTTCGGAAGCTAAAAATGACTTTGTTTTGTTGGCCGTGTGTGAAGAAGCGTTATCATGGTGTAGGAGAATGCGGCTTTTGGGTTGTCTTTCGCGAACTTTTTCTAACACCCTGTGTAAACAAATGGTAGAATACCACTCGGCATTAACACTCTTTTGATTTTCAAGTGGAATTGTACAGATGGGACCCCAAGCTGAGAAAAAAACGTTATCATTTTTTACCAACGTTTCTCGCTTGTCTCACTTTTTTTGGCCTGTTCTCATTTTCAAACACCCATCACAAGATTGCTGTTTTGTTTCGGGTTCAAAATAATAAATCCACGTTTCGTCTCCTGTGACAATGTCATAAACAGCATTAGAATGTCCGTGGTCGTACTTCAGTAGCATCTGTGAGCACCATTCCACGCGAGCCCGCTTCTGCTCCGCTGTCAGTTAATGAGGGATCCAACGACATCAAAGTTTCCAAACTTTCAATTCTTCTTGTAAAATTTTCTAAATTTGGCTCATATCAATTCCCAATAGTTCTCGAATTGTCTCATAGGTAATCCGGGGGTTTTCTTCAATTAACCGCTTAACAGTAGCCACATTATTTTCGTTGACGACAGTTGAAGGCCGCTCTTCACGAAATTCGTCTTGTAAAGAAACTCGGTGTAAAGAAAATCGGTAAACACCTCACGGTGCTCAAACAAGGTGCTTCTCTCCCAAAAGCATTTTGAAGGCGAGCGGCACAGTCTTGCGGAGAAAGAGAACTTTTAAAATCATAAAAAACATCGCTCTAAAATCTTTTCTACTTAATTCCATTTTCGTTCGTACGTAGAACTTTGATGTGTGATAAAAAAAATAATTGACAAATCATTTCCCGCCAATTGTTTTTTTTTTATTACTAAGAAGGTTGCAACGTTTTAAAAATATAACATTCGAAATTCAAATAGTTCCGATTAGCTAGAAGTGCAAAACTTTTAGCGTGCCCCATGTAATGTGTTAAGCCGCTTTGAGTCTGGTTGTGGTGTGTTAATTCTCCCATGCCTCGAAGGACCACGTAAAGCTGTCGATCTGGATTAATTCTAAAAACAAGCGATAGTCGTCACAGGTCAGTGTAATTCAGTAATTAAGTTCACCACAGAGAATACCAATTAACAAACCGATGAGAGTTAATTGATAGTTAATCAGGTAATCAAGTAACAGCCAGAATTTATTGACGTTCAGTTCACTCTTCCGTTCATGCAAGGATACCGTAATATTAATATTTATTATACCTACAAATAATAACGCTTTCCGAATGGTAGACCCGATACAGCATATTTGCTATGAAAATCTTCATTTTCCATGTTCATTCGCCGCCGACAGTGTTGGGTGAAGTTATCAATATAATATGAAAAAAAATTGCCTCAAAAAAGCTTGGTATTCTGGCCAAGGTGAGACAGTATTTCAGCCCGGGACAGTTGCTCAATTTTTATCAAGCACAAGTCCGTTCGTGCATGGAATACTGCTTTCACCTCTGGGATGGATCCGCCAAATACCAGATGGAGACTCTTGAAGCGATAGAGAGGCGTGCCAAGAGGCTCATAAACGACGATAATCTGGTAGGCAAAAAACTCCTGAGATTGCCGCAGAGTGGCTAGTCTATCGGTCTTTTATCGGATACACTTTGGAGAGTGCGCTGCATTGTGCAGCACGACCATAGCACGACTTAATTCCGCCGTCCCCGTTTTTCTATCGATCGTCGAGGCGCATAGACACTAGGCATTGCTATATGGTGGAAGTTCCACGTACCCGGACAAAGCGGTTCAACTCGACATTCTTGATCCGAACCGCAAGGGACTGGAATATGCTTCCTGAGTTAGTGTTCCCCGACGGGTACAACTTGGGGATCTTCAAGAGAAGAGTGAACAGGTACCTTCTAGGAAAGCGCGTTCCATCTTAGGCCGCATCTTAGCTTACCATCAGGCGAGATCGTGGTCAAGCGCTTCCATATCGATTTTTATAATCAAAAAAATATAAAATATAAAAAAAAATGAACATTTATGTAACTCTCCTCTGCGGTCTCTGTGATCTAAAGGTCCCAGTGTCGGTGTTGATCACATGAGGTCCTAGGTTTAATTTCTGGATCGGACAATTCAGAATGTGCTTTTTTTCAGTTTTATAATAAAAACAACAACCTATCACGTTGTGATCACGTATGGTCTAAGTATCTTCAGTGCACTTCGGTGTAATCGTAGGTGCACTGGTGCACCTCTGCTGATCTTTTCGTGGATACGGGCGTGAAAATACTTACGTAACTCAAAATATATTTAGCATAAAAAGTATCATAAATTTTATGTTCCAAACTTTTAACTGGCACGGTCGCCAAAATTAAATTTTGTTTTTTATGTTTTAATACCTAGAGTTCGTAGAATTCTTTAATAAAATGAGTCCCGCGGATTTTTGTGGACTGAATTAACTCATATAAAAACTGGCAGAATTTGTCAAATTTTTTAGAAATTATTCATTGTCGCCTCATAAATTTTAAACTCCTTTTGTGAAACTTAAATGTATAAATCACTCATAATGTCAAAGTTCCATCTTTGACGTCTTGGAAGAATAAGTGAAGATCTAAGTATTTTATGACAAATTTTAGGAAATTAAGATTTATTTGACCTTATATGAATATATAAATTACTATTTACTAACAGTATAAAATAACATACCTTACTCTTACGTGTTTGTTTATAAAAAGTACCAAGGTAAATTTTTAATATAATAAACAAGCAGAAAGATATATTTTATATATATATATATATATATATATATATATATATATATATATATATATATATATATATATATATATATATATATATATATATATATATATATATATATATATATATATATATATATATATATATATATATATATATATATATCAAACAAGCAGATGGGTCTCCTGATGGGCAGAGTTAATCATCGCCTATAGACCAAAGGTGTCGAGGCGAGGTCTAATACCACATGCATAAGTTTACCGGCTACTTTACCCTCCAAACCAGAACACGATAGTGACAAAGTACTGACGCTTTTGCGGCAGGAATAGGTAAGACGGTGGTATCATACCCGAGCGAGACAATGCATAACTCTACCATCTAATAGTCACGATGGTAGTGACCAATCGGTTGCCTTTTACGACCTGCCTGGCAGAACGGCAGTTGGCCTATGCTTCAAAGGAACTCGGCACAAACACTGGAAAAAATGTCACATGTATAAGTCTGCCGGCAGCCTTCCCCTCCAAACCCAAACACGACAATTACAAGCGTTGACGCTATTGCGGCAGGAATATGTAAGATGTTGGTACCACATACCCGGATGAGACGTTGCGGAACTCTAACTCATTTCATAAATCATAATAAAACAAAAACATATATATTATTAAACATATATATTATTTTGCAAATTTCCGCGAAAATTGCAAAATAATATATATAAAAATTTCCGTGAGTGCTAAAACACATATGACATGTATATTCATTCTCGAAACGCTAAATATTGAAGATATTATAAAGTATATTATTATAAAGCTAATATTGTCAGTGCTACGTTTCAAAAGCCTTTTAAGTTACTTATGTAAATTTTCTCCCACATATTTTCTTTAGCCAGATTACACTCTTACCGATGGCTATGTATAACGCTTGAGCCTGTTACATTACATTTCTAAACTTTATAAAATACTAGCAGATACGCGTCGCTTCGCCTACGAGCTTCTGTTTTATTTGAAAAAGAAAAAACGATTGAATGCTGCATACCGTATCTCTATTCAAAAGGAAATTTTTTTTTTAATTTTTTTATTTGGTATCAAAAAACACGTATAACCCCAAATTTTCACCATCCTACCAACATTTTTCATTAACCCGTAACCCTTAAAAATACTGACCACATAATTTAAATGTATTAATTAATAAATAACTTATTTATTTATTTATTTTGTTATCTTTATTGAACCACATACAGAATGTATAGGGTACAAATGGCGAGCTTTATGGATAAAGCATTCTCTACCAGTTAACCATACGACTAACCAGAAAATCACACAGATTGGTTAAATTTTCGTAATATTCTTAAATCTAGATTATATAATATATACATACACTCTTACATATATACATATAAAACACATATATAAATGTCTATAACAAATAAATATATATATATATATATATATATATATATATATATATATATATATATATATATATCGGTAAATAATATGAAAAAACAAATTTGTATATAACAAAGAATAATGTATATCAAAACAACGTTTCCGAGTCGTTAATTAATATGACTAGCGGTCGCTTTGTGTTCGAATTTGACCATAATTCACTGACTTCCTTTGACCACAGTTTAAACAATTAAATATTTTCAAAATCTGACAATAGAACCGACTTTCGCCATTAACAAAATTGTATAAATGTGTGTATAATATCATGTAAGTCAAGTGAATGAAATGTGTCTATCTATACATATTATAATAAAATCGTAGGAAAGTCAAAACTGTACATTGAAATTGAATATTTTTTTAAAAGAATACTTGGGGCGTGATCTACAATCGATATTGAAACCAAAAATATAGTTTTTAGAATTTTTGTCTGTTTGTCTGTTTATTTGTTTGTCTGTTTGTCTGTTTGTCTGTGTCTATGTCCGAGGTAAACTCAAAAAGTACTGCATGGATTTACTTCAAATTTTGCATGAATATAACTAACAGGTCGAGTCAACATATAGGCTACATATTATCACGCTATTACCTAGCGGTCAGGTGCTGTGCGGAGTAAACGAAGTCCGCGCGGACGAAGTCGCTGGCAACAGCTAGTAAATAATAAATATTCACGGGACAGATTACACTTACTGATGTAACCCCAAAGAAAGCAAATTATTTGCTTGTGTTATGGGTGTTAGTCAACGGTACGATACATATAAATACATATATAAATACTTTTACATACATAGTAAACAGCCAAACCCGAAAATACAAACATTTATGCTCATCACACAAATGCTTGTTCCCGTCGGGATCGAACCCGAGCCCCGTCGATTGCGTAGTCAAGGTCGCTAGCCACTCGACTAACGGGGCGGTCAATTTTAAGCAAATTATTTGCTTGTGTTATGGATGTTATGTTACTAATACATAGAAATACATATATAAATACTGTAACTTACATAATAAACACCCGAACCCAGAAATAAAATCATGGTATTCATCAAACAAACGTTTGTCTCTGTCGAGAATCGAGCCCGAGCCCCGTCGATTCATAGCTAGAATCGCTAACCACTCGACCAATGGGGCAGTCTTTTGCCTAAATAAGTATACTAAATACTTATTCAGACATAACATTACAAAAAAATGTGACTAAAAAGCGCAACAAAGGAAATAATCCTTAATGGTCTGTAATTATTTTCATATCATAGGATTTGCCATTCTACCAGAAGATGGTCCATGATATATTACCTATTAGCTTTACTTCGTTCTTCTAATTTGTCGCTGTCAGCATCTTAATGATTTAGCTACTATTTAGGAGGACGTCAGCAACGTGTTTGTTCAAACAAACATCAGGTACATTTCTTTCCGATTTTTTCTCTCCTTACAAAAAAGATTTTCTTTTAATTAAAATATTGCGACAAAATTAAACTAATGGAATAAAATCATAAGTTGCTTTCAGTTAATCTAGTTTTTGCGTTATCTTGAATTTCTCAACACTAGCGATCGCTCTGTAACCGCAATTCGACCATAAACTGAACCATAAAATCTCTTATTACTTTGACAACAGACTTTAGCCGTACCGAAAAAAGTACCTATACATGTGTGTATATTATCATGTATATCACATGATTGTATTACATGTAATATTTTTTTTATTTATTCTAATGTATATTATGTAAAATGTTAGGTTTCTGCAGTCCTTTATAATGTAAACTTTATGCCATATTTCATAATCCTCCGTTTGCGTAATGTTTTATCTTCACTTAAAATATATGGTTAGTTTTTCTATATATATGGAAAGTTTCTTTGTTAAGGTTTTCCCGTAGCACGGGGTGAATTCTAAAACACAAACATAATTCAAAGTTCTCTGGCAACATTAATTTTCTAACAAGAAAACCTACGAAAATTCAAGCTTTTTCATTAGTAGCTTAGACCGTAACGGGCGGTATGCGGCCTAGACATGACAAACTAAGCTCTCTTGTGTACTTTAAAATCCAAATAAGACGTACAATTTTCTTAGTCTTGAGAGCTTTTATTTTACTTTTATTGCTGAGAAGGAATTTAAACTAGTTTTGTGGTAAAAAGATATGAACTTTTGCATGAAGCTCAATATACATCTATGTATTTAATATAATAGCTGAACCCGGCGTGTTTGTGCTATGTTTAGTATATTAAATAATATGTCATTAAACGTAGAGAAATTCCACTACAAAGCAACGATTTTTTTGCTCGGTCTATCGATCAATTTTTTTGTTGTCATACAAAAAAAATGTTTATCCGTGTACAAGTTTGAAAATAATGTCAACTCAAATAAGTAGATTTAGCTTATATCAGAATTTAAGAACTTACTTAAGTTATATTGGATGCTAAAAAAATTATTCTTCTCAAAATGTATTAAGGCACTTCTTCTAGGTAGTCATTAATTGTTTCATGTGTAAAAGCGGTAGCCTTTTTTATTTTATTTTTCTAACAAAAATGCCTAGTATCTTCTTTTCCAGTGTGACGGAAAGGGTCTCCTGGATAGTTTTCCCCCGTGTTGGGTCCGGGCTCCTTTGAAGAATAGACCAACTGCCGTTCTGCCAGGCAAGTCGTAAAAGGCGACCGATTGGCTTTGCGAGTCACTTAACATCGTGGCTACTAGGTGGTAGAGTTCTGCATTGTCTCGCCCGGGTCTGGCACCACCGCCTTACCTACTCCTGCCGCAATAGCGCCAGTGCTTGTCGCTGTCGTGTTCCGGTTTGGAGGGTAAAGTAGCCGGTAAACTTATGCATGTGGCATTAGACCTCGCCACAAGATAGCAACGCACCATTAACATCTTTGGTGTCAATAGGCGATGGTGGACTCTTTCTATCAGGAGACCCATCTGCTTGCTTGCTATCTTATGATATATAAAAAAAGCGATGCGATGAGCTTTGGTTCACTGATATTTGCCAAGCCAGTGGAATTGTAATTAATTCACTGGCCTTTTAATACTTATTAAGATACTTTTTAAGGATTATAATCTGTGGTTCTACACAATATGAGTGTGGGTGAACAATCGCCTTAAAAACAATAATGCTTTTTCAGATATCAAAATAGGTCGAATGGTTGCCGTATATGCTCAAAATCTCTTATAGAGAACGGATTAAATCCCCTGCAAAATAAAGGGACAGGCATTTGCGGTATATCAACGGTTTCGCGTCTGCTGTGTCCAGTTTATTTCCTTTCAATGTAAAAAGAAAGAGAAAGGAAATATTTAACCTTATGAATAAAGTGGCTAAACTCCGGTTAAATAAGATTTTGAATCAAAATTTTGTCACTTCTCTTTGCATTTTGGATATAATGTAGTCTTAATTATATAAACTGACAAGTAAAACAAGTTTTTTGTCGGAAAGCACAGGTGAAAAAAAGTTTTTTGCAATTACTCAAAAAGGGATAGTTCAACAAAAAAAATGTGTAGAACTTATTACTTCAACAAAAAGGTTATATGACATTTTCTCCTCTTGTCTTAATTAACCGAGTTAGAGAGGTTTCTAAGTTATAAGGAAGAACTCTCTAACACAGTTAATTAGAGGTTTTTATTTAAAGGACAAAATCTCTACCCCTAAAATTAGGGAACTTGAACAGATCAAGTAATTTTATTGTGAATACAACAATATAACTGAAATAAGAAACTTAAAAACTCTAACACGATACTCTCTCATCAGATCACTTTCTTGCTTGAAAAAGATTCCTAGTTTTTTGTCGGTTAACATGCACTATTTGTTAACCGACAAAAAACTAGGAATCTTTTTCGACTATTTTCACGATGACGTCAGTATGTCTGTATGCATTTATATATGTATATGCGTGTATATGTGTATGTGTGTGTGTGTGTGTGTGTGATTTTATTTGTCCGATCGAAGCGCGGTTAATGGCATTCGATTGTATTTTGCTTAATTTAGACTTCCTAAAAATTTCAACCCAACCAAACGAACCAGGATATTGATATATATTTAAGATTTTGAAAAAAAAACTCAAAAAAAATTTGGTGAAACAGTATTTTTTTAATATAACTTCTAGATTAATGTATGTAATAATGACCGATTAAGTACAAAATTTAATCAGCTTTTTTCCTCAAAAACCTAACTCGAATGCATTAATTGCATTAAAATCAGTTTATCCGTGATTGTGTTTTTTTGAGTTTGATATTTTTAACCGATAATTTTTTGACCTCCTTAAATATTACAGTACTTAAAAAATTACGTTAAATGCAGTTTCTAAAATCAAAATTGAAACACTCATTCAAAAATTACAGCTTTTTAAATATTAATATTTTGTTGTTTACAGTAAACTTACTTAATATTTTTAAAATAACTTTCAGCCTAATATACCGATTGACTTAAAAATCTTATCAGCTTCGTAAGTTCCAAATCGATCATCGTTTCCAAAATATACAGCTTTTCAAAAATTAAATTACTGTCATTTAGAACAAAATTTAGATTTTTGAATTCTGAAAAAAATATATACTTAGGTAGGTATAGTTTTTATTTCTTTGAACTTTATATATATATATATATATATATATATATATATATATATATATATATATATATATATAAATGTTCAAATCATCGCAGACGCGATACCATAATGTAATTTATAAAGAAATTGGTGTATTCAAAGACTGCTAATTGATTAATCACGTCAGGCCTACTCTGCGAACACTCCCGAATTTATAAGCTTCAAGTTAAAAAAACTTAATAAAAACCAATAATTCTGTGGATATTGTTCTAGCTGTTTTGTGCAGCTTCACTCGCGACAGGCATCCTCGCTATATAGCTAGCTGCGCTTTGCAGTCCGCTGCGTTATGACATCTATTTTTGGTGAATCTCACGGGAACAACTTATGTTTCCGGATGCTGCTGATGTGCTATTCCAGGTTAACATTGGTATGTGTGCCAAATTTTATCCAAATCGGTTCGACCACTTTTGCGTAAAAGAGTAACAAACATCCATCCAAACAAACTAGTATTATACTATAAATCTATATATATATATATATATATATATATATATATATATATATATATATATATATATATATATATATATATATATATATATATATATATATATATATATATATATATATATATATATATATATAAATTAATCCCTATTTTCCTTGGTCACGACATCACGCCTGAATGGCTGGACCAATTTCGGTATTTTTTTGTTGTGCTTGTAATTGTAAGGAGAAGGTTCTTATAAAAGAAAATATTAAGAAAATTGCGCGGAAAATTAGAAAATTTAAGAATACTTTACCACCATATAATGTTTAATGTCATTTTGGCTGCGTGGAAGGACAATCCCGTAGTCTTATATAAATTACGTGTCACGTTGTTTGTCCGCTATGAATTCCTAATATGTAAGGCAAAACAACGTTTGCCGGGTCAGCTAGTTTTTTATAAAAACTAGTATTATAAATGTGTAATCCAAGTAGATTACACATTTATAATACTAGTTGCACAATGCAGCCCGCTGTATTAAAGTTTTTGGTGAATTCCGCGGGTATAACACCTTTTTTCAGGATAAAAGTAGCATATGTGCTATTTCAGGTTATCATCTATATGTGCGCCAAATTTCATCTAAATCAGTTTAGCCGTTTTTGTGTGATAGAGCAACATACATCCATCCATCCAAACATCCAAACTTTAGCATTTATATTATTAATATAGATTAGTAATAACCTGAATTTTAATATTAATATAAATTAATAGGAAGAAACTAGGATATTGAGTTAGATATCCTATCGTCCGTATAGTTTTTCTTACACGCTTTCATCCGTTTGAGGTATTGATTTTTGATTGAAAAAGTTAGCCTATGTTCGACCTCAGCTGTTCAGCTATCTTCATGCCAGATTTTATTAAAATCAGCTTAGCTTAAGTTTAATCGTGAAAGCGTAACAGACAAAATAATTTCGCATTAATAATATTATTATGAATATGGGTTAACTATGCCGATAACCATAGTCATTGAACGGTTATGTATTAGCTCCATATGTTAGCTTAATGATATTTGAATTTTACGATCGTACTTCGAAGTTTATCGCATATTACAAGCGCATCCACTAGTAATAAGAGTGAATAAATTACAATAGCGTGTAGTGTACAACCAATACTAATAATACTACATATTATTTGTGATGTATTTTCTTAATTCATTAGATACTAGCTATACCAGCAACTACGTTCGTGTTAAAAAAATTTTGGCGAAACAGTATTTTTTTTTAATATAACGTCCAGGTTAATATATATATATATATATATATATATAAAATAATATATATAATATAATACATATAATATAATTTATATAATATAATATACTGATTAAGTATAAAATCTAATCAGCTCAGTGCATAAATTGCATCAAAATTGATTTATCCGTCCAAGAATAAGTTCAAACCATTCAAGATTAGAGTAATCCTAATCGTTGACGAAAAATTTTAAAAAAGTGTTTTTTTGACCTAACTTTGAGAATTTTTAACTAATCATTTTTTGGTATTCTACAATATTTGAGTAATAAAATGCCATTTCAAAAATCAAAATTGAGTCTAATTCTCAAAGTTAAAGCTGTTAAAATATTAAAATTACCTTGTTTTTAGCAAACTTACTTAATATTTTTGAAATAACCTTAAGGCTAATACACCGATTGACTCAAAAATCTTATCAGATTTTCTTCTTAAAAAACTGCGTCAAATACCGTTATTTGGATCAAAATCGGCCAATTTACTTGGAAAAAGACGAACAATGACGAAAATCATTGAAAAAAATGTTTTTTAACATTGCTTCGAAGCTTTTTAACCTATCGATTATGTAGCTAAAGCAATATTTTAGTTCTCAAAAATTGAGTTGAATTCCATTCGAAAGATCATCGTTTCCAAGATATACAGCTTTTCAAAAATCAATATACTGCCATATTTAACAAAATAGATGTCCTTTGAGCTTAAAATACCTTAATTTAGCGGGAAGTTTCAGGGATGGCCTGCAGGAACTACCGTTTACAGATTTTTTTTGTTTGGTAAAAAGACCCAGTTCTATAGGCAACGGCTTACACTTTACTTTCCATCAGAAGAGTTATATTGTATTTTGCTCTCTGTTTCAAAAAAAGTTTATTTTTTGTTAATTTAACATAGTCTTTGGGATTCAAACCCATAAATAACCTTTGAGTCAGCCAAAGAGCCAAAAACTATTAGAGGAAATAAAATAATCCAAAAGCTATAAAATCTTGCAGAAAATATCTAATTATGACATAGGAGGGTTAATAAAAACAGATTGTCTGCAATATTTGCAGAAAATATCACGCAATATTTTAACCTTAATTTAATAATATTTGTCTCGGGCAGTCATATAAAAGCAATACAAACATTTTTATGCCTCCGCAAACCATTTCGCATCGATGGATAAGTACGAAATCAGAAATGAAACTTCTTAGCGGATTTTATAGTATATTATAGCGAGAAGTAACATTGGGTGGGTCTGACACTGATATCTGAGTGCTCTTGACAGGCGAATTTAATTTATATTTAACATTTATTGTGAAATATAAATTTGATTTCTTCTGTTTGGATATGGAATTTTCATCTATTTGTAATTAATCTGACATTTATATACAAAAGGAAAAAAGTATATTCACGCCCATATCCCCGAAAAGGTAGGCAAAGATACAACCAGTACATCCACGATTAGTCGAAGATACTTAGGCCGACAATGTGATAGGTGACGAGCTTATCGCCAACCGGGCACTTATCCAACGCCAGGCAAATTTGTTTTTATCAGAAAACAAAAAAAACATATTTGGGTTGCCCGACCTGGGAATTCAACCCGGGAGCTCATGTGGTAAATACCGACACCGGACTACTAGACGACAGAAGCAACATGCATTGTATATTGTATACATTTATATACAACCAATAATCATTTTCATTTTTATAGAAATCAGAAATCATAATTAGTTCGTGGTTCGTGGTAGTTGGTACATAAGTTAGCGATTTCTGATTTCTGATTAAAAACCTGCGTCAAATGCCGTTTCAAAAATCAAAATCGAATCAAGTATTCACAAATTGCAGCTTTTTAATATTAAAATAATATTCTTTACCACAAAGTTAGTTCATATTTTCAACCGACTTGGAGAAGGAGGTTCCCAATTCAGATTTCACTTCCGTGCTGGGGCCAGATTTTACGTTATATTTTATAGATGCCTCATACAACGACTTGAAGCTCATAAATTATTTATATGGCTTTACATGAGTGCTCTAACTTGAATTGTACATATGAACAAGCTGCTCTTGACATTCTTTGAGAATGTAATCTCTGGCAAAACGTCAAATGCTTGATAGTATTCGATGTATATCCGATGTAATCTACTACTCCGACCTTGTGAAAATACGTGGGAAATCCATGCTTTCAAGCAAAATTCTTATACCCACCTACTTACCACTGGAAGTAGAATTAAGTAGGCCGTTTTGGTAGGACCTCAAATTCTTAACTACCGTGATGCAAAAGCAATTAACTTAACCTGATTATAAAAGTCTCATTTCGTAGCATTTTTATGCATTTACCATTTACCTGTCTCCTGCTGACAGGGGAGGGAAACTGAATGTATTTTCGTATTCCTTATATATAAAAAAGTATCATCACACCCATTTTCCTTGCGGGGTAGGCAGAGTAAACTGAATGTCTATAATCTTTTCGGTTCACCACGATTCACCGGTTTGGCGGTACGCAGATGATTGGCTATCCTCATTGCCGCATTTTACCGACCTGATAACGGTTATCGACTATTTCGAGCGATAACGAGTATCGACGGATTTACGTGCTTATCCAAGGCACGGGAGTGCTAACACACCACCCTGCGGTGCTTCGAGCTGCTACTGAAATTTTGGATTTTAGATAAAAACTCGAAAAAACCTCAATAACACTTTTTGCCCGACCTGGGGACTGAACGCGGAACCACATGATTTGAGCCGAATAAGCTAACCCCTAGACCACGAGGCAATCCGCTTATATACATACTAGCTGTTGCCAGCGACTTCGTCCGCACGGACTTCGTTTACTCCGCACAGCACCTGGCCGCTAGGTGATAGCGTGATAATATGTAGCCTATATGTTGACCCGACCTGTTAGTAATATTCATGAAAAATTTGAAGTAAATCCATGCAGTACTTTTTGAGTTTACCTCGGACATACATACAGACAAACAAACAAACAGATAAACAGACAAACAGATAAAAATTCTAAAAACCATATTTTTGGCTTCGATATCGATTGTCGATCACGCCCCAAGTATTCTTTTAAAAAAATATTCAAAGTACAGTTTTGACTTTCCTACGATTTTATTATATGTATGGATAATTAAGTTCGTTGTGGGTTTCAAGACGTGTTAGCGTTTCCCCAGGGCACTCTCAGCCCGTAACTCAGTGGTTATCAGGTTTGCAGAAAGCACAGTGGTGGAAACAAGAGGTGGGCCCATTGTCCTTTAAAAAAATACGTCTTTATTTACAATATAATTACAATAATATTTACTAGCAAAAAGCAGAGCTTTGTAGGGGCTCGCAAAGTTATACTATCTAGTAATATTGTTAGAAAAGTATTTTTATGAGAATTACATCTTTTAATGTATAGACTTTATTTATAATAATAAAGTCTATAATCTTTTAATGTATAGAAAAATAAATAATAAAGTATTTCATCTCTCGCATTGTATATCTGTTTTGTTAATCTTTCACCTACCATTCTTTGTACATGTCCGAACCAACGGAGCATGCCCTTTCTCATCTTTACACCAACACTTTCTTTCAAGCATAACTTCTCTCTCACTTCAACATTACGAACCTGGTCCTGCGTTGATTATACTTTCATGCCCTTATAACATACCCAACTCTCACTTTCATACAATATCGTTGGGATGGGGATATGCATAGGCAGGCATAGAAATGATTATGCCGGGCAAGAGGGGCACCCTGACTTAAAACTAACGCTCTATTCACTCTGTTCCCGCCAGCCAGCCAGCCCCCCCTCTCTCTCCCTCTCTCCCTCTCCCCCTCCGCCTCCCCCCTCCCCTCTCCCTCTCCCCCTCTCTCCCTATCCCTCTCCCTTTCTCCCTCTCCCCCATTCCCTCTCCCTCTCTCCCTTTCCCGCTCCCTCTGTTCCTCTCCCTCTCTCCCCCTCCCTCTCTCCATCCCTCCCCCTCTCTCCCCCTCTCTCTCTCCCCCTCCCACACCCCCTCCCCTCTCCCTATCCCTCCCCCCTCCCCTCTCCCTTCCCCTTCCCTCTCCTTCTCTAACTCCCTCTCCCTCTCTCCCTCCCTCCCCCTCTCCCTCCCTCCCACTCTCCCTCTTCCTCCCCCTCTCCTTCTCCTTCTTTCTCCCCCTCCCTCCCCCGACCCCTCCCTCTCCCTCTCTCTATTTTTATGGTAGATAACATATCTAGACATGAATTTAAACTACTACGTCGAAGCACAAACCTAAAAGTCCGATAATTTTTGAGTAAAATGTACCACAAAAGTGCATAGAAAGTGGCCTAGTGTAGGGCTCGCTTCGCTCGCCCTAACAATATATTTCTTTACAATATCAGAAACGAAAAAAATATATGTTTTCTCTACCGAATTTCGATACCATCGCCTTACCTATTTCTGCCGCATTAGCGTCGATGTTTATGGCTGTCTTGTTCCAGTTTGCATAGCAACCCATATTTTGGTTGTCACGACACGCGGATGGTAACGCTCCAATAACATTTTTGGTTTGTATAGGCAATGTTTATCTCTTCCCATCAAGAAAACCTTCTACTTGTTTGCTATCTTATAACATAAAAACATGTCCTTAAACTGAAGCTCAACAATCGTACATAATATGCTTACGTAGCAATTATTACGTAGAAATTAGCATCATTTTTACGATACTTCATGAAACAAAATTTGGTGAGCATTTATTCGTTTTGGTAGGTATTTTGAATTTATTGGAAGTTATATAAGTGCATTTCTGGTCGGCGTTTAAACACGAGCCATATAGAAATACATACAGCCTCATTAATAATGTGCTTAAGTCAGCGTTAATTTTTTTTCGTTCATTATCATTTCTTATTGCTACGACGTAGTCAATGCGATGGAATGAGCGCTAGTTTTCTTTTTTATATATATACTAGCTGTTGCCTGCGACTTCGTCCGCGCGGACTTCGTTTATTCCGCACAGCATCTCCCCCGTAGGTGATAGCGTGATAATATGTAGCCTATATGTTGACCCGACCTATTAGTGATATTCATGCAAAATTTGAAATAAATCCACGCAGTACTTTTCGAGTTTACCCCGGACATACATACAGACAAACAGATAAACAGACAAACAGACAAAAAATCTAAAAACTATTTTTTTGGCTTCGATATCGATTGCAGATCACGCCCCAAGTATTCTTTTTAAAAAATATTCAGTGTACAGTTTTGACTTTCCTACGATTTTATTATATGTATATAGATGTAGATAGCAAACAAGCGATGGCTTTTTTGATGGAGAGACAACCATCGTCTATAGACACCAAATACATCAATAGCGCGTTGTTATCGTATGGCGGGATAGGAATTCCATATGCATAAGACTACCGGCTACCTTACCCTCCAAACCGAAACACGTCAATGACAATTGGCAAGTATTGACGCTGTTATGGCAAAAGTCGTTGCGGAACTGTACCTAGTAGTCACGATGTTAGTGGCATGGATATCCAATCGTTCAACTATTACGAATTGCCTAACTGAATGGCAGTGAGTCTGTTCGTTAAAGAAAGCCCGGACCAACACAGGGTTTTGGTCCGTAGAACAACGGCCATGTATTGGACCAAGTCTAAACGAAGGATTAAATAGCTTTATTAATAGTAACATTATTGTTTTACTAAAACACATTTTTATCAATCACCCAGTTTTACATTAAAGCGGTTTATAATTTATTTTGTACTAGCTGATGCCCACGACTTCGTCCGCGCGGACTTTGTTTACTCCGCACAGCACCTCCCCCGTAGGCGATAGCGTGATAATGTGTAGCCTATATGTTGACCCGACCTATTAGTAATATTCATGCAAAATTTGAAGTAAATCCATGCAGTACTTTTTGAGTTTACCCCAGACATACATACAGACAAACAGATAAACAGACAAACAGACAAACAGACAAAAATTCTAAAAACTATATTTTTGGCTTCGATATCGATTGTAGATCACGCCCCAAGTATTCTTTTAAAAAAATATTCAATGTACAGTTTTGACTTTCCTACGATTTTATTATATGTATAGATATGTGTTAAACTGTCGTTTAATTTGTTAATCTGTAGTTAACAAATTTAACGACAGCCCCAGATGACAAAATAGTATAGAATCCCACTATAGAACGATCTTCATCGAGCTGCAGGTTAATGGATGAAAAGTATTTTATATTCAACTATCTGTGCCCGCGACTTCGTTCGCGTGGATTTTTTTAAAGAAAAGTAGCCTAAGTTACTCCATATTACATTAGCTATCTGGCAGTGAAAGTCCCCTCAAAATCGAAACAGCCGTTTCAATTTTGACGGGACGTTTTAGCCGGAACAAACAAACAGACAGACAGACTGACAAAAGTTTAAAAAACTTTTATTTTGGTATATGTACCGTGTACACATCGTTATGCATTTAGTAAGAAGCGGTTATTTTAATATTACAAACAGATACTTCAATTTCATTTATTTGTATAGATATTTGTGTAGATCAAACATGTCAATAATTTATTGCAAATAGGTTGACTAAAAAATTTCAGTCCAGATTATGATTAATTAACAATTTTTTTTTCGAACATTACATTTGTTTAGTTAATGTACAAATTCCATATCAATCGAAAATATGAATCCTATAGAATATGCAAACGTTACGTTTACTTTTTTGCAGTCACAACTCTTGGATAGGCCCAAAGTTACTAGTATCAATTTACCTGTTTATATCTGCCTACCTAATAGTTGTGATGGGAAAAAATTGTCAACCCAACGTTTGCATATTCTACAGGCTTCATACTTTCGATTCGTATGGAATTTTTCTATTAACCAAACCAGTAAAAATTAAAAAAAATGTTCTAGACTGAAATTTTTTAGTTAACTCATTCGCAAAATATTTATTGACATATTTAATTGGATTTAAAATATTTTTCATCTATTAACCAGCTTGGTGAAGGTCGTTCTATATTGGAATATTAGACTAAGGGTGCTGATCGACGGGCGAGTCTATACCGCGGTCTGAATGGTCTAAGAGCCCTCGACACAAAACTTAGGGCCAATTGCACTACATATAGCCGCGGTATTGTGATGATACACGGACGAGCTTTACCGACGAACCATAAGAGCGCGGTATAGGGTCGCTCGTCGATCAGGACCTTAAAGATCCTAATCTATCGGCCATAAGTTTTATGTCGAGGGCTCTTAGACCATAAAGGCCGCGGTTAAGGCTAGCCCGTCGATCAACGACTTAAGATAATTGTTACCTGTAGGTATCGAAAATGTTATATATTCACAGCAAGAGCTACCTACCTATAAGCTTATGCAAGAAAAATTATAGTGACAAGAACTGTTATCTTCACCACAAATATAAGGAAGCCAGTGGTATTGTTTTTAAGCGATAATTAATTTAACTCTGTTATCCATCCATACTAATATTTTAAATGTGAAAGTAACTCTGTCTGTCTATCCGTCTCTTCTTCACGCCTAAACCACTGAACTGACTTGGATGAAATTTAGTACAAACATAGTTTGAGACCCGAGAAAGGACATAAGATAATTTTTATCTCGAAAATCCTACGGAAACAGGAACTAAGCGGGTAAAACTCAGAGACTTAAGAAATTTTTCCACGCGGACGAAGTCGCGGACAAAGCTAGTTCTAATAAAAGACCAATTAATGATTTATTATTGTTTAATAGAGGGATTGAATTAATTGTTTAATAAAACTAATTAACTTTTTTGTATTAATAAACTAACAAATTAAATAACATTATGTAGAAATGTTTTCAAGTCAATAAATATTAAAATTCAGATTAAATAATATTTAGAATAGATAAATTTTATTAATGATCTTTATTAAGCTATTTGCAGTAACAATATTAATTAATTACTAGGACGCGATGGATAGGGTGGGATTAAATTATGTATTTAGTTACAACCATCGCTGCTTTAAATGAAGAAAAAAATGAATCTAAATAAAAAAAACGCGATTAACGTGAAACTTTGTATTCTGGTTATTTTTAAATGAATGAGATGAAATCACTATGGAGGCATCTAACAAAAAGAAAGAAAAAGCGAGAATAGTGCCATTGATCGACGATATGATTGATAAATGAAATATTTATAATGGTTCTTTTTGATTCAACTGTAATTAACTTTAATTAGAGTTAAATGAAAAATTTTAATTAACTCTAATTTCGTGTCATAAATTCAATTTACATCGTCCCAAAAAACTTTATTTCAATAAAATAAATCGGTCCAAGCAATTTTCTCTCGTGTTTGCCGGGCTCCCTTTAAAGAATAAATAAACGTCTGTTTTGCCAGACAGGTCGTAAATGCCTATTTGTTAATACCATCATTACTACTAGGTGGTAGAGATCTGGAACGTCTCATCCAGTTATATGATACCACCGCCTTACCTATTTCTGCCATAATAACGTCAATGCTTGTCATTATAGCTATTGCAGTAAATTTAGTCGTTTTTCAGTTTGAAGGGTATGGTAGCCGGTAGATTTATACATGTGGCTTTTTCATACTTCCACAAAGATAGCAACGCACCTTTAACATCTTTGGAGTTTATAGGCGATGGTTTTTCTTTTTATCAGAAGAGCCATCTACTGGCATAAAAAAGTCATTCTTGACTGGTGCACGTATCCACTATCTGTATTTTAAACTTATTTATAAATAAATTGATATTTCAAAACTCAACCATGATTGTTTAAACTTCAAACAACTATCTAGAACAAGAAGATAGTTTACAAAACTTGGCTATATCTTACAGTGGCGGTCACAACAAAACTCCCTCGACAATAGTTGGCCAACCTCCAGCCACTTTGGATTCAGTTTGCTAATTATATCGCGGCTCGTCCATTGTTTCTTGTTACCTCAATTTGTGTCTGATCATAGCTTAGGAAATTCTAATGTAAGATTTATTGGGCACTAACTGTCCAGCGCAGATTTGCCTGGACGTAAATTAGCATGTCAATGAAAGAAATTTCATACAATATTTAACCCCTTATTTCAGCATCTTAGGGATTGAATTTCGACTAATACTTTATTATTTCTCGTCTACATCGTAAGAACATCCCGTGTGAAAAATTTCCAATCTTTTTGACTTAGGCCATGCTATGTCAGTCAATGAGTCAGGAGTTTTCTTTTTATATATACAGATACATTTAAGTAATTTTTAGAATTGAAAGGGTTTTTCAACAAGAACTTTGTTTTTAAATATGGTCACACCAAAACTACATGAAAGTTTTGTAATTTCGTATTTTAGTATATTTATAATAGAAGTTTGGACAACTGGTAAAATGAATTGAATATCACTCTGAAATCGCATTTAAATTTATTATTATTAAATTCACTGTGAAAATCAGGATCTGTAAAAGTTATATTTTGTGAAAATCCGGTTATTTTCGGCCAGCACAGTCGTCCTTTTGAGACCGCTTTTAAGAATTTGGTCAATAAATTTAAGTCGACAGGCTCGGTACTTAAGGTGCCAACACCAACGCTTGTTCAAGCGGGTCGTTCAAGTGAGAACATCGGGCCGTGAGCCACATTTGAAAATTCGGCTGGAATTGCAGTTACGGTCAAATGACGATATCAAGATATATTAACGTCTCAATTTTGGCCTATTATTGATGATATGGATACCACTAACTATAATTCAACAAGCCGGTGCCACAAGCCATCGAACAATAAATTTATTGCAAACCAAATTTCCCGATCGCAAAATTTTATGGAATTTGGCTGTTAATTTTTTCTCGCTCAATTGTTTGATTTAAAACCGCTGGATTCTTTTTTGTCAGGGTTATATTAAAGACGAAGTCTATACTGAGGCAATCGCGTCGATCACAGCTTTAAAACTCAAAATTAGTGAAGTGATTAATGAATTAAATCCATAATTTATTCAAAAAGTGACTAAAATATTGATGAAAGAAACGACATCTGTAACCGTAGTCGTAGTGAATATTTATCAGATATCATTTTTCATTCATCAATTAAACCTTACTTTTTTGGGGACAAAACGTTTCTTTAGCTCATAAGCGAAAAGAAGATGTATTATATTGGGACAAAGTCATCCTGACATTAAAGAATCTGTATCTTCTTCTTCACATAGTATTAAACAATGTCTCTTCCGCTGTGTGTTTGCTTATATCTTTTTAAATTACGCGACGTATTTTAATGGAGTTTTCGTCGATAGACAAAGTGATTCAAGAGGAAGCTTTATATGTATAATTCATGCATATTATGGTAGAAAAAAGCCGAGAATTTCAAAGATTTGTCGTAAAAACAAATTTTTGTGTGCTTACATTGCACCCGTGCAAAGCCGGAGCAAGTCGCTAGAATTAACTTGTAATAACCTACATTTTGCTTTTATTATAATACTATATTTAGTAGGTACCGGAGAAGATCAAAACTGACATATCATGATCAAACTGATAGGGTACTGTCCGAAGGTAGTGCAACTACAGACGTGTCGGTCGGTCGTCGAATATATTTGGCCAAGTAGTATTCTACTAAAATACATTTAATTTAATTTTACAGCAAAGTATACATCTTAAGTTTCTAAAATTGTATCACACATACATACTTTCTGTTGTTATCCATACTAACATTATAATGCGACAGTCAGTCTGTCTGTCTGTTACGCTTTCACAGCTAAACTTCTGGACTGAAATTTGGCATGGAAGTAGTTGAAGAGCCGAGGTCAAACATAGGCTAATTTTTTTTCAAAAATCAATCCTTAAAATCAATCCTTGAAATAGGGGATGAAATTTATATGAAAAGCTATCTAGACGACATCTTAATCTACTCGCGGGCAAAGCTGCGCGAGTCAGCTAGTATTACTATAAAATAGTAGCGGCCCGTTACGTGCTTCGATACGTATCGCCATTTATAGAATTCATTTGTTACAAAAAATGTGATAAATGAAGAACCGCTCCACCGATTTTGTGCAAACTTCACATAAACTATCTACTTAATAGTCCGAACAAAGCCTAAATATTTGGTTTGGATAGGTGAGCCCGTTCTTGAGTTATAAAATTACAACGAAAAGTGGCATTGATTTTATATATATATATATATATATATATATATATATATATATATATATATATATATATATATATATATATATATATATATATATATATATATACATATATATATATATATATATGTATGTATATATATATATATATATATATATATATACATGAGTATTTTTATATTTTTTTCATTCCTTGACGTTAGCCGCATTATGCTACAAATGGTCAAAGATTTGAATCATATGAAAAATAAAAGAGTGTCGCAGTGAAATTGTCAATAGCCGTTAGATTACAATCTACCTAGGGATTTTATAATTTGGTTAGGTTAGGTTAGCAGTTAAATTATAATATCACTTAGGTAGATTATAATCTAACGGTATTGACAATTTCACTGCGACATATACACATGCACCTTCTTAGACTTTTGGAAAAATCATTTATGAGATGTCTCTCTTACGCGGGTACCTAAAGTGCGACGGTGTGTTTATATAAAGAGAGTAATGAATGTGAAAGATGCAAGACAAATCTGGAAGGATTGTGACATATAGCACTTGATACTCTCTGTCTATCTCGTGAGAAATCTGGCGTTAAGATATGTATGTATTATAATACTTTTTTTTATATATCATAATATCACAAACACGTAGATGGAAATCCTGATGGGAAGAGTCAACCATCGCCTATAATAATAATAATAATAATAATAATAATAATAATAATAATAATTCACGGGACAAATTACACTTACTGATCTAACCCCAAAGTAAGCAAATTATTTGCTTGTGTTATGGGTGTTAGTCAATGATACTAATACATAGAAATACATATATAAATACTAGAATATATATAATAAACACCCAAACCCGGAAATACAATCATTTATGCTCATCACACAAATACTTGTCCCCGTCGGGGATCGAACCCGAGCCTCGTTGATCGCGTAGTCAGGGTCCCTAACCACTCGACCAACGGGGCGGTAACCAACCTATAGACACCAAAGATGTTCATGGCGCATTGCTATCTTGTAGCAAGGTCTAATGCCACATGCATAAGTTTACGGGCTACCTTACCCTCCAAACCGGAACACGACAGTGACAATCACTGACGCTATTGCGGCAGGAAAGGGTAAGGCGGTGGTACCTGACCCGGGCGAGACAATGCAGAGTGCTTAATGTGAGTATTTCTTTACGCATTCGATCGTGATCGCGTTTCGAGTTTACTAGGTATTATAGGAATTTGTATGTGATTTGTATAGCGCCACCTAGTGGTAAACTGGTTTCTCACGTTTACCACTAGGTGGCGCTGTAAAAATCACATACAAATTCCCAGTAAACTCCAAACGCGCTCACGATCGAATGCGAAAAGAAAAACTCACACTTAGCACTCAGAACTCTACCACCTAGTAGTCACGATGGTAGTAACTCGCATAGTCAATCGATCGCCTCTTAAGACTTGCCTGACAGAACGGCAATTGGCTTATTCTTTACCCGGACCAACACAGGGTGAACACTAACAATAAATTAGACCTTAGAATTATCTATAAGTATATTAATAGGTGAAAGGAAAATTTTGTACCCCTTTTTACGACAAATACGCGAACGGTGGAGTATGAAATTTAGCACAGTTAACTTTACATTGAGGAGGACCGCAGTATACAAATATCTTATATATAAAATTCTCGTGTCACAATGTTCGTTCCCGCACTCCTTCGAAATGGCTTGACCGATTTTGTTGAAATGTCTATGCATATTCAGTAGGTCAGAGAATCGGCTACTATCTATATTTTGTACCCCTAAGTGATAAGGGTTGTCCACCCCTAAAAATATTTTTATTTTATTTTATCGACAATTTTTTTTTATGATTCAGCATTAAAAAATACATACAACTCTAAATTTTTACCTAATGAATAAAGAGTAATGTTTATTAAAAAAAAACAAACATTACTCTATATTCATATATATCTACATGATAATAAACACACATATACTAAACAAATTTCTTTACGGCTAAAGTCAGTTGTCAAATTTAAGGAGATTTTATTGTTTAGTCTTTAGCCGAATTTCGACCACATGCGATCGCCAGTTAGATAATAATGCCACATATATGTGTGAGTGGGTTATTATTTTGACTTTTGCTGTAAAGGTGAATAACTGCTTTTAAGCTTAAGGCGAGGTACTTCGACGCGAGTCAATTCTATAGTAATGGGTGGCACGGTATGTTTTGAAACCGCTGGGAAACGAGTTAATTTTCGGATAAAAAAATATAGGACATCAGCCGGAAACTAAAATTTAGCACATCTTTTTTGTGTTTACAACTAAATATCACAAAGTCATGTGGAAGATTATAAATATTATTAACGAATTATGTTTTAGGGGTTTTTAGCCTGTTTTCGGAATTTTATGTGATTCAGTAAAGTACATTTTATCATGTAATGAGTTAGCACATTCTTTAGATAATATCTTCAGTTATATCGTGTATTTTTTCTAAAATTGTTTTTTAACAATCAATACAACAGTTTTTTCCCGTTTGTCGCGATGCCTCGCCTTAACATATTCTATAACCCATATATTACTACCAAGTTCATATAATATTTACGATTTACTCAGTTCAAAGCGATACAATCGTACACAAAAGGTCGACTCACTCGCGTGACTTCCCATAAACTAAAATCATTTATTATTTTATGTCGGCACTGTTAGCGATATTGATATCATGTGTCATTAATATTAGGTAATATTAATATATGCTGTAAACCAAAACAATGCATATGCTTTACTTTGATTGTTGACATGACATGAACCACCAATATACATATTGTATAAACATAAACATAAATTTATTTCCAAAAAATTTTACGATTAAAGTACAGTTTTATATGACACTAGTTAATTTAATATAATTGAAATATGGTACTTGGCGTCTGCTACTGTACTAAGCTGCTTGAGCTTGTATTACAGTTACAGAACCTTTCCCCGCTTCATGGTATGTAATTAGATAAGACAGAATGGAAGATCTCGGAGACTAACGAGACAGGTTTTCAAAATTGACTTCGAAAATTGTTTGTTTGATAGGTATGTATACAAAATAATTATGGGGGCTGAATGCGAATATGTTAGTGGTTTTTTTCTATCACGTAAGTTTTCTTAGATATATTACTAGCTGCATAATAACAGGTTTTAGCGATTCCCGTGGGATCACCTAATTAAAATAAATAAATAATAAATAAATAAATAAAAAATAAAAAAATAAAATAATTTTCGGGATAAAAAGTAGCCTATGTACTGTTCCAGGTCATCATCTACCATATGCAATCGCTAGCAAGTCTACCTATAGTAGATTATAGGTAGGTATCTACTAGTTTATTCAATTGACAGGTACGAGTTATAAAAAAATAAAAAATAATCTTCACGCCCGTATCCCCGAAGGGTTAGGCGGAGGTACAACAAGTGCACTCACGATTAGCCGAAGATACTTGGTCCCATAAATATGATAGGTGGCATGCCTATTGCCAAATCGGGCACTTTCCAATCCCGGACAACTTTGTGTTTATCAGAAAACTGAAAAAACACTTTTTTTTTAAGTGCCCGATCCGGGAATCGAACCCGGGACTTCATGTGGTCAACGCCAACGCTAGACCACTAGACCACAGAGTCGATAAGTTATTGTAATGTTAAATTTTATTATGTGAAATGAAGCTTCGCCAAAAATCAAACAATGCCTAATTTGTGAAGTGTGCAACATCCATAGAAACCTACAATGAGGTTTAAAGATTTTGAAAAAGTTGTAAATTTATGTTGCTTTATGTTTGATGAAATAAATAAATAAATTTAAAAAAATCTACATGTGTGTTAAATTTCATCCAAATCCATTCAGTAGCTTTTGCGTGATTGATGTAACAAACATCCATCCATATATCCATCCATCCAAACATCCAAACTTTCGCATTTATAATATTATTAATAATAATATAGATAAAACAAAAACAATATTGTAATGCATCAAGAGAAGACTTAATATATTTTTAGATAAAAAATTATATTAAGCTTAGGGACCATCCATAAATTACGTAGCACGTTAAGAGGGAGAGAGGGGGTGGACGAAGTGTGACATGGCGTGACATGGGGTGGGGAGGGGCCAAGTTTTGTGACATCACATTTTTGCGAAATATAATATTTTATATCGACTTATTACAACACTAAATTTAAAAATCCACGTGTATAGATAAAAAATAATCGAATGAGATCATCATTCCAATGTAAAATTGTAAAATATATGACATCACACTAGGTAGGGAGGGTCTCACAAATGTGACCAGCTGCGACAAAAAGAGGGGTCAAAAAATCATGAAATTCGTGTGACGTAATTTATGGATGGCTTCTTACGTACATACACATTTAGGTTTCTATGATATATTAGAACTTAATAATTATAATTATATTTTATAGTATAAGTGACAGAGGTATGAAAACAGATATCAGAGGTAAACTAATTTTAGAATACGTAACAATGTGTATTCTAAAATTAGTTAGCTATTGCGGTACTCCATTGCGGAAGAAATAGTGTGTGTACAACACCACACAATTCCTTCCGCAGTAACGTCAGTCATGTTCCCGTTTAGAGGGTAAGGTAACCGGTAAACTTATGCATCAGGCATTGCCATCCTGTCACGCGGATAATAACACACTAATAACTTTTTTTTGTGATTCTACTTTTAGCATGAAGAACACATTTTTCTGCATTTGAAATAGATTACAATATAAGTAAGGATGATATATTTGGTGTCTGTATACGATGGTTGTATCTTCTCATCACGAGGGTCAGCTGCATTTTTGATATCTTACGATATAAGAAAAATAAGTGCAAGGAATATCAAGAATATTCAAAAATAAAAGTTTTATGTCATAGTTACGCAATTAGAAAGGGCTTATAGTTTTATTCTTAGATTTTTATTTATAAGCGACATTGATCTAAGCACCAGTAGATTTTACGATGGAAATAATTTCAATCGGCGTCGTAAAATTCTTCACAAATGCTGCATAACCAACAACACGACACTGAAAGAAAAATACCAACGAAAGAAAAATTACCAGGCCTGTGAAACTAGTGAAAATTATATATTGTATTTATGCAAACATAAGTTACGAGTATGTTTATTTAATTTATTTATTTAAATTCATTGTACACCTTAAATAAATTTGTACAAAAGGCGGACATAATGCCTATTGGCATTCTCCTCTAGTCAACCTTTGGGCAAACAGAAAGTATTTAAACGGTGCCTCAGAAAATATACCTCATATTAGAACATAGATCTTAATAAATTAAATATATACTACTTATACTATACAAATTAATATATATATGTTATGGTATATTTATATGAAATTCTCAGGACAAGGTTTATATAAAAGAGAACATTTGAAAAATCGTACGTTTAAGTTATTTTTAAATTAAGAAGTAAGTACTTAAAGTTATTATAACAATAATAAAGCCTTTTCATTTCCTCAATATATCTGTTGGTAATTCAAACATCCATGGTAATATTATAAATGCGAAAGTCTGTCTGCCTATCTGTCGGTCTGTCTGTTACGCTTTCACGGCTGAATCCCTACACCGATTTTCATGCAATTTGGCATGTAAATAGCAAAAAACAACTAAGGGGCTGAAATAGGGGATGAAAAACTATATTGATGACATGTTTATCTACTCGCGGGCGAAGCTGCGCGGGCCAGCTAGTAGCAAATACGTTTAAGAAACATACATCCATACATACAAACATACATATCTTCACGCCAGATCATTACGGGGTAGGCAGATAGAACCGAGTGCCATACATCACGATCTTTGCAGGTCTCGCTTCCTCCACATTCATCTCTTTCTTGACACCACCTTGGGACAGAACTCGATCAATCTAGCCATGGTATGTCAGTCTTGGTCTTCCCCGGTACCTACATCCTTCCATATTCGCATTGTATATCTGTTTTGTTAACCTTTCATCTACCATTCTTTCTGCATGTCCGAACCAACGGAGCATGCCCTTTCTCATCTTTACACCGACAGTTTCTTTCAAGCCTAACCTCTTCCTGCTGCAGTAACATCAAAGCTTTTCACAGTCGTGTTGCGGTTTGGAGGGTAAGGTAGTCGGTAAACAGCATTTCAACTAACTAGCACTAATAATTTCTAGCATGGAGAACAAAATTTTCTCCATTTAAAATATTAATAGGATTAGCTAGATAAAGTCAAATAAACAACGATAATATGAGTACCAAATATCAATTTCGACTTAATTTCGACTAATAAATTGACGAATTGACGCTCAAGGTCGAATCGGCAATCGAAATAGATATTGAACGAGTCACAAAAGAATTATCCAAATTATGAAATATCACGCCAACTTAAACTGACATACGAATGAATGACATCAAATCTATATTGATTATTATTTTATAGAAATGGAGGCCTTTTCTATAAAATAATAATCAATATAAATCATTTATTTTCATATCGGTTTAATCTGTGGACTTTCTCGTATAAATTTATAGGTATATAAAGTCATGCAGTAGGCCCTCAAAAATGCTTGAGTAATCTTTTGGTAATAATCGTTACTTATGAGCCTTTGAAATCAAAGGTATTCCTTAAAAAGTATATTCCTTATATACTGTCCTAACTCTCTAAAAAGTATGTTTAAACAAAAATATTTATTACTTACATTTATCGGGCTCACTTTTTACTTCATATTTAAAGATCGTCAATAAATTCAAACTCATTTTAACGGAACTGGTTAGTTTTACATCACAATAAAAACACACAAATTATCTTTAAAACTTACTTAATCATTTTTTATTTACACTATTTATGTAAGAAGTAACTTGCATATATATGCACATAATAATAAAAAAACTCAACTATTTACAACGGTTCGTATTTGCTCTCGTAACTCGCGGTCTACGGACGTAGCGTAGCGTGTTGCTCGCTTAGCCTACAGTGTAGCACTGACTACGAAATAAGTTTCTCTTCGTTTGCACAAGTTTGAAGCAATTTATTCCGTTTATCCTTTTAAGTCCACGCATTTATGAAATAAATCCACAAGAAAAGAAAACTGAACTTCAATCGTATACTTATACCATATTCAACTCGATTAAGTAGAAATAAATTTATGTGCGTAAAAGATAGGAAGAGTGAAATATGTTTTAGCAAGTTTATTTCCAACTTTTAAACAGTATTTTTGCATTATAAGAGTTTAAGGCGAATCCCGCGGGATCGCCTAATTTTTCCGGAAAAAAGTAGCCTATGTGCTATTCCAGGGCATTATCTACCCGTGTGCCAAATTTCATTCATCCAAACATCCAAACTTTCGCATTTATAATATTTATTATTATTATTATTATATATTATATAGATATAGATTAAAAATTATTGTCTTATTTTGCAAAGTTCAAAAAAAGCTCTTGATATTATCTTAAAATGATAAACTAGTATCAGATACAGAGTAGTAACAGATAGAGACAGAATTTATAGACAGACAGATAGATGGGTGGACAGCGGAGTCTTAGTGGTTAGGTCCCATTTTACCCTTTGGGTAGGGAACCCTAAAAATTACATGGTCTAAAAGAATTCAGTGCACGTCATGGTATTGTTTCAGATTGGAGTATCGAGCAGCCAGTAAACTTGCACTTTAAATAAATAATGAATAAGAACATGCTCCGTTAGTTCAAGCGTGTTGATATAATGGCAAATGGAAAACTGAAAAACAGACATTCAAAGTTAATAAAGTTAGAAGTAAGCACCGAGTGAGGCCAAGACTCGCATATCATTGTAAAAATTGTTTGAGCGTAGTTTGAAGAATAGACCAACTGCCAGGCAGGTTGTAAAAGACTGGCTGTGATATTGATTGGCTATATGTGACGTTACCATCATGACTACTAGGTGGTTGAGTTCCGTAACGTCTCACACGGGTATTTGGTACCACCTCCTTACATATTCTTGCCGCTATAGCATCATTTGCGATGATATTTTTTGTTACCGTTAGATTATAGCCGTTAGATTATAATGTACCTAGGGATTTTATAATTTGGTTAGGTTAGGTTAGCAGTTAAATTATAATATCACTTAGGTAAATTATAATCTAACGGTATTGACAATTTCACTGCGACATATATATATATATATATATATATATATATATATATATATATATATATATATATATATATATATATATATATATATATATATATATATATATATATATATATATATATATATATATATAAAGTTCGTATCTAAAAAGTAAAACTAGAAAACGTAATCGAAATATATTATCAAGTAGTTTTTACGCAGACCTCTATAATTTTGTTGATATAAATAAGTAAGAATTTCTCACTATTTGCTATATAATGGAATATTTGCAATTTCCCTTTCAAGTAAATTATAATCTAACGGTATTGACAATTTCACTGCGACATATATATATATATATATATATATATATATATATATATATATATATATATATATATATATATATATATATATATATATATATATATGTATGTATATATATAAAGTTCGTATCTAAAAAGTAAAACTAGAAAACGTAATCGAAATATATTATCAAGTAGTTTTTACGCAGACCTCTATAATTTTGTTGATATAAATAAGTAAGAATTTCTCACTATTTGCTATATAATGGAATATTTGCAATTCCCTTTCAAGTCGCAGCTGTGCACCGCAGTTTCAACCATGCGAGTTTTAACGGATTTTTCTCTTGGAATAAAAATCGTGAGCGACTGAATAATATTGACCATTATAAAAATGACACATAGATATGCTTTATATGTACATATATTTACGATCTTATTATAAGGTAACTATTGTCCGCGACTTGTTACGAGTCACTTAATAACATTACTTTCTTTTGCTCAACTGGGAAAAAATGTGACTTTCAAATGGAACCAGTTTGAGACATAACAGTTAATGGTTTAAAAGTCTATAACGGATATAGGTGGGAACACTTATTATGTGTATATATTGATCAGACTAAATCAGAAATAACGCTAATATCAACATTTTTTTGAAAATTATCAACTGACGAAAACACAGAGGTTATCAGTTTGACATGTATGTATGTAATATTGTTGGAATTTGATAATATTTGAGTAATAGCTGTTGCCCGCGACTTCGTCCGCGTGGACTTCGTTTACTCCGCACCGCACCTCCCCCGTAGGTGATAGCGTGATAATATGTAGGTATTATGTTTACCCGACCTGTTAATAATATTCATGCAAAATTTGAAGTAAATCCATGCAGTACTTTTTAAGTTTACCCCGGACATACATACAGACAATCAGACAAAAATTCTAAAAACTATATTTTTGACTTCGATATTGATTGTAGATCACGCCCCAAGTATTCTTTTAAAAAAATTATCAATGTACAGTTTTGACTTTTTTAACCGACTTAAAAAAAGGAGGAGGTTCTCAATTCGGCCGGTGTATTTTTTTTTATGTATGTACACCGATTTCTCTGAGGTTTCTGAACCGATTTACGTGATTCTTTTTTTGTTTGATAAGAAATAGTTTCGAATTGGTCCCATAAAAATTTGATCCAGGTAGGCCCAGTAGTTCTTATTTTATGAGCATTTTTTAGTTATTTTACCTATCCCGATGTCTGAATTCAAATTTCGCAAGTAAATTTGATACACTTCCCGGTTACCGATTGAGGGGAAATTTTGTATACATATGTATATTGGATGAAAATGTAAACTTATTATAGTATAGAGCTGATCTGATGATGGAATCGGAAGGTGACTACAGGAACTCAGTAATTAAAGAGTTAAAAATCGGTTAATGACAAGATTCTATCGAGTTTGGGCTCGTCTTATTCGTGTTGACGAGCACTTAGGTGCTTGGTGGTAACTAGGATCCTCCAGGAACCGATGATGAAGCCGTGAGGTGGCCATAAGAGCTTAGTAATTAAAGGACACAACTCTATCGAGTTCGGGCTCATTTGATTCGTGTTGATGAGCACTATAGTGCTTGGTGGTAACTAGGATCCTCCAAGGTCCGATGATGAAGCCAGAAGGTGGCCAAAGGAGCTCAGTAATTAAATGTCACAACTCTATCGAGTTTGGGCTCGTTTGATTTGTGTTGACGAGCATTTAGGTGCTTGGTGGTAACTAGGATCCTCCTATTTCCGATGATGAAGCCAGAAGGTGGCCATAGGAGCTCAGTAAATAAATGACACAACTCAATCGAGTTTGGGCTCGTTTGATTTGTGTTGACAAGAACGTAGGTGATTGGTGGTAACTACGATCCTCTAAGGTCCGATGATGAAGCCAGAAGTTGGCCATAGGAGCTCAATAATTAAATGACACAACTCCATCGAGTTCAGGCTCGTTTGATTCGTGTTGACGAACACAATGGTGCTTGGTGGTAACTAGGATCCTCCAAGGTTCGATGATGAAGCCAGAAGCTGGCCATTGGAGCTCAGTAACTAAATGACACAACTCTATCGAGTTTGGGCTCGTTTGATTTGTGTTGACGAGCATTTAGGTGCTTGGTGGTAATTAGGATCCTCCAATTTCCGATGAGGAAGCCAGAAGGTGGCCGTAGGAGCTCAATAATTAAATGACACAACTCTATCGAGTTTGGGCTTATTTGGTTCGTGTTGAGCGTTTTGGTGCGGTTGGTAACTGGTTATAAAATAAAAGATACTCTTGACAAAAGTCTTCGTTCTACGTCTGTCAAGTCGATCAGATCAGGAGGTAAAGACATAACTTCCATGTTGTTCCAGTAGGCCTGAGAAGGAACTTTTTTTATGGCAGTCGAGCAATGGTAGCTGCTCCGGAAGGAAATTAAAATGTGCTGTGACTAATGACGTCTGTTGTTTTGGATATAATAATTTCTTACAGATTGTACAAGCCACTTCAGTGTATTGACTTATGGTGGTTATTGATTGTAATTTGTAATTGTAACGTAATTTTAATTACGCTCAGTCATTAAACGGAAGTCCTTATGACGTCTTACGTGCTGCCGCTAGCCGGTTCTTACGTTGCTGAGCAGGTTTCGTATCACTTCTAATCTATGAGCTCTCTGCTTGGCGGACCCCTTACATAAACGCTCATTAATGAGACCAATTCTATGAGCCTTCTGCTCGGCAGACTCGTTCGATAGACGCTTATTAATGAAATCAAGTCTATTAGCTCTCTGCTTAAAAGACCCATTCGCTAGACGCTCTTGGATCTTACCGAGTCTAGAATTATATTGTTCAAAAGTTTCTTGACGTAAACGTGATTTCATATATTATGCTTTCACGGCCGACAAACGTTTTTCACGATCTTTAGTAGTTTCACAAGAACGTGACATTGTGTTACGAAGAGCATTTTTACGGAGACGACTACTTTTATTTCAGTAGGGGAGCCGAAGATGCTAAATGGGTAGTTACTCGAGCGTCGTAGGGACCTATTGGATTTTGTAGACTAAATTATAGGAAAAATAAAAAGTTATATAATGTTTTTCATTTCAATGGTGGGGAAAAATCTACAGTTAAAAAGTTAAAAAAATGCTTAAAAAAATCAGTGACATGGAAACACTGAAGCGCGTTAGATTAGGGTATGGTGGGTTAATTACCGCTAAAATTTAGAAAATCTGACGATTCCAGTGTAGCGTAAGCTAGTAGTAGGTTTACAAGTTTGCAAAGAAAACGCTGCCTTGAAATTATCGAGCGCGTCTGAATATTCTTTTATCATGGAGGAAATTATATACGAATTACGAAAAAAATATAATCTGACAATTTCCACAAGCCTAAGTTCTTGTCGAAGATCCGAAGATCTTTTGTTTTTTTCTGCCATAGTTACCCCCCACAATAAAAAGGGCTTATATTTGGTGGAGAAACTTAACAGTATGCGAGGTACCCCCTCCTATGGTAATCTGCCGCGCTCGGGTAAATACCAAAATCCCCTCTTGGGCTCCCCTACTATTTTATTCGTTCCCGTTTCTTGAGATCTATATTTGTTAATTGTTAAGGCGTGCAGCACCTGTTGTAGGTCTACTCAAAACTAGTTGACAATACAACAATACACTAAAAAGTATTAAATAAAAATAACTACGTTAAAAAAACCGACTTCAAAAACTAAAAATTAAAAAATAATAAATATTTAATATTAATTAAATACTACCTATTATTTATATGTGCTATTTACTAATAGGTTTGAAGTCGGTGCCAAGCCTTAAGCAAATAATAATGTTTTAATTACTTAAGTGAATACGAGCAAATTAATACAATGAAATTCTTACTTTAAAGATTAAGATACATAAATAAACCTAATAAAAAGCAATTAAGTCTTAATATTACAAGCAGCTTCAATCAATACGAAAAATACTAAAAAAAAATATTATGAAAATGTATTCAACGGAATTCCTAAACCAAATGGTCATCTGAATTAATGTAGAATTATCAATTAAGCTAAAAGGCATCAAAATTTTTAATTTCAAATTGACACCATATAATAGTAGAATATGTTGGTAGCTTAATTAATTTTTGAACAACTTGTAACACCCATATTCTTGCAAATAACTATTTTCTTTCTTTCTTTCAAAAATTTTATGTACTTATTCAAGACTTTCGTCAACGACGTCTGCTCGCGCGTTGCTGCCGGTGTAAGTATTAAATTGGCTTGGCACCGACTTCAAACCTATTAGTAAATAGCACATATAAATAAGAGGTATTATTTAATTAATATTAAATATTTATTATTTTTAGTTTTTGAAATCGGTTTTTTTTAACGTAGTTATTTTTATTACGATTTTATTATATGTATAGATAATGATCTGTTTATGTGTCCAACCACGAACACTACATTTCATGAGTGTATGTATGTTTGTCTACGATTTTTTCAGAAACTGAAAGCTATATCGCAATAATTCTTTTCGATAAAAATTATATATATTCGAATTTAGAGAATAGTTTAAATTTTATCAAAATCGGTTTTTGAGATATAAGTACAGTTATTATTTGAAGAAGGTTTATTTTCCTAAATTGCACTTTGTTTTGTAGAAACTTAACATGACACTATTTTTCATTCGATCTGTTTAAAAAAAGTCATGAAAACTACATGGATTGCAAAATTTTAATATTTAATTCAAACTTCATTGCTTTTGTTCCCGTCATATTCTACCCATAATCCCAATATCTACTAGTTTGAATTTTTGACCGTCCCTTTTAGTTATTAAAGGCTTGGGAACCTATTATTTAACCCAACAGCTAAAGGTCCACTTAAATCAAATTCCAAATTAAATTCTGATGAAGGTAAATTTACACCTGTTCTCATATTTTCTAACTACGATATTTCATAACCTAGAAGGACTCGAAAGCAAAACTGAATGTTTATGTAATAAATGGGGCTAACTTGTAACAGCTGCCCTACGGACGGTTTACATTATACTACGAGTGGTTGCAATCTATTGATTCAAAATTATGATGTATCCCATGGGGAAAAACTACCTATACACTGTGCAAGTTGACTGTTAAAAGATTGTACATAGTAAAAGAATACAGTAAGAGATATATTACATACTAGCTGACCCGCGCAGCTTCGCCTGCGAGTATATTAATATGTCGTCAAGATAAAGCTATCTTTACATACACATACATACATACAAATTCCATCCCCTATTTCAACCCTTTAAGGGTTGATATTTGAAAAAAATTAGCCTATGTTTGACCCCGGCTCTTCAACTACTTCCATGCCAAATTTCATGAAAATCGGTCCAGCGATTTAGCCGTGAAAGCGTAACAGACAGACAGACTTTCGCATTTATAATATTAGTATGGATTATACACTTTGAAAGGCCCCGGTTATACTTCGATTAAGCTCCATTTTCACTTTGATTAGTGCGAGTGCGGAGGTTTAATGCAGGTGCTTAGTATTAAGGAAAAAATACGTGAAGACAGCTGTTGATTAGTGCGAGTGATTAGTAATTTGCATCTATTCACTTTTACTAGGTCGAATACTAATCACTCGCACTGATCAACAGCTGTCTTCAAGTATTTTTTGCTTAATACTAAGCACCTGCATTTAACACTGATGGTAGTGACTCGCATAGCCAATCGGTCGCCTTTTACGACCTGCCTGGCAGAACGGCAGTTAGTCTACTCTTCAAAGGAGCCCGAAATCAACTCGGGGAAAAAACATGTCATTTTTACGTTCTAGTTATAATGGTAATTCCTATTTTTGTGGGAAATGCAACATTTGCGTTTTATGAATTTTTGTTATTTTCACGCTACGCAACGTAAAGCGTGCATTGGTACAATTTGACGCGACAACGGGGCGCTCTCGTATCAACCGTTTACTTTTACGCGGCGTGTGACGAATAAATACATTACTTGTTTTGTGTAATTCCCTAAATTTTACTTCTTTTAGAAAAGGTGCTGTAGAGTACCACAATAAATCTAATCGTAAAAAATTGAAGGTAAAAAAATCTTCAAAAAACACACTTTCCAACGATTTTCATCGCAGAATCATAGCTTCGATTATCCGTAAAGCTATGGTTTCGAATTTCCGTAGACCGTCCCTTACATGCTGTATAGTAATTCTTTTTTTATTTGTATTTCTTTATTTGTTATTTATTAATAATTACTTTTATTTAATTAGTACAATGTATATACATTTATATTTACGATCAATCGCCTGCCATAGACTTAATAAAATCTCTTTTAAGTTTAAAACTGAGTTTAGCCGTAAAGAAAATAGTTTATAGCTGTGTGTATACTATTATCATGTGTGTTACGAGAATATAGTGTGTGTAATGTTTATTTTTATTCATTTAATGTAGTTCCAATTCATTATATTTAAAAATACTCGTATAAGGTTTCTGCAAAATATATACATAGTTTAAAAATATTAGGTTAAAATGTGCCTTTCATATACGTCTGTCTGAAATCATTTTCAAACGTGTAAATATGGACGACGACTATACCTACTTATAACTATTAATTACTGTGGACCTACTAATAATGAATTAATATTTTTTTTGACTTACATTTTTGGATTCCGTATGACGGACTCAGCTTACCATTTCAGCGTTCTGTTCCATGTTACACAACCAGCCGCATACGCCCGAACTGATCAAATACAACGGCTGAAATGAACAACACTAGTCTAACATAAAGATGGGCGATTGTGAATGACATTATTCGAATAATTCGATTGTAGAAATCATTCAAATTATTCGAACAAGTTTATAACTCATTCGAATTTGAAAAGAAGCGAGAAGTAAATACGTATATATTGCGTCGTCTCATTCTTTCGAATGAAATTTCATTACTATTAGTTTATATATTCGAATATCGTAACCTCATCTAAAAGTCACTGCAGCGCGTCAGGAATGTTTTCATGTGCACGCGTAGATGACTTTTTCGCCGTACGGCGAAAAAAAGTCGCTACTTTACTCCACAGATTGCAAGGTAGCACCAATGGCATCTTGATGATGATTGCGTCCCGGCTAGATTGTCCTTTGCAGCACTTCTGCGTAGGTGTTGCCACGGGAAAATAATGGGGAAAAAAAGAAAAACAAAGGATGTATTACTAACATAGCCAGTAAGTCTTTATATTATATTAAACTAGCGACCTGCCCGCGGTTTCACCCGCGCAGCTTTTGTTCCCATGGGAATATCGGAAAGGTTTATACACTTAAACCTTCCTCAAGAATCAATCTATCTATTAAAAAAACCGCATCAAAATCCGTTACGTAGTTTTAAAGATTTAAGCATACATAGAGACATAGGGACATAGGGACAGACAGAGAAAGCGACTTTGTTTTATACTATGTATGTAATTGATACCTACTAACTAATTATGGATTATTATCTGAATTATCTGAATTAAAAGTAAACTCTATGTACTGTGAAAAAGTACCCAGTTTCGTGTGGTAATCGAAATTAACGATAATTACTAGTTTTTATTCGAATATCGTAGTTTTTATTGCACCTATATAAAATATTTTGATTGCAAATACTAATTTAACTAATTAGTGTTATCAAATAAAACTTAAAAGTAGTTTTTATAGTACGAAAAAGACGGTCAATTTTGTATGGCAAACTGAATGAGTAAAATAGCGGTTCGCAAATCAGTAACTACGTAATCATTACTACAAATATCAATTAAAAGTAGTCTTTATTGTAAGTGAGTACATACCAGTTTTATATGGAAAAGCAAATGAATGAACTTGCGGTTTTATTCGAATTTGCAAACTAGCGATCGATTGTTTTTGTATTCGAATATTAATATTAGTAGTATCAAACCATTCGATTATTGGAATCAGTAACAATCGCCCATCTTTCGTCTAACCTCGCAACGTGATGTGTTAGCGCGCTAAAACCCTTTGACGTACCGACACCCACGTGATAAGGTACACGCAGTCCGAATGTTTGCGACGGTAGCCGATAATAGCCGGTCACATCTACATTTATCTTATCATTGCATAAAGCTTTGTGACGAAACACGCAAGCAAGACATAACGAATAACGGGCAAATTATCAATATTTTGATAACCTCGAAAAGCAATTAATCTTTACACTTCAATATATTCCGATTTACAAATGTTTACTTTCAATAAATTTTGCTTGTTGACGTGATTAATATTATTGAATAAGTAATGGTATTTAAACGTAATTAATGTCACCGGCGATTTTGTTCAATTACCAAACCAAAAATATTACTTCCTTTGGCTCAGTCGAGAAAAACTAGCCTATATACTAGCCTATATACTAGCCTATATACTAGCCTATATACTAGCCTATATAGCCTGCCTCGAAAAATAGACTACAAATAAATAAATACATAATGTTACAAAACACAATGATAGGGTATGGGCGCTATTGGGGGCGATTGCGAGACCTTGGGTTGAGCAGCACGGGGTTATGTTTTCGCGAATCTGGAGTAGAGGAGTACCGTGACGATGTGCTGTGAGAATTTTCGCTATATGCGGACATTCGCCAAGAATTATTTAGTAAATTGTTGTAACGGGTATGATTATCCGTCACATTCTGATTTCCGGTTACGATTATCAATCCCAGATGGACAGCACTAACAATGTTGCGCCGGCGTCGAAATGGGTTCCTTCCCCCGCATAAGGATATATAAACGAAGCGCGCCGCTCACGCGTTCTTTTTCCACATATTTAAGTTGAAGTTCTCGGCGCGCTCGCTGGTTGACTGGTTGGTTCGGTAAAGTACCATTAATTTCAATAATCATACCAATTTAATGCAGTTAAACTTTAGATCCACATTTCTTATCAATAACGTAGGATTGTAATGACTAGTGTTTGAAGTAACTTCTTTTAGTGTTTGTTAGAAATGGAAATTTCCAGAACGACCTAGATCACGGTCAAAACTATAGTCGTTTGTAATATCTCTGTATTGCATAATTAATAATTCTTTTTAATTTTTCTTGATCTTAGAAACTGCTACTAGTCGAACATTAGTTTTTGTGAATTTACTGCCATGTGCACCCGACTCATTCCACTGGCAGTACGGGATGCGTGCGGGATGCTTCGCGGAATCATAGGGTGATATTGTTCCCTATGCTTTCCAGAGGCTGATGACGGTCTTCCTTTTCTACTCCGCGTGGCGGATGTGACCTCGGCTTCCAAAATTGTGCTGCAGCCAGACAAGCCGACTAAGAAGACCACCCATTTTACGAGCTCCAGCTAAGTTCCAGACCGTCCCTCAACGCACCGTTGGCGCAAATTACTCCACTATTTGATCTTATTTTACAAGACTTCGAGATCTCAATTTTTCTCCCTACATACGAACAATTATCATATTATATATATATATATATATATATATATATATATATATATATATAATATTTAAAGCAAGTTTTATGAAGAGACTGAAATTACACAATTACGTTTTACAAGCAACATTTTTATTTCTAGAATCCCCCGTGACCCACGACATTGTAGCGAATGGGAACGGGGTCGGTTTATTTTTCGGAGTTCTAGGTTCACCGGTAAACTTCAAAGTGTTCAGGGAGTTCGCGCCTAAGTGGCTAAAGAGAAGGGGACCCTTGGAGATAGTAGAAAAGCGTTGAAACACGGCAAACGAGCAAAGCCTAGTGCAGTCCGCCCATCGACCACACAGCCCATAGACGCCTAATGTTCGATTTTCCGTATTGAATGCATTCTGGCAACTAGCTGAGCTGAGCTGCAATATCGTGATTGGCTTACTCAAGGCCACAGTGAAAGATAGTGATGTACAGAGGATCTGATTGGTCGACACTGATTGGGTATTGGTGCATGGACATTTATATCGGAACTATAAGTCAGATGTGTTGACAGAAGCCATTCGCCTGTTATTAGGGGTCTATGGGTTGTGTGGTCGGTGAGTCCGCCCCTTCAGGAAAGAAGTGACATTAGGAGCAATGGTAGAGATATAAATAACTTGTAGAACTGCGGTAGAAGAGTTGCGCGAGTCTATCCCATGTTGGGCCGGGCTCCTTTAAATAAAGGCCAACTGCTGTTCTGCCAGGAAAGTCGTAAAAAGCGACCGATCGGCTATGTGTCACTACTACCGTGGCTACTAGTTGGTAGAATTCCGCAACGGCTCGCCCAGATATTTGGTACCACTGGCTTACCTATTCCTGCCGCAATAGCGTCAATGCTTGTCATTATCGTATTCCGGTTTGAAGGGTAAGGTAGCCGGTAGACTTGTGCATGTATCATTGCCACCCTGTCACACGTATACCAACGTACCATTAACATCTTTGGTGTCTTTAGGCAATGGCTTCTCTTTCCATCAGGAGAGTCATGTGCTTGTTTTCAATCTTATGATATAAACAAAAAGATGAAGAGAACCTAACAGCACGTCACGCAATCTGCTAATGATTCGGCTCTTTAAACCATGAAATGGTAGGCAGGGCCTTGGGAGATATTGGGTTTTTCTCACTATCCATTATAAAAAAAAATGATGTGGTGTCGCGGGACACCAGGTAGGAACGAACTTCCTTCGGCTAAACGGCACTACTCGCTTGTGTACGCGACTGTCGCGCCTGCGCACGTCTCATTTAACGCTTTTATTCCACGCATTTTTCTTACGGTTTTACTATCACATTTTTTTCAGTTCGGTCGCGCAGCAAAATCCCTATCCCCTCCAAACCTGCCGTAAGGAACTTCGTTCCAAAAATTAACAGAGCTTAGTGCCTAATTGGTTCATTTAAGCAAACGAACAAACTCTTCAGTTTTATAAGTACAGATATAAATAAGCAATCTAAGCTTGTAATTAAGCTCGTATTTGTTTGTGATCTGGGTGTTAGGCAACGATATAAATACATGCATAAATATCGTAATATATTTAATAAACACCCAAATCAAGAAATACACCTTTATGCTCATAACACAAATACTTTCCCCAGTCGGGGATTGAATCCAAGGCCCATCGATTGCGTGGTCAAAGTCGCTTACCATTTGAGCAATGGGGAAGTCCTCGTAATTGCTTTTTTTTACGTAGGTAGGTATATACTTACCTACAGATATCTTTACATTTGCGTATTATGAAGTTTTGTGTCGGTAACTTCCTCGTAGAACTAACCTTCCGAACCGATGTAAAATTAATCATTCAACGATCTATTAATACTATTGAAGTTTACATGGATAAGGAAACGATTTTGAATTTTAAATGCTGGTCGCCGTATTGATCCGAGAATCCTAGCAGTACAGTCGTTGATCTATGTTGAAGAATAGATCAATGACCTTACAGCGGTCATGAAAGTATCCTAATACGAGTACACATCAGTAACTAGGTAGTAGCTAGAGTTTTGTGCTATTTAGATCGAGTCTGATACTACTACTTTATATTCTTGCCTCAGTTGCGTTGGTGTTTATCACTGCATGTTTCAGCTCGGAGGGTAAGGTAGCCGGTAAACTTATGCATGTGACATTCCAACCCCGTCACTCGAATAGCAACGCACAATTAACATCTTTAGTGTCTATACGCGATGGTTGTCTTTCCATCAGAAGGGCCATCTCTTTGTTTGTAATCTTGTAAAATAACTTTAAAAAACACCTTTTAAAGTGTCAATCACATCTTTGAACATGATTTACACACAGATGACACATATTGTAATAATGTTGTATCTATATATATATATATAAAAATCAATTGCTGTTCGTTAGTCTCGCTAAAACTCGGGAATGGCTGAACCGACTTGGCTTATTTTGGTTTTGAATTAATTGTTGAAGTTCAGGGAAGGTATAAAAGGTGAGAAAATATAGAAAAAAAATTAGAGTAGTTAAAAAGGCAGAACAACGTTTGCCGGGTTAGCTAGTTTGAAATAAAATACTTAAGTTGGTCTTCAGTGTATTTATTAATTAATTTTAATTTACAGATTATATGAATCTTAATGTTATATAATTATTTGTCAAACAGCCTTTGTCGAATCGTAAACTATGCATTTGATTATGTGATGATCTTTAGCAAAGTTGTTGTGTATGAGCCCACGAAGGTTTTTGAGTTGGTAATGTAATGTCTCTCCTTCAAATTTATTTTAGTTGGTGGCGTAGCAACGCGCGCAGGGTATAGCTAGTCTATACATATAATAAACTAGCTGACCCGGCAAACGTACTCGCGTGTTTAATCCCCCGCGGGGCGGATTGCACGCGGAAGCCCGTCTCACAGGAGGCATCTAACCCAGATATCCCATATCCCTTCAAACTCCATCCTATCCAACGACACCATCTTATCCATTTTTACCAAATAGTGGCAACACTAAATCCAAAGACCTAGCCGTTTTAACGGCTAGCGGTAGCAACCATGGTCAGGGGGCAACCAGCCCCGAAGCCATTTCCCCTTCTTCTAGCCAGGGAGAAGAGAAGATCAAGAGCCCGGCAAACGTTGTATTGCCATAAAATGTTATTATACATACAAACCTTCCTCTTGAATCACTCTACTAAAAAAACCGCATCAAAATCCGTTGCGTAGACAGACAGCGGAAAGCGACTTTGTTTTATACTATGTAGTGAAGTGCAGAAAAATAATTTCTGTACATGAAAGTTTTTTAAAAATAATAATTGAGTCAGTTAATAAATTGGCGAGTAGTCGCGTAAGGAAGCAAACTTATTTTCGCTATTTAAATAAAATATTTATTGATAGTGTATTAATTAAAAATTAATAATTGTGAGAGAAAATATTAGTGCCAAATAGTACATTTTACATAATTTGCGATATATTATATCTATAATAATATTATATTAATATTATAAATGCGAAAATTTGGATGTTCGGATGGATGTTTGGATGGATGTTTGTTACTCAATCACGCAAAAACTACTGAACGGATTTGAATGAAATTGGGCACACACGTAGATAATGACCTGGAATAGCACATAGGCTACTTTTTATCCCGAAATAGACGATCTCGAGAATAGAAAAATAGACGATCCCGCGGGATTCATCAAAAACTTTTACAGTGCAGCGGGCTGCACGCGACAGCCAGTGTGAATATAAAGCTAGTGACTGTACCTGCCGGTTGCTGTTGTTATAGCCTTGTCTTATCACAAGCACTCCTGATACAATGTCTCAAGCCTCTAATTAAATTAAATTAAATTAAAAAGACAATTAAAAATCGAAGCAACTCTCAAACAGAGGATGTTGGACTTTGAGAAAACTGCTGAGCAACTTCAAGCTTCCATTCCTGATGCGGCCAGCATAGAACGTTTATGTAAGGAGTTCTCTGAGTTCAAGGGTTACGTACAAGACATTTATTGCTTCGCTAAGATAAACCTTGAAGTTGAAATTCTATGCATAGGTATAGTTTTTGTTCCTTTAAGCTTAAAATACCTAAATTTATCGGGAAGTTTCAGGGAGTCGCCTACAGGGTTAACCGGTTTACGGATTTTTTTTGTATTTATAAAGAAAGCAATTTGCTTATTAACTATCTTTTGATATATAAAAAACATGCTTTAAATCCTTCGCTAACATAATCCTATAATATATTATTTTATAGTTGTGTTGGTGGAAAAGTCTATAGCGTAGTAAAATACCGACGATTCAGCACTTTTTAAGTAAGATAATGTAAACCAACCCTTAGCGTTTTCAGTGATATCTACTTTATGGAATATTAAAACAATTTTACCTTGACCTAGAATATATTGTAACACAAAATAATATATAGAATATTGTAACACAAAAATCTTATATATTAAATATATTATTATGTAATCTTTTATTACAAGACTAGCTGTTGCCAGCGACTTCGTCCGCGCAAACTTCGTTTACTCGACTTCGATACTTCGATAGCGTGATAATATGTGGCCTATATGTTGGCCCGACCTGTTAGTAATATTCATGCAAAATTTGAAGTAAATCCATGCAGTACTTTTTGAGTTTACCACGGACATACATACAAATAAACAGACATACAGACAAAAATTCTAAAAACTATATTTTTAGCTTCGATATCGATTGTAGATCATGCCCCAAGTATTCTTTTAAAAAAATATTCAATGTACAGTTTTGACTTTCCTACGATTTTATTATATGTATAGAATATTATAAAAAAGCAAATTAGTCTTCAGGTAGATAAAAACAACCATAGTCTATAGACACTTAAGATGTCAATGGTGCATTGCTATCCGTGTGATGAGGTGCTAATGCTACGTGTATGAGTTTGCTGGCTACCATACTCTCCAAACTGGAATAAGTGACAAGCACTGACGCTATTGCGGCAGGAATAGGTAAAGCGATGGTACCTTACTCGGGCGACGCGTTAAACAAGTCTCCCACCTTAGTAGTCACGATTTTTGCTTTTGCCTTTTACGAACTGCCTGGCAGAATGGCAGATGTTCTGTTTTCCAAAGAAGTACGTCTCCCCTGGGTTTATGGTACTACCGCCTTACCTATTCCTGCTATCAGTGTCTGTTACAGTCGTGTTCCGGTTTGGAGGGTAAGGTAGCCGGTAAACTTATACGTTTCCCATTACTATCCCACCTCACGGATAGCAATACCCCATAAGCATCTTCGGTGTATACAGAGTATAGTTGTTTTTTTCCATCAAGAGCCATTATGACAGTGACAAGCACTGACGCTATTGCGGCAAGAATAGGTAAAGCGGTGGTACCAAATAGCCGGACGAGACGAGGACGAGAACTCTACCACCTAGTAATCACAATGTATTCCTTTAAAAAATAGGCTCACGGCAGAGTGTAACGTTTGGCACAGTTAAAAGGCTGCAGAAAATTATAAGCCCTGAAAATGCCGTACGAGACTTTTATAAATATAATATTTATAAAAGTCTCGTACGGCATTTAAATCGAAGTTTAGATACGTTAATGCCACGGATTAAATGGATCTTTCAAGACAATATCTTAGTTTGTCAGTGTAACTTGCATTTACACACAGAAATACAGAGTTATACTACTTACCGATGAAATAAAATCACTTCAAGGGTTATTTTTAAACCTCGCCATCTCATTCGGTACAATAAAAGAGTAAAACATGGTTTATTTCTATTTTTTCACGATATAATATATGTAAAAATGTATGACATTGTTGACGGTGATAGGAGCGTTTGCTCATATTCGCGGCGACACATTTCCTTCCCAATGGCGTGTCTATTAATATTCATGTGGTCTGTGGTTAATGCTATAAATAACAAAAAAAATAAAAAAAATCACTGGACAAATCACACAAATTGATCTAACCCCAAAGTAAACAAATTATATGCTTGTAGTACGGGTGTCAGTCAACGATACTAATACATAGAAATACATATATAAATACTCTAATATATTTAATAAACACCCAAACCTAGAAATACAAACATTTGTGCTCATCACACAAATGCCTGTCCCTGCCGGGAATCGAACCCGGACCCCATTGATGGTTTAGTCAGGGTCTCTAACCACTCGACCAACGGGGCTAAAAAACTCGTAGCCATGAAGATGCAGTAAAAGGCGAAACCGGTTGGCGATGTAAATTCAGTTAAAAGTAGTTTGTGAAACAGTACAAGTGTACTAACAAACTTACAAACGCAGTTTCACCAAATGCCGACGACAAAAACAATAAAATATATATGATAGATAGATAGATAGATAGATATATTTTATTTGCATGAAAATGGGTTACAGTTAATAGGTGTTACAGCTTTTTCAGAACGCCATAATCTACCGGCAATTCCGGTGTGCAAATACATAATATTACAATCTAATTAATTATAATTAATAATTACATTTTATAAATCTAAGTTCACAATTTATCTTTACAATTTACTTACAACTAAACTCATAAAATCAATACAAGAAAAAAAAAAGTCCCATCACATGTTATTATTAATTTATACCTGATAATCCATCTTTAATTATAATTTTATTTAGAAACATTGTTATAAAATATTAATCTCATTAAATATTAAATAGTTGTATAAAAAGAGTAAAGGGAACATCAATTTCATATCATATTATTAAGTCACATTCGATTATTTAATGTCATTTTATATATTAAAAAAAAGCTTAAAAAAATATTAAGTCACAATTAAAATTAAGTCATTGAGTAATAAAATAATAATAATAATAATTATAAAAATAATAATAATAAAAAAAAAAAAACTTTAACTTGAACTTTGCTATAGGACAACCTTAGTATTTGAGAAGAATTCATTTAAGTCATAGAAACATTTGTTAACTAGCCAAGTCTTTAATCTATTTTTAAATTGATTATTGTCTAGTCGTTTTAAATCATTTGGAAGATGGTTATATATGCGTATAGCCGAAACATATGTACATTTAAACATTATTTTATTTGATATTTTTGGAAGACTAATATTATATTTATATTTACTGCGTATATTTTTACTGAATGCTGATCTTAAATTAAAGTATTCAAAATTTTGTTTAACAAATAAGCATATTTCCAATATATAAATTCCAGTGACAGTTAAATACTTTTTTCCTTTAAATAGATCTCTAAGAGATTCCGTGTTATCCATTTTATAAATAGTTCTTAAACATCTCTTTTGTAAAACAAATATCTGATGAATGTTTGCAGAATTACCCCAATAAATAATACCATAGGTCAGTAGTGGATAAACAGATCCGTAATATGCATTTCTGGTTACATATTCGCAAGTTGTTTCTGAAAGTATTGACAACATATAACAACAGCTAGATATTTTTTTATTTATCTCCTCCACGTGTGCTTTCCAGTTTAAATGTTTATCAATCTCTATCCCTAGAAATCTAAAATGATCTACTTCTTCAATACTTACATTTGATTGAACTACATTTAAAAGCAAGGGTTGTGTATGATAGTTGTGAAATTGCATAAATTTTGTTTTATTGACATTGACCTTCAAATTAATAGAATCAAGCCAAGCTGTAATTTTGTTTAATGTTAAATTTATTTTTTTAGCAAAAGTGTCTTCTAATGGATTTTTCTCTGAAATATATAAAGTCGCATCATCAGCAAACAATACACATAATTCATTAGTTATTTCGGGAAGGTCATTTACGTTGACCAGAAAAGAAATGGGTCCCAAAATACTGCCTTGTGGCACTCCTAGTAAAACTTCGTGATAATCGGATTGAACTGTTTCAATAGTTGCTGTATTTTTATTAAAATAGTCTATCGATGTTGCTTGCATTCTTTTTTTTAAATAACTTTCGAATAATTTAAGGGCGATTCCTCGTACACCTATGTGTTCTAGTTGTTTTAATAAAATATCATGTACAACACAATCGAACGCTTTAGATAAATCAAGAAATATACAAACACATCTTTTCTTATCATTCATGTCATCCCATAAAGTTTTTAGAATTTTGAAAATAGCTAATGATGTGTTTTTATTTTTTTGAAAGCCAAATTGATTGCAGTTAAGAATATTATATGTGTTTAAAAATGTTATAAATCTGTTATAAATAACTTTTTCAAATATTTTAGAAATGTTGGAGAGTAAAGCTATAGGTCTGTAGTTGTTAATATCACGTCTGTCACCTTTTTTATATAATGGCTTGATAATGGCTGTTTTTAGTGATTCGGGAAATTCTCCGGTCTCTAACATAAGATTAATAATGTAAACAATAGGTATAACAAAATATTTAATACTGGATTTTAGTACAGTCATAGATATATCGTCATATCCAGTACTTTTTTTATTTTTTAACTGACTAACAATTTTTATTATTTCTTGCTCATCAACCGGAAATAAAAATATACTATTGCACTGTCTCATACAAATTGGTTTATATTCAAAAAAGCTTCTATTTTGGTCATTATTATTATTCGTCAGAAAATAATTGTTAAAAGTTTCAGCAATTTTTAAAGGAGATGTAATATTAGCGTCGTTGACTGTAATTTTTTCTATCATCGTTTTGGCACTATTTCTTGTTTCTGTAACATGCTTTATTAAATTCCAGGTTGCTTTGGATTTATTGGTATTGCTGTTTAAATAATTTATGCTATCATTCCTTTTGGCCTCACGAATCACTCGTTTTAGTATTTTACAATATTGAAAGTAGTATTTAGTAGAAATTGTTTTATTATTTCTGTTCGATTTTACCAGTAAATGTAACTTCCTTTTTGTAATGCTTGATTTTTTTATACCTTTCGATATCCATCTTTGGTTCTTGAACGTATTTATTTTTATCTTTTTTATCGGAAAACACAGATCATAAATAAGTTTGAATAATTCAATAAATTTATTGTATGCTAAATTGGCATTATTTTCTAAATAAACTTCACTAAAACTAATTTGACAAATGTATTTTTGAAAAATTTCAATGTTGTTTTTGAAATCTCGCTTGAATGTAAACCAGTGTGAGTTATACATGTTACAAGAAAATGGAATTCTTATAAATTGTCCAGTATGATCAGAAATACCAGAATTCCATACACTTACCGTATATTTAGAAAAATTTGTTGCTATGTTATCAATACAAGTAGCTGAATGAGCTGTAATTCTAGTAGGTTCATTTAAAGTAAGTTTTAAGTTAAACTTTTTAAGGGTAGTGACAAATATTTTGCTAATGCTATTATCTAAAAGTGTATTAATATTAAAGTCTCCCAAAAGTATCACTTTATTTTTTAAATTCTTAAATTTTATAGTAAGCTTATATAGCAAGGTTTCCAACTTATGTGTAAAAATATCCAAGTTACTATCCGGAGTTCTATAAATACATACAATATAAAAACGAATACTTCCACAAACACTAATACCACAACACTCAAAGGTTTTTTCGATGGCCATATCTCTAATCCACTTAATTTCCTTGTGGATAATTTGTTTTTTTATAAAAATGCAAACCCCACCCCTGGATTGCCCTTTCCTGGAAAAATAACTGGCAACTTCATACCCCTCTAATTTTAATGCACAAATATTATTACCTCTTTTAATAAAAGTTTCAGTTATACATAAGATATCAATTTGTTTATTATTTATTAATATATTCAAATCATTAATTTTAGATCTGAGCCCTTGTATATTGTGATGTAATATTATCATGTCGTTTTTAGCCTCGAAAAAATGTTTCAGTGTCGTCTGTTTGAGTAGCTACCGAACAGAACATATTTATGGGATCTAGTACTGTTTGGGTGCCAGTCGTCATATACAGTTTATTTTCTTGTTTTGTATATGAATGTACATTTTTTTGTTTAAATTTATTATTATATTTATCAAATTCGATTTTGTAGTTAATATGTAATATATCTCTTAATATAAATTTACTTATGATCGACTTATATGTATTGTAGTAGAACAACGAATTTATATTAACAAATTTACTGTGTGAAAATTGTGTGCAGATAAAATGAAAGAGATGGCGTAGTCGTTCCACTCGCAAAAATCTAGTGTAATTTATATCGCATAACAGTACATTGGTAAAGTTAAGTTTATCTATATAGTGACACAAGGTAGATTGAATTTTTAGAGGATTTTTATCATTTTTTCCACACATGATTACAACAAAATCTGACTTATTAAAATCCTTACATAGTTCTAAACAATTTTCTAGTATTTTGTCAGTAGTAGCGCCAGGTTTTGAAAAAGTTGCTACTGAGAATGTCACACCAGCAAGATTATTGATAAGTTTACCCACTCCTTTACCATTATCATCAGAGAGTATGATAATTTTATGTTGGTTAGTAGTAACTGTTTTAGGTCCATTATAATTTTTATTACAATCACGCAACTCCATTTGTTTTTTTGCCATGTCTTTACTTTTAAGGCATGACATTTCTTTACAGTTACTTATAATTACACCCCGTTGATCTTGATCCTCTTTTGAATTGAGCGCTTGTTCGACAACTGTGTTTGGACGAATAGGAGAACTCGTCATATTATTACTATCACTGTTTTTATTGATTGTGTGTATATTTAAATCATCGAAGCTTTCATTCATTGGGCTTTTGAAGGTAGGAGTAGAGTCTAATTCACTATGTCCAAGTCGTATTTTTGTGCATAGTCTTTTTCTTTTTAATGAGTCTTTGCTTGATGTTGGATTTCCACAAATTCGCTTAAATTTTTCAATTTTTCCTTTTTGAGACTGTATAACTTTTTGCAAAGCATAATTTTCTGTGTTTAGGTTATCAACTTCGTTGTTGGCTCTATTCAATTCCATCTGTAATTTTACAATTTCCTCTTTCATTTCTTCTATCTCCGTAAGTAATGTTGCTTTCGAAAGGTCTGGTAGACTTTTTCTAATCTCCGAACGATCAAGACATATAGATGAGCCATATATTGATTCATTATCACTATTCATACTGAGTGATGTGCTTTTAGGAAATATATTCTTATTTCTATAAGTTATGTTTATATCTTTATCAGAACTCATCTTTATATTTATGATAACAAATACTCAAAATATAAAATAGAAAAGTGTGGAAGAATATATAAAAATGAAAAAAAAAAGAAAAAAAAGGCTAAATAAAACTTATGTGTGTTATGAGATTTGAACCTGGGTCATCTGACAATAAAGGCGCACCCTATCCAAAAGGGCTACACTAACGGTACGAAAATTCTTTGAATTTATGTTTTGCTTCGTACGTCAAAGTCGTTTATGAATAGACTTTTATTTCAGCGCCCTCTTCCGTACATAGAACGAAGTAATTGATATTGATTCATTCCCTGCGATGAATATCACCAAGCTTGTTAAAATTCACACTAGGGTAAAACAGCACTTTTCGTTGTTAGTTTATAGTCGTTTAAAGTTTCACTATGTAACGAGTTTTTTAAATCTGCAAATCTTGAGCGGAACAAATATTTTTGATATAAGTTTAATATAATCACTATGTTATGTTATAAACCGAATATAGTTTCTAACTAAATTTAGTTGTTAACGTTTTGAACGGTTCAATAGAAGTTTTGATCATTTTTTTAAGCCTCACTTTTATGCACTTTTTCACTTAAATTCAACATTGTTTTCATTTTATAACACTCATATTAATAAATTATTGTACACTTCACATAATATATTTAGACACGTAGTAATTCGATGTTTTTTAACTTTTTAAAACATATTTTTATAAGAGAACGATGTTAAGCAATGTATGTAATGTTTATTTTTATTAATTAGATACTTACTTACATATTTACATAATTACATACTTTACATAGGTACTATACATACTATACATACTATACATAGTTTACATACTATACGTACTATACATACTAAACATACTATACATACTAAACATACTATACATACTATACATACTAAACATACTATACATACTATACATACTATACATACTATACATACTTACATACTATACATACTTACTTAATTTTTACTTACTAATATAAATGTGAAAGTCTGTCTGTCTGTCTATCTATCTGTCTGTCTCTGCCTGTCTGTTAAACCGATGGACCGATTTTCATGCAATTTAGTATGGAAGCAGTTGAAGATCCGGGGTCAAAGGCAATTTTTTTTTCAAAATCAACTCCTGAAGGGCTGAAATAGGGGATGAAATTTGTATTAAAAGCTATTTCGACGACATGTTTATCTACTACTCGCGAGCGAAGCTGCGCGGGTTAGCTGGTTTAATATATTTCTAATACATTTTATTTAAAAATATTAAGTTTCTGCAGTCCTTCGTAATGTAAACTTTAACTATACCGAATTTCATACTCTACCGTTCACACAATTGTATTAAAAAGAGGTAGAAACTTTTCCCCTCACGTATTAATATATAGCTAGTCGCCTCTGTGGTCTAGTGCTCCGGTGTGAACGTCCGGTATCCCCCGTGTTTTCCCGGGCCCCTTTGAAGAAAAGGCCAACTGCCGTTCTGCCAGACAGGTCGTAAAAGGCGACCGATTGGCTATACGAGTCACTACCATCGTGACTACTAGGTGGTAGAGTTCTGCATTGGCTCGGCCGGGTCTGGTACCACCGCCCTATCTATTCCTGCGGCAATAGCATCTGATCCAGTCATTGTCGTGTTCCGGTTTAAAGGGTAAGGTAGCCGGTAAACTTATGCATGTGGCAATATAATAGACCTCGCCACAAAATAGCAACGCAACATTAACATCTTTGGTGTCTATGGGCGATGGTTGACTCTTTCCATCAGGAGACCCATCTGCTTATTTGCTATCTTATAATATAAAAAAAGTGTTGACCACATGAGGTCCCGGATTCGATTCCCGGGTCGGCCAATTAAAAAATGTGTTTTTTCAGTTTTCTGATAAAAACTACGTTGCCCGGATTTGGATTACTTAATACTTAGACCTTACTACTTAATACTTAGAACAACAACCAACCTTACCTTTAAACAACCTTAATACTTAGACCAACAATAGGCTTGCTACCATATTGTGGGTCTAAGTATCTCCAGCTAGTCGTGGGTATACTGATTGTACCTCTGCCTACCTCTTCGGGGATACAGGCGTAAAGAAACTTTTTTGTATTAATATATAGAAAGTATTGTTAGGTTTTTATTTAATAAAGCAGGATTTTGCCCGACATCGTTGTTGTGCGAATTAAAATTAGTTACTCTGGTAACACAGAGCTTGCACAAAAACAACAATGGCGGGTAAGACGGGTTGAAAACTCGACATTCAGTCTCCTGCATCGATCAGTGTAACACACACTGGCCTCCGTTAAAAAGTACAATAGTGTTTGAATAATCCGGAACGTGCATAAGTAATTTAAGGTAATGTATTTGATAAATTATATTTCATTATATATATTATAAGTATAAGGATAAATAGAATGTAGAATTAAAGAATAAAATAACGTTATTAGAATTATGAACAATGTAAAAAGAAAATACAAATGTAATATAAATTGATTATGTAGTTTCAATGAGTTAAGGCAGTTCTTAATATTTAAGACAAGGGCCGTTATCACATAACGGAGCATATTTAATTTCTAAATGTAGGATATTGCTTACATTTCAGAAGTGGTCTACCCACAGTTTACACAAATCAAAGGTTACATTATATAACTAGATTATCAAATATTAATTAGTGACATTCTCTCATATCGATATTCTATATTTCGTGAGTCTCATTTCACATAACATGTTTTTTTTGGTTAATAAAAAGTAGACTTATTATAATTTTTGCACACTGGCATTACCGGTAGACTATTTCAAAATACGTAACATCTTTGTAACCGATTTTTATAAAAAAAAAAGAAATTCTATTCTTCTATATTTTAAAGTACCAAATATTACTTTAAAATCGATATAATTTAACAGTTAATTTATTTTTCTTTCTTTGTCTTGCCGTTCTAATGGTCTTTTTTTGTTTAAAAAGTACGTTGTTAGATATGTAGGTACGAAGAATATACTATGCTTTGTCGTTTTAAGTTTCAGATAATTTAAATACTTGAAAAATCACTCGTAACACTGGAGCGGTCACGTGGTAACGAGAGAATGAAATAATAAGTGCCTTGCCGTCAACGAAGCCCGTCTTCCTCGTGTAAGCAGAACGTCTTTTACTACGGATGACCGAGTATGAGTGGAGTTTGATACGACAGGTAACACTACTTTGCAAATTCACCAGGAAACGAACTTACTTTGATACTTCAGCAAAGAGGATTATTAGGAAACATAATTAGATTTCCCAACAAGATGGCTGTGAAGCTGTGAACTGTTAGGCAATTCGTCACCGCGCAGTATCCGTTTTTATGACCACCGCATATATTACGTTTGATTTAAGATATTAAATGAATGTTTTATTTAAAATTAAGATGCTCCGTAGATTGGCATAATTTAATACAGAAGACAAAAACAGCTGCTGGAGGGTTAAATAAACGTGAAAATCATGCATTACGTGTTAGTGCCGTTTTTCTGTAATGGAGTAGATGACGATTCTGGTTATATCTGGAAATTTATTCGTCTTACGATATTAAAAAAAATAAGTAATGGAAACAAATGTTCTTTTAGTAACAACTTCACAAAAAAAATTACTTGGCTGAGCCTAGAATAATCGGATTTGTTGTTAAATATTCCTGTTTACCTTTGTATAGGGTAATAATTATAGTAGTCAATTTTAAGTGCTGCTGTAAAAATGATTTTCAAAAAAAGGGTACCTTGGAATATCGGTTTAGTGATGTCGCATAATACATTGAAGGTATATGTAGTTTAAGGGGTAAAAACTAAATTTTTTTGAATATTGTAACTTTGGCTGAAGCACACCTGTGCAATAGTTATATTTTTTCGTCTGCCCTAATGACTTCCGTGAACTCTATTACACATAAATAAATTTTACTACATAGGTACTGAGTACGTGGGTGATTGGCAATGTCAAGTACATTTTAGAATCTATAGGTTCCAATGTATCATGTGTACTGATTTTAGTCCTGGGCCTGACGTGGTATTATTTACAGCCCAGTCTGGGTTCGGCTCAGAGTATAAAAGTTCAGCTGACTGATTAATTTGCTTTTAAGTCTACTACAATATCTAAGTCAGTGTAGCTATCTTTATGAGCCAGATTCAAAATTTGATACAATCGGTGATGTTTACATACGATAAAGATAATTTTTAAATAATAGTACAGGCAAATTTGACTTTTGATTTGTTAAAATATTATTTTAGTTACAAAATATATATTTCTTTTAAGGTTGATTAGTTGAGTAATCATTCTAATATTTGAAATTGCTGACAGAAAACTATAATTATTATCATAAGAAGGTTCTCTGCGCACCGCATTTTAAATATTTGTTTTAAAAACAATTTCACCCGTGATTCAATTAGTACGAAATTAGGTTACAATGCATACAATGTTTTTGGCAATTATACGTCTCGTTGAATTCTTAGAAGACTTATAGGAAATTGCACAACTTTATCTTGTCTCCTTAATATAATTATGAAAAGGAATGGCACGAGTGGATGAGCTATTTGAAAAACAAATTATCTGAGCTACTATTGCCTATGTATGACCCAGTGGTACAAATTGAACTACTTGTAGATGGGAGTAAACTAAGCAACGATGGTATATTGCTCCTGAGATGGTGTGATTTAAAGCCTTGCCATCTAGTAGTTTTCTTTAGTGTTAAACATCGTAAGAATATATATGGAAAAAAAAATATAGGTTTTTATTTGTAGGCATTGGCAGTTAATTGTTTTACTAAACCCAAAATACAGAGTTATATGTCCTGGGCCTACTGTATAGAATTAAAACTGATTGCAAAATTCTGTTTTCAACATTTATCAATACTGAATTTGTCTCTCGTATAACAAGATGGTATGGCAGCCTGTTGTTATAAATGTCTGTGTAGTACATGATATCAAACGGAAGTAAGAACGTGTCACGTGTCACGTGAACTCCCAAATACTCAGTATACTAACTATATTATAGACTAGCTGACCCGGCAAACCTTGTTCTGTTTTTTTTACTACTATTCTATTTTTTTATGTATATTTTCTCACCTTTTAAACCTTTCCTGGACTTCAACGATTAATTCAAAACCAAAATTGGCCAAATTGGTTCAGCCGTTTTCGAGTTTTAGCGAGACTAACGAACACGAATTGATTTTTATATATTAGTTCGAACAACCTTCACCAATTAATTCATTGATAACAAATATTTTTTTGGCGGCATTTCGAAATGCATAGTATATAGAAAACCTCATATCTTTCAGATGATAATTCAGATTTCAGATGATAACAGATAGAAATAATAATTAAATCTATTATGTAATAGATAACATAACATATATTACGCTCAACGATTGTATTAAAATAAAGCTGTATAGGAAGGAAAAATTGTGTCGGATGAAAAATAAAAAAAAGGGATTTTCGAAAATACGAGCACTATTAAATTTAAGGCATCGGGAACATATTTTTCTATAGTAAAATGCTTAACTGGTTACAAATTTGTTATATGTATAAGTACTGTAACTTAATCTTTCGCTATCCCACTGTTTTAAAATTCGGTAGTGCAAAGTCTAAGTAACGATGAAGGGAAGTTGGATTCATCAGGTATGAACAGCACTAATTAGATTATCGGTAAGACCCTTCGGATGCAATATGAGTTATTCAATTGGTCAATGCGATCTTTTGCACTGTATCTGAAGAAAATTAGAGAATAGCTAGGCTATATATGACACCAACTTAACTGTCATAAGGTAATAGGTTTGCAACGATATAAGTTTGCAATTTGCATATTAATACATCCGATTAAACACATGGAACTTTACAATTAAGATAGCAGTTTTTCCTCCTCGCTTTAGCGAGAGAGATCTAATGGAAATCACGAAAATTATGTTCCGTTAGAGTGGCAAGAATAAAAAAGGACTTTTATACTTCACATAAAATTCTTTCAAATGTTACTGGATAATGAACCAATATGATATGATAAAGTTGGTGAAAACGGTTGCTTACTAATTCAATGAAAATGAAAACATAGCGAAAGTATAAGGGTTCCTAGTTTACTAGAACCCTAAAACCCTAAAAATGGTAATTTAATATTTATCTACTTTGTTTTGAATTCATAGTAACATTCCAATATAAGAATTAATGGATTTTATTGGTTACACGTATATATAAAAATACTTCAATGGGAAGAATGGTCCTGATTCAGGGCGAACACGATTATTATGATAACATTTAAGATATTTTGCTTACAGTGGTGAAACCCGGGAGGTTCACTACAATATTATGGATATTACTGATATGCATTATACTATGGTTTCGGTTGTGAAAAATGATTTGCACCAAAACCATAGAAGAGGATTAGATATATTGTTGTGAGCCGGAAGCCACAATAATATATTATGATTAAAGAATGTACGATAGTTACGGTAGTAAAACCCAGGAGGGTTATAGCAGTGTTAGGGATGGATGGATAGATTATTTTATTTAAAGACTAGCTGTTGCCAGCGACCTAGTCCGCGCGGACTTCGTTTGCTCCGCGCAGCCTCACTCCCGTGGGTGATAGCGTGATATGTAGCCTATATGTTGACCCGACCTGTTAGTGGTGTTCATGAAAAGTTTGAGGTAAATCCATGCAGTACTTTTGAGTTTACCCTGGACATACATACAGACAAACAGACGGAAGTTCTAGGGACTATATTTTTGGCTTCTATGTCGATTGATCACGCCCCAAATATTCTTTTAAAGAAAATATTCAATGTACAGTTTTAATTTTCTTACGTTTTTATTATATGTATAGATTATCGATATGTATGGATACTACATATTGTTGTGGTTGTCAAAAAGGAAACTCGCCACAAACAAAAAAAAAACGGTTGCGGGTCGGTAGAGTCGCAATAGTATATTATACGGGTATATTATACAGGTATGAATAAATAAATAGAGATTTATTTATTTTATTAACAGGGTTAATTGTAACATATGAATATTATTTAATTTGAAAAAAAATATATATAGTTCTTGGGTTAAATTGGATATATGTATTGGATAGTTATGATGAGACTGGGAAAACTATATATATTGTATGTATTGTAATAAATTGTATACATGATAATAAAGGACACGATCAGTTGATTTTGCTGAGTTTAGAATTAAAGAATAGAATTATATTAAAAATAAATATGTGACAAAATTTATATATTTATTTTTATTATAATATTGGTCTTATCGGATATGTATGTTCTAGAATCTGCCAATTTTATCTAAGGAGATTCTGATGTATGTAGCAAAATAATAAAAGAAATAAAATATATACATATCGATTGTTTGAATTATTTGATGAGCATTAAAGTTTATTATGAAATTATTTTACATCGAGAAATACCAGTAAATGCCAGAACAATTTGAAAAAAGGATGTTAAAACACCAGTTTTGTAACATTAAAGGATTCAATAATTTAAAATATGGTGTTACTGTATCGCTTTGAACTCTTACTTCCTTTTACTTTCACATGGTTTACTTAGTCTGTTGTGACATAAAATTCTTGCTTACTAGAGAATACGAGAACCTTGAATTGTAAAGAAAAATATTATATATTATACTATTAATAAAATAAATATTATTTATTTTATTAATAGTATGAAAATTTGTAATAGTGTACAGACACTTTTATTGGCTTTGTTTTACATCATTTTATTGCATTGTTGAATGATATTTTTTGTATATGTATTAAAATTCAACCTAATTTAATTTACACTCAGTGACATATTAGAACTTTGTTATTAACGAGTTTTGAACAAACTTAAATTTAATCATAATATGTTTGAATTTATGCAAGAAAACAAAATGAATTTTTTTTTAAACTTAAGTGTAGATCGATTGTAATCCTATATTGGTTTAATTATTAATTGTAAACTTGTAAAATTCATGTAGATTTCCATGAGGTAACATTTGTTAATAATTATAATAGCTAAATAAATGATTATGGAAATGGTTATGAATATGTAATGGTCTAGTGCATTCTACAAACAAAACTGTAAGGCAAAGATAATAAGGACATAAAATGTTTTACCTGAAAGTAAACATAGATCGATTGTAATTCTATGTTGATTTAATTATTAATTGTAAACCTGCTGCATGTAGATTTGCATGAGGTAATATATTTGTAAGCAAATATAATTATGATAGCTAAATAAATGACTATGGAAATGGTTATGAATATGCAATGTTCTAGTGCATTCTCCAAACAACATTGTAAGGCAAAGATAATAAAAAAATAAAATAGTTCTACCTAACAGTAAACATTTGGATACTAAAAACAAACAACTTTCATCAAAGAAATTTGTATGTGGTTTTTCGAAAATTTGCTTTATTCATTCAAAGAATATTTTTCATATAAGAAGGGAACCATAAAAGGTGTAATCTATATATGGTATATAAACATTGTAATGACTAATAGCTCTGTTAAGTAGATATCGATATAAGAAATAATGTTGATGTAAGTATAGACATATATTTAAGATATTTTTCGTTTAACGTTATAATTCAAACGTTATAATTGATCCATCGTAATTATTGACTATTTAACTGCTATAATTTATTAGGTTTATATGTATGGTTTTCAGTCGCTAGTAATTATTAACATACAAATATGTAGTGAAATTATTGCATTAAAACATAGTAATTATCATTCTTGCAAATCTCCCCGATGAGTAGAAATCGATCGAATTTTATTGAAGAAAATATTAGATGTAAGCAAAAAAAAAAAAAGGATTTTGTAAGTGTAGACATATTTAGATATTTTTCGCTTAACATAGTTCAATTGATATAATTTGATTGATTATTTATTTGATCGATTATTAAATTGTTATAACATATTAGGTTCATACGTATGGTTTTAGTCACTCATAATTATTAGTGCCCAAATACGAAAAAAATTTACGTTAAAACATTGTAATTAGCATTCTTGTATGTTTAATATGTTTCGTTTATTTTATAATTCAATTTTAATTATGGGTCAATTGTAATTATTGATTTTTAATTGTTATAATGTATTAGGTTTAAATGTATGGTTTTAATCACTAGTAATTAGTAGTATATAAATAACTTGTACTAGCAGACAACATATAGCGGAACATTGAACCTTTCTTTTAAGAATTAAAATGGTTTATGCAATGTAATAAATAAAATAAAATAAATGAGAAACTGAAACATTGAGGAGGCCAAGTGTTAGGTTTTGAAAAACAAGCGTGCATGAGGACATGCACGAGGTCAGGATGGTCGAGTGTTAGGTTTTTATTTAATAAAGCAGGATTTTGCCCGACATCGTTGTTGTGCGAATTAAAATTAGTTACTCTGGTAACACAGAGCTTGCACAAAAACAACAATGGCGGGTAAGACGGGTTGAAAACTCGACATTCAGTCTCCTGCATCGATCAGTGTAACACACACTGGCCTCCGTTAAAAAGTACAATAGTGTTTGAATAATCCGGAACGTGCATAAGTAATTTAAGGTAATGTATTTGATAAATTATATTTCATTATATATATTATAAGTATAAGGATAAATAGAATGTAGAATTAAAGAATAAAATAACGTTATTAGAATTATGAACAATGTAAAAAGAAAATACAAATGTAATATAAATTGATTATGTAGTTTCAATGAGTTAAGGCAGTTCTTAATATTTAAGACAAGGGCCGTTATCACATAACGGAGCATATTTAATTTCTAAATGTAGGATATTGCTTACAGTATAATATTGGTATGAAAACTTATTAGGATGGATTTTTACAAAACATACTGTAAATACATTGTAGCAATGTGAGAAACTTTTAAATTGCCACGGAAATATAAAGCAAATGAATCCACTTCCCAAGCTATTAGTAAACCGATTTAACCGTGGTCGATAAAGCTTAATAAATGCCATAAAACTGATGGACATTGTAATGACGCAGCTCCTGTAAAATGTTTATGGTCACATTTAAATATATGTCATCGAAACATTCAATTGGATGGATTGCCATAACTTTGTATTAACATTGCGTCATTGGAAACACGCACTGTAAATAAAGACTTTATAACGTTAGTTTAGTATTGAAAGTATTTGGCTCTGATCCAAAGTGTTTTTTTATATAACAAAGGGGCAAACGATCAGGACGCTCACCTGATAGTAAGTGATTACCACCGCCTATAGACAGCCACAGCACCATAGGTCTTGCAGCTACGTTGCCGGCCTTTTAAGAATAAGCTCTTTTCTTGAATTTCAATTATAAAATACTTGTACCGCCCCGTTGGTCGAGTGGTTAGAGACCCTGACTACGCAATCAACGAGGCTCGGGTTCGATCCCCGACGGGGACAAGCATTTGTGTGATGAGCATAAATGTTTGTATTTCCGGGTTTGGGTGTTTATTATATATATTCTAGTATTTATATATGTATTTCTATGTATTAGTATCGTTGACTAACATCCATAACACAAGCAAATAATTTGCTTACTTTGGGGTTAGATCAGTAAGTGTAATTTGTCCCGTGAATTATTGTACTGGTTTCACTATTAATAGTATAGAGAATATATTTACTTGAAAGTCCCTAAGTCGTCGATAGTCCTTTCGGAAACACCCTCGCTGGTAATTCCAAGAACAGTAGTGCGTGGTAAAATGTGTGTAGAGAATCGCACGCTTTTTACTACACTTAATCATTGCCTTACTAATAAATTTAAGTCAATGCACTTAATATTTTTTAACTGTACTTTTTTACCTGAAGAATTAAATGAAGTCATATAAAACATTCGTGTCAAATGAAATAATATAAAAACGATTTTGAAGTTACCGTAATATCGTGTTTAAATTGTGACCCAAAGTTTTATATTTCAAGCTTGGTGGAAAAAGAATTATGTTAGAACACACCTGTTAGCGACATCTCAAAGCGCCTGGCATTTGATAACTTAAGCTTTTTAAGTGGCTCCAACCGTGTTAACAGTGGTAGGGTTTTGGGTTATTTTGTACTTGCTTGATAATATGCGACAGTATATTATCAAGCAAGCTGCATATTTAGCAGATGAAACTTCTAATGAAGAAAGATAAGCATTTATATATATCAAATGTTTTGTAAGTCATTGAATACCGAACAAGCAAGTGACTCTTCTAATAGAAAGAAGCCAGAGAAGAAGAAGAAGGACATATGCCACAAATATTCGATTACTACTCGGTCGAATATTGCAAACTTTTCGGCTAAACACTGAATATGTAATCATTAAGAAAAGTCGCACATATTACTCAAAAATGAATAAATATTTTCTTATCAACAAATATTACATAAAACAATTAAGTCAAGTGGGGTAAGTGAAACATATTTTACTTGTATCTTAATGTAAATGTGTTTAACACAGCGACGTGACTCTTAGTTATAGTATTATGAATTATGATATTTAGTATTTTAGTCTTACCAAAATGAAGAAAACAAAAAATATTTTTAGATATTAATATTGTTTCACTTGCACCTGAAGAGGGGTAAGTGAAACAGTAGCCAAAAGTATAATTATATACTTTTGGCAACTGTTTCTTTTGGCAACAATAATGTCTATATGCTTCTTAAGTCGTCTAAAACAACAATTCAAGGGTTGTTTTTCAAATATGCGTCTTTTAGTAGCGACATAATGCTTTGTTTTAAAAATAATCTAAAAAAATATAATTTGGGATAAGTGAAACATAGCTGTCATGGTCAGATGTCACAAACATTTTATAACAATTTTTACCCGATTTAAAGACGAAGTTACAGTGAAATGAAAACCAAAATATAAATCGATTTCTTAAATTCAGCGCTAAAGTCAATCGAACTTAATATGGCATATTGAAAGAAATTTAAATGAGTATGGGTATGTATATGTTTTTGCAGATTTCATGCAAACGCAAACTTAAAAACATGTTTAAACATGATTTTTTTCTTGTTTTAAAAGCTTTTGTATTTTAATACTGTTTCACCAATTATTATAGTGTTTTTATGTCATCAATATGTCTACGACGCTGTATATAATGTACATGCGAACTTACCTCTATCGTTTAACGGCAACCATGCGACCTCTCAGAATTGTTTGTTCATATTTTTAACTTTTTTGTATACTGCTACGTTATCAATTACTTACGTAAGTTTATCACTATTTACTACACGGAGTTATATTATTTGTTCTGTGATTTTCTACCTATGCATATTTATTTTAATGTAAAAATATCCATTTTGTTCTAGTTCAAAGAAGTTTACATTTACTAGTTCATTTAAATTACAAACACACTACACTATACAAATAAATATCACTCAAATGCTTCTTAACACAGTGAAGGTATAAAAACTACTAAATATTAAATTTGAAAAAGCTCATATTTCAGCAGATGTTTTATGACACCACAAAATACTTCATCTATTGTTAAAAAAGAACTATTAATATTGCTCCGAAATCTTTTGCTAAAACGATTAGTTGAATTTTTAAATGTCTTTGGGAATTGCACATGTTTTACGAGAATACCTGATACTTTGGGCAATGGTGACTATACTAAACTGATTACGGTAAAACTTTTGGTGATAAATTAAATTACTGTGTATTTCATAATCATATTATCGAATGGGCAGTCTAATATTACTATTCCTACCATTAATCACAAATATTTTAGGTGTAAAAATGTTTACGATTACTGACAAGGGGAAAGTGAAACATACGTTTCTCTTTCCCCAGTTACACCTGTTTCACTTGCCCCATTTAACAGTTTTTAAAGTTAAGTTTTTAACAGTCACCAAAACTAATTTTCCCTAAGTTTTATCTAAATATAATCAATATGCTGAATATAAACACTTTTTATGCAGTGCTTGCCAATACAAGCAAGCATTGCCATTACAAACATGTAAATACACTTATAATAGGTATTCACTACTATGTGATCCAAAAATGTGCTCTGTTAAAGTCGTATATCGTGATTTGAGAGTTGTCAGATTTATATTTTTAATATTTGCTCAGAAAATGATAGTGGCGAAATCTGTGTTAGACCACTTAATGCATATTGCCATTTCTGCTTTATCGACTCGGCGCAGTTATAGATAGAGAAAATAGTTTGTTAGTTACGAGTGGGTGTTTCAGTTCTCCCTTCGTTTCACTTATCCCACTTGACCTCAAAATTTATCAGAGTTAAGTTATGAATGACAAAAAATTTTCAACATTTCTTGAGTCGGATTATTATTTGGACATTCAAATAAAGAATATTTTTTGCCATACAATACAGCAAGACTATTAGTTACTAGGTGACATGCATTTAACTACTATCACGTGTTGGTAAATTCGACGTTTACTAGACTATATCGGCGCCGAATATTCGGCGCTTCGGTCAAGGGCCTGGCCGGATATTCAGTAATCGGTATTCAGCAAAATCACTTTTCGTCACATCGTTATTAAAGATGTTATTGATGCGTTGCTATCCGTGCGATAGGGTAGTAATGCTAAGTGCATAATTTTACTGGTTACGTAAATCATTAAACCAGACCATGACAGTAACGAACATGGACGCTTTTGCGGCAGGAATAAGTTGACTCATGTTTGATAGTAACATATTTGGTCACTCATTCGTCTTTTACAAAGTGCCTGACAGATGGTAGACTAGATAACCTATTCTTCGCAAGATAAGATAAAGATATAATTGGTAGAAATGTATTGGTTTTCGGAAATATGATCAAAGTGACATATTATATAAATAAATAAATAAATAATAAATATTCATGGGGCAAATTACACTGACTGATCTAACCCCAAATTAAGCAAATTATTTGCTTGTGTTATGGGTGTTAGTCAACGATACTAATACATAGAAATACATATATAAATACTTTTACATACATAATAAACACCCAAACCCGAAAATACAAACATTTATGCTCATCAAAAAATGCTTGTCCCCGTCGGGGATTGAATCCGAGCCCCATTGCTTGCGTAGTCAGGGTCGCTAACCACTCGACCAATGGGGCGATAATGATATGAGGTCATATATTATGATGTCTTCTTTACTTTTGATTGTCATAAATATAGTACGTCTTATCAAAAACAAGTTTGATCGTGTAAGTCAGCGCTTATTGTCTCGTTTATTATCACATATTGCTTAGTCGTTGACAATGCAATAGAATAAACACAAGCCAACAGTATTTTTAAATAAGTTTATTAATACCACCATCCATCATGTATAAGTAAAATAGGTCACAATGGGAAGAATAAAATCGATGCACATAATTTAGTCAAAAGCCAGACGTTTGAAGAAGGATTAAGCTGTACAAGGTAGCATTATCGGAAAGACAGCTATTAAGATAATCGCTTATAAATATCCCGTACTTAATGTATTATTAGTTGTCGGAATTACTACACTGAATAAATTACACAATACCAAAGTCACTTAAATATATGTACAATAAACTATTAAAACTTTTAATTTAATAGCTCCTTGGCTTACTACGGAAATAGAGTTAATTCAAATGTAATAATAAATATACTCACTTTTTTATATAAAAAATAAAGTGTTAAATAAATAAATACTATTGCGATTACTAGGTGTCTTTTTTATATTATAAGATAGCAAAAAAACAGATAGTTCTCCTGCTGGAAAATGACAACCTTCGTCTATAGACACCAAAGATATTAATGTTGCACTGCTATCCTTGCAAAGCGATCTTAATACCACATACTAAGTTTACCAGCTACCTTACCCTAAAAACTGGAACACAATAATGATAAGCAAATACGTTATTGCGGCAGGAATAGTTAAGGTGGTGATATCAGACCTGGGCGAGACAATACAGAACTCTACCAGCTAGTAGTCACGATGATAGCGACTTGTATAGCCAGTTGTTCGCCTCTTATGAACTGCCCGGCAGAATAGCAGATGTTTAAGCTTACCAGCCTTAACTTAGTCATTCTTTCGTTCAAGTGTTCTATTCTTCAGAGGGAGCCCGGACAAACACAGTGGGGTAGAGTTATGCAATCATGGTATTTATTATACCGACGCCTTATACTACTATTACTTATTCTTCGCCTTAATTTCTTTTTCTATTACTGTCGTGTTCCAACTAAAAAAGTTAAGGCAGAGAGTTTTATGCTTGTGACATTTTCATCCTAACCTAGTTGTCTCTCTCCATCAAAAAAGCTGTTTGCTTATATGCTATTATATTAAAAAACTTTCTGTATATCTTACTCAATCCCATAATAACAAATAATGCTGAAGAATAATTTTATGATCATCCCCAAAACGAGGCGACATGATACAAAAGGCGAGGATTTTTTCATGTTTACACAAACACAATGGATTATTAAGCCCTGCGAAGTCCTGAACAAATATATCTGAATGAAAAAGGATACTTGTTTTGGTGGTTATTTTTGTAACTTGGGAAAATACGAGCTTATTACACTATTTGCTGAAGTAAAAGATAAATTATTCAAATGCCTAAATATTAAAGACCGCAAAACAGATTACTTTAAGCAAAGGCTCCCAAACTTATTTCGCCTAACGCCCACTTTAAAAATCAGTTATTTTGTAGCGCCTCCCATTTTTTTTCACCTTAAAAAAATAAAATATTAGTCTCGCTTGGAGTTTTAATAAACCTTTATTCTGAACGAGACTTTTATTACCAGCAAGGCTTGTTAACCGGTTAATTTAAAAACCTAAATCAACGCAAGTACATGAAGAGCGTTTCATAAAGGTTTGGCTCTACCTTAACCTCAAAAATAGCGGTTTACTCGTTGAGCGAAATTATAAAGGTTTATTGATTAATAAACCGGTTTATACCGGTTTTTCAATTTTTCTTTGAAGCTCGCCGCCTTAAATTTTAAGTACAAATATGAAATAACGCAAATGTGTGGTGATTTTATGTTTGCCGGCCAAGACGCTACGCGCTGCGGTGTTTTCTTAAGCCAGTGACAAATAACGAGGGACAATGCGTAAATTTTAAGGATTTGCGTAACGTATAGATATAATTTTTTTAGGGAAATCCTTTTTATTATAATATTTTAGAGTAGTTATCTTAGTCCCTCAAATGGTTTAAATGCTTCATTCAATTAATTGTATTATATACATTTTTTGCAGATTTACGGATATTCTACATTACATTCTTTACGGATGACGATAAAAGTTACTTATTATTGATAATTAAAGTTTACTTAGGTTCACTTCAATTTATAACTTCCCACTACGTATGTAGATAAGGAAGTTAATGATTTTACCCCGATTTTCGAAAAAAGAGTTTTCACCAGATGTCCACGTTTTGAGGTCCTAGAAACCTTTTCCGTCTATTTTCACAATGACGTCAGTATGTTTGTATGTATGTATGTATGTATGTATGTATGTGTGTGTGTGTGTGCGTGTGCGTGTGCGTGCGCGTGCGCGTGCGCGTGCGTGTGCGTGTGCTTGTGCGTGTACGTGTGTGTGTATGTATGTAAACATCTGATAACTTTTGAACGACTGGACCGATCGAAACGCGGTTGATGGCATTCAATTGGATTCCACTCAACTTAGACTTCTTGAAAAATTGAACTGATTCGCTCCAGGAGATTTTGAGAAATTTTGAACAAACATAAAAAAAAATTTGGTTAAACAGTATTTTTTTAACATAACTTCCAGATTTATGTACTGATTGAGTACAAAAACTAATCAGCTATATTCCTCAAAAAACTACGTCTATCCGTTTGGTAGTAATCGTTGACGAAAAATTTTGAAAAAAGTGTTTTATCGACAAAGTTTCGAAATTTTTTAACTAATCATTTTTTGGTATTCTACGATATTTTAGTACTAAAAAAACTGCGTCAAATGTCATTTCAAAAATCAAAATCGAATTTAATTCTCAAAACTTATAGCTTTTCAAATATTAAAATTACGTTGTTTTTAACAAACACATATTTTTTTTTTAAATAACATTCAAGTAAATTCACCGATCTACTTAAAAATCTTATTAGCTTTTTCCTTTAAAAACTGCGTTAAATACCGTTAATTTAATCAAAATTGGTCAATTTGTTTGGGATTTATCAATGAAAAAAATTTAAAATAAAATGTTTTAGACATTGCATCGAAATTTTTCAACCTATCGATTATTTAGCTAAATCTATATTTTATTTAGCTAATCTATATCTATAAATTAAATCTCAAAAATTGAGTTGAATGCCATCATTGTTTCAAAAATAATATAAAGCTTTTCAAAAATCAGTATACTGCCATTTTTTAAAAATAAATGTTTGAACTGAAAAAATCTATGCGTAAGTATAATGTTTACTCTTGACTTTAAAATTAAAAATACTTTAATTTAGTGAAAAGTATCAGGGATGGCCCGTAGGGTCAACCGTTTACACTATTTTTTCAAATTTCGTGATAAATGTTTGTTTTAAGACTCACTGACATCAAGACACGCGGGAGTGTGTCCGGCCGAGGTCGAAGAAGGAACTGGCGATGCAACACCCGTGTGTAATATTACACGAACCATCTCGAGCTATTTTGATCCCTTCATAACTCAAAAACTATTTATTCTACATAGATGAAATCATCTGATCTAAAAGGTAGACTTTTATGAATGTACAAAGGATAGATCTCTAAAAATTCAAAATTTTTAAAAACCAGCTGTTGTTGCGACTTCGCTCGCGTGATACAATAACATTAATTTATTTTGCTAATAGTAGGGTAAAGACTGCCTTAGTAGCCTAAATGCTTATTTAACATGTTTACGTTACAACTGACATAATGGATTGATAAATAAAAATAAAACATTAGCTGAGATGACTCGTGCAGCCCTGACAGAGCTGCACGTGTCATACTCAGCTCAGCTCAGCGCAGCTCAGCTCAAAATTTGACTTGGCTAGTTTTTACCAACAGGCCAAATTTTTGGAAAAATAGAATTTAAATCAATCCAACAGTATGCGTATAATTTAAAAAGTAAGCACACTAACGGGCGTATGACTTACACTAATTGTCTATCTGTAGGTGAAAGCCAAATCAAATTTTGAGGTAGAATTATATTCTAAGTGAAATCAATGCAATTTTAAAAGTAATATAAGAATTTATATTACTTTTAAAATAGCAAACATTATGGTAGTACTAATAAATAAGAATTTGTTTCCTACATATACAGTATGTTAAGAAAACCCTGTCATTTTTTTTTTAAATTTTCGTCATTGACAATTCCCAAATAAATCCACCGATTTTGATCCAATTTAAAATATTTGACGCGGTGTTTTAGACAGAAAGCTGATTAGATTTTTAATTCAATCGATACATTAGCCTGAAAAATATTTTAAAAATAATAAGTAAAGCTGTAAACAACAAAATATTAATATTTGAAACTCTGTAACTTTTGAAAACTTGATTCGATTTTGGTTTTAAAATTGTATTTGACATGGTTTTTTTAGTATTAAAATATTGAAGGAGGTCGAAAACTGATTGGTTAAACAACCTTAAAGTTATATCGAAAATTTTAAAATTTTTCTTCGACGATTTCTCTCAAACGGATAAACCGCTTTTGATGCAATTAAAACATTGCACGCAGTTTTTTGTAGAATAGAGCTGATTAGATTTTCTACTTAGATATTAATTTAGAAGTTATAATTTATGTTAATAATTTAGAAGACTATATTAATTTAGAAGTTATATTAAAAAAAACTGTTTTTCCAAAAACTTTATGAGGTTTTTTAAAAAATTTTAAAAATCTTGACCGAATTGGTACAAATTTTTAGAAAATCTAAGTAGAATTTAATGAATGCTATCAATCGCGTTTCAATCGGTTAAGCCGTTTAAAAGTTATGAGATGTTTAAATACACACATACAGGCATACTTATGTCATCGTGACAATATTCGAAAAAGATTCCTAGGACCTCAAAACGTTGAGATCTGGTAAAATCTCGATTTTTGAAAATCGCGGCAAAATCAGTACTTAACTTCCTTATCTACATACGTAGTGGGAAGTTAAAAAACACGTCTCACTTTCATTAAATGTCCGCATTCAAACATCACACACTTTGACTTAAGCCCCGTTTTCACTTTGATTAGTACGAGTTTAATACAGGTGCTTAGTATTAAGCTAAAAATACGTGAAGACAGCCGTTGGTCAGTGCGAGTGATAAGTAATCAGCATCTATTCACTTTTACTATGCTGATTACAAATCACTCGCACAGATCCACAGCTATCTTCAAGTATTTTAATACTAAGCGCATGCATTAAACACTCACACTCCCACTAATCAAAATTAAAACGGGGCTTTATTATTTCGTTCATCATAATTAAAATAACTGTAAATTGTACGCACGCTTCAAATGCGATGTTTACAATGCAATGAAGCGCGCAAAGAAAACGACAAAATGATAATTCGTAACCTGTCCGTACTGTGCGTGCCGTGCGACGACGTTTAATTTCATTTGCGGTAGGTTTAACTCAAACCGGTTTATTTAGGTTTTTTGAATAGCTCTCATGTCAGATATGCTCCGAACAAAACCTTTTGTAAAAACCGGTAAAAAACCTTTATTAACCGGTATTTCCTAAACCGGTTTCAAGCCCTGATTACCAGACACAGCAATGCAACTACAATATTAAGCATATCTTTTATTCAAAATCAACAATAACCAACTTGAGCAATAATAATACAACTTTACAAAATCTTTTACCTTTTTTCTTATAAGAAGGTTCTAAGATGTATGCTATAGCTTTGTTACGGGGGTGTCAAAGAAATCTAAGATGTACAAGTTATACCTTAGTTATTGGGGTGTCTCTTAATTGTACAAGCTATACCTTTGTTATGGGGCAGCCCCACACCTTTAAACTCTGGCTGAGCACTCTGCTGACCTCGCGACCGGTGAAGCTGTAATGGCCCTTATTAAGCAGTAATTAAGACATTCCGAAAAAAAAAATGGTAATGACAAGTTTGTGAAATGGTGGTGAAAAGCTGTTATTAACAGAAATCGTGCGAGTGAAATGCGACTGTAGCGATCATAATTGACCTTGTAAGGACAAACCACAAACCGTAACCAACCGTAAGCAGCAGCCAAACTATTTTTAAAATAAAATCTCTACAAGACATTCATTCTGAAATATGAGCCTTACATTTAAATTGAAAGATTCCAGATTGAATTCCAATTTCAAAATAATGTATTTTTGAAATAAGATTGCAATGCGGAATTTGAATTTTTACTTCCACATTATTGACAGATTTTAAACGTGATTGTGTGATTTTTAACTATAATTTAAAAAAAAACACTGTGTTGGTCCAGGTACACTTTTAAAAATATACCACATTCAATTCTGCCAGGCATTTTGTAAAAAGCAAACGTTGGGATAAACATGTCATTACCATTTGGACTACAAAGTGGTAGAGTTCTGCAACGTATCGCCCGGGTTTTGCCTAATTCTGCCACAATAGCGTCAACGCTTGTCGCTTAGTGTACTGGTTTCGAAAGTCACATGGATAGCAACGCACTATTAACATTTCTGGTGTCTATAGGTGATGATTGTCTCTTTCCATCTCAGGAGAGCCATCTGCTTATTTGCTATCTTATGATATAAAAAATATATATTAAAACTAGCTGCAGCGTACAGCCAGCTGCAATTATAAGAGTTTTTGGTGAATCCCGCGGGATCACCTAATTTTCTGGGATAAAAGTAGCCTTTGTGCTATTCCAGAACATTATCTACTTGTGTGCCAAATTTCATTCAAATCCGTTCAGTAGTTTTTGGATGATTGAGTATCAAACATTCATCCAACCATACATCCAAACTTTCGCATTTATAACATTAATATTAAATTAATAATATAGATATCATAAAAACTGTCACATTTTGGTGGAACACCGACTTTGTTGCATTTTAACCCCACAATAACGCCCTGAAATGTACTCACCCAGTGACCAGTAACACTGTCTAATATTCTTATATTACTGCTTATTTATTGTGTAACTTAGATATAATATAAATATTTTTATCAGAATAGAGTTCCTTGTAGTACGTCATCGTTTTCAGACTGAGGATCTAGATGAAAACATATTGTGTAACATCCAAAAAACGACACTAAATTATACTTAATCAAAAATCGACCATTTTGCAGTGATTTTTGAGGCACTTCCCAGTCACCTTCGAAACTAAAAATTATTTAATCGTTTCAGTTTGCCGTCAATTTTGAAAAAATATTTTATAATTTTAACATTTAAATGTCCTTTTTTATTAATATGAACAATCAAGAATTATTAACTATTAAACAACAGTAGACAGAGGTCTTTCTTCCATGTCACGTACCTCACGTTTTCACAAAAATGACTCGTAAAGTTAAACTTAAGACCTCCTTTGAATCACAGTCACAATTTCAGATACATCAAAATCTTTTTTAAATTTTATATTTATATCATAAGATAGCAAATAAGCAGATGGGTCTCCTGGTGGAACGAATCAACCATCGCCTATGGACACAAAGATGTAAATGGTGCGTTGCTATCTTGTAGCGATGTCTAATGCCACATGCTAAGTTTATCAGCTACCTAACCCTCCTAACTGAAACACGGCAGTGACTAGCACTGACGCTATTGCGCCAAGAACAGGTAAGGCATTGGTACCAGACCCGGACGAGACAATGCAGAACTCTACCGCCTAGTAGCCACGATGGTAGTGACTCGCATAACCAATCGGTCGCCTTTTACGATCTGCCTGGCAGAACGGCACCTTGATGTCTGGAAATCCTCATCTGTGTAATTTTCTAGCGACTGTTTGCCTTGCATTAAGCCTTTGTGGAATTAATTACCGGCGGGGGTGTTTCCGAACTGATACAATAAGGGGCCTTCATACAAAGAGCTTACTCAATCTTAAAAGGCGGCGACGCTATTAACATCGCTGCCGCCGTAACTGCTTAACATCTTGTATTTCAGATGTCCTTAGATAATGGTAATCACGTATCATATAGTGCGCTTGTGGCTTGTTTGCCCCCCTTTTTTATAAAGAGAAGGTCAAAAAAATATATAACGCATGTAATTTAATTCAGTAAAATTGCAACAATCATGATTTCATTTCTATATCTTTGAAGTCCTTAATAATTGTTATGATTTTTTTTGTAGTTTACGTACGTTCTGTTAGTTTATCCACGTGTTATGTTTTACGACTCAGACATTTTTTTATTTTTAAAATTATTTTTTATTGCGTTCATCGAACATGTTATCGATTCTGAACAGCCTCTGAAAATTTCGATGGTCACTTAAAAGTAACCCTGTATATAAAGATATCCATACTAATATAATAAATGCTAAAGTCGCTGTCTGTCTGTCTCTTCTTCAAGCCTAAACTACTGAACCAATTTGGATGAATTTTAGTACAAAGTTTTACACCAGAAAAAGGTAATAGGATAGTTTTTATTCCGGAAATCCCACGAGAACAGGAAATATATGGGTAAAACCCCGGGACTTTTAGATTTTGTCCACGTGGACGAAGTCGCGAGCACAGCTAGTAAAAGAATAAATGGAGGATTCCATGTTAAGCCGGAGTAAGTCGCTAGTTACTTATAAAATGATTTTATCAAACAATTAATTATATATTGTTTTAAAGTGAAATTTGAGAATACTTTGAAGCATTTCGGCCCGAATCATTATTGTTAAAATCGCTTGAAATAATTTCTTTGTTTCAATGTTCATTTAAATTTGGTATGCAAAGGATACAAAATTGAGTTCTTGCCTTTAAATTATTACTAGTTTCAAATATATTAAACATTAATTTTAAGGCTGCTTTTTGTGCGGAAAATTAAGCTACATTAAAGAAATAAACTTTTTTTATATATCATACAATATAGCAAATAAGCAGATGGACTTCTTTATTGTTTTTTTTAAGTTTTTCAAGTAGATGGGTCTCCTGATGGAAAGATTCAACCATAGCATATAGACATCAAAGATATTAATGATGCATTGCATCTAGTGACGAGGTCTAATGCCATCAATGATTGGGTTAGGTTGGAAGAATGAGCATTGTGTGAAGGTAGGTGAGCAAAGCGAGCGTGCCGCTGTCACGGTTGCCAAGCACCAGAACCCCACTATTGTTGTCATTGAATCTTTGGGTAATGGGTAACTTAATCTATAAGTAAGAACAGTAACCACCGCATGAAGGCGAGCTTCAGATCCTCTATTGCTTAATTTGGAATTCTAATTGATCTGTACTTTAATAATCGGAATTCGTATTTTTTATGTTTCGAAATATTATTAAGTCGAGCTTTTTATTATTTGATCTGTTGAAACTTGGTTTTTCGGGAATAGTAATTATAAACGTTAGGAATTAAATTTCGTTAAATTTCGGAATTATAAAAATAGGATGAACGGTAAACCGGAGTTGTTATATTAGGAATTTTGAACTATTCGAAATTATAATAAACTTTTTTTTATTATTCCTGCTGCGATAGCGTCAGTGCCTGTCACTGTTGTGTTCCGGTTTGGAGGATAAGGTAGGCGGTAAACTTATGCAAGTGGCATTAGACCTCGCCACATGATAACAACGCATCATTAACATCTTTGGTGTCTATAAGCGATGGTTGACTCTTTTCATCAGGAGTCCCATCTGCTTGTTTGCTATCTTGTGATATGTAAAAAAAAACTTTTTTGTCGAGGCGATGGTTGACTCTTTTCATCAGGAGGCCCATCTGCTTGTTTGCTATTAAGATAGATAAAAAAATTAAAAAAAAACACAAATTCCATCAACGTCAACTATAAACTCCGAAGTCGCCGGCGGTCGATTTTTTCCATGTGTGGCCCATTAAAGGCTACCTAACAAACCTACTTCTTATTTATTTACGAAGCCCGATAGGGTTCTAGTTCTAAATAGGTTACCCATTTACATAACAATTAATTTAAACCATATTCCACGGCAATTTGTTAACGGTGGCGGTAAATGTCATGCTGCATGCATTACCATATAATGATGACATTTTACATTTGGCATAAGGCATTTTCTAAATCGCATTTATCCTTGTAATCTGAGGAAGCCATTTGTGTATATGTCGCAGTGAAATTGTCAATAGCCGTTAGATTATAATCTACCTAGGGATTTTATAATTTGGTTGAGTTAGGTTAGCAGTTAAATTATAATATCACTTAGGTAGATTATAATCTAACGGTATTTACAATTTCACTGCGACATATACACAAATTATAGAATTTACCTGCGAAATTTCAACTTCACTGAACTCTTTTCAAAAATACTACGATCGGTCGCTGGTCAAAATTCTTTTAACATTGAATATACCCACTAGGTAAAGCTCCATCTCAATGTATGTTTAAATAATCGTAAAAAAACTTATACTAATTTACTCCTTTTCATTTACTAATACCAACCAGTATCGCGTTTTAACGCATCAACTGGACTACAAATCACTATTGAAATAGTATCTGGCCTACAAATCATTTTGAATGTATTTGCATCTTAACGTATCATCAGGGCTATAAACTGTAAGCTGGGTCTCCTGCGATACTGTTTTTTGTTTTCTAACACCTGACATAAAACTTTTAACAAAATATGGCCATAACCTGTTTTGTTAGTTCAAACATGCAAACAATTAATCCGAGGCAAACGGAAAACGTCCCCGCGTTCGCCTGCAGGGGGGAGGGGTAATTTCATATCATCATTGATTGCGAACATTTAGGTTATGCATTTTGTATTTACTGATTTCCTGAATTGTTTGTTGAGTTAGATTAAAGATAATACGTTGTTTTTCATCAATTTAATATTATGTAAACGAGCGCCCTATAATATTTTTTATTTTTATTCTTGTAATCCGACAATGAAGCATATTAGCTTCATTGTCGAATCACAAGAATAAAAATAAAAAATATGAAGCTATTGAGGCGGTGTTCAAGCTGACGAAAATTTCGATCAAAAAAGCAAATACTTACAAAGTGGACAAAAAAATAACTTCTAAAACATTAAGTTGATTCGTGTTCTTCGTTTGAAATCATTTGATCGAGTAGATGTTAAATGATGTCGTTTAAAGTCCGCAGGAGTCTGAAATGTTTTGCTAAATGTTTAGCTAACATATTTTGTTAGTTTGTTTTGTTATTTTTAGGAGCAGGAGACACGCACTTTACTTGTACGTTTTAATGCATCATAAGATCAAAAAATCACTACAGATAGGTTTTGCATTTAAAAACTTTATCACGGCTACAAATAATTAGTACAAATAATTAGTCACGTTGTAATACTTTAAAAGATCTACAAATCACTAAGTCTGCGTAGCTCCAACAGTGTGTTGAAACTTGAAACTCATAGATATAAATAAATAAAAAGAAGAAAGCATTACTAGTATTTTAAAGATTAAATAAATACACATACTAAAGGTATATTTTAACACTATAATAAATAAATAAATATTCACGGGACAAACTACACTTACTGATCTAACCCCAAAGTAAGCAAATTATTTGCTTGTGTTATGGGTGCCAGTCAACGATACTACTACATAGAAATACATATATAAATACAAGAATATATTTAATAAACACCCAAACCCGGAAATACAAACATTGATGCTCATCACACAAATGCTTGTTCCCGTCGGGGATCGAACCCGAGCCCTGTTGATCGCGTAGTCAGGGTCGCTAACCACTCGACCAACGGGGCGGTCAAATGCCCGCCTTATAATGTATTACAACTAATTCAATATAGGTCCGCAGTCATACGACTGTTTAGAGTCGACACTCACCGTCAATCAAATTTTCGGAGTAAAAAGAGGGCGAAGGAATGCCAGATCAAAACTTAATGATTCCAATTACCCTTACAATAAAACATTTTTAGAAAAAAATAAATGTGGATAAAATTTTATTCAGGAAAATCCCTTTCTCATAGTAACGACTCATTCGCGTTCCACTGCACGTATCGCTATGAAACATACATTCGACAAATCTACATTTTAATACTAAAATAATGATATACCGTGCATCGTCGTGATACGTAGTCTCTAAAATTGTTTCACAATAAAGCTATTATCACTTATTTTATTATCACTTATTCTACATGTCTTCATTATGATGGGGTCAAGCCGTTATTAAGCTATAGCGAAACATACAAACTGACAACAAAAATATTCAAAATAGTAAAATGGATATCAGTGAGACATAAAACAAATATTTATCACGTGAGTATCTTCACGCCCATATCCCCGAAGGGGTAGGCAGAGGTACAACAAGTGCAGCCACGATTAGCCGAAGATACTTGGTCCCACAAATGTGATAGGTGGCAAGCCTATCGCCAACTGGGCACTTTCCAATCCCGGGCAACTTTGTGTTTCTCAGAAAACTGAAAAAACACTATTTTTATGTGCCCGACCCGGGAATCGAACCCGGGACCTCATGTGGTCAACGCCAACGCTGGATCACTAGACCACAGAGGCGATTTATCACGTGCATTGAACAAATTCACTGGAAATATAAATTGAAAATTAAATACAGTCTTGAAAATATACGTATGTATGTAAGCAATGATATCACGCTCTTGTCAGAAATAATAACTAAATTCACAGATGAGTAGTCACTGAAACGAATTATATTGCATATCTTCCATATCTTTGATCTTTTTGTGTTTGAAATTGGAAAATTGGATCTTCACAGTTGGGAATATTGAACGAACTCTAAATTTAGCCGACATTAATGATATAGCAAAATAAGATCGCGTCACCGCCTACACAAAATTTATACAGAAATGTTATCACTTCGCGATCATCTTGTTTTTTAAAAGGTTGCATGCATAGAGAAAGTTTACATAGAGTAGGTGAGCCAAGCAAAATTCGTCCCGTCGATAAAGAAAGAAATGAAATTTGATCCACGTTTCTCTATCTAACTTATACGAAAGTTTTATTATTTCTCTTTCTACCTATATATTGTACACTCATAAGCAGATCGTTGAGATCGTAATCATAACAAGTCAAGGTCGAGCATTTTTCTAGCCTTAAACTGTATCTATGGTATCCACATTTCACTAATACAATAATATAAGTACAAATATATAAGAAATGACCTTATTATAAACATATTCAATACTTTTAAAACATATTTATTTGTCTTTTGTCAAAAAAAATCTAGGACGTCAGGGTGTCTGTCTGTAATGATGTGTCATGATTACGCTCAAAATACTCTTTGTATCGTTACAATTTTTTACATCCCGCTATGTATGTAGATATGCAAGTTACTGATAGCCCCGATTTTTCGATTTTCACAATGACGTCAATATGTCTGTATGTATGTAAGTGTGTGAGTGTGTGTATATGTGTATTTAAACATCTTATAACTTTTGAAAGGCTTGACGGATCGAAACGCGATTGGTGACCTATAAACACGAAAGATGTCAATGGTGCGTTTTTTTTAACATCACAAGATAACATGCAGATGGACGTCCTAATGAAAAAAGTCAAACATCGCCTATAGACACTAAAGATGATAATGTTGCGTTGCTATCTTGTGGCGAGGATTAATGCCGCATGCATAAGTTTAACGGCTAACTTATCCTCCAAACCGGAACACGACAGTGACTAACACTGACGCTATCACGGCAGGAATAAGTAAGGCGGTGGTACCAGATCGAGGCAAGACAATGCAGAACTCTACTAATTCTGGATGAAGAACTATTAATGATTTTATTTCAAAGCTACAAAGAGCTAGATACTAATATATTTATCTCTTGTGTCATCTAATATATGATATGCTAGCTCTACGTTATGATAATCAACAAAGGAGATTAACATTTGGAAAGAAATATTGTAATGCGTTGCGTTGCGATACGCCCCGATCCGTCTCGCTGCGACACGTCCTAATGTGCTATTAGTCCAAGATCCCAGAGCTGCCAGACGTCACGTATTTTCTGACGGATGAAATGTGGACGATAGAGTAGTGTTAGTATGTACTATGATCGTATGCCTACCTGCTAACTTGGTCAAACGGCCAATTTCCAGGTATCAGATAATCAAGGTACATAAAAACATTACTTACTTCACGTAAATTCTCCTGGCTGATTTTCATATATGTTTTCGAGTGTATAGTTAAAAATAAATTGTCAATACTCCCAGACACTTTCCGTCGGCCATATTGCTTGGCAGACGCTTTAAGGGTCTCAAAATAATTAGTTAACTTCACGTAAATTCTGACGCTCCATTTTTATATATGTTCATCCGACAACAATTTTAAAACATTTGACAAGAAGACAGACCGATCCAAGGGGCCAATCATCCCCTAAACTAAATTTTAATATCTCTGTGAGTGGAAGCGCGAAAGCATTATCTACGCGTATGAGACTGAGTTAGACCGACTGCGCTGTTAAGGCCATGAAAATTACTTGAACAGATATTTTATAATTTTTAGAACTTTTGTTGACAAGTAAATTATGGCAACAAAAATAAGAAAAAATTGACCTATAATAAATAATACTAAAGTTAGCCGACATTTTTAATTTTTTTTTTTCAATTTATTAATTACAAATAAAAAATATTTTTTTTTAAAAATAACACTTAAGGTTTTTCAAATTTTTTTTACAAATGAAATTTTTTTAAATAATTTTTTTCAATTAAAAAAAATTTAAAAAATTTTTAGATGTCGGTTAATTTGCTTTCATTTTTTTTACTAATTATATTTAATTAATATGATTTTTAAATAAAATAAAAAAATGGTCAGGTGACAGCTAACTTTATTGTAATTTAAAGGCCCTCTTGAGGCCAACAGCTAAAGTTTTTAAAATTTGGGAGTGCCAAATAAGTATTCAGTGTTCTGCCGTGCTCTCTTGAGTAATATTGTTCGGTGCTGCCGTGTCTGTTGAGTGCAGCTGTGACTATGTGATATGTGGCAACCCTGTTGCCAAACGAGCACTAATCCAATCCCAGGCAATTCGTTTTTATCAGAAAATGATAAAAAAATATTTTTGGATTGCCTGATCCGGGAAACCAACCATGGATTTTATATAGTCAATGGCAACACCGAGCCTTCAGATAGACTGATATACAATAGACAACAGAGGTAATTAATACAATAATTTATTTAATGAACAACCACATCAAAAATACCAACGGGATTCGAACCCGGGCCTCGTTGATTGCGTAGTCAGGTTCGCTAACCACCCGACCAACAAGACGGTCAAATATACGACTTTAGGAGAATTGATTGAATATTGAATACTTACCTAGCTTAGTGTAAGAAAATGTAAGAAAAAATTGAAATATTCCCTTAATACGTTCACAGGCTTATGGCTGACAGCTTTTTGGATTTTTTAATGTATGTATTATAATATGACCTTAATGCTGGCATATTTAGCAGTCGCCCTTCGCAGTGTACTTGTCCCAAATCTCAAAGGATTAGTAGTACATTGTATACGTATTCACGGACGCGTACGCGTGATACTTTTAAATACTCGATACGCTTTTGCCTCTTTGACATTACTAAGTTGTATGTGTAATCGGGGATGCGTACGCTTACAGTACTTCTAAATACTCGATACTCATATATTCTACGACTGAATGCTTAGTTTGGAGACTTCTTAGTTGAAACCTAGTATAGAAACCTGTTCCCGTAAATACGTCTTATCTCTACTTAACAGCGCAGTCGGTCTCACTCAGTCTCATGCGCGTAGATAATGCTCTCGCGCTCCCACTCACAGATAATAAAATTTAGTTTAGGGGATGATTGGCCCCTTGGATCGGTCTGTCTTCTTGTCAAATGTTTTAAAATTGTTGTCGGATGAACATATATATATAAAAATGGAGCGTCAGAATTTACGTGAAGTTAACTAATTATTTTGAGACCCTTAAAGCGTCTGCCAAGCAATATGGCCGACGGAAAGTGTCTGGGAGTATTGACAATTTATTTTTAACTATACACTCGACAACATATCTGAAAATCAGCCAGGAGAATTTACGTGAAGTAAGTAATGTTTTTATGTACCTTGATTACCTGATACCTGGAAATTGGCCGTTTGACCAAGCTAGCAGGTAGGCATACGATCATAGTACATACTAACACTACTCTATCGTCCACATTTCATCCATCAGAAAATACGTGACGTCTGGCGGCCCTGGGATCTTGCTCTATATGCCAGCATTTTTTGTGGCGATGCGGCCAATCTTACTATGCTCGATTTTTTAACAGCCGAGATCAGCTGTTAAATAATCGATCTATCCCTAGTAACTTACAGTATATTTAAGCACAATTTTACGTTTAAATAAACACAGTTAGAAAGAAATATCCATCCGCAACTTTTAATTACAGTTAAGAACACCCTTCGCTTACCAGAGATAATTGCTTCCATAGAAAAAAAGATCGAGGGTTTCTATAACACTGTAACAGGTTACTGAAATTAATTTAAATTACCAGCTCTACCGGTTTTGCTTATCGCTCAATTTTGACGCATAATTAAGGGAAGTTTTAACGCATTTTTTTATTTACGTATTATAAGAAAAAAAACAATGAAAATTTAACTATTTATTGACGAGGGTGATAATAAAATGTATTAGGCTGATGTATTTATTTACGAAGCGATTTTTGCAGCTAATGATTGACAAGTATATGCTCGAATAAACAATTTCACTAAATTATCCACCCCGTCGGTCGAGTGGCTTGCGACTCTGACTACGCAATCGACGGGGCTCGGGTTTGTTCCCATCAGGAACAAGCATTTATGTGATGAGCATAAATGTTTGTATTTCCTGGTTTGAGTGTTTATTAAATATATTCCAGTATTTATATATGTATTTATATGTATAGTATCGTTGACTCGTATGGGGTCGTAACACCCATAAAACAAGCAAATAATTTACTTACTTTGGGGTTATATCAGTAAGTGTAATTTGTACTTTGAATATTTATTTATTTATTATTATCCGAAGCAGAATCCGTGTATAAATAGATTAGATTTATCAAAATTATAAAATATTATCACGACCGGGTCCTTTGCGAGGAAAGCAGAGCGGTTTAATCTGCTTTCCTCGCAAAGGACGCGATCGTGTCTACAGACTTTCCCGTTCAGTACGATTCACCGGATTGTCGGTTGGCGAGATGAGTGGTGATCCCCATCATGGCATTTTACCGGGCTGTGTCTCACTCTGTCAGGAGAGCTTTCTATTTGTTATCTGCACGATAGGTAGAATACATGTTACATTAATATTTTGAAACCTTAAACCGATATTACAGTCGACTTTTTTATATCAGCACGCTGTAAACTCGATACACTAATTATGACTCAAACTGTGAAAGGTGGATTTTATAGTGGTAATGCGATCAATAGCCCAGTAATATTTAATAGAGTTCGTCTTGCACAAACAATAACATAGCGATGCCAATTATAGTATCGATACTAAATACTCTTTATTATTATTTCGATTTAAGTTTAACAAAATCGATAATACTAGATAATACATACTCAGAATAAAGAATGTTTTTATGTCTTGAAGCTCGATGTGACAATTATCCTACTCTAGTCTAAATTTTTCTCCAATTCTCTTAAGTGCAAAATACACAATGAGATCGATTGATAACGCACAAGAGAGCTACCGCACCATTAGTATCTTTGTTGTCAATAGGAAATGGTTGATTCTTTCCATCAGGAGACCCATCTACTTGGTTGCTATCTTATGATATAAAAAAGTATAATATATTATATCCATAGCACATGAATATCAACTACCAATAACAATTTTGGATTCTAAAGAGATTCTAATCTCTTTCTATCACAAAAGCTATCTTACCTTAACTATCTGTTTGCTATTTGATGAAATAACAAGTTATTATCATAAAACAAGTACCCGACTGTACAATTCGAAAAGCTATAACCCTTCTTATTCTTCTTAAGCGTAATTGAGTAAAAATAAACAAGAAAATAATCAAAAATCTAATTAAGAAATTAGGACATTTCTAGTAATAACTCTCATGCTTAAATCCATCAAGCCATTTAGCCTACAGGACATGCAAAAGACATAAATATACATACATATATAAAACCATAACCTAGTTCGGTCAGTATTCTGTTTTTAACACAATCGGATAAAAAGCTTCACTTTAAACAACAACATTATTTCCGTTTGAAAATATTACGTAAATTCTACAAAATGTCGCCGGTGGGAGCCATCTGACATTATGTGATAACATTTAAACTCGAATCTGGATGAATGTAGAGCATCGCTCTCGAAATAATTGAAAAAAAAACATTTGCTTAAAGATACATTGGTACAGAAACAGTGGGAATATAAGATTTATGGCTACAACAGGGACATAAAATGTAAGAGAATCAGATATCAAAGAATTTTTGTTGTAAAATATTTTTAAGCTGACATATTTGCGGTACGAGTGCTATTGCCTAGCTTTGCCAATTTTCTTTTTATATCACAAAATTCGATCGCCTTGATCGAGTGGCTAGCGAAGCGTGTGGCCAGCTGGGGCTGGGGCTCGATTCCCGACAGGGACAATCATTTATGTGGTAAGACTACGCATCAACGGGGCTCGGGTTCGATCCCCGACGGGGACAAGCATTTGTGTGATGAGCATAAATGTTTGTATTTCCAGGTTTGGGTGTTTATTATATATATTCTGGTATTTATATAAGTATTTCTATGTATTAGTATCGTTGACTAACACCCATAACACAAGCAAATATTTGCTTACTTTGGGGTTAGATCAGTAAGCGTAATTTGTCCCGTGAATATTTATTTATTTATTTATTATTTATGTATTTATGTCTGATTTTGGGTGTATAGTTTATTTTTATATATCATAAGATAGCAAATAAGCAGCTGGGTCTCCTGATGGAAAGAATCAACCATCGCCTATAGACACCAAAAATGTTAATGGTGCGTTGTTATCTTGTGGCGAGGTCTAATGCCACATGCATAAGTTTACCGGCTACCTTAGCCTCCAAACCGGAACACGACAGCGACAAGCACTGACGCTATTGTGGCAGGAATAGATAAGGCGGTGGTACCAGACCCGGGCGAGACAATGCAGAACTCTACCACCTAGTAGCCACGATGATAGTGACTCGATAGCCAATCGGTCGCCTTTTACGCCCTGCCTGGCAGAACGGCAGTTGGCCTATTCTTCAAGGAGGCCGGGACCAACACGGCGAAGAATGTATGTAGCAGCATTTATAAAGGTATTTCTATGTATTAGTATCTTTGACTTACACCCATAATACAAGTGAAATAATTGGCTTACTTTATGGTTAGATTTATGCGTGTAATTTGTCCAGCGGTATTATTATTATAAGATAGCAAACAAACAGATGGCTCTCCTGGTGGAAAGAGACACCAAATGCGTGGCTATCCTTGTGACGGGGCGGTAATGTCACATGAATTGTTTACTGGCTACCTTACCCTCTAAACTGGATTACGACAGCGACAAGCATCGACGCTGTTGTGTCAGAAATAAGTAAAGTGGTTGCACCAAAACCTGCTCGAGATATTGCAGAAATCTACCACCTAGTGGTCACTACTGCAATGACTTGTAAAACCAATCATTCGCCTTTTACGGATAGCTTGGCGGAATATTACATGGTGTATATTCAAAGGGGGCCAACACAGGAAACCGGTCATCTTAACTCGTAACTGTAAAATGACAGATACCTACATATGTGGTAACCTCGGTGGTACGAAATTTCGGCGAAACTTTGTGGAACTTTACTACCTCGTAGTCACTAAGGCAGTGACACTTTTAGCCAATTTTCACCTTTTAAGAACATCCTAACAATACTCGCCTCGTATATATCGCATCCTAACAATAATTCGCCAAAGGAGCTCAAAGCAACGAGGATTTATACTATTTCATTAAAATTGAGTTTCGCCAAACGCCTATGATAAGAGACAACATATTTTTTCAATATATCTTATACTATTTGCAGTCGGCACTTGATGAAATCCTATCTGTAATTGTGTAAGTACATACACTTGTACTGTTTTACAAAACACTTTTTATTTAATTTACATCATCAACCGGTTTCGTATTTGCGGCATCAAGGCTACGAGACTTTTTCTAAAAAAAGTCTCGTAGCCCTGAAGATGCTGTAAGATGGCGAAACCGGTTGGAGATATAAAAGTAAGTCTCGTATCCCTGAAGATATCGTAAAAGCCGACACGGGTTGGCGATATAAAAGTAAGTCTCGTAGCCCTGAAGATATCGTAAAAGGCGACACCGGTTAGCGATATAAAAGTAAGTCTCGTAGCCCTGAATATATCGTAAAAGCTGACACGGGTTGGCGATATAAAAGTAAGTCTCGTAGCCCTAAAGATATCGTAAAAGGCGACACCGGTTAGCGATATAAAAGTAAGTCTCGTAGCCCTGAATATATCGTAAAAGCCGACACGGGTTGGCGATGTAAAAGTAAGTCTCGTAGCCCTAAAGATATCGTAAAAGGCGACACCTGTTAACGATATAAAAGTAAGTCTCGTAGCCCTGAAGATATCGTAAAAGGCGACACCGGTTAGCGATATAAAAGTAAGTCTCGTAGCCCTGAATATATCGTAAAAGCTGACACGGGTTGGCGATATAAAAGTAAGTCTCGTAGTCCTGAAGATATCGTAAAAGGCGACACCGGTTAGCGATATAAAAGTAAGTCTCGTAGCCCTGAATATATCGTAAAAGCCGACACGGGTTGGCGATATAAAAGTAAGTCTCGTAGCCCTAAAGATATCGTAAAAGGCGACACCTGTTAACGATATAAAAGTAAGTCTCGTAGCCCTGAAGATATCGTAAAAGGCCAAACCGGTTGACGTTATATAAGTGAAATAAAAAGTGTTCTGTGAAACAAGACGCGTATTTAGAAAATTATAATCATTCAACCTTTTCATGACTTGGCCGTGGTTGGAGAAAAAACCGGAAGTGGTTGCATAAAAAATTGTATATTTCACGTGAATACGTCTATGTCAATGGTAATATTTTTTCAATGGTATTTTGCAATGGTAATTTTTTTTTGTCACACAGATACTGTCGTTGATCGGTTCGGACACCTTCATCTTTTTGCGTTCTCGGCGCTTCTTAACTATTTTATATGGGGGTTCATGGGTATCATTAAATTGCTATTTATTTTATTCATTTATTCAATTATTTCTTTCAAATAAGCAAGATAATTAGTAGATTTTCCCCAAACCTGCTCTATTACGCTCATATATTTTATCTTTAATAGAAAAATTAAAGGCTTAATAATTAAATATATAGCCAAAAACACTATGTTTTGAACTTAGTTATTCACTAATCTTTGTTTATATATATTTTCAAGTAATGATTACTTGTGCTTAATTTGCAGAAAAAACTCTTCATTTTTTTTTATTTTAATTTATTTATTTCATACCAACCTATTTTAAAGCATTACTAAAAATCTAAACCCCTTAATTTAATAAATTTGAAATATTGTAACTCAATTTTAATTACATTAACCGTTCAATTGTTTTTGCATGACAACCCGCCATTGTTCTTTAAAGATGCATTCACGTCAAAACACTTGTCACGTAAACACTTATCTAAGATAATCGCGTGACTTAGGAACGTAACTTAAAGGCAAGATAAAACGATCTCGTACGTGACTCGTTCTTTACGAGTTTTTTGTCTTAGGTAGCAAGTGCTCAAACTCAATGATCCCGTACATGTTGTACGATAACATGATCTATACAAATAAATAAAATTTTAGTGTCTGTTTGTAATATTAAAATAACCGCTTTTTACTAAAATAACAATAAATAACTTACTAAAATAATATTTAAAATAACAAATACCAAAATAACATTTTTTTACAATTTTAGTCTGTCTGTCTGTTTGTTCCGGCTAATCTCTGGAACGGCTGTAGAGATTTTGATGGGAATTTCACTGGCAGATAGTTGATGTGACAGGGAGTAACTTAGGCTACTTTTTTTCGAAATTTTTACACGCGGACGAAGTCGCGGGTGCAGCTAGTTTATTAATATAGGTTTGTGACAGTTAGTTGATCAAAGGTGGTATTAATAAAGCTATTTTAGCATGCGCGTGATGCCGTTTGTCATCACGATTCACGGCGTACACGGACATTTTACTGCCAAGACGCGTCAATAAATGTTTTACATAGGATTCCGTTTCCGTAGGATTTCCGGAACAAAAACTACCCTATGTCCTTTCCCGGATCTCAAACTATATTTGTTCCAAATTTCATCTAAATCGATTTAGAGGTTAGGGCGTAAAGAAGAGACAAACAGGCAGACATCGTTACTTTCGCATTTATATTATTAGTATGGACTAGTATGGATTCATACAGCGAAGTGCAAAAATATTAATATTTTAACTATGCAAAGTCATTAAAAAACTTTTTTATATCCAACATTTTTATACAATATCTTCCCCGTATCTGTTCCGTAGTAGCTACCTTTGAAAAATACACTATCTGCCATTCTGCCAGGTAGTTCGATTAGCTAAGCTGAACTAAGCGATCACTACCATCGTGACTACTACGTGGTAGAGTTCTGCATCGTCTTGCCCAGGTCTGATACTACCTGGCAATTGGTTCACCCTTTTGAGAGCTACAGTGCCACAGACAAACACATACATACACCAACAGTAGTCAAAATTATGACACCCCTTCCTTGCGTCGGTATTTATCTACACATCTATACAAATAAATAAAATTGCAGTGTCTGTTTGTAATGTTAAAATAACGGCTTCTTACTAAATGCATATGGATTTATATACGGCACATATATCAAAATAACATTTTTTACAAGTTTTGTCTGTTTATTGCGGCTAATTTCTGAAACGGTTAGACCATCGAGCATGTAACCTAATAGAGTAGCAATATGAGCAATCTAATTCCGAAACTGATCAGTGTTTTGCCACTGCTAAATAGCAATTCCTGCTCGCACTAAAGCAGTACCGCACCAACAAGTGACCTGTGACCAAAAATTACACAATATATCTGAAGATATTGTCTAAGGAATGTGTTAACTTATTACATGATAGAATGTACTTTACTCGATCATATAAAATTCCGAAAACAGGCTAAAAAAATCTCTAAAATAAAATAATTTGTTAATAATATTTCTAATCTTTCACATGCTTTTGATATGGTGCTATTTAGTTTTAAATACAAAAAAGAATGTACTAAATTTTGGTTTTCAGCTGAAGTCCTATATTTATTTATCCGAATATTAACACGTTTCCCAGCGATTTCAGAACATACCGCGCCGTCCATTTCCTATAAAACTGACGCACGTCAAAAGACTCGCCTTAATAGTCACATTTAAAATTTAAGTCATCTATACAAATAAATAAAATTGAATTGTCTGCTTGTAATATTAAAATAATCGATTTTTACTAAATGCATATGGATGTATACACGGTACATATGTTTAAAATATAATATTTTCTACAATTTTTGTCTGTCTGTCTGTTTGTTCTGGATAATCTCTGGAACGGCTGGACCGATTTTGATAGGATTTTCACTGGCAGATAGCTGATGTAATAAGTAGTAACTTAGGCTACTTTAATTTTCAAAATTTTTCCACGCGGAAGAAGTCGCGGGCACAGCTAGTAAAGAATAAGTACTGTGCGAAGCTCCCAAGTACTTTTAATAATGTAGGCACCGGTGTCTGTTTATCTTTTGTTACTTCACTTATCGAAACACATCTAAGTATTCGAATCCCGTAGGACGTAATCCATCAGCAGAAACTTTAAGAATCAGCACCTGTCTGAGTGTCGCTAGTCTCCGGAGTACATTATTTATATTGCTTTTCTTCACATATTTTATGGCACTTATTCGTCTCCATATATCACCATGAAAGTTTTATTAATATATAATACTCGGGTTGGGTACCGATGTTGCAAATGAAGAAAATGAGAAGTGTATTTAGTATCAAAACATTGGTTATTAGATGATTACCTTAATGACAAGAGATGAATATCAACTAAAAATAATAATCATAATTTATTTTAGATATGTGTAATGTGAACATCAATTGTTAGTAAAACTTATATACTACTTATTATATTAGCGAGGATATAAAAATACGAATATTTACATAAAATTTGATAGGATTAAATAATAATACGTACAAGATCTATATTAATTAATTAATATTATAAATGCGAAAGTTTGGATGTTTGGATGGATGTTTGTTACTCAATCACGCAAAAACTACTGAACGGATTGGAATGAAATTTGGCTCACAGGTAGATGATGACCTGGAATAGCACATAGGCTACTTTTTATGCCGAAAAAATAAGGTGATCCCGAGGGATTCACCAAAAACTTTTATAATGCAGCGGGCTGCACGCTGCAGCTAATTATTTATAAACACACTCTGTGTGTGACCGCGTTCTCGATCCGGTAGTAGTTTAAAAAAAATGTTGACGGGTCAAAATAACTTTTAAAAAGTTTTATTGAATAAAGTACTTCTGATTTCTAAATTAAAAAAAAAACAGTAGCAGTCGTGGGACTGCCGATAGAAGTGAAAACGGAACTATTAGGTTGAGAGTAATTAAAACTATATGCAAAACATAGCTATAGATATACTATTATCATTAGCATGTCGGTGACGCGAACCGAGGATTTTACCCTCTACCAAAACGCTCAACGCGCCTAAAGAAGTTTTCACTTCAAAAATCTATATACCATACCATCCGTGTTAATTTGCGCTCCTTTGAAATTCCAACTGTCATTCTGCCAGACAGGCCGTAAGAGGCGATCGATTTGCTATACGCCCCGTTGGTCAAATGGTTAGCGAACCTAACTATGAATCGATGGCCTCGGATTAGATTCCCGGCAGGGATAAACACATGTGTAATGAACACAGATGTTTGTATTTCTGGGTTGGGGTGTTTATTATGTCACAGTATTTATATAAGTATTTCTATGTATTAGTATGGTTGACTAACACCCATAACACAATTAGCTTACTTTCGGGTTAGATCGATTTGTGTAATTTTTCCAGCGATATTACTAAATTATTATTATCACACGTGTCACTACCATCGTGACTACTGGGTGGTAGATTACCGCAACGTCTCGCCCGATTATTTGGTACCACCGCCTTACCTATTCCTGCCGCCGCCGCCGGTTGTGCACCAGTTTAGAGGGTAAGATAGGCGATAAACTTATCTATGTGGCATTGCCATCCCGCCACACGGATAGCTACGCACCATTAACGTATTTGCTGTCTATAGGCGATGGATTCCATGGAGCAGAGAGAGAGAGAGAGAGCTTTTTTGCTGATCTTACGATACATATATATATATAAAAACTTATTAAAAAGATGTTACATCTATCAGTTACTATTTTCGGGATGCTGTTGCGACCGCTTCGTATACAGAGAAGCAGTCTTTTTGCGAATATAATGTCATGAAAGCCATCCATCCTAGTCTACACAAACTTATCCGATGCACTCCAAAACGCGGCAGCCTCAAGAGCATTCGAAACATTTTGTATGGGATACGCAGGACACCCAGCTCTTTCTTGGTATAGCTATTAGACTACCTGTGTAAAAGCTTTGACAAAATTCCGAGAACAATGTAACTTTCACTACATCAATGCAATGAGCTCCGGCGTCAAGACGTGACGACCTTATCGCCTATCGAGACTTGAGAGTTTTCGATCAAGTCAGTCAATAGACGGTCTTCCAGCCACTTAAGTCCTTCTCGGTGCCGAGAACGAGCAACGTCGATAGGTAAAAGCATCCAGTCTCTGCAGCGATTACGCAGGATACACGGTATTGTATCTTAAAAGGCGCATCTCTGGACCCTTAAAATCTAGCGACGTTCGGTTAATCACCTGCATTCTCTGGGTACTCCTAGTCGTACCGGCTACCCGGTCCACCAGAACGCTGAGGACGAGAGAGTGGATCTACACCTGCGCAACTTCTCGTCCACTTTAATATATTCATGCGCAGATGACTCCTGAGCCCTGACTCAACATGTGACATCGCCAGTGACCTACGCTCTCTTTAAATATCTGCATTATCTTTAAGGTCATCCGCAAGGATATGCCCTATATATATCGTTGACTAACACCCATAACACAAGCAAATAATTTACTTACTTTGGGGTAAGATTAATTCGTGTAATTTATCCAGTAAGATTTATTTATTTATTAATACGTAGAAAGACACCAAAGATATAAATAATTCCTTACCACCCGCGTGGTATTGGTGAGATCTTATACCAGGTACCTATTTCATGTTTACCGGATACTGGCAATGACGATATTGGCAAGAAAAGATAAGATGGTGGTACCATACCATTAACCGCCCCGTTAGTCGAGTGGCTAGCGAAACTAACTACGAATCGATGGGGCTTGGGTTTAATTCCCGACAGACATCATAATTGATGAGCATAAATGTGTGTATTAAAAGGTTCGAGTGATTATTAATTATGTTACAGTATTTATATATTATGAACTTCTATGTATTAGTATCGTTGACTAACACCAATAACATAAGCAAATAGTTTGCTTACTTTGTGATGAAATCAATTTGAATAATTTATCCAGCGATATTTTTATTATTATTCCCGGTCGATACGTAGTAAATTTCTAAATTTATAAAAATGAATCACTTGGTTAAGTTCTGATAATGGTTCCAACACAAAGGACATTGAAATTGAATTGGATTAAAATTACATTTACTTCAATTTGAATACTCCCAATAAGAGGGTGGTACCAAACCCCGCCAGGCGTTACAGATTTCTAACATTTACTTAAAATGAATTATTCGGCTAAAGTCTAATAATGGGGTACCATTATATTATATTATATATTATATTATATTAGATAAAGACGATAGAAATTAGATTGGTGCAGTTTTATTGTTCACTAGTTATTACACACGATTTTGTTCAAGTTATCTAAAATCATTATTTCCTTTCCTCACTTTGGGTAAAAAGTATCTTATATCCTGCCCTGTAAACTCCTCTACCTTTAAGTCAAAATTTCATCAAAATCAGTATAGTCATTCCAGAGATTACCCTGTACAAACAGAATGATAGAAATTTTAAAAATGGTTTTTTAGGTATTAATATCGTAAAAATAACACACTACACTTAAAAAATACTAGGTATTTTGAAATCACAGATAGACACTTCAAATTTATTTTAATATGTATTAAATTACCAAGAAACAGCACTTTGATAAAATTTGTTTACCTTAAATTTGAATACTCCCAATAACGTGCATGAGCATTTGTCTAAAAGTTGGAAAATTTCAACAAAATATAAGAGACGCCATTACTATGAAGGTGTAATAAAAACAACTTGAATTAAAATACAAAGGAAAACCTTTGTTTTGATAGTTTTATTTACAGGATTTTGTATTGTATTATCAACAAAACAAAACTATTTTAAATCTAGTTCAAGACTTTTTAGATGTACGAAGGGTTCGTTTTGTTAATTGTATTTGTTTCTTATTTTACAAAATGTGTCTGTTAAGCTTAAATCATTACATCGATTCTACCACTAGACTAGTGCCTTTTAAAGAAAATATACTATCTTCAAACAAGGTAAGTAAAAGTAAAGTATCTTCACGCCTATATCCCCGAAGGGGTAGGCAGAGGTACAACCACAAATGTCCCACAAATGTGATATGTGGCAAGCCTATCGCCAACCGGGTACTTTCCAATCCCGGGCAACTTTGTGTTTCTCAGAAAACTGAAAAAACACTTTTTTTTTAATGTGCCCGACCCGGGAATCGAACCCGGGACCTCATGTGGTCAACGCCCACGCTGGACCACTAGACCACAGAGGCGACAAGGTACGTAATTCGTAAAAATCGAACAATGGGCGTAATATGTCGCTAACGTCGTGACTACTAGGTAGTAGAGAGGTGCTGCAACGTCTCGCAACCAAACATCACCGAATAAACCAAACCTCAGTAGATTTTCCACCACAAATCGACTACTTGTCAGTGGTTAAACAGAAGATGGTGGCCATCACATCTGAACTACAACGACTTTTCACTTATTTCTTGCGATAATCTAGACCAACAGTTATGCGTGTTTTTCTTTACTTTGGAAAACAGACTTTGGAATACTATTATGATTTTTCTATATACAAAAGACGTCGTGGTCTGCCGGTTAGCTTAGTTGGCTTCAATGACTAGGTTTCGGATTCAACCTCGGGTGGGGCTAATTTTTGTGTAGTTTTTTTCGAGAATTTTTGAAATGTAAATTTTAAAAAATCACTTCTGGTAACATATCTTATGTATCCTTACAAGTACTAAGAGGATTGAACATCACACCGGTATATCAATTCCGCTGCTATGTGGAATACTCTCAATATACCCACTCAGCTTCTGTGGGTCTACTTTTGACTGTGGTATTACAGTGATAACACTCCCGTGTCACGTTGCCTCGATTCTCGCTAGAAATAAGCAATTGTCGTTAGCAGATCAGTTAAATACGGCGCGCGATAGGAATCACCATCTTTCTTCATCCCAGTATGAGTGACGAACTATTGAATCAGGGTTAACTGGAAAGTTTACAGACGTTTGGTTCTCTCTGCCGACCCCGCAAAAAATAGCGTGACGATACTTTGTTGTTTGAGAAATAAAAACGTTCTTTATTCCAGCTTACCTTGATAATTAACAAATAAAATCTTTATAACACTATTCGACATCTTGTGGGAATTCCACGGGCTATAAGAGCTATTGCATATTTAAAATAGATTTTTGTAGCAATTTTTTTTTGTAGTATATATTCTTGTTTTGTTCACCAATTTTCTTTTATAGGGGACCTGTCTCAATAAGTTTCTGTTTGATCACCATTTAACGGTAGGGTTTTGACCCTACAGCTTTATATTTCGGCTTAGGTGACTGAAACATTGTAAACTACGGTCTTCGTGCTCATTTTGTTCCCTCGTTTAGGATCGGATAAAATAATTTTCGTGTTATCCGAAGGTAGGGTTACCAACTGTATAAAAGTATATAACAAAAACTCTGTCCGATCGACAAAATTATTATATTCTTATCTTTACTACAATGTTTTTTACAAATGCAAGGTAAACTGGTAGAAAATGTCTTTATATATTAAGTTTGCCTGTTGTATATTTTGTGCAATATGTAATAATAAAAATCAATTTATTTCAGATTATAATACATCCATAATGTGTTCGTAAAAACTTATATTAGTAAATTACTGTCAGTTACATTAAAAAGAGAAAAAAATAACAAATATTATAAAAATGGGATTATATAAAATTCAATTTAAAATTCGGTAAGACAAGAAAAAATAATAATAATAGAATTATGAATAAATAAAATAACGTCACATTAAAATTAAAATTTGAGATTAATTAGTCACTTACATTTTCAATAATAATTACAAACAGCCAGTGGCCGCAACTGCCCAAAAATGTTGTAATGGACGTGATGTGATCATATTGAGGATGTTATTGGAAGTGCTTTGTAATCTGCAAAGAGTATTGATGCAACTTTTTTTCGCCTTATAGCAAAAAGTCATCCACGTGTGCATCTGCAAACACCCCGGATGCGCTACAGTGCCGCGGCAACCCCAAAAGCATCCTAAAGATGTTATTATATTGGACTCGCAAAACGTTGTAGGTACGCTGTGTGTACTTTACCCAGAGACCGCTCGAGTAGGATGACTGACAGTAAGCCCCGAACAGTGTTTAAATTAATAAATAAAATAAATAAAAATTATCTGATAGCTTTATATTTCAAACGAGCAATTCCCTCTCAATTACATATAATAGGTTTCTCCAAAACGGCTCCAACGATTTTGACGAAATTTTGTATTTAGATTACTATTAAAATGTATCTTCTCATATATGTAAGATGTATATGAGAATAGTCTTTTACAACGCGGTCACATTAACTTGACGCATCTCTGGAATGTAAAGTGGGGCTTTCCTTAGCTCGCCCGGTTAATAAAAAAGTGTCAGTATGGCCATGGTCAGCATTTTTGTTACCGATACGCGCGTAGATAATTTGGTTAGTTTTCTGTTGTTGTTATATTGTTTTTGGACATTATTGTTACGTTTTGCGCAAAATGACGTCATCAACGTCATGCGTCAAGTTAATCTGACCGCGATGTACTAATAAAATGTATCTAGGTACGAGTCCACCTAAATACAATATTGACGATTCTGAACACTTAAAACCCCTAAAGTTAAAAAACTAAAACTCGACTACAAAAAAGCATTACGCTTTGTTATTAATCATCTGTGTAACGTTGGATTGTTACACAATTGATTAAGCACTTGTATTTTAATTTCACTTCACAACATATTTTTAGTATATCACTCAATCGATTTCACTTTTTAAGCATCTTCAGGGTGTAATATTTACTTAACTTTATATTGCATCCTGAAGATGCTTAGAAAGTGAAACCGGTTAAGTGATTGATATACTAAAAAAATGCTGTGAAGTGAAATTAGTACAATGGCTTAATCAATTGTGTAACAATAATGGAATTTCACCAAATGTCGACGATGTAAAATATAGAATATAATGTTGAATTATTGTTATTAAAAACAACGTCATTATTTCACAGCGTAATAATATTTTTTTCTACATAGATAAACAACGTTTTACAAGATTATGTGTTTTATTGTTATTGTAATAAGTATTAGAACTATTTTTATTCATAACAGATTTCAAATTAAAATAATATAATTACCTAATGCCTTCAACCAATACAATACAATACAACACTAAAAGATAGACAGTCCCGGGGTTTTATCCGCATAGTTCCCGTTCCCGTTGCATTTCCGGGATAAAAACTATCCTATGTCCTTTCTCGTGACTCAAACTATCTTTGTACCAAATTTTATCCAAATCGGTGCAGTGGTTTAGGCGTGAAGAAGAGACAGTGTTACTTTCACGTTTGTAGTATTATAATATAGATTTCATTGTTACCTTCATTCTGTTACCTCCATGTGTGTATGTGTGTGTTTGCGTGTGCATGTACACCTAGGTACATTTGTGTGTGTGAGTATGTGCGTCTGATTTATTTATGTCAATATGTGTAGGTATTCAGCATTTTATCCCATTAGGAAACTCTAATAGCTGTATAAGACGCCAGATAAAATATTTTTTCATTAAAATGGTTTGATAGAGAAAAAATTATTCTCTCCTGATACAGATCAGCACTCACAGACATTAGAATAGAAATGGTAAAAAGTACGTGGCATGCAGCTATGCAGTTCGCGTCCCGTTGGAACCCGACCTCCTCAACTGTGAAGGGCGGAACGTGACTTTGAATAGATATGTAAATAAAGTCGACACATAAAGCGGTTCAGTAAAGTGTTGGAAGCTGAAAAATTTTATGGAATTTCAGTAGTAATTCCAATGTATTTCTCCTAAGCCCAGGAAATACACTTATGTGTTGTTAATTTAGCAATTTTTGTAAAATTTGAACTTTTTTTAACTTTGTAGACGTAATTAAAAATAAGTTTATTAAATCGTTCTTTCTATCACTTTCATTTTTATAAGTTAACTTTATATACATATATTCGGGATCAAAAAATTGTAACCACCATGAATTTCATTGCATTTACGCGTTTTATTCAACGACCTCGGGCGTAGGTGCATTCCATGGACTGCACTTAAGGCGAAGCATCGGAGACAAATGGAATAAAACTGGTTTGCCTAATCACATTTTTATGTATTGATTGTTAAATAACGGTTTTACAAAAAATACACGATATACCTGAAGATATTATCTAAGGAATGTACTCACTCATGATAGAATGTACTTTACTCGATCATAATAAATTCCGAAAAATGGCTAAAAAAATCTCTAAAACAAGTAATTTTCAAATATTTAAATATTTGAAAATTACTTGTTTTAGAGATTTTTTAGCCATTTTTCGGAATTTATTATTTCATAATATTTCTAATTTTCCACATGATTTTTATATGGCGATATTATTTATAAATACAAAAAAGAATGTATTAAATTTTGGTTTTCAGTTGAAGTCCTATATTTTTTTGTCTGAAAACTAAACCATTTTCTTGCGGTTTAGCACACTCCGTGCCGCCCATTTTCTATAGTATTAGCACGCGTCAAAATACCTTGTCTTAAGTTGATTACTAGTAGTGTGGCGCATCCCTGGTCTAGTACGATACATAGAAGTCTTTGTTGGGAATGCCACATCTATAAGTTTACCGGCTACCTACCTTACTTCTCAAACTGGAACACGAGAGCGAAAAGCACAGACTCTATTGCGGTGTAAATAGGTTAAGGTGTAAGATCCGAGCAAACCATTGCAGAACTCTACCACCTAGAAGTCACGATGGTAGTGATACGTATAGCCAATCGTTCACTTTCTACGAACTACCTGGCAGAATGGCAGATGGTCTATTCTTCAAAGATCTAGCCAAGGAACTATAACTGGAATTTTTACGAAGCAATATTTGAAAAATAAAAATGTACTTTATTTCGTAACGAATAAAGTTGACATTTGTTTCTTACATAACAGAGGGGAAAAACGTTCTGAGCAAGACAACGACAAGAGTAGATGTTGTCACTTTCTTGCAATTGCCAGTGTAAATAAAACTATCTAGATGGTAGATTTTTACATATTCGGTAATCGTTAAATCCCTTTTATTCATACACGTCGATAAATAAATTAGCATAAAATGTATTGTAATTAACATAGTGAGTTCTGAAATGTGCTTATTTTAATTATTACGTTATTATTTATGCAATGCAAAAACTGATTCTCAAATTAGTAGAATTACTTAGTAGTAATTTGCAAACTACGCATGGCCGCACTTATATATGGCGATTGGCGCTTTATTTAATTACAATTTGAAATTGTGCGCTCATTTTTGGAGGACGTTTTTGAGACACTGATTGTGTATCTTGGGTTTTTTATATCAATGCATATAACATACTAGCTGCAACATGCAGCCCGCTGCATTATAAAAGTTTTTGGGAAATTCCGCGGGAGCAACTCATTTTTCCGGGACAGAAAGTAGCCTTTATGCTACTCCACGTTATAATCTACTTGTATGCCAAATTTCATCCAAATCCGTTCAGTATTTTTTGTGTGATTGAGTAACAAAAATCCATTCATCCAAACAAAGTTTCACATTTAACAATCAATATAGATGTATAACATATCTAGGAGTTAAATTCGACAGAGCGAACCGTGTGCTAGTATAACAACACAATTCCTGTAGATTTACTTTGCTTCCTCCTCATTGATCACTCTCCATATACAAACACGCCTACGTACAATGTATGTACGCACGCTACGAAGATTCTTTACATAACTTTTGGCCAGCCTCACTCGATCAATCGATATGAGTGCTAAGTGTGAGTTTTTCTTTTCGCATTCGATCGTGAGCGCGTTTCGAGTTTACTAGGAATTTGTATGTGATTTGTACAGAGCCACCTAGTGGTAAACTGGTTTCTCACGTTTACCACTAGGTGGCGCTGTACAAATCACATACAAATTCCTAGTAAACTCGAAACGCGCTCACGATCGAATGCGAAAAGAAAAACTCACACTTAGCACTCATATCGATTGATCGAGTGAGGCTGGCCAAAAGTTATGTAAAGAATCTTCGTAGCGTGCGTACATACATTGTACGTAGGCGTGTTTGTATATGGAGAGTGATCAATGAGGAGGAAGCAAAGTAAATCTACAGGAATTGTGTTGTTATACTAGCACACGGTTCGCTCTGTCGAATTTAACTCCTAGATATGTTATACATCTATATTGATTGTTAAATGTGAAACTTTGTTTGGATGAATGGATTTTTGTTACTCAATCACACAAAAAATACTGAACGGATTTGGATGAAATTTGGCATACAAGTAGATTATAACGTGGAGTAGCATAAAGGCTACTTTCTGTCCCGGAAAAATGAGTTGCTCCCGCGGAATTTCCCAAAAACTTTTATAATGCAGCGGGCTGCATGTTGCAGCTAGTATGTTATATGCATTGATATAAAAAACCCAAGATACACAATCAGTGTCTCAAAAACGTCCTCCAAAAATGAGCGCACAATTTCAAATTGTAATTAAATAAAGCGCCAATCGCCATATATAAGTGCGGCCATGCGTAGTTTGCAAATTACTACTAAGTAATTCTACTAATTTGAGAATCAGTTTTTGCATTGCATAAATAATAACGTAATAATTAAAATAAGCACATTTCAGAACTCACTATGTTAATTACAATACATTTTATGCTAATTTATTTATCGACGTGTATGAATAAAAGGGATTTAACGATTACCGAATATGTAAAAATCTACCATCTAGATAGTTTTATTTACACTGGCAATTGCAAGAAAGTGACAACATCTACTCTTGTCGTTGTCTTGCTCAGAACGTTTTTCCCCTCTGTTATGTAAGAAACAAATGTCAACTTTATTCGTTACGAAATAAAGTACATTTTTATTTTTCAAATATTGCTTCGTAAAAATTCCAGTTATAGTTCCTTGGCTAGATCTTTGAAGAATAGACCATCTGCCATTCTGCCAGGTAGTTCGTAGAAAGTGAACGATTGGCTATACGTATCACTACCATCGTGACTTCTAGGTGGTAGAGTTCTGCAATGGTTTGCTCGGATCTTACACCTTAACCTATTTACACCGCAATAGAGTCTGTGCTTTTCGCTCTCGTGTTCCAGTTTGAGAAGTAAGGTAGGTAGCCGGTAAACTTATAGATGTGGCATTCCCAACAAAGACTTCTATGTATCGTACTAGACCAGGGATGCGCCACACTACTAGTAATCAACTTAAGACAAGGTATTTTGACGCGTGCTAATACTATAGAAAATGGGCGGCACGGAGTGTGCTAAACCGCAAGAAAATGGTTTAGTTTTCAGACAAAAAAATATAGGACTTCAACTGAAAACCAAAATTTAATACATTCTTTTTTGTATTTATAAATAATATCGCCATATAAAAATCATGTGGAAAATTAGAAATATTATGAAATAATAAATTCTAAGCCTCACTCGATCAATCGATATGAGTGCTAAGTGTGAGTTTTTCTTTTCGCATTCGATCGTGAGCGCGTTTCGAGTTTACTAGGAATTTGTATGTGATTTGTACAGAGCCACCTAGTGGTAAACTGGTTTCTCACGTTTACCACTAGGTGGCGCTGTACAAATCACATACAAATTCCTAGTAAACTCGAAACGCGCTCACGATCGAATGCGAAAAGAAAAACTCACACTTAGCACAATGATAATGGTTTGTAAGGCTGATACTACACGGGCGACTCTCCCGTAACATGAATCCACTCGACATATATGCCGTAGACCTAGACCTGCCGTAGATTTATCTACAATGAATGCGGTTTATCGCTATTTTTTGTTAATTACTCATGGATCCACCAATGATGTTTGCTCACACGGATTAAATGGATACGTTTTTCAAGACACTTTCTTAGTTTGTCAGTGTGGCTTGCAATTACATACAGAAATACAGTTATATTATTACCAATGAAATAAAATCATTTCAAGGATAATTTTAACCTTGTCATCTCGTTCGGTACGATAAAACAGTACAACATTGGTTTATTTTTATTTTTCACAATATAATATAACCTACTAAGACTAAGAGCGTTTGCTCATATGCGCGGTGACACTTTTCCTTCCCAATGGCGAGTCTATTAGTATTCATGTGGTCTGTAGTTACTCTTGCTGCGCTTATATTAAATTAATTATTACAAAATAAAAAAGCGCTACCGTGCAGTTTGAAAGTGCGGTAAACAGCGGCAACTTTTTTCTTTTAAAGGGCAATGGGCCCACCTCTCGTTACCACCACTGTAACTTCTGTAAACCAGAATCAACAGCGGCAACCGTCCTGATAACCTCTGAGTTGCGAGCTCAGGGTGCCCTGGGGAAAAGCTAAGCTGTCTTGGATCCCGCAACGAAATTAATCAGAAGTATATAGGAGGAGTAGGAAAATACATCCTGTTCCCTTCCCTTTTTGGTAGGAACAGGCAGGCAGGACAGCAAAATGTGAAAAGGATAAAAATACTATGAAATGGGACTTTTACAATCAGGTTAAGCCTGATTGCTATTGCACCACGGAAGTTTAGAAATTAGGGACCTACTAGAATGGCCTACTTAATTTTGCTTCCAGTAGTAAGAATAACAAAATCGCTTAAAGGCACGGAAGTTCCCACGTGTACCCACAAGGTCGAAGTAATAAATTACACCGGATATACATTGGATTGAATAAAAGATAAAGAACGGGAGTTTTTACTTGAGTGTATAGAATTGTATAGATTTATTTAACAAAATCACCAGCATGGTGATCGCCAAAACTTCGTCGTCAGACATGTTACTCGTGTGAAAATATTGATCAGACTGGTTTGTCATTTTATTGAGTGAATTTATTGAACATCTGGAAACAAAGGGGTATTCAATATTATTGCACAATAAAAGTATTGCGCAATGGGTATTATTGTAGGTCTGTGGGGCACCTTAGATAAAAGTAAACAAGTCACAATAACCTTAAAAAAACTTTAACATGCCTTCGAAATACGTAATGAACTGTCAAATTGCATTTAAATATTGACATATACACATACAGAAATGACATAACTTTCCGGTACCTATGTAATTTAGCTTATTTACTAAAACTTCGTAACTTATCTAGAACCCAAAGTTTCATAAAAGTAATACAAGCAGTTATTGAAATATTAACGATTAAAAACGTCATTTTTATGACTAACTGACTTACTCACATATCTACCTATAGATCAAAAACCTAATCAACTTCCACATGACCTAGGAACTTATTATTGGGTACCAAGAAAACTAAATACCTGACACGCGTATATGTTCGATATTTTACATACAATTTTTGATGTATTTGTTTTTCGTGAAAGTGTAACAGATAAATAGAGAGAAATATAGATTTTCATATTTATAATATTACTAGCGACCTGCCCGCGGTTTCACCCGCGCAGCTTTTGTTCCCGTGGGAATATCGGAAAGGTTTATACACTTAAACCTTCCTCAAGAATCAAACTATCTATTAAAAAAAACCGCATCAAAATCCGTTGCGTAGTTTTAAAGATTTAAGCATACATAGGGACATAAGGACATAGGGACAGACAGAGAAAGCGACTTTGTTTAATACTATGTAATGATAGTGGATATGCATGAAACATACTCTTAGCTGTATCTAAAACACGAGTAAAAAAGGTACTAAAAACAGAGTGATTCATCAGTAACCGCTGACTTAAAAAATATTATCGTGATAAAAATAGGTACATACACGCGTATTATGGCGTAGAAACATAAATATCAGTAAGTTTCTGGTAGACTGATCTACTCAAAAATAGAGAAGGTGTATTGTGTTGTGGGAAGTCGAGAGCAATCTATCTATATCTATATATATAAAAATCAATTGCTATTCGTTAGTCTCGCTAAAACTCTGGAACGGCTAGACCGATTTGGCTAATCTTGGTTTTGAATTAATTGTTGAAATCCAGGGAAGGTTTAAAAGGTGAGAAAATATAGAAAAAAATAAGAGTAGTTAAAAAAGCAGAACAAAGTTTGCCGGGTCAGCTAGTCTATATGTATAAAAAACAAATCTGTTGGTTAGTCTCGCTAAAACTCTGGAACGGCTGGACCGATTTGGCTAATTTTGGTTTTGAATTAATTGTTGAAGTCCAGGGAAGGCTTAAAAGGTGAGAAAACATATAAAAAAAGAGTATTTAAAAGGGCGGAACAACGTTTGCCGGGTCAGCTAGTAATCTGTATACGTGATGAATAAATTTTATACCCCTTTTTAAGACAATTAGGCGAACGGTGGAGTATAAAATTTGGCACAGTTAAAGTTTATATTGTGAAGGACTGTAAAATCTTTATATTTTTAAATAAAAAGCATTTAAATACATTAAACGAATAAAAGCAAACATTACACACTACGTTCATGTGACATAGATACATCATATTATACACACATGCATAGATACCATATTATTTTCATCTGTCAGTTGTCAACTTAAAAGGGATTTTATTGTATAGTTTATGGTCGAATTTCGGCCACAGGCGATCGCTAGTAATGGAAAAATTACAAGCAATTTTAATTATAATTTAATTTACGAACTAGAACATGTCAAGACCGAATATTATATATTAAGTAAAGCATATATGCACCAATAAATAATTACTCATGTTCCTTAGCATACGCTATTACAATACACAAATCACAAGACCTTAATCTTAACAGCGCTCTTTTCGACTTAAGCTCCTCAATATTTAGCAAAGGGCGGGCTTGCTTGTGATTTCCAGAGTTAATACCTTAAATCCGTCTAAATACATCTTATCAATCTAGATCCAAATCAAATCAAGGCACAAGAAAGTGCTATAATAAAATACAACCGCCTGCCCACGTTATATCGCCCCGGCTTTGCTTAATTAAAAATAGACAGAAAACGTTTTTTTTATATAGTAGAGGCGGCAAACGATAAGGGGATGCATGTGAATGTGATGGTAAGTGTTCACCGCCGGCCATGAACATCTATACATATAATAAAATCGTAGGAAAGTCAATGTACCTATGTCCGGGGTAAACTCAAAAAGTACTGCATGGATTTACTTCAAATTTTGCATGAATATTACTAACAGATCGGGTCAATATATAGGCTACATATTATCACGCTATCACCTACGGGGGAGGAGCTGTGCGGAGTAAACTAAGTCCGCGCGAAGTCGCGGGCAACAGCTAGTCTGCAATATCAGGGGTTCACGCAAAGCAGTTGTGTTGCCGGCCTTTTAAAAATGAGTGCGCTCTTTATTGAAGGTCCCTAAGTCGTATCCGTTCGGAAACACCCCCGCCGGTACTTTATTCCACAAAAAAGTAGTGCGAGGCAGAAAGGCACAAAGGCCTAAGAAAAATTACAATTAGTGAGTACTGAGTGGGTAAATTACTCTAAAGGTGAGACGCGTGTTTTGGATCGACAGTAGACCATCTGCCATTCTGTCAGGCAGTTCGTAAAAGGTACAAGCATACGAATTTACGAACGTACGATTATACGAACTTAAAAACGTAAAAAAACGTACAAACATACCAACATACACACTTTTTCACGTGAAATTTATTTATTTATTTATTTCACGTGCTTTGATGCCTAAATGGATCATTATATTCAAATATTAGATATCCAATTCCAACACAACATACATACATGTACATAAAATACATACATGTCAAACTGATAACATCTGCTTTGTCGTCGATTGAAAAAAAATATTAAAGAAAAGTTTAAGCACAAACATTTTCTTAATAACATCCCTTATATTTTTATGTCAGTACTAGCCGCAAGATTATTACCTTAGTTTCATAACTTTACTTAGATAATTATTTTAATTAAAACTACGCTTGGTATTCTTACTTAAAACCTGCACTTGTTATTATTACTGCAACACTCGCAGATTGTTAGGTTATTTTTTTTTTATATCATAAGATAGCAAACAAGCAGATGGGTCTCCTGATGGAAAGAGTCAACCATCGCCTATAGACACCAAAGATGTGAATGGTGCGTTGCTATCTTGTGGCGAGGTCTAATGCCACATGCATAAGTTTACCGGCTACCTTACCCTCCAAACCGGAACACGACAGCGACAAGTACTGACGCTATTGCGGCAGGAATAGGCAAGGCGGTGGTACCAGACCCGGGCGAGACAATGCAGAACTCTATCACCTAGTAGCCACGATGGTAGTGACTCGATAGCCATTCGGTCGCCTTTTACGACCTGCCTGGCAGAACGGCAGTTGGCCTATTCTACAAAGGAGGCCGGGACCAACATGAAAATGTATTAAGGAAATAGAGAAATATTTTTTTTAATTCAAAGTTCCACCCGTACTACCTTAATGTCTATAAATTCACAACTGTGTGTGTGTGTGTTTCTCGTCATTTTTTGCCCTGCACTATTTTGTAATATCAATTACAAGCGGGGTTTATTCCGAACAGACATGACTGAGGACTTTTAAGAAAAGGGTTAACTCGTTCCTAAAAGGCCGGCCACGCAAATGTGTGACCTCTGGTATTACAAGTGTCCGCGGGCGGCGGCTACCACTTACCATTATGTTCACCTCCTATTCGTTTGTCCAACTTCTATGTAAAAAAGTGCCAAAACATTACATTATACACAAATTCACGCTACTTACTTGCACGCATGCTGCTGCCTCTATTCATACAAACACACACATGCAAACACATTCAGCATAAGTATTTTATACGCATTTTTCGTGCGTGCTGCATCTAACTAGGCTTTCTGAAAACCTGCACCATTTTGTTCGGCAGCAATATTATGAGAAGCGAAAACTTTATACCCCTTTATTATATATTTGCACATCATATCGTAGTAGAATATGCTGGTAGCTTTAATTGTATTATAAATAGTATTAACCCATATTATTCCGTTTACATAGTTTTCGTTTGTTTTTCTTTTTTTGCAACAAAGACGACGGAAGAGTACGAAACTTGGTACAACTAAAGTTTAGATGGTGAAGAAGTGCAGAAAGCTAAACTTACATATAAAATTCTCGTGTCACAATGTTCGTTCCCGTACTCCCCGAAACGGCTTGACCGATTTTGATGAAATTTCGTATGAATGTTTAGCAGGTCTGAGAATCGGCCAACATCTATTTTTCATACCTTTTAGTGATAAGGGCTGTCCACCCCTAATAATATTTTATATTTTATAAACAATTTTTTATTTTTTTTATGATTCAGCATTGAAAAATACATACAACTCTAATTTTTTACCCTTCTATCAACAACCCTTATTTTTTAATTAAATAATTTATATGGCAAAATAACGTTTGCCGGGTCAGCTAGTTTTTATATAAAATGCATTAAAGACACGTTAAATTAATAAAAATAAACATTACACACACTAGATTCATTTAACAAACATCATAATATACACATACACACATTATACTATTACGCCTATGGCCACAGAATACTTAGAGACTACCAGAAATCAATGTTACATACAAGTATTATTTGAGCATAGCACACATAGACACTTCTCACGGACGCGATATCTCCGACTGGTGCGGTACAAACTGTACCGAACCATTCCGAGATATCGCCTCCGTGAGACGTGTCTATGTGTGCGTTGCTCGAATATCACATGTATGTAGATTGACTACTGTCAGTCTCCAGTATACTGTGCTATGGCTAAAGTCTGTTGTCAAAACATAGAAGAGATTTTATTGTTTAGTTTGTGGCTGAATTTCAACCAGAGGACTATCACTAGTTATCTAAAATGGTCCATTTACAACTTTAACAAGAGAGAAAGAGAAGGATTCGGCATTAATTTCCATAAACAATAACAATTATAAAATTGCATGCATTCCAACACTGAACAAATAAAAATGGCTTTATCTCTGTCTAACAAGTTGGAATTTTCGTAATAGACAAGGCTACAAAAAATTTGTCAGTGCTCTAATTTCAAATCATTTCTGAAAATTAACGTCACCTTAAACAGCTTGCGGCCAAAACGCCATTACTAAAATACGCTGTCAATGTAGGTAAGTTAAAATTTAATCTCAAAATATAACCCTTTGTTTACAAAATATTAAATTGATTTGAGCGTTTATTTGTATTTTTCTAGAATTTCAGTGTGTACCTTAAATCTAAAATAAAAACTAATTTTAAAAATAACATGTGCTCAATTGCAATATAATATATCAATTGTTATGTAGACAATAAACAGCTGTTCTTAAATCCGCCATTGTTAGGAAGTTGGGACGAAATGACACGGTTTTCCCTTAGTTATTTCATATCTAATAGTAGTTTCCTTCATCTAAGATTTACAACTACTTCCAAAAAAAGTATCTGGGCGGTCAAGCTTCCCACTTCCTTTTCAATGACTGGTCAGTGGTAACTTTATTGCTTATCTTTTAAACTTGATTTTTATAATTAGAACTCACCCTTGAACAATATTCTGTATAATTTATGTTAAAAAAGTATGGTCACGTTACTTACCCTGTGGGGTAGACAGAGTAAGCCGAATGTCTATAGACTTTTGGTTCACCACATTTCACCGGTTTGACGGTTAGCGTGATGAGTGGCGATCCCCGTCGCGTCGCGTCGTCGCATATATTTGTATGCATATTATTGACGAGATAACGTCTTATACATCGATGAATGCTGACAGCACTGTCGCATTGTCATGTTCCGCCTGAGCCGAGTGTGCAAGCGAGAGCGCGGAACAAACAATATAGAGGCACGATCTTGCTTTCTTATGACGTTATCATATAAAATTATCGTCCGCAAAGACTTAACAGACAGCCGATTTTTAGTAATATTAGGTTTCTGTAGTCCTCCACAATGTACCTAAACTTTAACTATGCATAATTTCATACACCAAAGATCACGTCATTTCCAGAAAATGGGGTACAAAGTTTTTTACTTCACGTATTAATATATAGTTGTTATATCCTAATGTATAAAAACATGTTCGGTAACAATATTAATTGATGTCCCTTTCCATAACATTCTCTTGGAGCAGACGACCTTTTTGTATTCAAGCCCCACAACTGCCCCGCCTTTTCCATGGCTGGCGTCACCCTATTATGTCCTTTAGAACTTGATTAATAACTGACGCTAACCCAAAATTATTCTATAGGCTCTCTAATGATGAATAATTGGCCCTCTACAACTGCGGAAATACTTACTTAAAATTTAAATGTATGGTTTAAAATTTATTGTCAACTAGCTGAGTCCTCGACTTCATTCGCGTGAAAAAATTTTGAAAAAAAGTTGCCTAAGTTACTCTCCCTGTCACACCAGCTATCTGCCAGTGAAAGTCCCGTCAAAATCGGTCCAGCTGTTCCAGAGATTAGCCGGAACAAACAGACAGACAGACAGACAGACAAAAAATGTAAAAAATGCTGTTTTGGTATATGTATCGTGTATACATCCGTATGCATTTAGTAAAAAGCGGTTATTTTAATATTACAAAAAATAAAATAATTTCATTCATAATCACTTAGGTAACTCTAAAAACTTTTAGTATTAACTGTGATGTTTCTGGGTAAAATATTTTTTGAGAAATATTTGGGAGTCTTTCTTTTCATTAGGTATTCAGTATTTGGCCGAATAGTTTTTAATATTCGGCCAAATACCGAATACTAAAGAAAGTACCCCAACAGGCCGAACACTGAATATTACCCAAATATTCGTGGCATCTCTATTCTTTGCATTGATTCAAAAGAATTAAAACATGTTCTAATAATTTCATCAAAATATAATCCGCCTCACTTTATGTTCCTAGAACCTCCACTAAATATCGACGAAACAAATACATGCGAGCGAACGAGCAGAACATTTCAGCAATAAGCCGTGTTGGTCCCGGCCTCCTTTGAAGAATAGGCCAACTGCCGTTCTGCCAGGCAGGTCGTAAAAGGCAACCGATTGGCTATCGAGTCACTAGCATCGTGGCTACTAGGTGGTAGAGTTCTGCATTGTCTCGCCCGGGTCTGGTACCACCGCCTTACCTATTACTGCCGCAATAGCGTCAGTGCTTGTCGCTGTCGTGTTCTGGTTTGGAGGGTAAGGTAGCCGGTAAACTTATGCATGTGGCATTAGACCTCGCCACAAGATAGCAACGCACCATTAACATCTTTGGTGTCTATAGGCGATGGTTGACTCTTACCATCAGGAGACCCATCTGCTTGTTTGCTATCTTATGTTATAACAAAAAAAAGAAAAGCCAAATACCTACTTGACATACGAGCATAAAAAGGCAAGACGATGTTTAAGCGAAAGTTTTTAAATAAGGTAAAGCTTACATGCCTTTATTGTTACTGTTTTGTTTTTATTTTACCTTTTTGTTAGTATAAAGTTCTTATCTTATGTGAATGAGGGCGTTTTTCAACAATTAAATTTAGATAATTCAATTTGCGTGTGAAATCTTATTTGAGTTTACTTTGTAGAACATTGTACATGCTGAAGGTGGTCGTTCTGTACTCAATCCTGATACCGATTTTTAAAAAAAAAATAGGTAAGTACTTAGATTTCGACCTAATTATCCAATAAAATTATTTAGTTCGGACACTCGCGCATAGATATCGAAATTATTTTCACGAACAGAATTGCCGCCACGGCACGTGTCTAAACGCGCCTTTTTTTATATATATCATAAGATAGCAAACAAGCAGATGGGTCTCCTGATGGTAAGAGTCAACCATCGCCTATAGATACCAGAGATGTTAATGGTGCGTTGCTATTTTGTGGCAAGGTCTAATGCCACATGCATACGTTTACCGGCTACCTTACCCTCCAAACCGGAACACGACAGTGACAAGCACTAACGCTATTGCGGCAGGAGTAGGTTAGGCGGTGGTACCAGACCCGGGCGAGACAATGCAGAACTCTACCACCTAGTAGTCACGATGGTAGTGACTCGCATAGCCAATCGGTCGCCTTTTACGACCTGCCTGGCAGAACGGCAGTTGGTCTATTCTTCAAAGGAGCCCGGACCCAACACGGGGAAATTGCCCATGCGATGAATAGGTATATTTTGAATATTATTACACTAACTTCTTTGAGGTTTATTATGTGATTAAGCATAATTATTATCTTTTTATTATATTTTTATTGCCATTAGGTACCCAAGTATCGTGTTCTTCAATTTGTACAGCCTTTTATCATTCAACTTGTACAACATGAGTACAATCCCAATAAGGTAAAAAAAGTAATGCATGAAATAAAAAACCTTCTGAGGTCTGAGGTAGGACAAAAAATTTTGTGTAGGTCTTTGCTATGGCCCATCTACGTCCACCACCTGTTAGGGCGTATGTCCCGGGCGATTTCCACGTGGGAATGATAACAATGGTGCTTGATTAAATTATTTATTCTTGAGTTTGTTCTTTCACTTCTTACATTGTACTAAGCAATCACCGTAATGTGAACGATGATGAGTATATATGGATGTACATCGGCGCGCGTGCGGTGCGGCCGAGGACCTGTCGGTGAGTACTGAGTAGAATGGCCGCCGGCGCGGGCGCGGCGTGGGTTGCCCGCGCGCTGCGCGGCGTTGTGCGTTAACACACCCTTTCTATTAGGTACGTCAATTAAAGCTGTAAGTATTATTATAAAGTAGCTATAGGCTATAGCCCATAGGTGAAGGTCTATAGTAGATTCAACACTCTTTATCGTCGGCACTTGGTGAAACTTCATTTTCATACAATATTTTATATCGATAACACTTGTACTGTTTCACAACAATTTTATTGTGCTTTATTGTGAAACAGTACAAGTGTTATCGATATAAAATATTGTATGAAAAAAAAATTGTATGTCTATAGTAGACTTTCTGAATTACTTCTTGACTGCCCTGTTGATTGAATTGTTAACGAACATAACTAAGTATCGAGGGGGCTTGATTCGATTCCTGACAGTGACAAACATTAATGTAATGAGCATAGATATTTTGTATTTCTGGGTTTAGGTATTTATTGTGTATGATACAGTATTTATATATGTATTTCTATGTATTATTGTCGTTGACTAACATCCATAACACAAGCAAATAGTTTTTGCTTACTTTAGGGTCAGATCAATTCGTATCTATAATTTTTCCATCGGTGTTGACCACATAAGGTCGTTTGTTCCATTCCCGTGCCGGGCAATTCAAAAATCTGTATTTTTTTTAGTTTTATGAGTAAAACAACGTTACCCGGCATTGGATAAGCGCCCGGTTAGTAATAAGCTTGCCACTTATCACATTGTGGGAATAACGGCCGGTTTCCGAAACGCAAATTAATTTTATCAAGCAATTAATCTGTATTTAGCAGGTAAAAATTATGTTAAACACAGATTAATTGCTTGTTAAAATTAATTTGCGTTTCGGAAACCGGGCGTAAGTGTAAGTTATCGTGGGTTATGCCTCTGCCTACTTCTTCGGGGATACGGGCGTCAAGATACTTTTTTTTAAAATTTGGGATGAGTTACCCAACTCGGGATTCAGACCAAAGAATTCATACGTTTATACTGAAGCTGGTAACGATAGTAGACTTTCGTTCTCGGGTTCCCGTTCCCGGGAACTCCCGGGAAATTTTTCATTCCCGATCCCGAGAAATATGCGCTCGAAAGCTAAGTAATTTATTTAATTTAGACTTAAAATTAAGAATTTCAAGTGATCATAAAAGTGTGTTCTAATCAATTATTCAAACTGAAAAGATGCTATTACGATTTGTTAAAAAAATTAAGACTGTTTTACGAATAATAAAAATGATCCTGTTTTAAATTATTTTTTGTATTTTACTAAAACCTTCCTTATATAAAAAAAAATAAAAAAAATCCCGATCCCGGGGGTTCCCGGGAATTATAGATATTTTTCCCGGGTAACAGGAATGTGGAAACCCGAGAATTCCGGAACGCTAACCGCTAGGCTATTGAGGCGAGTAGACTGTATTAATTAAAATTATCTTTTTGAATTAAATCTCATCAAATCTAATTAAATACTTTCTTATCGTTTCTATGTCAATCTTTACTTAAAAAGGAAACAAAATGAGAACAAGAGTTAAATATGCAAAATGGAATAAGCAGAAAATTTTCTGTAAACTCGTAACATACGTATTTTACTTGAGAATACAAGGCAAAAGACCGCATTGCGTTGATGCCAAAAGTTTAAATTAGGCCCAGGACTGTATCTTTATGGCTTGGCATCTTTACACACGTAGAATATCTAAATCGCTTACGCAGTGATAATTTTTATGTTTGCTTTGAAAGAGGGTGTTCGGTACCCGAATCTGATACCGAATATGTAATGAAAATTGGCACTTAACTTTCGACTAAAAGTATCTTCACGCCCGTATTTTTTTTATATCTAAAGATAGCAAACAAGCAGATGGGTCTCCTGATGGAAAGAGTCAACCATCGCCTATAGACACCAAAGGTGTTAATGGTGCGTTGCTATCTTGTGGCGAGGTCTAATGCCACATGCATAAGTTTACCGGCTACCTTACCCTCCAAACCGGAACACGACAGTGACCAGCACTGACGCTATTGCGGCAGGAATAGGTAACGCGGTGGTACCAGACCCGGTAGAGCCGATGCAGAACTCTACCACCTAGCAGTCACTCAGTCACTCAGTCGCCTTTTACGACCTGCCTGGCAGAACGGCAGTTGGTCTATTCTTCAAAGGAGCCCGGAACCAACACGGGGAAATCCCCGAAGAGCCTGCCTCTTCGGGGATTTCCCCGTGTTGGTCAGAGGCATAACAAGTGCGCCTACGATTAGCAAAAGATACTCAATCCTACAATGTAATATGTGCCAAGCCTATCGCCAACGGGGTACTTTCCATTCCCGGGCTACTTTATCAGAAAACTGAAACAACACGTTTTTGAATTTCCTCACGCGGGAATCGAACCCGGGACCTCATGTGGTCAACACCGACACCGGACAACTATACCACAGAGTCGATTTCACTAGACCTCAGAGGCGAAATTTTGACCTAATTATCCGATAAAATGTTTAGTACGGATACCCGCGCACGGCGCATTACTTTTTTTTATAGCAGAGGGGGCAAACGAGCAGGTGGTGCACCTGATGATAAGTGATCACCGCCGCCCATGGACAACTGCAATACCGGGGGTCTTGCAGCTGCGTCGCCGGCCTTTTAAGAATGAATAAGCTCGTTTCTTGAAGGTCCCTAAGTCGTATCTGTTCGGAAACACCCCCGAGAGTAATTGATTCCATAAAGGAGTTGTGCGAGGCAAAAAGTGCCGTCGAAAGCGCATGGTTGTGGATTTCCAGACATCTAGGTGGTGAGGATGGAACTTTAAATTTTGACGCGATGTCCGAAGTTTTTTTTTTATAGAAGAGGGGGCAAACGAGCAAGAGGTGCACCTGATGGTAAGTGATCACCGCCGCCCATGGACATCTGCAATACTAGAGGTCTTGCAGTTGCGTTGCCGGCCTTTTAAGAATGAGTTAGAAGTTCATTGTTAACAAACGGTGATTTACAGTTAGTACAACATGCTGTGACCATATATTATGAACTAGATGTGCCTGCGACTTCGTCCGCGGGGAATTTTTTTTAAATAACACCAGCATAGTTCTCGTTCCCGGGAGATTGCCGGGATAAAACCTATGCTATGTCCTTTTTCGGGTCTCAAACTATCTTTGTTCCAAATTTTATTCAAATCGGTACAGTGGGTTAGTGTACAATCGCATTTGTAATATTAGTATGGATAGATTTGACTGGGTCGTGGTCTAGGGGATAGCCTATTCGACTAAGATCATGAGGTCTCGGGTTCGATCCCTGAGTCGGGTAAAAGTGTTGTTGAGGTAGATTTTACACTTAATCGTCGGCACTTGGTGAAATTCCATTGTTACAGGTCCAAACTAGGTTATAATCACTTGTACTTTAATTTCACTACAAATATAAACATATAATTTTAGATTAATCGACCGGTTCGCTTTTTAAAGCATCTTCAAGACGTAATATTCTTTTCGCTTTTCGTTTCGTTTCGCTTTTTAAAGCATCTTCAGGACGTAATATTCTTTACTAAAGAATATTGCGCCCTGAAGATGCTTTCTTTAAAAAGCGAAACCGGTCGATTAATCTAAAATTATATGTTTATATTTGTAGTGAAATTAAAGTACAAGTGATTATAACCTAGTTTGGACTTGTTATTGAGGTCTTTTCGAGGTTTTCCTCGAAAATTCAAAATCTCAGAAGCAGCTCGGAGTCTGGCAGGTGGTGTTATGCTCATCCCGTGCTACAGATGAACACGTTAAGCCGTTGTTCCGCTAGAAATAGTCGATGATTGTTATCAGGTAAGTAAAATGCCGCGATGGGGGTCACGATTTATCTCGCCCACTAACAAGCCCATGAATCGTAGTAAACTGGTCAATAGACGTTCGGGTTAACCTGCCTACCCCACAAGGAAACCGGACTTAATGATACTTTTAATAGTTTTTATAAAAATATTTTTCTTAAAAACTTTCATCCCCAATATCAGCCCGTTGAGGTAGATTTCCGAAGAAAAATTGTCGTATGTTTGACACCAATTCTTTATCTATGTCTGTGCCAAATCAAAATCGGTTCAACGGGTTAGCCATGTAATCGTAATAGACAGACTGACTTTATAATCCATACTTCCATACTATTCCCATACTAATATTATAATTTCCATACTATTTCCAAACTTACTTTTATTTTACTTACTAATATTATAAATGTAAAAGTCTGTCTATCTGTTACGCTTTCACGGCTAAACCGCTGGACCGATTTCCATGAAATTTGGCATGGAAGTAGTTAAAGAGCCGGGGTCAAACATAGGCCAATTTTTTTTCAAAAATAAACCTTAAAGGTTTGAAATAGGGGATGAAATTTGTATTAAAAGCTATCTTGAGGACATGTTAATCTACTCGCGGGTGAAGCTGCGCGGGTCAGCTAGTATTAGTATAAGTACGAATTCTAATATTTGGTCCTGTTTACTATAGCAAGTTTTCGTAAAAATCTCAATCGCTTGGTTACTCTGAACCACACTATGGTAAACCTGGTAGTTTCAATGCGTGCCATGTTTGTCGTAAAACGCCATTTTGATAAGATACTAACTTTGAAAGTCTCTACTATTTATTGTTTTTACGAAATAAATATTTGTTCCTGTATATTATAATGAAGGTCTAAAATGAAAATAAATGTGGTAGAGTATAGTGCCTAAATGTCCACATGCACTAAACAATTTTGTATCATTAGATAGCAAACAAGCAGACGGTTCTCCTCATGAAAAGAGAAACCATCGCCTATTGACACCAAAGATATAAATGGTGCATTGCTCTCTGTGCAAAGAGATGATAATGTCATATGCATAAGTCTGTCGGCTACTTTGCCCTCCAAACTGGAACATGACAGTGACAAGCTTTGACGTTATTGCGGCAATAATAGGTAAAGAGATTGTACTAAACTCGGACCAGCCGTAGCGGAACTCTATCACCTAGTATTCACAATGGTAGTGACATCTGTATCATTTTTAATAGATTCAGGCGTTACTTTGCGAAAATCCATAATTGCAAGGAGAAATTATGCCATTTAATTTACAAATTTTCCGCGAAATGTTATATGGAATTGCTGTAATGCAACAGAAATAAAAGGTAGTGTAAGGAATAGGGCAAATTTCATCAGACTTTGGATAAGTTTGCCCTATTCCTATTATTTGTGTAAGGATTAGGGCAAATTTCATCAGACTTTGGATAAGTTTGCCCTATTCCTATTATTTGTGTAAGGATTAGGGCAAATTTCATCAGACTTTGGATAAGTTTGCCCTATTCCTATTATTTGTGTAAGGAATAGGGCAAATTTCATCAGACTTTGGATAAGTTTGCCCTATTCCTTACACTACCTTTCATTTCTGTTGCATCACAGCAGTTCCATAAAACATATCGCGGAAAATTTGTAAATTAAAAACCATAAATGCTCCTTGCATCTATATTATAGTAAATAGTGAACGTTCGTATTTTACAAACTACCTGACAGATTGACAGACGGTCTATTCCTTAACCAGTCCGGGGGCTCGGACCAACACGGGCGATCCTTTTTAAATTATTTTGACCATAAAAAAATTGCTTAAAAGTATTAAAATAGTTTTTATGCAAGCGAGCGTAATCTTGGAAAGTTCGAGTTACAAGAAACTACCAGGAATATATTATGTCTGTGATTTAAATGTGTCATATTATATCACTTCATTTGTAATACTCGAGAAAGTCCCGTTCGGAGTATACCGCTTACATAACAAGTCTTTCATTACTCTCGTCGGAGCTTGTAAATTTTCAAAGCTTCGGCGTCAGAAGAAACTGTGGATTTAGACTAATGACAGGGCTTTTGGAAATGTTTTTGTAGAATGAATGTTCCAGACGAATGCAATTTGTTTAAAATTGAAAGTAATAAATGAAATAGAAGGGAATTTAACATTGGAATAAAGATCGTTTTATTTACCAGACAATGTACCTATACAGCATATTAAAAAAATCACAAAAACCATAAAACAACTAAACGAAAAAAAGAACTTAAAAAACATTAATGAATTAATAATAACAACATTTTTACGCAACCGCAAAGGCTTTTTTGGATGAATGTCCCCCTTTTGTATAGTTGTCTGTCCCAAGTATTAAACTTAACATACTTTGCTAGATGAAATAATATATCATAACGCTTTTACTTGCTTGATAAGTAGAGTAAATCTAAAGTCAACAGCAGTCGCAGATTTACCCATAGGCTCGTGAGGCCCGGGCATAGGGTGGCATAGTTCTGGGGGCGACTAAACTTTCAAGGTATGAAAATTTTTAAAGTGAAAGAAGTCAAGGGCAATACGAATTCAAAATCGAACATAATATGAAAAATTGTTAGAACAAATCGATATTAAATCTCCTTCACCCAAAGGAAACCAACATTATTCCGGGATAATACAGGCTACTGTTTTACCGGACTTAACTAAAAAAAGTGTTTAAGTCACGCGAATGAAGACGAGGGCAACAACAAGTAGTCAGAACATTATAAATCAAGCAATAAAAAGTTATATGTAATTTAATAAAATTTTATCAAAACAACAACATCAATTTTCATAAAGAATAGTGGCAAACGAGTAGGAGGCTCACCTAATAGTAAGTTATCACCTTTGCTCTACCCATTAAAAGTGGCGTGATTCTGTTGATGATTACAACATTAATTAAAGACCTTACAAATTCATTCTCGGCCTTTTAAGAATGAATGAACTATTACATAAGCTCAATTTGTAAAATTATTTAAGCGATCGCCTGTGGCCGAAATTCGACCATAGACTAAAAGTTTGACAACTAACAATACAGCTATACAACCGTTGGTATAAAAAAAAACCCAAGATATACATGTGTACATATACATGTCCTTTAAAAATGAGCGCACCATTTTAAATTGTGCGCTCATTTCAAATAGAATCGCGTCGATCGCGACACTGTCATTTTATTACTTTCTATACATTTCTTTGTAGTAACAACTTTAGTGCTTAGGGTTGAATATGCAAAGTTTTTGCCATATCTATAACTACTTATATGAAATTACGGACAGTTTTGAGTGTTAGTTTTATTCGGGATTCGAATTTTTTATATCAATGTATGCAAGTAACTTTAGCCATAAAGAAAATAGTATACATGTGTGTATAACATCATGTAAGTATGTCACATAAATGTAGTGTGTGTAAAGTTTATTTTTATTAGTGTATTTTAATGCTTTTATTCATAAATATTAGATTTCTGCAGTCTTCCAAAATGTAAACTTTAACTGTTCGAAATATTCTTACTCCACCTTAGGTGCAGTTGTTTTAAAAAGGGGTCTTAAATTTTCCCTTTACGTAATAATATATACATAATATTTAGAAACGTGTAAATAGGTAGTATATAAATTCTTTAACTACATAGAATATGATAATTTTTAAATATTTGCGCACCACATCATGGTAGCTGGTATCAGATATCAGATAGATAATGCATGACATCAGATTTTATCACACAGCATACACGTGAATCTCTAGTATAAACTCAGTTAAATTACAGTTTAATAAACACGTTTATTAACCGATATGTGATTGTCATTTAGTCAACGTAATAGGCACTCCTGATAAACTGAAATCGAATCGAAACTCTGTTGAGTAATCGGGACCACTGAACACTCGACCGGGCGGGTGAGGTAAAGTAATTATGAAAGCCTTGTCAAGTCACGGGCTTTATCCGAAGGACGAACGGGACCTATTCTCTCGTACCTATTTCATTGTTCGTGAGATTATATTCCACACAATAAGGAGTAATACTATAGCAATACAATGTGACTGGCATTGATGTGCTCTTAGTTGATTGTATTGTATAGCTACCAGCTGTTATTTGCGACTTCGTTCGATATTTCTCGAAATTCATCCGCTAAGATGGTGAAATATGGCATAGTCCAATTTCCCTTTCTTCATTCAGACCTTCTGCTGCGAAGGAGTTCGTAAAAGGCGAATGTTTGGCTATACGTGTAAGTACTTTAAGGAATACTCTACATTTACGATTTAAAACTACGTTATCAATTTATAATACAACTAGCGACCTGCCCGCGGTTTCACCCGCGTATCTTTTGTTCTCGTATAAATATCGGAAAGGTGTATATACTAAAATCTTTCTCAAGAATCAATCTATCTATTAAAAAAACTGCATTAAAATCCGTTGCTTAGTTTTAAAGATTTAAGCATACATATTACATAGGGACATACGGACAGACGAAGTGACTTTGTTTTATACTATGTAGTAATAGTAGGTACCTATATTTTCTTTACATTGCTCAATATAACTAAATTACCGCCTCGTTGGTCGAGTGGTTAGCGACCCTGACTACGCAATCAATGGGGCCCGGTTTCGATTCCCGGCAGGGACATTCATTTGTGTGATGAGCACAGATGTTTGTATTTCTGGGCTTGGATGTTTATTAAATATATTAGAGTATTTATATATGTATTTCTATGTATTAGTATCGTTGACTAACACCCATAACACAAGCATAATATAATTTGCTTACTTTGGGGTCAGATCGATTCGTGTAATTTGTCCAGTGATATTTATTATTATTATTTATTATTCTAACAACTTTATTCTATTCTTTATAATGTTCTACATTTTTAGGGTTCCACACCCAAAAGGTAAAACGGAACCCTACTAATAAGCCTCCGCTGTTTTTTCTGTCTGTCTGTCACGAGACTGTTCTCATAAACCGTGATAGCTAGAAAGCTGAAATTTTAACAAATTATGTATTTCCGTTGCCGCTATAAAAAAATTTATTATTAACCCCATCGTGTTTTATTCGTATTTTTTTTTGCTATGATTGTACGGAACGCTTCGTGCGCGAGTCCGACTCGCACGTGGCCGGTTTTATTTTTTTAATTCTCATAACGAAGCATAATTTAACAAATGCATTTACCTGAAATTAATTATGCGTGTTCTAGCGTTCAGTACTGTTACTTTTACTAGAAGCCAACTGTTACGTACGTCTTGCTATCTTGAGCTCCCGTTTAAAAGTCACATCTTTAACAAGTTCTGTCATTCGCAAGTTTGGGATACCAGTTTAAAACAATTAATTCGCACGTTTATAACAATATCGGGCAAAATCTTGCTTTATTAAATAAAAACCTAACACTACCATCGTGAATACTAGGTGGTGGAATTCTCTTGTACTGTAGAGACCATGGACTCGATCTCTGGGGAGCTACTCCTTGGCAGCGATTGAATTGGTACTAATGCTCGATTTACTATATTTGCTATACTAATTTTTAGAAATAAAATACTATTTCTTCGTATAATTTCATTTATTCGGAACCATGTCGGATCCCATACATTCTATACCAATAATTCTACACATTCTACATTGCATAGAAAAAGATTTAAATTCAATTCAGGCTAATTGGTGTACTGTAACACCAAAAAGGTGTTACAGTAACTACCACCGATTTATCTATTCTTGCCGCAATAGCGTCAGTGCTTGTCATTATCGTGTTCTGGTTTGAAGAGTAAGGTAGCCGGTAAATTTATGCTTTGTGAATTGTGGCATTGCCATCCCGACAGACGAAGTACAATGCATCATTAACATCTTTGGTGTCAATAGGCGATGGTTTCTCCTTCCATCAGAAGAGCCACCAGCTTGTTTGCTATCTAATGCTATAAAAAATGATAATTGATTCGCGGGTGGAGCAGCACAGTATACATACATACATATAAGTGCACTGCACTAATGCACTATTGTAAGTACTACATGAAGCAAAATATGGAATAGAACATTTTTCCCGTGTAGCTCTCATCCACTTAACGCGGTAAGAAACGTTTCAAATTAAATATCAACACTAATATTTGATATTATAAATGCGAAAGCAACTCTGTCTGTCTGTCTCTTCTTCACGCCTAAACCACTGAACAGATTTGAATGAAATTTAGTACAAAGATAGTTTGAGGCCCGAGAAAGGACATAGCATAGTTTTTATCCCCGAAATCCCACGGGAACTGGAACTATGTGGATGAAACCCTGGGATTGTCTATCTTTTTAACCAAGGTAATAAGGGAGTACCTAACTTAGGCTACTTTTATTTTAGAAATTTTTCTATGCGGACGAAGTCGCGGGCACAGCTGGTACTTTATGTAACGCAAAAAAATGTGCCATTACTTTTAAACAATTGCAAATTTATTACCAATTAATGATAAAGTTAGTTTGGAAGTGTCACGTTTTAATTGCACCAAGAACAAAAGACATAAAACTCGATAAAACACGTAGATACCTTTTGTTCACTAAAATATAACATGGTAGATTAATAAATTTGTAAAGTGCGTGCTAGGTCACGCGTAATGTAGGGTTCCGAAGTTGCCCATCACAATAATGCGGACTTCACGCCAGATCCCTTACGGGGTAGGCAGAGAGAACCGAGTGCCATACATCACGATCCTTGCAGGCTTGTCTCGCTTCCTCCACATTCATCACTCTCTTCATACACACACGCCGGTTGCGAGAACTCTTCGGACAGTACTCGATCAATCTGATCGTGATAATGCGGACTAAGAGGGCTTTTATAGTTTCATACTATGAACATTAATTCGAAACGATTTAATTCCGCCATCCCCGTTTTTCTATCGATCGTCGAAGCGCACAGATTCTAGGCATCGTCATATGGTGGACGTTCCACATACCCGGACAAAGCGGTTCGACTCAACATTCTTCATTCGAACCGCAAAGGACTGGAACATGCTTCCTGAGTCTGTGTTCCCCGACTAGTACAATCTGGGGATCCTCAAGAGAAGAGTGGACAGATATCTTCTAGGGAAGCGCGTTCCATCTTAGGTCGCATCTTAGCTTACCATCAGGCGAGACCGAGGTCAAGCGCTTCCCTATCGTTAATAAAAAAAAATGAACATTTAAGCTATTCAACGTCAGTGACAAATATCCACACCACAGGTTCACTGGTTATTAAAATTTCTCCGATCCATTTTCCAGTTTGGAGGGTAAGGTAGCTGGTAAACTTATGCATGTGGCATTAGACTTCGCCACAAGATAGCAGCGCACCATTAACACCTTTGGTGTCTATAGGCGATGGTTGACTCTTTCCATCAGGAGACCGATTTGCTTGTTTGCTATCTTATGATATAAAAAAAAAATGGTCGACTATTGCTCAAAAATTTGTAAAGCCTTCTAAGCCGTGATAGTTTTCCTTTTAACTTCATTATATTTACTACTACCTTGATTTTTTTCCCACCCCCAAAACAAAACATTTAGCCCGCACACGAGGCTCTAACAAAAATTAGCACTTAAGAGCTTACTATTTTACAAACAAGTCCCTTAATGGAAAGCTTGTTATCACAAACCTACAATATTTTTTAAAAACCTTGCCACCGGTAATTTTCCCACACAATAGGGTACGTGAGAAAAAAATTAACATCTTCACTTTACGTGTAAGGGAGCTACCCTGAAAAAAAATATTGTTCAAGATTCTATGTTAGGCCGTACTACTTTGTTGACGTGACTAATATGTATATTCATGCCAAATTACAGCTTTCTAGTAATAAGAACCTCTGAGCCTCTGAGAATCGTGCGGACGGATGGACGGACGGAGGGACGGACATAGCGAAACTATAAGGGGTTCCTCCGTCGGAATCCTAAAAAATGTACTCAGATAAAGGTAATCGTTTTACTCATAATTTCTCCCGGAAAACAAAAAAATTATTTAGTCACCAGACCATCTGCCATTCTGCCAGGCAGATCATAGTTTAATCACCTAATTATGTATGCATTTTTGCGTCCATGATTAGGTGATCCAGCCACCCAGATTCTAATTCCAAGTTGAACAACTTAATATAATGAGGTCATATTTAAGATTTGTGAAAAGTTGTAAATTAATTACTTTAACTCAAAAAAGTAAAAATAAAGTATCTTCACGCCCGTATCGCCGAAAGGGTAGGCAGAGGAACAACAAATACACCCACGATTAGCCGAAGATACTTAGTTCAATAATGTGATAGGTGACAAGCAAGCATAGGTGACAGGCAACGTTGATTTTATCAGAAAACTGAAAAAACACATTTCGAATTGCCCGACCCGGTGATCAAACCCAGGACCTCATGTGGTCAACACCTACTGGACCACTAAACAACAGAGGTGACATTTAAAGAAGTTTTTGTTTACAAAAATATCGTTAATAATCATTAAATGATTTAAACATCGTTCTACGTACCCGAACAAAGCGGTTCGATTCGACATTCTTGATCCGAACCGCAAGGGACTGGAATATGCTACCTGAGTCTGTGTTCCCCGACGGGTACAACCTGGAGATCTTCAAGAGAAGAGTGAACAGGTACCTTTTAGGGAAGCGCGTTTCATCTTAGGCCGCACCTTAGCTTACCATCAGGCGAGATCGTGGTCAAGCACTTCCCTATCGACAGTAAAAAAAAAAACAAAAACTAATTATCATTTACTATTAAATCGTTTGAGTCAAAATAAAGCCGTTCTTGGAGAACCACTTTAGAGAATATTTCTTTCAACAGACTGATTTTATCTTTCACTCCCTTTGGTTTATGAACGTCGGATACCCTTAACGTTGATATATCTATTCGTTTTTATCAGGCGCTTTGAATCCTTACCATAATTTATCTTCTGAAGACGTTTGCCTTTGAATTATTATACGTAGGATATAACCGATTATACATAAGTAACTCAAATTGAAAGCGGCTTAAGTATAAATTATGATCAAAACCGTATCGTCAAAAACCAAAAATATTTTTTTAGATATTATTTACAGGTACTTTTGCCGGGTCAACATTTTTAAAGTTACTACCGGATCAGAAAAACCCGGCAGAAGAAATTTAGCGGATTTTGAATTAAAGCTTCTTTAGAATAGTTGCGATTTTAAACTCGATGAAACTGAAATACATCACAATAAAGTAATAAACACTTATTTGCATAGGATTAAGCCTGCAAGAGAATGAGATAGAACACATTATACAGTATTTTATACTTAAAGATAATCTTTTTAATGGTGGAACCATTACTGCCAGCCAGATACCGACGGTACGTCAAAAGAAATTTTACTGCAACTTTTTTCTTATTCCTCACGTGTTAGGACACGCTGCCTTTGAAGAATTGCCATTTGCTGTTCAGCCAGGCATATCATAAGAGAAGAACAATTGGCAATGCTAGTCACTATCAACGTGGCTACTAGGTGGTAGATTTCTGCATTATCTCGCCTGGGTCTGATACCACCGCCTTCACTGCCATCGTGGCTTCTAGTTGGTCGAGTTCTGCATTATCTCGCCCGGGTTTAATACCAACGACTTAACTATTCCTGCCGCCATAGTGTTAGTGCTTGTCGATGTCGTGTTCAAATTTTGGAGGGTAAGATAGCCTTGTACACTTATGCATGTGGCACTAAGACTCCACCACAAGGATAGCAAGGCACCATTAAAAACTTTGGTGACCTAAACAACCATTGCCGGTTGTCTCTTTTCATCAAGAGAACCATCTGCTGGTTGAAAAAAAATTAACTACACGTTAATAATTATACGTGCCCATACCCTCCACCAAAAAAAAATTCTGGATCAATCACTGAGCAGAATCATATTATTAGGGTTTGCGTTTTTCACCCTTGAACATGAAACCCTAAAAATGGTAAATCTATGGTTGTACTATGCGTCCCAACTGAGAATAGGATCGCGCTTGTTATCAACTTCATACCACAAGTGTAAAATTAGTAATGTTACTCATTACCAATTAGAATGAAAATAGTTTTTTAAAGTATTTTTTTGTTAGAATTTTTTGCACACCTTACTCATCACTTATAAAATTTTTTGCAAAATGCAAAGCAATATGTCATCTTGACAGTCCTATTCTCAGTTGGAGCGATTAGTATTGTAACGATCTTACAATTATTCGCAATATTATTCACGATAACAATGACATAATTGACCCTCAATCACCTTTAGCAATCTGCCTGGCGGGAAATGAGACTGTATATTCTTTAAAAGGGCCTTAGACCAGCACGAGATAAGTTTATTGAGATAATTCCGTCTAATTAAAACAAATGTCCGGGATTTGCTGGTCTGTTCTTTACCAAGAGCTCGCCCACACGCTATTTCTGCGAGATATAAAGTGGGTTTATTTTTGCTAAAATCCCTTAAATAAGGGCCAAGCAACGCGCTAAGTACGCTTGATATGCATTTATTATTACAGTTGGGATTTTTGCGCCACAAGATCCTCTTAAAATTATGTGGTGTATTCAACCAGGCAAATATTATTAACATTAAGAACATCTACATAATTCAAACGCGTGACAATATGCATTAAGAAAGTCAGAAATGTAGAGGGAGCAAGGCAAGTCTGTCTGGATTGTGATATAGGTATGATTCTGAATTGTCTCTACCTACCCCGCAAGGGATTTCACATAAAAATGTGCAAGGTCACAGCTGACCTACCACGAATTAAGGTAAAAAATGCAAGTACCGTTCACGTGATAGAAGTAAAACTTCTAAAATAATCATGAGTCATGAAAAATCTATTAACTGGTTGACTTTGCATGCCATTCCTGAAACTTTCCGCTAAATTGAGTTACTTTAAGCTCAAAGGCTTAAACACTATATGCATAGACTTTTCAGTTCAAACTAGTGTTAACGTGAAGCAGTTTGGCCGAATAAAACACTTGAATCACTTTTACACGCACAATATAATTTTGGGCAGAGTAACGCCCTCAACAAGCGCTAGAATCACAATAAATCGAAAACATGATGTCCCCGCTTATTTATACCATTCGTTATGTATTTTGTCCGTTATGGCGTCATCATCTCAAACAGGTGCATAACACAGGTGTGCCGCACATCTGGCCAGCTAGTCGTTGTCGTCAAGCGCGGTTGATAACACTAGTTTCTTAAAACGACAGTAAATTAATTTTTGATAAGCTGTATACTCGTACCTTGGAAACGATGATCGATTTTGATGTTTCAAATGACGTTAAATGTAATTTTTGAGATGTAAAACGCAGTTTTCGCTTCATAATAGATAGGTTAAAAATGTCGAAGTAATGTCAAAAAAAATTTTTCAAAAATTTTTTCATTGGTAATTCCTAAAAAATACATGGACCGATTTTGATTCAATTCATTGTATTTGACCCAGTGCAGCATATGAGATGTTTACATGCACACAAATACATATAAGATACATACATACAGATCTGTATGTATGTTAATATGTATGACGAAGAATAGTAATATAGGTAGATATGTCTCGACATAATGACGTCTTCGTGAAAACGGTCGAAAAATATCCTGAAAAAGTGGAGATCTGATTAAAATTGAAAATCATCTACGTACGTTTTGGGAAGTTAAAAATCTGCAAACCGGTTAGTCCTGCAGATCATTCCTGAAACTTCCCGCAAAATTGAGGTAAGCTCAATAATTTACAAATTTGCCTAAACATAGTTAAAAATTACAGTATTTTAATTTTTGAAAAGTTATCTATTTTAAACACGATGATTGATTTTAATCTTTGGAACGGCATTCACGCAATGCAGAGAGCTCTAAGATGTTATAGCTTCAAAATCGATCGGTAAAAAAATGTAGTAGTAGCGTCGAAACATACTTTTTTAAATTTGGTCATTGATAACTTTCGAACAAATCAACTGATACTGATTCGATTTAAGCATTTGACGCAGTTTTTTTAAGGAGAAGAGCAGATCAAATTTTGAAATCAACCAATACATTCAATTAGAAATTTTAAAAAATCTGAACTTAGTAAGTTTGTTATTAAAACACCATATTTTTAATATTTGAAAATCTGTTTTTTTTAACATTTTATTTGATTTTGATTGTGTAAATGGCGTTTAACCCTATTTTTAGTACTAAAATATTGTAAACTAGCTGCAGCGCGCAGCCCGCTGCATTATAAAAGTTTTTTTGCGAATCCCGCGGGATCACCAAATTTTTCGGGATAAAAAGTAGCCTTTGTGCTATTCCAAGTCATTATCTAACTGCGTGCCAAATTTCATTCAAATTCGTTCTGTAGTTTTTGCGTGATTGAGTAACAAACATCCATCCAACATCCAAACTTTCGCATTTATAATTATAATACAGATAATACAGATGACGAAAATCGATTTTCCGAAATATTCAAATTTATATCGAATAAAAACTTTTTCAAAATTTCTTGTCAACAATAACTCCCGAACGGATAAACCAATTTTGATGCAACTTATGTTATTGGACGCAGTTTTTTAAGGAAAAGAGCCAAGTAGATTTTGTAATCAATCGATTAGGATGCTATTTAAAAAAACATAATATCGCCGACTTTTTGAGTTTATTTCGAAATTTCTTAAAATCCCCTGGACCGAATTCGAAAATTTTTAAGAAGGCTAAGATTGGCGAAACCAAATTGAATGCCATTAATTGCGTTTCCAGCGGAAAAGCTGTTCAAAAGTTATGAGATATTTATATATACACACACATACATATAATCTGATGTCATCGCGAAAATAGTCGGAAAAGTTTCCTAGGACCCCTACACTTGAAGATCTGCTGAAAACTCGATTTTTGATACGACACCACCCGCTAGACTCCGAGCTGCTATTGGGAGTTTCTGTTTTCGGGATAAACCTCGAAGCAACCTCAATATCGCTCTGTCCGCTCCGGGGATCGAATCTGGTACCTCATGATCTGGAGCCAAATGGGCTACCCCTTAGATCACTGGGTGTTTTTGATAAATTTGTAAAGTGGTAAATATTTACTTTTTAAGTTTTTTGTCTGGCATTCTTTTATATCATAAGATAGCAACAAGCAGGTGGATCTCCTGACAAACATAGTCTATACGCACCAAATATATTAATAGTGTGTTGCTATTCTCGTAAAAGAGTCTCATCTCTTAACGCGACATGCATAAGTTTATTGGCTTATTCTCCAAACCGGAACACGACAGTGACAAGCATTGACGTTATTCCGGCAGCAATAGGAAATGCGGCGGGACCATAGATATATTACACGGCACTCAAAGGGTGGAACCAAACACTAGAAGACAATGCAGAAATCTACCACTTAGTAGCCACGATGGTAGTGGCCCGTGTAGCCAGTCGTTCTTCAATAACCAATTCCTATAAAATACTCATTTGTCTGTGCAATATACTCTATTATTGAACTCAATTATTATGCGCATACCAAGTTCTCAGCTGCAAATCGATAAGACGAAGATTGAATTGATTATCTACGGCATAAATTACCGTGAACTATATAATACTGACTTAGACACAGGTTATAATATCATTTATTTGACTACATACCTACCACATGATTCTAAATTATACTAAACCTCATAAATTTATTTAAAAATACTAAGCGAGTATTTTTAATACTTACTAATATTACAAGAGGAAACATTAGGACATATTAAATTTATAATAACCCAATTGGATCCCCCGTTTGAGGATTCGGTTGAAAATGTTTTTTTCGTTTGATGTCTGTTATTCTACATCCTACACATGTTTTTACGTTTACAGTTTAACATTATCAGCATTTTTAACTATTATATAGCGTGCAAATATTGAATAATAGCTATATAGCTATAGACCCAACATCAGGGCATCATTTGCTCAATCGGGTAAAAAGTATCTATATTATGTCACACATCTTGATAATGTAGTTTTCTCTAGTATGTCTAATGTTAAAAAAAATTAAGATCGATCCTGTAGTTTTTGAGTTTATTGGTTACAAACATATAAATGCAAATATTCCTTATTAAAATATTAAGATAATATTCTAAGGAGGGTTAATACCTTCTTAGCTCATAATTTATGATGGCTTAGTTTTTCGATTCATTTTATTTATTATATCCAACTTATGCTATAATTTAGTATTTCTCTTTCTATCAACGGGACATTTTCAATTTAAACAAATTCTTTTATGGTCAGTGTAGCTGTCAGAATGACACAATGCTCCGCATTTTGCAAAAGCTTCATAAGTGATGAGTAAGGTGTGCAAAAAAATGCTAACAAAGAAATACTTTAAAAATATATTTTCATTCTAATTGATATATTTTTTATTTAAATTCCCATTTTATCATTTCAGCATGTATTAAAATAAGGTGTAAACTAATAGAATTTTATATATACATACAAATATAGACGAATCGCTAGAATGATATATTTTACTGTCATTTATTGATGAATATTATATTTTAATACTTTTTAGCCTATTCTGGAAGACAACCCAAACCCATAAATATCGCCACAAAAATGACCACGTTGTTTTTGACTTATAAGTGGTGTAAGTAACACAACTAAGAGGAACAGTTACACTGTTGTTTTTTACTAATTTTTTATTCATGAAAATAATATTATTAAAACGTTATTTGTTCTTCAATAAATCAGCAATATTTTTTGAACAAATATTTCTTTGCTGACATTACTAATTTCATATTTGTGGTATGAAGTTGATAACAAGCGCGATCCTATTCTCAGTTGGAACGCTTAGTATTTTGAACACCTTGATATTTGCCCTACCTTGCATTAATTTTGTATTATTATCTGTACGTGGGTTGTGTGAATGCTACTCCGTTCTTGGGCATGATTCACAACATTGTAGGTATATCTTACAGAATTTAGGGATGGAATATTCATATAGCGTTATTTATAATATGTCGATTTATAATCGACCAGATTTTTCATATCATAATATAGCCAGTATGCAGATGACTGAATGGCTAAATGTAGACACCAAAGATGTCAATGGTGCGTTGCTATCCGTTTGGCAAGATGGTAATGCAACATGCATAAGTTGTCCGGCTAACTTATCCTCCAAACTGGAAACAACAGTGTCTAGTTTAGATGGTAAAACTTTGACGCTACTGCGACAGAAACAGAAAAGGTGGTGGTACCAAATCGTCAAAAAACTTTACTATTTAGAAATAGTAATTATAATGGTAGTGACGTATAGACAATTGTTGGCCTTTTACGAACTTCCTGGTAGACTGGCAGATGGTTTACTATTTAAAGATGGCTCGGACCGATTCTGGCATAATTATAAAACATTACTTCATTGTACATAAGAATGTGACCTACGTGACCATATGGTGACCAAGTTAGTTGAAGCAGTTTGGAGATTTACCAGGTATGGTATCAACAAACTACCTATCTCTGACACCATAAATACTTACGTAATATCGTCAAAGACACATATGAATATAGATGAATGGCTAGAATGATATAATTTACTGTTTTCTTATTGATGAATATTATATTTTAGTACTATTTAGCCTTTTCTGTACAATACAAACCAAACCCATAAAAATCGCCTCAAAATCGGCCACGTTTTTGACTTATAATTGGTTTAACTAACACAACTTACCTTAACGTCAGTGATAAGTACTGATGTTTTCAAGCTTTGAATGATGAGAATAATAATAATATCAGTAGACAAATTACATGAATTGATCTAATCCCAAAATAAACGGTACTAATATATAGAAATACATATATAAATACTGTAATATTTATTTAATGTTTACGTAAACACCCAAAGCCAGAAACACAAACATCTACACTCGTCACATAAATATTTGTTCCTATCGGAAATCAAACCCTAACCCCATTGATCCGTAATTAGGTTCGCTAACCATTCGACCAACGCGACGGGGCGATGGCTTTATAGCCGGTAAGTTTTCGTGCATAACGTTATCTCTCTTCCATGCAGATAGCAATGCTTGTATATAAATTTATAAATTTATATTTTATAAATATAGCTGGACAAATTATACGAACTGATTCAATCCCAAATGAAAAGCAAATTATTTGTTTTTATTAATACGAATATCAGTCAACGGTACTATAACATAGAAATAAATATATAATATATAATAACAATACTATTACATATATAATAAACACCAAATCCTAGAAAAACAAATATCTATGCTCATCACACAAATGTGTGTTCCTGTCGGGAATCGAATCCGACCCCATAGATTCGTAGTTAGTTTCGCTATGTCGATGGGTTCTCTAAGCACTCGGTCAACAGGGCGTTTGGGTTTGGTATTTCAGGCGACAGTTCGTCTTACAATCCGGGGAGCTAGCTATCTTCATCTTTGTTGTACTGTTGTATAAAAATGCAACAAGAATTGTAACACACCATTAATATTTTTGGTTTCCATAGGCGGTAGCTGTCCGTTGCCATTAGGCGAGCCGTCTGCTTGTTTGTAATATTATAAAAAATAGTATTAATGAAATTATCGATAAACAATATACATATAGTACAACTCTAGTATAATTTACTTATAGTATGTGCATCAAACTGAACTGCCCCCCAAGACAAGTGGCATCAACGCTAGGAGAATAGAAAACAAAATGTATGGATTTGACATAAGCTGTTGATACGAGCGTAAACGAATTTGTAATTGGTAGCCAAGTGTCATTCGTGAAACGAAACGTTATATTGTATCGATCATCTTTGATCAATTTCATACAAAACCTTAGCCAAGTGGCACTTTTGACAAGCAAAATTGGTGATCCAATGATTAGCGAACGCTAGAACCCTGTAAATTACGCTAAAAATGGCGGATAATCACTATTATTTAATCAGCTGTTCTAAATCGTGGATAATATCTGTTAGAATTTTTGATAGTTTTAAAGTAAAATGAACGCAAATTGCCATAATTTAAGAGTCCTAACCTAACTAGGGGGTTTTCAATACATTTTCTTTTTTTAAGTCGCAGACGCCTTTGTAATGAATTTCGGTTTTCATCCCCTAACACCACGGGGAATTAACTCAGAGCAAAGTGACCTTGCCAAAAGTTGGTGTCACTTACCCCCTCCACGTAATGGTGCAACAAAAAAGGGGTGTTATATAGGGTTGAAATTTTCCATCAAAATTTTTCTAAGTCCTGTTCATTCTAATATAACGCATTGGCGTCATTTCGACCAAATTGGTAGCCAAGTGGATTATGGCTTGTTTAACGTTCGTTCCATACGAACTTTACGAATTATATCGAATATTGTCTCTGAATTGAATATAATAAAAATAAGAACAGAGTCGCTATATCTGATTCAATTTTGATTGTATGTACCGCGTGAGTGCGAATAAGATAAAATATACTATCTTTTCTTCTTAATTACTGTCATGTCGTAAGTTTCTATATAGCTAACATGTTAATTGAACTCTGTCAGTACTACGGACTACCAATTTAAAGAGTTATAAAATTAAATACAGTCACCAAGATTTATGTATTTATCTTCATTGCTATCAAATTTGATTGTTTTAACATATTTTAAGTAAATCCTCTTTACCTACCTTACAAGTGAACGTAGAATTGTGCAAAATGTTATCGATAGTCACATTTTAAAACTTATGTTTCAGATTTATGAAAGCTGATGATAAATTTATTATTAAAAATGAACAAAAATATGCAAAACTGAACATATAAAACTTCTTTTTTACGTATTTTTTGGCATACATATTTACAGAAATGTAAAATTGATCGAAATCCATTGCTACACTGAAAAATAAACTATCTTTCTTTGTTTCATTAAATTTACAAAATACAAGGGTTGTAACAAGAATATAGTGTTTATAACTTGAACTTATAGTGTCTGTAAAATATTTAAAGACGAAATATTATATTTATCATCATTAAGACATTGTCAGCATTTTGCAAACCTATCACTACTTACAATGTGTCTAGGCAGTTCGTTAGAAGCGAACAATTGGGTAAACGAGTCACTAGTATTGTGGCTTCTAAGTGGTAGGGTTCTGCATTGTCTCGCCCGGGTCTAATACCACTGACCCACCTATTTCTGTCGTGTTCCGGTTTGGAGGGTAAGGTAGCCGGTAAATGTATGCATGTGACATTAATACCCCCCCCCCCCCACCGCCACAAGGATATCAAAGCACCATTAATAATGTGCCACCAAAAGCCTTCTTAATTTGCGTTAATTTTACTTTAAAATTATCAAAAATTCTCACAGATGTTATCCACGCTTTAGAACAGCTGATTGAATAATAGTGATCAACCGCCATTTTAAGCGTAATCTGCAGGGTTCTAGCGTTCGCTGATTATCGAATAATTCGCTACTATTTTGCTTGTCAAAAGTGCCACTTGGCTACGGTCTTGTACGAAAATTGACAAAAATGATCGATGCAATATAACGTTTCGTTTCACGAATGACACTTGGCTACCAATTACAAATTCGTTTACGCTCGTGTCAACAGCTTATGACAAATCCATAAATTTCTCTTTCTTTTGTACTAACGTTGATGCCATATCTTGGGGGGCAAGTCTTTTTTGCTTTTAATGCACTTTTCATATAAATAAAACTTATAACCTCGGTGAAAATAATACTTCAAAGTGACGTTTACCGTCAATTCAGAGACAATATTCGATATAATTCGTAAAGTTCGTATGGAACAAACGTTGAACAAGCCATGATCCACTTGGCTACCAATTTGGCCTAAATATCGCCAAAGCGTAATATTTGAATAGTTACTGAGCGTTTGCCACTTGTCTAGGGGGGCTGGTTCGATAGTAATCGTTTAAGTTACGTTCGATTAAGATTTATTTATTTTATTCCTGGAAATTATGAGCTAGGCTTGTTATCGTTACGATGTATTCCAGTTTTATATTTTGAAAACGAAATGGATACAATTTACCTAATAAGAAGCGATTGCGATAAGCGATGAAAAGTGTTATTGAGCTATTTTTGAGGTATTTTTTCGAAAATCCAAAAAAAATTTAGTATCAGCTCGGAATCTGGCGTGTTCTGTGTGGTAACTACTCTCGTGCTTCGGATAAACACGTAACGACGTCGCGTAGGTCCGGATTATCGCTAGAAATAGCCAATAATCGTCATCAAGTCGGTAAAAGTTCGATGAATCACCACTCTTTTAAACTAACGCGTTCTTCTACCATTTTTAAGAAATATAGAGCGAAGTCCGCTCGTGACCACAGTCAATGTAACTTGGCCGAAACCTCGAGTTACAATTAAGTTCTATATATGTATGCGTTTATGACCCGTTTATATTTTTAAGAATCACTACTCATCTCGCCACCTGACGAACCGGTGAATCGTGGTGAACTTGAACGTCTGTAGACGTTCAATTTACTCTGCATACACATAAGGGAATTAGGCGTGATAATGATACTAAAGAGAAGCTAAACCCCACTGATGCTAATATTGAAAACCTATCCTTATATTGATTTGAACTCCCTTTAACATCATATTATGGTGATATTAATAATCCTATTTGAGTATGTGTGTAGATTAACGATCATTTTGTCTCATCGATTACGACGAAGCAATACGCAATAATGAAAGCGACAGCTGACTTACATACAAAACCTATTTATTAATAAAAACGATAATACTTATAACGTCCACACTCCACTGTAAATAAAGTGTCAGGATGAGTAGTTAATCCTCAGAGTAATAACTAAAGAGTTAATCGCAGTGTTTTTACAATAGAAGAGAGACCCAAAGACTTCTAAATACTAGACAAGGCATGCGCCAGTTGAGTACCTACATATATAATTTGTATGTTACCACCTTAGTTACTGGCGTGAAATGAAATGAAATGAAATGAAATGAAATGAAATGAAATGAAATGAAATGAAATGAAATGAAATGAAATGAAATGAAATGAAATGAAATGAAATGAAATGAAATGAAATGAAATGAAATGAAATGAAATGAAATGAAATGAAATGAAATGAAATGAAATGAAATGAAATGAAATGAAATGAAATGAAATGAAATGAAATGAAATGAAATGAAATGAAATGAAATGAAATGAAATGAAATGAAATGAAATGAAATGAAATGAAATGAAATGAAATGAAATGAAATGAAATGAAATGAAATGAAATGAAATGAAATGAAATGAAATGAAATGAAATGAAATGAAATGAAATGAAATGAAATGAAATGAAATGAAATGAAATGAAATGAAATGAAATGAAATGAAATGAAATGAAATGAAATGAAATGAAATGAAATGAAATGAAATGAAATGAAATGAAATGAAATGAAATGAAATGAAATGAAATGAAATGAAATGAAATGAAATGAAATGAAATGAAATGAAATGAAATGAAATGAAATGAAATGAAATGAAATGAAATGAAATGAAATGAAATGAAATGAAATGAAATGAAATGAAATGAAATGAAATGAAATGAAATGAAATGAAATGAAATGAAATGAAATGAAATGAAATGAAATGAAATGAAATGAAATGAAAAATATTTATTTGCAAGAATATGGGTGTCACAAGTTATTAAAATAAATTAAATTACCATCATATTCTACCATAATATGGCGTGCAAACATTTTAATTTTGGTCGATTTCTTTATAATTACTACCGGATCGGAACGCGGCCACACACTGAGAAGATCCGGCGGAAGAAACTCAGCGGGCTTCTTTTTTTCTATTTCACGTATTACAATTGTATGTATTACAATTTACTAGAATTATTTCACATCAAAAGTTGTTTTTATAATTTACAAAATATGATCTTATGCTCAATCCAAATTTTTACAATTTACAAAAAATTTACCATTTTACAAATTTGCCGTTCAGTTTTTATTACATTTAAATTTCAAGGTAAATTGTACAAGCTTATATTTCTGTTTATTAACATTTAATCTTATCTGCTAAAAATTCTCTAATATCATAGTATGTTTTATTTAACAGTAAATCAAACAATTTTTTGCGAAATTTATTTATAGGTAATAATTTTAGACTATCAGGAACATGATTGTATATATTAATTGCCATACAATATGCATTTTTTTTATAAATATTTAGTCTTTGGCTTGGCACATGTAGCTTCTCACTGTTTCTAAAATATGAGTTCCCTAATACTTGAGCATTTGTTTTAAACAAATGTTGATGTTTTTTTACAAATACGCATACCGACAGTATGTAAAGACAAGGTAAAGGTAGTATTTTAAGAGTTTTAAATAGGGGTTTACATGAATGTAGTTGATTAACATTACATATTGCACGTATACATTTCTTTTGAATTCTGAAAATCCTAATTAAATCAACTGAGTTTCCCCAAATAGAGATTCCATATTGCAATACAGATGAGACATATCCGTGATATGCCAGCAATACAGCATTTAAGTTGGCTACTTCTCTTATTCTTCTCAAAACATAGATAAATCTGTCAATTTTTTTGCAAAGAGAATCAATGTGCGCTTTCCAATTGCAATGGTTGTCAATAAATATTCCTAGAAATTTAGTGTATTCAGTATTTTATATATTTATATTGTTAAATAATATATTTGATTTTTGAACTTTATTGCTATAACATGTTTGAAATTCAACTATCTTTGTTTTAGTCAAGTTAATTTTTAAATTATTACTTTTTAACCATTCCGAAACTTTAAGTAAGGTTTCAGTTGTTTCTTTTACTAGATGATTTTTATTTTTACATTTAATGAGGAGTGTAGTGTCATCTGCAAATAAGAATGACTCATGTTGCATAGTCTCTGGAAGATCATTAATGTAAATTAAAAAGAGCAAGGGTCCTAAAACACTTCCCTGTGGTATTCCACAGTCACTACAACTATAATTTGAAGTATATATTTTTTTATGTGTCCCAGAAATTTTTGAAATTTCTACACACTGTTTCCTATTTTCTAAATAACTTTGTATCCACTCTAATGATTTCCCTCTTATACCATATTTTTCAAGTTTTGCCAACAGAATTCTATGAGAAACAAAGTCGAATGCCTTACTCATGTCTAAAAATACACAAAGTGGATAACTTTTTGTATTTAGGCATTCCGTTATACTCTTTACCAGTTCAAAGCATGCTAAGGTTGTCGACCTACCTTTTCTAAATCCATATTGATTATTTTTTAATATATTACATTTCAGTAAGTAATTATGAAGTCTATCATACATAACTTTTTTAAAAATTTTTGAGAGAATCGGAATTAGTGTAATGAGTCTATAGTTATTCATATCGCAAGGATCACCTTTTTTAAGTATTGGTCTAACTATAGACTTTTTTAGTCGTTGTGGGAACTTCCCTTCTAAAAATGTCAAATTAATAATATGACTGAGCGGCTTTGATATTACAGCAGCAACATTTTTGAGTAGTTCTGTACTAATATTATCATAACCAGTTGCACTTGTATTTTTTAAGGAGTTTATGATCTTAAATACTTCATGCTCATCTACTGGTGTAAGAAACATAGTTTTAATGCTATTAGGTAACCCAAGTATTTTTGAAGTGTTTGTGAATTTGTCATTGTTAATACTTGTTTTTGATTGGTTTATAAAAAATCATTAAATAGGTTACAAATTGATTGGGATTTTGTATACTCTGTATTGTTCACTCTAATTTTCCCAATTTCTTGTATATTTGTTTTATTCTGGAATGTGTTTTTAATTAAATCCTACGAAGCTTTGCATTTATTGGAAGATTTTTCAATAAATTTCAGAGATGATTGCCTTTGTGATTCTAGTATACATTTTGATAAAATTCTTTTGTAACGCAAGTAATTATTTTTATTTTCATTCTTATTAGATTTACCAAACCGATAATTTAAATATAGCTGGCGTTTGACTTTACAACATTTAAGAAGTCCTTTTGACAGCCATTTATTTTTAATTGGATTATTTGATACCTTAGTACGAATTTTTGGAAAGCATAGCTCAAAAAACAATAAGAATATGTCGTGGAAATTATTAAATGCCTCTTCACAATTTGAACTTGCAAGAACTTTATTAAAACTTAAGGATGATAGACATTCAAAAAACTTTTTCTTATTTTCTTGACTAAAAAGTTGTTTTGTTTCAAACCAAAAAGCTCGTTTTGGTTTAAAGTTTGAGATGGACTCAATATTTACTTTTATACTCTGGGCTGTCTCATGGTCAGATAAACCGAGATAATGAGTGTAAGACTGAACATTTTCCAAATTGCTAGCAATTACATCTAAACATGCATGCTTCCTAGTGGGTTTAAGTATGTGCTGATTAATATTACTATTTGATAGAATGCCTGTTAACTGCTTTTGAGTATAATTATCCTGTAACAGATCTATATTCCAATCCCCACACAGTATAAATTTCTTCTTAGAGTTTTTCATTATATTTTCTAACAGTAATTCTAAATTATAAAGGAAAGTTTCAACATTTGAGTTGGGTGTGCGGTATATACAAATTATTACTAATTTATAATCTATAATTTCAACAGCGCAGCATTCAAAAGAGAATGGTAAGCGTATTTGTAAATCAAGAGTTTTGAACTGTAGATCATTTCTGATCAGAATACAAGTGCCACCCCGTCGTTGGTTTTCACGAGAAAAATAAGATGCCATAGAGTAACCTTCTATTCTAAAATTTTGTTCGGAACCTTGTTTAAGAAATGTTTCAGAAAGGCAGATAACATCAATTTTGCCCAATTCATCACTAAGCTCACTTAAAGCTACTTGCAAATAGTCTCTTTTACTCAGAGCACCTGCTATATTTTGGTGTAATAATTTAAACTGGTGTTTATTTCCGAAAAAACTGGTCTTTGTTATCTATATTTTTTATATCACTTCTCGATTTAATATTAAAGTAATATGGTATGGTACCCTTTTTTATTACATTATTTGAAACTGAATGTTTTAGGTTGTTTTCTACTTTATTTCCTAGTTTTTTACTGAAATAATAAGGTATTGTACCTTTGTTTATCTTAGGGGTAGGATATTGATCATTTTTGATACTAATTATTCTACTAGACACTAATTTTTCTAAGTTTGCTTTATATTCGTTATGTCTGTTTATTTAATTGCTTATTATTATTTTCACTATCAGTTACTTTATTAATTTTTTGTTTGGAAAATGACAAAAAGTTATTTTTGTATTACTGATAATCCATATTAATTTTTAATTTGTTATACAAACAGTCTATATAGGTTTTATGCGAATAATGATTATTATATTTAGACAAATAAGAATCTAAATCAATAAAAGTACAGTTGTTATATTGTTTTACAATTAAATTTAACTTATAATTTAGTAATCCTACATTTAGATATTTATTCGACTCTACTTTTATTAAAAACACTTGTTTACACACTTTTAGTTTATCTAACATATTACACAAATTAGTGAAAACAGAATAAGGTTCTTTGTCATTGGTACCAATGCCAAGTATGGTAAAGTCTTTGTTACTTAAATTTGAATAATCACTAAAACTATTTAATATATTCAATGACTTCGCATTAGGTTTTATTGTAGATAAAACTGAAAACTCACTTGATTTGTATTTCACCAATCTAGTAGATAGGCCCCGGAGTCTTTGATCTCCTAATATAAGAATCTTATTTTTTGTGTATTTGAAGGATTTTGAGTAGACTTTTCATAACACTGTTTTAGAGAAACACACATAGAAACCTGCTGACTAGAGTTCTTCAATTTCTTAGATTTTACTTCTTCCTTTTTTTGTGTCTGAATAGTGTTTGAAATCTTAGAATTTGATTTTGTTATACTACTTGTAGTGTCCTCAGAGTTCAAATTTAAAGATGTAGAAATACTTGTTTTATTTTGAGTTTTATTTGACTTCACATACTTATTTTTTGGTGTTGAACACGTGGAAGAAGTGGTGGACGTGGATGGACTATTATGCCGCTGGAGGCTCCTTTAATTTTTCAAACCTTGGATAAGTTAGCCCCATTCCTTACACAATAGCAGTTTCATATAAGATTTCGCAAAAATTTTACAAATTAAATAGTTTAATTCAATATTTGAATATTAGATTTCAACAAAGTACCTAACGTCAAAATCTATAAAATATAGACCCATTGACATGGGGCTTATTTGTCGCTTATTTAGGGATACACAGAAGAAACAATGTTATATTCGTAAATAAAACAGTAGCAGTCGTGGGACTGCCGATAGAAGTGAAAACGGAACTATTAAGTTGAGAGTAATTAAAACTATATGCAAAACATAGCTATAGATATACTATTATCATTAGCATGTCGGTGACGCGAACCGAGGATTTTACCCTCTACCAAAACGCTCAATGCGCCTAAAGAAGTTTTCACTTCAAAAATTCGAGAAATACCAATATTAACATATTTATCCTTTAATATTGTACCATGTTTAGAACTTTGATATTCAGCTGATTATTTCTATTTGACAAAAAGCTCATCATAATGCACTGGTTTCATAATTTTCTAGAAGCCAATAGTAAAGAAACTTCAAAATAAACGTAATTAAATTCCCTTCCCGTCAAAGGCCTTCACTATGTCAAGTGAAGTCAAGTCAAGACTTAATGGATTCCATTATATTGGAAAATAGCTCTTGTATGCTAGCTATAGGCTGATAGTTTGATAGATCCAAACATTTAATTCATTTCAAAAATATTCGAAAACAGCTCTAGAAGAATCAGTGAAATACCGTTGACCTGATCCTATGTATGGATTTTTTGGGAAGGAATTACTTTATGCATTAAGATCTAGAAATTAGATGTAATTTTACTCCGATATGGAATAATTATCTTTTAGGATATTAGGAAAAGAGTCAGTTCAAAATATCGATCAACTCTTTTGCGCCGTGGGATAAAGTAGCGTACTACTGTGTAGAGAATGAAGTAATTGGCTTATATAAGTGTCATCACATAACCTCAGTGAGGGAATAAATCACAAAATTAAAAAAATATCTTATATCTATACTCAAAGAGATAGACGGAAGTACAACCAGTGCACCCACGATTAGCCGAAGATTCTTATTCCCAGAATATGAAGGTGGCAAGCCTATCGCCAACCGGGCACTCATCCAATCCTGGTTTTTATTAGAAAGGTGAAAAAAAAACATGTTTGCCTGACCCGGGAATCGAAACTTGACCTCATGTGGTCAACACGGACAACTAGACCACAGAGGCGACTAAACATTTAAAATACATGTTTATTGTTAAAAACCGGCGAGGGAAGATAGTTTTCCGAGTTCGTTGTCAAAAACCCTAAAGTTTTACTAAAAGCATTTTTTTGAGGGCGAAGATGTAAGGCCTAAAGTATAAATCTGCCAGTTATTTTGTTATTAATTTGAAACATTACAGTAAAATGTGCTACCTAACGAGCAATGCTTCTTTACTATCTTATATAAGATTTAGTTATACGAGTACATACATATGTAATCGTATCACTAATATAATGAAATCGCAGGAAAGTCAAAACTGTACATTGAATATTTTTTTAAAAGAATACTTGGGGCGTGATCCACAACCGATATCAAAGCCAAAAATATAGTTTTTAAAATTTTTGTCTGTTGGTCTGTTTGTCTGTGTGTATGTCCGGGGTAAACTCAAAAAGTACTGCATGGATTTACTTCAAATTTTGCATGAATATTACTAACAGGCCGGGTCAACATATAGGCTACATATTATCACGCTATCACTTACGGGGGAGGAGCTGTGCGAAGTAAACGAAGTCCGCGCGGATGAAGTTGCTGGCAACAGCTAGTAAATAATATAAATTTTATATGAGATAATAAGAATTACATACTTTGTAATCCTTCTTTTAAAGAACTTAATTGATTTATTTAAGTCGTGATGTAAATATAGGTAGTGTATTTAATAATTAGGTTTGGGATTGCGAATGTGTCTGACTTGGATTTTTATCTTTTGTATGTCAAGATGGGATTAGTGTTAACTTAAATTCATATTTGTATAGTCTGTCCCTTGCCCTGTAGTCGCCATTTTGAAGAAATTTGGATATTATAGGCAATAGTTGTATTAGATCGATAATAATAAGTGTGTAGCCGTCACATTGTATTCTACCTTATTCAATTGATCCTCTCACAGCTTACACGTCACAAATTAAACACACACGTCAACAACCCACACTCGTCGTGCCCTGATAATGGTCAGACAGAAAAACTGAATGAAATTATTTTAATTAATTTAAATATTAATATTAGCTGACGCGGCAAACGTTGATTTGCCATACAAATTAATGCGTTGCTATCCTTGTAACAGCGATTGCTTAATGCGTAAGTTTACTGTCTAACTTACACTCCTTAATGTGATGAAAAATCCCTGTTCTTAATTAGCATTATTGTAAAGATCAAGTACGGAACTCATTGCGCGTGGTCTGAGAAGCACTTGGCAGGTTTTATTTAAAAACTAGCTGTTGCCAGCGACTTCGTCCGCGCGGACTTCGTTTATTCCGCACTGCTTCTCCCCCCTAGGTGATAGCGTGATAATATGTAGCCCATATGTTGACCCGACCTGTTAGTAATATTCGTGCAAAATTTAAAGTAAATCCATTCAGTACTTTTTGAGTTTACCCTGGACATACATACAGACAAACAAATAAACAGACAGACAAAAAATCTAAAAACTATATTTTTGGCTTCGATATCGATTGTAGAACACGCCACAAGTATTCTTTCAAAAAAACATTCAATGTACAGTTTTGACTTTCCTACGATTTTATTGTATGTATAGATAAGATATTCTTAACTTCTACTAAGTAATAAAGTATTATCAGCATCTACAGCATATTCAATTTACTAACAGTGTCGAACATTAGTCATCGCATTGCGCTGTCAATGTTATAATCCATGCAACAATAATAAACAATGGCAATACGTAATAAGATGTGACAATCATAACAACTAATGATGCCATTAATAAACTAATTGATTTTGTGTGTTAATTAGCTCTTTTTTTGTCGCATCCACTTCGACGTTACAATATACTGCGTTCCTACTTCCAACTGAGAATAGGACTGTCAAGATGACATATTGCTCCGCATTTTGCTAAAACTTCATAAGTGATAAGTAAGGTGTGTAAAAAATTCTAACAAAGAAATACTTAAAAAAAATATTTTCATTCTAATTGTTATATTTTTTATTTAGATTTCCATCAGATAATGTTACCATGTATTAAAATAAGGTGTAAAATAACTAACACGAAGTTCATATATACATAAATATATAGATGAACGGCTAGACTGATACATTTTACCATTTTTTTATAGATGAATATTATATTTTAATACTTTTTAGCCTATTCTGGACAAATACAACCGAAACCCACAAAAATCGCAACAAAATTGCCCCCGTCGTTTTTGACTTTAAGTGGTGTAACTAAGATGACTTTTTTACATTTAAATAGATGAACAGCTAGACTGATGTTTTGATGAAAATAACGTTATTAAAACGTTATTTGTTCTTCAATAAATCAGCAATATTTTTTTGAACAAATATTTTTATGCTGACATTACTAATTTCACACTTGTGGTCTGCTGTTGATAACAAGCGCGATCCTATTCTTAGTTGGAAGTTGGAACGCATAGTAATACTTATCATTGGTTGACAGGTGAAACTAAGTAAGCAGTTTTGGGTGATTTGAGTTTTAGACACAATGTTATCAATTTAAACTCTGTCTTGATCTGACAAAAGTCACCAAATCCTTAAACACATTATCTAATGATATGTGACGAAAAAAAATTACTGACCACTTTTTTTACCCGACTTCAAAAAGAGGAGGAGGTTCTCAATTCGGCCGGTATATTTTTTTAATGTATGTACGTCCATTTCACCGAGGTTCCTGAACCGATTTACGTGATTCTTTTTTTGTTAGATACGGAATAGTTTCGAATTGGTCCAATAAAAATTGATTCAGGTAGGTAGGTAGGTAGTTTTTATTTTATGAGCATTTTTTTATTTATTTTACCTATGCCGATGTCTGAAATCAAATCTCGCAAGTAAATTTGATCCACTTCCTGGTTACCGATTGAGCTGAAATTTTGTATTCGTATGTAAATTAGATGACAATGAAAACTTATTATGAGAGAGACCTGATCTGATGATGGAATCGGAAGGTAACCACAGGAACTCAGTAATTAAATGGTTAAAAATCGTTTAATGACAAGACTCTTTCAAGTTTAGGCTCGTTTGATTCGTGTTGACGAGCACTCTGGTACTTGGTGGTAACTAGGATCTACCAGGGTCCGATAATGAAGCCAAAAGGCGGACGTAGGAGCTGAGTAATTAGATGACAGAACTCTATCGAGTTTGGGCTCGTTTGGTCGATATTGACGAGCACTTTGGAGCTTGGTGGTAACTAGGATCTTCCAGGGTCCGATGATGAAGTTAGAAGGTGGCCATATGGGGCTCAGTACTTAAATAACACAACTCTATTGAGTCTGGGATCGTTTAATTCGTGTTGACGAGCACTTTGGTGCAGGTGGTAACTAGTTATAAAAGGAACTGCTCTTGCCAAAAGTTATTGCTCTACAAAAGTCTTTGTGTTTGTCTGTCAAGTCGGTCAGTTCAGGAGGTAAAGACATAACTTCCATGTTGTTTCAGTAGGCCTGAGAAGGAACTTTTCTTTTTTTATGGTAGTCGAGCAACGATAGCTCCTATGGAAAGAAATCAAAACGTGCTGTGGCTAACGACGTCTTTTGTTTTGGATATAATAATTTCTTACAGATTGTGAACGGTACTTTAGCATATTGATTTATGGTGGTTATAAAATTACGCTCAGTCATTGAACTAAGTCTTTGTGACGTCTGACGCACTGCCGCTAATCGGTTCTCACGTTGCTGAGCAGACTCAGTAGCTGCACGATTTCGTATCACTGCTAATCTATGAACTCTCTGCTCGGTGGACTCCCATTAAGGAGCGTTAAGCTCTAACTAAACGCTCCTTAATAAGACCAATTCTATGAGCCTTCTGCTCGGCACATTCGTTCGCTAGTCGCTCATTAATGAGACCAAGTCTATTAGCTATCTGCTCAAAAGACTCATTCGCTACATGCTCTTGGATCTTACCGAGTCTAGAATTATACTGTTTAAAAGTTTCTTGACGTTAGCGTGATTTCGTATATGCTTTTATAGCCAACAAACGTTTTTCATGATCTTTAATAGTCTCACAAGAACGTGGCATTGTGTTTCGAAGAGCATTTTTACGGATACGACTACTTTTATCCGTTCCGGTTTATTGAGATCTATATTTGTTAAGGCGCGCGCAGGATCTGTTGTAGGTCTACCCATAAATAGTTGACAATACAAAAATACACTAAAAAGTATTAAATAAAAATAACTACATTAAAAAAACCGACTTCAAAAACTAAAAAGTAAAAAATAATAATAATCACGGAACAAATTACACTTACTGATCTAACCCCAAAGTAAGTAAATTATTTGCATGTGTTAAGGGTGTTAGTCAACGATACTAATACATAGAAATACATGTATAAATACTAGAATATATATAATAAACACCCAAACCCGGAAATACAAACATTTATGCTCATCACACAAATGCTTGTCCCCATCGGGTCGCTAACCACTCGACCAACGGGGAGAGGAATACCTCCGGAGTGATTTTATTTCATCGGCAAGTATTATACCTAACTCTGTATTTCTGTGGCCGTACAATGTAGGGTTCCGTGGTTGACCATTAAAATAACGCGGACTAAGAAGATGACTTTTTTTTTTGTTTTATAAGTATCATAACATTCGGTTCCCTTGCGGGGTATGCAGAGGAAACCGAAAGTCTATAGATTTTTCGGTTCACGACGATCCGCCGGTTTGTGAGTTGGCGAGACGAGTGGTGATTGATTCTCATCCATGCATTTCACTGACCTGATATAAATTATCGACACCTACATAACGTTAAACTTTTTGATCGCCCATGATAGATATACCTGCTTTCACTTTTTCTAAAACATTTTGTAAGATTGTACTTAGACTGTTACTCGCAATCGTGTGAAGCGCATTTAGCTTTTTTTATGTTACTTGGATAGCCAAACTGGCAAACGTGCCACCTGATGGTAAGTGATCAACGTCGCCCATGAACATAAACCAGTTGACCTGGAACTGTCCCAGGCAACTCGTTTATGTGTTGCCTATCCTGAGACAGAAGGTGTTAGATCTCGGTACCATTAATTACACTGCCTGTCTTGCCCTTCTCTCCAAAACACAGCAAAGCTGTTTCACATGAGAAATAAGCAATGCAGTAGGGAGTGCGGCACAGCGCATCCCTCCCGCCGGTAAATAATAGTTTTCCTTTTTAACTTCTTCATATATACTACAATATTTCACTTATTTAGAAACAACCTTTAGCTGGTAGGGGGGAGGAAGGATAATTGACTAAAGAAAATTGATTTTTCTTTTATATAGTTTTACTTTATTGTACACCAAAAATATCCATTTTCGTACAAAAGGCGAAATTATACCTCTTGGCATTATTTCCGGTCAAGCTTTGGCTAACAGAATGTAAAAAAATTAGCATTTAAGCGCATTATTTTATAAACGGATTACTGAATCGAAAAGTTGTTACCACAAACCCGCAATACTTTTTAAATTCCCATCTAACGATTTCCACACCATACGGTACGCGAACGGGTACGCGAAAAGAAAAGAGGGGAGTATGTATGGGAAATTTATACTTTCGCGAGACCACTTTGCACCTAAATGTTGCTACGTAACAAGCGTGAAGACCACAGACCACACAAATACTAATAGAGACGGTGTTGGGCGCAAAATACGTAGCCACTAGTCGCTCATATGAGAAAATGTATGTAAATGACAAACGATTGAAGATATTATATATTATATCATAAAAAATAGAGATATGCCATATTGTCCTATTTTATCGTGTCGAATAAAAAGCTAAGGCTTAAGGAATTAATAATATACCCCCCCCACTACCAGCTAAAGGTTGTTTCTAAATAAGTGAAATATTGTAGTATATATGAAGAAGTTAAAAAGGAAATCTATTATTTACCGGTGGGAGGAATGCGCTGTGCCGCACTCCCTACTGCACGGGTACCACCATCTTGCTTATTTCTCATGTGAAACAGCTTTGCTGTGTTTTGGAGAGAAGAGCAAGACAGGCAGTGTAATTAATGGCACCGAGATCTAATACTTTATGTCTCAGGATAGGCAACACACAAACGAGTTGCCTGGGACAGTTCCAGGTCAACTGGTTTATGTTCATAGGTGACGTTGACCACTTACCATCAGGTGGCACGTTTGCCAGTTTGCCTATCCAAGTAACATAAAAAAAAGTATCTTCACGCCCGTATCCCCGAAGAGGTGGGCAGAGGTACAACACGTGCACCCACGATTAGCCGAAGATACTTGGTCCCACAATGTGATAGGTGGCAAGCCTATCGTCAACCGGGCACTTTCCCGGGCAACGTTGTTTTTATTAGAAAACTGAAAAACACATTTTTGAATTGCCCGACTCAGAAATCGAACCCGGGACCTCATGTGGTCAACTCCGACACCGGACCACTAGACCACAGAGGCGATTATTATTAGTAACATAAAAAAAAAGCTAAATACGGTTCACCCGTTTGCAAATAACAGTCTACAAATCTTACACAAAGTTCTAGAAGAAGTAAAAGCACATATATCTATCAGGGAGATCAAAAAGTTAAACATAACGTTTAACTTTTTGATGTAGGTATAAAACATTAGTCGATAATCTTTATCAGGTCAGTGAAATGCATCGATGAGGATCACCACTCGTCTCGCCAACCGACAAACCGGCGGATCGTCGTGAACCGAAAAGCCTATAGACGTTCCGTTTACTCTGCCTACCCCGCAAGGGAACCGTGTGTGACGATACTTATGAAGCAATAAAAAAAACCTCTTGTTAATCCGCGTTATTTTAATGGTACTACCAAGATTAATATTATAAATACGAAAGTCTGTCTGTCTCTTACGATTTCACGGCTAAATCACTGGATCGATTTTGATGAAATTTGGCATAGGAATAGTTGAGGATCCGAGGTCAAACATAGGCTAACTTTTTATTTCAAATAAGACCAAAAAATTGTCCTAAGAGATCATAATAGAAAATGAAAGTTGGTATAAAAACTATGTGTAAAGTTACTCATAGGTAAAGCTGCGGATCAGCTGTTATCTATACATATAAGTAGGAAAGTCAAAACTGTACATGGAATATTTATTTAAAAGAATACTTGGGGCGTAATCTACAATCGATATCGAAGCCAGAAATATAGTTTTTAAAATTTTTGTCTGTTTGTTTGTATGTATGTCCGAGGTAAACTCAAAAAAATACTGCATGGATTTACTTCAAATTTTGCATGAATATTATTAACAGGTCGGGTCAACATTATAGGCTACATATTATCCACGCTATCACCTACGGGGGAGGAGCAGTGCGGAATAAACCAAGTCCGCGCGGATGAAATCGCTGGCAACAGCTAGTTCATTATAAAGTTACTATTGTGAGTATGGCCACTAACATCAATTAAACAATTCAAACTTGATTGTTATTCCAATGTATCACGAATAACACGATCACTTTTGATAAACACGCGGTAGTTCGCAGCGGACGCATTCGTTTGTTTACCCGCGCTACGAGCTGTCACAGTTCAAAAGTGTCGTTAAAAAGAACAGTTAGTACCTTGTGTCGTTACTCGTTATACCTATTTCAGTGTTGTCTATAAAAATGTATGGTGCAGTTTAGTGTAGTTCACATATATAATTGGAACTAAAAACATGGCTAGTTCTGTGATTGTGCGACGTTGCCTGTAAGTAATATTTTATTTAATTTTTGTTTATTTAATTCAAAAACGATATTACGTTAATAGTAAACGATTGTTATGACTTTTCCTATTTATAATTATATAATTAACTTTTCATCATTATTAATAATTATCATTTTTATTATAAATTTTTTATCATTATTATCACATAGTATAAAACAACGTCGCTTTCTCTGTCTGTCCTATGTCGCTATGTCCCTATGTCCCTATGTATGCTTAAATCTTTAAGACTACGCAACGGATTTTGATGCGGTTTTTTTTAATAGATAGATTGATTATTGAGGAAGGTTTTAGTATATAAACCTTTCCGATAATTCCACGGGAACAAAAGCTACGCGGGTGAAACCGCGGGCAGGTCGCTAGTTAATAATATAATTAGTTTTCATCATTATTAATAATAAGATTACTATCTTATTTAATAAAGGTTGACTATTAGAGTATATCATATACAATTCATGTTTTTATAAACATTTTTAAATAAATAAATAATAAAAATAATATCTATTAAGTAAATGGTAATTAAAATAGTTGCAATTTTAATGACATAAAAGAAGTCATAGTACATAATTTCTAAAGTAATAATTAATTTAAATAATAATTAGTTATAATTATTGTTATTCAAATATAAGCTGTTATAATTTGATTTCTACTACATAAATCCTATCATTCTTTCTACTATTCCTATCCTTCAATTCTACTAAGTTCTACTATTATTATAATAAAAAAATTATAATAATGAGAAAGTTTGTTTGGATGGATGGATGGATATTTGTTACTCTTTCACGCATAAACTTCTGAACGGATTTGGATGAAATTTGGCACACAGGTAGATTATGACCTGGAATAGCACATAGGCTACTTTTTATCCCGGAAAAATTAGTTGTCCCTGCCTGATTTACCAAAAAATTTTTTTAATGCGGCATCGGCAGGCTGCACGATGCCGCTAATAATAGTATTAAATATTTTTCAAAAATATTTTACTAAAAACGCCAAAATAGCATATTCGTTAACTATATTTAATTACTTGCGTTGCATGGTATTTTAAAAGATAAATCTCTTTGCACTGTAAGTTCAGATATTATGCACATTTTAAATTACAATTACAGCTGATTTCATGAACTGGCGAAATAATTGTGTTTTGCAACAAAAATATTTTAGTTACGTATCTGGCAATGACCAAATTGCATAATTTCTAAAATAAATGATCAACATTTTGCAGGTTCGTTTTAGGCAACCTTATAAAAAAGTTTGAATGGCTAAGTTTGGTCACTGTATAGGCAAAAGAATGAGGCAGCAAAATCAGAGGCTTGTAAAACTTAACGGCCTCTCCGAGAAATAATATTTTGGTCAATGGTCTTATGTAGTAACAATTGTGTGATCTCATTCAAAAAACAAATTTAGACGTCATTTTGTTTATTTTAAGTAAATACTATACAATTTAACTGAATCGTAGATCGATAAATTAGTCTGATTATTACAAATCATAGATCCCGGGTTGAATTCCCAAGTCTGGCAAAGCGTTAATAGGCCGATACCTCGGAGTCCAATAGTGATGTATTAAAACTCCCTACATCGAATTAGAATGTACAGCTGTCAGTCGCAGAATAAAAAGCCGCCCAATATCCCATATTGATCTGGGTCCCTCTTGAATAATAGATCATCAGCCTTACCACCAGGCAGATAGAAAAAAAAATAGGATTGACCAAATATGTAGGCACATCGTGATTACTAAGTGGTAGAGTTCCGCAACTTCTTACCTATTCCTACACCAATAACGTCAGTAGTCGTTATTATCTTGTTCCAATTTTGACAGTATTATAGCACACAGATAGCGACGCTTTATTTTATTAACATCATTGGTAGGCTATTGAGTACATCTTCCCATTAAGAGAGCTATAAACTTGTTTCATGTTCGCAATCTTATAATATAAAAGAATCGATGGAGTGAACAAAAATGTTAGTGTGTTAGTGTTTCTGGTATGTTTACTAGGTGGTAGAGTTCTGCATTGTCTCGCCCGGGTCTGGTACCACCGTCGTACCTAAAGAAATGTTTACCAAAAATTTACCATGTGTTGCTTTGGGCTCCTTTGAAGCATAGACCAATTGCCGTTCTGCCAGGAAAATAGTAAAAGGCGACCGATTGGCTAGTCAGTCACTACCATCGTGGCTACAAGGTGATTAGAGTTCTGCATTGTCCCGTCCGGGTCTAGTACCACCGCCTTGCTTATTCCTACCGCAAAAGCGTCAGTTCTTGTCACTGTCGTGTGTCGTGGCTCTCCTCCGCAATATAAAGGTTTTAAAAGTTTTTGAGTAATAGTCGACCAACTTAAAGCAGTTTTTATAGGCGCCTATGGTGCGGATATATATTTGTCATTGACGTTGAATGGCTTAAATGTTCATAGTATGAAACTATAAAACCCTCTTCTTAGACCGCATTATTGTGATGAGCAACTTCAAAGCCCTACATTGCGCGGGGCCCAACAAGCATTTTACCAATTTTTAAAGTAGGTATATGATTTATATACCACTGTATAAGTCGTAAAATAACTTAATGAAGATTATTTCTGTAATTACTAAAAATTAATTTAGCGTAACAGAAATGATAAAATCATTAAAATAATCCCACCCGGCATGGCAGTAAAAACGTTTTAAGATACCTACTACAGAGAAGGATACTACAGAGTTAAGCATTTTGCAATAAGCATTTTGAATAGAAAATCCTTCTAGGACAAAACGAGTCTATGAAATGTAGAGGGAAAAATAGGATAAATGTTTTTTTCCTCAAGATATCGTGTTCCCAATTTGCACATTTTTTTTTTAAATATTTAGATATGGACATATTTCGCTCAAGCTAATGAATATGTGCAGTTTCCTTATTTTTTTGTTATTATTTCTCTCATGTATATTTTTTTATATATTAATGTGCAATTTTGAATTTCAAAACATTTTTGCATACATGATGAAGAAGTATAGAAATATGCGCGGGACACCGATCATGTTATAATTAAAGGCCAGCACATATTTGCCCGCGCATAGCGTACAACAATTTTTATACAATCTTTCACCCTCCTATTTTAAAATAAAAGAAAAAATAACATTAAAAAAGAAAAAAATAACCTCAGATCTTCAACAATCTCCTTGCCAAATTTCTTAATAATCAGTAACAGTTTTACCGTAAAAACGTAACAGACAGACTTTCGACATTTTTAGTATAGATTATTAGTAAAGAGAGAAAGCTGCAGTCATAGGCTAGTCATGAATAGAGACTAGAGTAAATAAAAATAACTTACGCGCAAGTTCGCGTCCTTGAATTGTATGCACTGAATTGATTAAAACACGTCACTCGTCAGGCATCTTTTACGCAGTACGCAGTACGCAGTTAGCTTGTATCGATAGAGAGGTACGGTCTCAATACATTGAATATGAAAACGAAACAAAAGTCAAATCAAAAAATGCTTTATTGAAATAAACTTTTACAGGCACTTTTGATGAGTTTTACAAAAACAATAAACTATGAGATATTTACCAGCAAATAAATGTAAAAAATGTGTTATTATAAAACTGTGTATATATATATATATATATATATATATATATATATATATATATCGACCGCATCGTTGGTCGAGTGGTTAGCGACCTTGACGACGCAATCAACGGGGCTTGGGTTCAATCCCCGACGGGGTCAAGCATTTGTGTGACCGACCGATGAAATAAAATCACTCCGGAGGTATTCCTCGCCCCGTTGGTCGAGTGGTTAGCGACCCGATGGGGACAAGCATTTGTGTGATGAGCATAAATGTTTGTATTTCCGGGTTTGGGTGTTTATTAAATATATTCTGGTATTTATATATGTATTTCTATGTATTAATATCCTAGACTACCTACTTTGGGGTTAGATCAGTAAATGTAATTTGTCCCGTGAATATTTATTATTATTATTATTATTTGACTAGATATATGGCTAGGCACCATGCAAACATTTGTTCAAGGTAAATAAACAAATACCTAGGTAAATATCGAAACACCAATATGTATAAAACTTCACTTTACGGGCCATTTACAGGGTAGTGCTAGACCTCTCAAATACAACTCGGTCTTTGATTGCACGTGAAAATAGTTTTATATTTTTTGTTAGAGGAAATTCTTCGCAAGATCTGACAGCGTAAAATATCGTATACCACCTTAGTGGAAGGCGAGGGCTGAATAATATGTATTTCTACGTATTAATATCCTTGACTAACACCCATAACACAAGCAAATATTTTGCTTACTTTGGGGCTAGACCAGTAAGTGTAATTTGTCCCGTCAATATTTATATATGAGATTGGTATAAGCAACAGGTAATCCCAGGTTTTTTGTCTTCTAATCTGAGATTTAATTATTACATTTTTTACACAGTTTTATTTTAACACATTTTTTAAATTTGTTTGCTGATAAATCTTATTGTTTCGGGAAGTTTATTGTAAAAGCGTATGCATTGCCCCACAAAGAGTTAACATGTATGAAGATGAGATGCATGCACAAGAAGATCGCTTTGTTCCTAACATTTAATAACTGTACATCATAATTTTTCAAACAAGCAAATATTTTTACGAACATACATCAAGTGCTTAAATAAATATTAGGATATTACAGTTAGAATGTCTATTTATTTGAATTTTTCTCTAAAGGAAACCCTTGGGCTAATATTGTAAATTGCCCTAATAGCTCTCTTCTGACTTCCGAACTCCTGAATATTTAGAACCCTGAATTTGATCATCACCAAATGAATATCTGGTCAAGCGGGAAGTATTGCTTCCCAAACAAAAAAATTTTTTTCCGTTTATAGTATGTACCGTAAAGTAGTACCTACCTATCTAGGTATCAAGTGTCATTGCTGTGTCACTCACAATTTTGGGGTAAGGTTAGGGTTCCCAACTATACTGTTAACAACAGTATTATACTGTTTTGCAATATAATATATTTGACTACCTCGTGGTTTAGGTGACAGTCTGTTGGGCTCAGATCATGAGGTCCCGGGTTCGTTCCCCGGGTCGGGCAAAAGAGTTAAGATTTTTTCGAGGTTTCTCTCAAAAATCCAAAATCTCAGTAGCAACTCTGAATACTTGCTAAAGTAGTGTGTATGTAACCACTCCCGTGCCTCGGATGAGCACATAAAGCCGTCAGTCCCGATTATCGCTACAAATAGTTGTTGAAGTTTTTTTATCATCATATCACCAAATGTATATGAGACCATTTTTATGTTCAGATATTTGAGAGTCTGAAATCATTATGAATTTAAGAATTTGAAATCATTATAATTTGAGAGTCTGAAATCTTTATGAATTCGAGAATTTATAATCGTTATAATTTGAGAGTTTGAAATCGTTACAATTTGAGAACCTGAAATCGTTATGAGTTTTAAAAGTCTAAAAATGACTTAATGAAGAAGTCTGAGCTCTTTATGAAATTGACGTTCGGATCAAACGCTTCAAACCGTCTGGTCTGCTTGGATCTGCCTAGCCGGCAAGGGAAGAGGCGTGAAATTGTTACTTATTAATTATATATCATCTTTTTGTCACTGAATTTGTAAGCTTATTGGGCAAATCTGCCTAATAATAATGGAATCTCAATAAGGGCCGACATTGGCAAGAATATAATAAGTTATGTATTTAAAACAGTGGCGTATATAATTTTAGTACCCGTTTGACAACATTACTCGTAAGTACCCACCAGTTGTTTCTATATATAGTTGAACCAAAGATTTTTGTATCTTATAATTAGACATGACAATCTCATGTTATGTTAAAATATTTTTTGCAAAATTTTGCACGAGTTAGACAAAGAGGATCTAAGATTTAGCGATCTACTCAGATAAGCTTTTTTTATAACATTGGATAGCAAACAGCAAAGAGCCACCTGCGGCTCTTCTGATGGGATGAGAAACCATCGCTAATAGACATCAGCGATGTTAATGATGCTTTGCTATACGTGTGGCGAGATGGCAATACCACATACATAAGTTTACCGGCTATATTACTCTCTAAAGCGGAACACGACAATAACAAGCATTGGCGCTATTGCGGCAGGAATATGTGAGGCGGTGATACAAAATACCCGGGCGAGACTTTGAGGAAGTCTAGCCAGTAGTCACGATGATAATGACACTAATAGCCAATCTTTTGCCTTTACGTACTGCCAGGCAGACGCTCTGTTCTTCAAAGGGATTCGGAACTCCAAAGGGGACTTACTTTCTGGACATTTAGGTGTATTTTCATACAAATACTGCGGTTACGTAGTGCCTTGACTTCATCCTTAAATAACGCCCAGTTAATTTGATCACGGTACGTTAATGTTAACTTCACTACATTTTTTAACTCGCAATTACATCTTTTCAAATATTAAAATTACGTTGATTTTAGCAAACTTACTTAATATTTTTGAAATAATTTTCAGGCTAATGCATCGATTGAATTAAAAATCTTATCATACTCCTTTCGCTGCCTCGCAGGCTCAGAATACAGAAAAAACCTGTATTCTGAGCTCGCAGGATGTCTCGCCTTCGCCGTCCGAGGGAAGTTCTCTTCTCGTTGTACGTGCATTTGTGCTTTAAAATTGGAAATAAACGGTTTTGCAAACAGTACTTTGCACAAGATTCATTTGAGTGCCGTGTCATGTTAACTCGTGTAAGTTATAAATGCATTATAATTCATTCAATAATAAAGTAGTATTATGCTAGGCCAATCAATGACATTGTAATCTTACACTTACACTTACAATCTAGTATTACGCTGACGAAAACAATGGTATCGCAAACAATAACAAATCTTGCGTGATGACATCTGCACTAAATTGTTTATAAACAAATATTGCAAAGGATGTTTAAAGTTTTGCATAATAAAAATAAATAGAAGGTGAACCCGAGACAGGATTTTAGGATTTACTTGAGTGCGTTAGATTAACATAGGGCCGATATTTCGCACTGTTGAGGCTGTCCACCGAATATTAGTTTTTTATGTAGAGCCGGGGGAGAACTAGGGCAGTAAAAAAATAAAATTCCGATAACTTCGGCTTGTGGAAACTATTAGATTATATTTTTTTGTTATTTTTACATCATTTACTCTAAAATATAACAATATTTTCTTTGCAACTTTGTGATCCTCCTATTCCCTTGCTTTACACTTGAATCGTCAGATTTCCTAAATTTTAATTTGTAATTAACCCATCATACCTTAATCGGACGCGCTTCAGCGTTTCCAGATCACTTTTTACTACATTTTTTTTATCTGTAGATTTCTTCACCATCATTGAAATGAAAAACATAAGATAACCTTTTATTTTATCCAGTGGCGGATGTAGGCTTACTGCTGCCCTAGGCCCGGTCTCATTCGCCGCCCTTTTTGTTCAATAAAATTCTTTACATTGTGATTCACAATTGTCATTAAAATATATTTTTTATTTTATTAAAATAGATTTATTAAAGAATACAAATAAATATTTATTAAACTCCTAAAAAATAACAATAAGCATTTTTATCGTATTATCATAGTTTGATTAATTTGTAAATCCCTAAAACTTCCCGCTAAACTGAGCTATAGGAACTAATAACTAATAACTATCTAAGCTCATAGGAACAAAAAAATATCTAAAAATCTATTTTAAGTTCGAAGAGTTCCAAAATCTAAAGTCTGTAAAAATGATACTTAGTAATTTTATATTCGAAAACATGTATATTTTTCAAAATGATGATCAATTTTGATGTTGAATAGCAATCAACGTAACTTTTGAGCACTAAATTGTTATATTAGCTACAAAATCGATAGGTTGAAAAATATCGAACAAATGTAAAAAACTTTTCTAAATTTTTTGTCATTGAAAAATCTCTAATAAATCAACAGTGTTTAATCCGGTTTACGGCATTTGACGTAATTTTTTTTAATTAGAAGAGCTGATCTGATTTTGAAATAAATCGGTATATTGGCCTGAAAGTTATTATAAATATTGAAAAGATCAAAAAATGATTGGTTGCAAATTTCGAAGCTAATTTATTCAACAAAGTAGTAATATTGCACCTACGAATTGAAAAGTCAATGGGATAAGGAATTAATTATATTATAGTTAATAGAATTTTTTTCTATAAATTCACAAAAAAAATCAGAACCAATTTTTAAAATAAATTAAAATTTTAATGTTCTGAAAATTTTGCCGCCCCCAAATCGTACCGCCCCTAGGCCCGAGTCTCACGAGCCTATGCGTAAATCCATCACTGAGTTTATCTGTAATTTAATCTCGACTTCAATAGATCCCTACGATGCTCAAGTAAATATTAATTTACTTGAGCATCGTAGGTCTCCGCTACAATAACGAATTCATTTTTTGTTTTTTTTTTTATTTTTTATTTTAAGTAAAAAAACAATTATTTCACAATTACGAAGTATTCATATGGGCTCCTAGTGAAAACTATGTATAAAAATTAATTGTGTCAACGGCTGACAGATTCAAGCCTTATTTTGTAGCAATCCATAATTTAAAAAAAATAATCTGGAAAGCCCGGAAAATAAAAAAGTAATTGAAGTGCTTTTTAAGCTAATGCCTAGTCTCCCCTAGAGCATAAAAGTCTGAAAAATTTATCGACCAGTATCAAGTAAATAAAAATATGTACTCCGACCGGTATCATCGATATCAAAATAAAAACAATTTACCTACGTATTACTTTTATCGGAACCAGTTTGGCTGATTATCGACGGGCCGGTTTAGATTGGAATGTACGTTTAACCTTTAATGCTATTTTATCTTCCTTGTTATTGTGTACTTATAAACACGATTAGATGAGTTTGTCGCTTTAAAGTCCGTTCTTGGATGTCCAAGTTGCCCAATATATTCTTACGAAATGATACAGGTGATTTGGAGGAAAACTTCGTTCAGTAAGGCAAACGGAGTAACAAACCCAAGTTGTACATTGTCGACTGCATACAAGTTACATACTTACATACACTAGAAAAATGTAATCCAAGGGGATTATGTTTTGAAGGAAAGGGAGATATTAAGCGCATTTTTTGCGACCCGTAGCTGATAATACCCGACCCGTAATTGGTTTCTTTTTTAAGCAAAATAATGAAGTTTTAGATATATAAATCACTACATAGTATAAAACAGTCGCTTTCCGCCGTCTGTCCCTAGCTTAGATCTTTAAAACTACGCAATGGATTTTGATGTGTTTTTTTTTAATAGATAGAGTGATTCAAGATGAAAGTTTATTATTTGTCTAATGTCCAAAAATGACTAAAGTCCATTTTGTTACTCTGGCTTACCACCCTTTTTAACGGTCTCTGCTTGGACTATAACAGTTGACGTTTTATAAACAGTGAAATAAGATCACAACTTGGAATTATTACAGGTGTATTGTCATTAATAGCACAAAAACCTTTAATAATAGAAGCACAGTACCAATTAGTCCTTTATCCCAGTCAATAAAGGTCTAACTAAAACTTTGCCATTTTGGGTTGAAAAGATTGCAACCGAAGGGAAAAGTTACGTGAATAATAAATGTTCAATATCCTAAAAAGTTTGAGCACTGACTCTCAGTTAAGCTTATTCATTTGGGGCTTAATATTCCTACACACGCAATAATTATGTTAAATTCAACTTTAACTGGCTGAATAATCTTTTGATTGTTTAGCTAAAATCCCGTGTGTTTAAAAAGAAAAAAGTTTCGCCGATGTGACCTTGTAGCGATCTTTGAAATTTAACAACAAAATTTGTCATTATTACTAACATGACACATACTGACTGAAATCAAATTTTACGATCTATATTAGTCAAAAAAATTGTTTTTTTTCAGTTTTTTCTTTATTATAGATAGAGAAGCGCTTGACCACGATCTCGCCTGATGGTAAGCTTAGATGCAGCCTAAGATGGAACGCGCTTCCCTAGAAGATACCTGTTCAAACTTTTCTTGAAGATCCCCAGGTTAAACCCGTCGGGGAACACAAACTCAGGAAGCATATTACAAGCATAACCCCTGCGGTTCGGATCAAGAATGTCGAGTCGAACCGGGTACGTGGAACGTCCACCATATAGCAATGCCTATTATCTGTGCGCCTCGACGATCGATAGAAAAACGGGGATGGCGGAATTAAGTCGTGCCATTCCGCAGCGCACTCTCCAGGCTCTAGAGTTTTTTGCCTACCAAATCATCGTCGTTAGTAATGCAATAAATATGTATTTTTAGTTTATTCTGCATACTCGAACTGAGAATCGAGCGTGAAAAAAGGGTCTTTTTTTAATTAAAAAACGGTTAGTGCAGTTCTAACCTTGAATAAATAAATAATAGTATGTGCTCTATGTTACGAGGCTACATTGCTGAATATAAATGAAATTTCAAATGTGATCTATAACAATTCTGCTATGATTGAAGACACGCGTTTGGAAGAAACTAACATTCGTCAAATTCATAAAATTACAGATTGGGACAATGTTAATGACATTTACTTTATTACATATCACTGGACAATGTCATATTTATTGTCAATCAATTTGAATTTACGGTTTCTCCTTGATTGAACCGATGATTCAGCAGCCTCCACCTTAAAAGATCCAACAGGAAAAGATGCTCGCCTTAATATATGCTATGCAGATTTAACGCTCAAGGATTTATTCTAGATTCTCTCCTCGCATTTGCATCTATGGCTACAACAGTTTATCTTGAGGAAATGAACCTTAAAGTTCTTAAAGATAGATTTGCAAAGCTGCTAGTTAGCCCAGAAAAATCATAAAATTATAACGGATTAATATCTCTGTTTGCGAACGGCAGTGATGACGATTATGGCTTTAGTTTTGATCACGTTTTGATTCTAATATTTCATCTGAATTAATGAAATGTCATATATTTTTATGTTAAAGTATGTTCTAGATTTATTTCATGTTTTATTGTTACCATTGAAACTATTAGTTTCTATAGTAATATTAGGAAATGAAAATAACGATGAAGAGATTAGACTAATATTTTTCAAGAGAACTATTTAAAATTGCAGTTCCTAAACATTTTTTCACACTAACTGCATTCGATTCAAAGATTTTTGAAGTCCATATCGAAGTCCGTATACGTAGGTATCAGTTTACTTCATAATGAAACTTTTTTTTTTATAGAAGAGGGGGCAAACGAGCAAGAGGTGCACCTGATGGTACGTGATCACCGCCGCCCATGGACGTCTGCAATACCAGAGGTCTTGCAGTTGCGTTGCCGGCCTTTTAAGAATGAGTAAGCTCTTTTCTTGAAGGTCCCTATGTCGTATCCGTTCGGAAATACCCCTGCCGGTAATTGGTTCCACAACAGAGTAGTGCAAGGTAAAAAGTGTCGGGAGAAACGCACAGTTGTGGATTTCTAGACATCAAGATGGTGAGGATGGAACTTCAAGTTTTGACGCGATGTCCGATGGTGGAATTCGGCGGCAGGAATTAATCCAAACAACTCGTCGGAACACTCTCCATGATATATACGATAAAAGACACAGAGAGAACCTACATCTCTGCGCAATGCCAAAGAGTCAAGCTGTTTCGAAATGGCCTGGTCGTCAACGATTCGAACCGCTCTACGCTGAATGCGATCAAGGGGAAGAAGCTGGTACTGAGGAGCTCCGGCCCAGAGATGCGAACAGTACTCTATGTGAGGCCGAACCTGTGCCTTATAAAGTTGAAGGCGATGGACCGGCAAAAAGTACTGTTTCGCTCTGCTGAGCACACCGAGCTTTTTGGAGGCTAGTTTAGCCTTGCCTTCCAAATGACCGCGAAACTGAACGTAATTCGATATGACAACTCCCAGGATTCCGACACTAGCTGAGGCTGTCAGGAGAGTATCCTCAAATCGAGGTGATACGACAAAGGGCGTCTTTTTTGCGGTGAACACGCAAAGCTATGTCTTCTTGGGGTTAAAATTAACCAGGTTTTGGCGACCCCATTCCGAGACATCGGTAAGTCGATTCTCGACTTCAGACACAAGCTTGTTTCGGAACTCTTCGACGTGTTCCCGAGAAATACTGCTTCGGCCGGAGTATGTAGCATCACCAGTACTGTCATCCGCATAGCAATGTATGTTGCTAATTCGCATCAAATCATTGATATGCAGAAGGAACAGTGTCGGTGATAGCACGCAGCCTTGGGGAACACCAGCATTGACAGATTTAAGGTCGGAGCACGCACCGTCGACAACGACCTTGATGCTCTGGTCAGCCAAAAAACTGGTGTTCCATTTGCATAATTTCTCAGGGGCTTCCTGCATAGGAAGGCAGCTTCGCGAGAAGCGCTTTGTGCCATACCCGATCAAAGGCCTTCGCTATGTCCAAACTAACTGCCAATGCCTCCCCCTTGGACTCAACTGCTTCCGCCCATCGATGAGTTAAGTATACTAGAAGGTCACCAGCTGAGCGGCCGCGACGGAAACCGTACTGACGGTCGCTAATCAGCTGGTGCTCTTCTAAATACTTGAGGACTACTAATACTACTAAATAAATACAAAACTAATAAATATTTATTTTTTTGTCCGTTTTCCTGAAAAACATAAACAAGGATAGTTCTTTGACAAAATCTTTTGAATTTACGTACGAATTTTGCCGGTAATCTATTCTAATCTAACGTTAAATAATTATATCTTTCTATTCACTTTAAATAAAATTTAAAGTTTTAAACTTTTATTTGGTTAAAAGGTACCTTAAAATTTTACTCGACTAATAAATTTCAAATGATCTATTAAATTGATAACACTCATCACACGTTGAGCAAATCGTTCACTTTTTACGAACTGCCCGGCTGAATGGCAGATGATCTATTCTTTAAAACCATGGAACATAGAACAACGGAACTGGCAAGTACAAACATTTGTATCAGGACCGCGATCGCCACACTCACACATAAAATAAGCATTATTGCATATAAACTACTAATGCAAACATTGTTTCATTGGTCGTTTTCATTTTAAACAACAATAATCCGAAACACACAAACAGAACATTTAAAAATATACCAAACTTCGTTACAATAAATTTTATTTTGCTACAAAAAAAAAGAGTATTTACGTCCTTTTGTAGTCTATTCAAAATATATCTATTTGTACAATAGTGAAACTTAAGATCGTAATAGTTTCGCTATTCTACAATAGATGGCAGCATTGATTTTTCCGTAGTTTTCAGTTGATCATATTTGAGTAGAGAACTTTCTAGAACGATATACGTAATGACTGTCATTACGTATATCTTTCTAGAAAAATTAGATCAACCTAAAATGAACTTTATATGTAAGGTGAACGGCTGATTTTAGCTTGACTTTCTATAATTTCATTAGAGATTATATTAAATCGGGAATTTAATTAAAATAAAATGAAAATTGTGCTTTCGAATGATATGAAATATCTCCATTTTTAATCATCTGTATTCTACTATCATTTCTGCATTCAAGGATGGCACAATACGGCATAATTCAGTGTATAATAGATTTTCGCACGACGACTATCTCCTAATGATATGGTAAGTATCACTAAGGCAATTTAGAGTAAAAGCGCATAATAGTGACGCACGCGGCACGCCCACTCTTCACTTCCCCTTGTTTTCTTTATTTCGTAAGTTTTACAAAAACAATAACCGTCTAACAATAAACTATGAGATATTTACCAGCAAATAAATTTAAAAAATGTGTTATAATAAAACTGTGTATATATATATATATATATATATATATATATATATATATATATATATATATATATATATATATATATATATAAAATATAACTATGTGTTTATTAAATATATTCTGGTATTTATATATGTATTTCTATGTAAGATATTTCAACTGTCCCGTTGTTTATTATGTATTTTGTTGTATTTATATACGTATTTATATGTATTAATATCCTTGACTAACACCCATAACACAAGCAAATAATTTGCTTACTTTGGGGTTAGATCAGTAAGTGTAATTTGTCCCGTGAATATTTATTAATTTTTTGTTATTATTTCTCTCATGTATATTTTTTTATATATTAATGTGCAATTTTGAATTTCAAAACATTTTTGCATACATGATGAAGAGTATAGAAATATGCGTGGGACACCGATCATGTTATAATTAAAGGATGAGTTGGCCAGCACATTTTTGCCCGCGCATAGCGCAATATATCAATACAACAATTTTTATACAATCTTTCACCCTCCTATTTTAAAATAAAAGAAAAAATAACATTAAAAAAGAAAAAAATGACCTCAGATCTTCAACAATCTCCTTGCCAAATTTCTTAATAATCAGTAACAGTTTTACCGTAAAAACGTAACAGACAGACTTTCGACATTTTTAGTATTGATTATAAGTAAAGAGAGAAAGCTGCAGTCATAGGCTAGTCATGAATAGAGACTAGAGTAAATAGAAATAACTTACGCACAATTTCGCGTCCTTGAATTGTATGCACTGAATTGATTAAAACACGTCAGGCATCTTTTACGCAGTACGCAGTTAGCTTGTATCGATAGAGAGTATACGGTCTCAATACATTGAATATGGAAACGAAACAAAAGTCAAATCAAAAAATGCTTTATTGAAATAAACTTAAAGGCACTTTTGATAAGTTTTACCACGAAATAAAGAAAACAACGGAACTGGCAAGTACAAACATTTGTATCAGGACCGCGATCGCCACACTCACACATAAAATAAGCATTATTGCATATAAACTACTAATGCAAACATTGTTTCATTGGTCGTTTTCATTTTAAACAACAATAATCCGAAACACACAAACAGAACATTTAAAAATATACCAAACTTCGTTACAATAAATTTTATTTTGCTACAAAAAAAAAGAGTATTTACGTCCTTTTGTAGTCTATTCAAAATATATCTATTTGTACAATAGTGAAACTTAAGATCGTAATAGTTTCGCTATTCTACAATAGATGGCAGCATTGATTTTTCCGTAGTTTTCAGTTGATCATATTTGAGTAGAAAACTTTCTAGAACGATATACGTAATGACTGTCATTACGTATATCTTTCTAGAAAAATTAGGTCAACCTAAAATGAACTTGATATGTAAGGTGTACGGCTGATTTTAGCTTGACTTTCTATTATATTATTAGAGATTATATTAAATCAGGAATTTAATTAAAATAAAATGAAAATTGTACTTTCGAATGATATGAAATATCTCCATTTTTAATCATCTGTATTCTACTATCATTTCTGCATTCAAGGATGGCACAATACGGCATAATTCAGTGTATAATAGATTTTCGCACGACGACTATCTCCTAATGATATGGTAAGTATCACTAAGGCAATTTAGAGTAAAAGCGCATAATAGTGACGCACGCGGCACACCCACCCTTCACTTCCCTTGTTCTATGTTTCATGTTTAAAACGGTCCGAACCAACACGGGGTACTTGAAATTTAAAAAAAAAAATACTTTGAGGCTAATAATTAAGTACTTGAAATGTACAGTAGCTGGTAAACTTGTATACGATACGGCTTTTTAAGCAAAGCATAATCAAAAGCAAACGAAGGCTGAATAATTTACGTCCATTGTCATCGTGACGCCATCGTTCTCATTGATAGAGCACTTTGACAAGACTTTAGGCGACGCGACGTCCTGCCCGCGTTAATGTCTTCATCTTGCCTAATCCCGCCACTATTACGACGATACTTGTCGCTGTTAATACTGGATTAAGGGATAGGGTGATCTTAGATAATATGACCATGCGTCCCGTTTCAAACGAGACTGTCATGGTTTTAACTATTGTGTCTCAATGTCGCTAATCGATACATAAAAATGTCCGTTTTCATGAAAAATATCAACAAGGATTATAGTCCTTTGACAAAAACTTTAGAATTTACGTATGAATTTTGCCGGTAATCTAATCTAACGTTGTAAATAATCGTATCTTTCAATTCACTTTAAATAAAATTTAAAGTTTTAAACTTTTGTTTGGTATAGGTACCTTAAAATTTTTTCGTCGAAACAAATATTATAAAGAAGAAAGATTTGATCTTTTGTTTGTTTGCTTGTTTCGATTTAACTCAAAAACTGCTCAAGTGATGTTAAAAATTCTTTTACTTTAAAAAAGCTACATTATGAAGAAGTGACATAAGCTACTTTTTACCCAGCCAAGCAAAATAAAATACAAAGTAAAAGTTTAAAAGAAAAACTTAAGCTTCAGAAAGAAAGAATGGATGCCCAAGCAGCAATCAAGCATGTTTAATACCCATAAAGCAGCTCATATATTACTTAAAGTTCTATTGCAGCCGTACAATGGTGTAAAAAGATGCTTTTATCGGTATAAAAGACCTTTATGAGTTTTTATACAGCCTAATGCTGTACAAGGCCTTTCTTAGAGTTTCGCGTAAGCTTTAGGCGTTATATCTGAATATTAATACACTACTGTACAACTTTAAGTATTTTGTAACTCATTAGGCTTATTTTAACACTTAAAGCTGTACATTAGCTGTATTATGTTTAGCACAGGAATTTATTACAGCTTTAAGTGTTATTATAGTATCACTCAACGCTTATTTCTGTAAAATGGGAGATGCAATCACCGTTGTACAGCTAATATTTATGGCGTAATTGTAACTTAAAAAATCTGCATATACACCTGTAGTGCAGCTCAAGGCTGTATTACTGATTTTGTTACTTGCTGTTTTTATATCTGCATCGTTGATATCATGTGGAAAAAATCAAGAGGAAGATTGAAAAGGAATATTTAAATATTATAAATTACCAACCAAGTAATCGTGATGAAGATAAAGCTGAAAAATTACTAAATCAGGTAACCTACAATCGTCATTTTTATTAATGTTCAAGGAAAAGGGTTCCGTAACAAAAACATTAAAAAGTGATTGTAGGTTATCTGATTTATGATTTTTTAGGCTTATCTTCTTCATTAAGGTTATTTGGTTGGTAATTTATAATATTTTAATTTTTTTTAATGTCATAAGACAGCAAACAAGCAGATGGGTCTCCTGATGGAAAGAGTCAACCATCGCCTATAGGCAGCAAAAATGTTAATGGTGCGTTGCTATCTTGTGGCGAGGTCTAATGCCACATGCATAAGTTTACCGGCCACCTTGCCCTCCAAACCGGAACATGACAGTGACTAGTACTGACGCTTTGCAGCAGGAATAGATAAGGTGGTGGTACCAAACCCGGTTGAGCCAATGCAGAACTCTATCCCCAAGTAACCACGTTAGAAGTGACTCGCATTGCCCATCGGTCGCCTTTTACGAACTGCCTGGCAGATAGGCAATTGGTCTATTCTTCTAAGAATATATAAAAAAGAGTTAAAAAGAGAAATAAAAATCATTACACTGAGAAAATATATATATTTTTTTATTTTTAACTTGCTACTATACGGAGTGTTACAAAAGCGGTATAGTAAGCCGAAAGGGGGTGACTCAGAGGGTCATTCTGAACAACTTTTGTTCAACGATTTGTGAGTATTCGCGAAAAACAATTTTGTTTTTCCATTGTGAAAAGTCACGTGACCAACAAAAGTTGTTAAGAATGACCCCCTAAGTCACTCCCTTTCGGCTTACTGTACCATTTTTGCAACACCCCGTATATATGTATACTTAAAATCATTTTAAAAATATTATATACTTAGATACAATTACAGGCAAGAGTATGTGTTTCTCTCATCTCATCTCTCATCTCTCATTATCACAAGCACGAAATAACGTATTCTTCTTAAAAATATTTTTGTGATAGACCAATCTTTAAAGGGCTAGATTTTTCGTTCTTGATCAACTTAGTTATATCATTTTGTTTTCTTGGCCATTATAATTCACCTTTATCCTCCCACAAACTGGATACGATGCAAATACAGTTTTGGCTTCTCTCAATTGTTTTTATTATTTTATAAGGCATATTTCCCTGAAAAATAAAGTAAAACATGATTGAAATACATATCCCATAAGTTATAGTTAACAATAAGTTGGTTTAGTTGTAAAGTCAAACGACCGACATCAATACATCACAATAGCGAAATCAAGTGATATATGTTTTGTATTTAGGGTTCTTCAATTTTTGTACGCATATCTAAACACAAGTTAAGTGATTAAAAGCCTGCAATGACTGTACAATAGATTTATATAGGGACTTAGTACAGCCTAAAGTGTATTTGGACGGTAATTAAAAGCCAATAGCGGTATAATAGAATAAAAAAGAGATTCAGTACAGCTATTTGCAGTATATCACCCCCCAAATACACTTTAGGCTGTATAACAAAGCGTCGCCATTATTGTGTATTAAAAACAACATTAAAGAAATATATTGTTTGACCCATCTGCTTGTTTGCTATCTTATGATATAAAAAAGTACTTTATATGTCGTACATACTCAGGTTATTAAGTCGATATAAAGTGCTAGCCTCAACAATGTACACAATGATAAAGAGCAAATATAAACTGTTGGGGTATTGGACAAAACAATGATCAGCAAACCCTAAGGGATTATGCATACAATGCTTTTATACAAGCTGACAACGCACTTTGAACGCGATTAGGAAACTAAGCAAACACAATGCAATTAGCAAAGTATGAGCGAGCTTTGTCCATGGTTCTAGCTTTTCATCCAACTTCCCAAAAAAGGAGGAGGTTCTCAATTCTAAATTTTGTATGTTTTTTATGTATGTTCGGGTATAATTCTGGCGTATATAGGGTTACTTTTAAATATCCGAAATTTTAAAATTACGATCTAAATATTGAATTGAAAGTGTGTTTCAATTATTATTGTAAAATTATAACCAGATAATATAAAAATATTTGTTTAAAAATATCCCACTAAATTCATGAATTGGATGCACCGAGTCTTGTGAACGAATTTTGTAATGCTTACAGAGTATCATTTCACATTTACCTATAATTACGATAGTAACTGTTATGTAATCCATCGCCCTTAATACATTTTTCCACACTTAATTTGGTTGAAGCATAGACTAAGTAATACGTGGTAATACTGTTGAAGGCACTAAAATATTTTATTTCGAATTTTGCATAATTGAAATTGTATCCATGCGTTTTGTTTTTTGTGTCGGACAAAAATGAAATTTTGATTTTTTTAAATTATTATTTTTATTACTAGTATATTAGATATAGAATAGAGTATATTTAATAAATTTAATAGATTATATTAGAGTTTCTTCTCTAATATAATTTAATAAATCTATTAAATATCTCTATTCGCCTCTGTGGTCTTATGGTCCAGCGTTGGCGTTGACCACATGAGGTCCCGGGCACATAAAAAGTGTGTTTTTTCAGTTTTCTGAGAAACAAAAATTTTCCCGGGATTAAAAAGTGCCCGGTTGGCGATAGGCTTGCCACCTGTCACATTTGTGGGACCAAGTATCTTCGGCTAACCGTGGGTGCACTTTTTGAACCTCTGCCTACCCCTTCGGGGATATGGACGTGAAGATAATTTTATTTTATATTAGAGTATATTTAATAGATATAGAATAGAGTATATTTCTGATTTGGTCCTATATAAATTTGGTGAAGTTCTAATAAATCTGGTTGGAAGTCATTTAATTCACTTTTACTTAGTTTAAATTATTAGTATTACTAGCTGACCCGCGCAGCTTCGCCCGCGAGTATATTAATAAGTCGTCCAAATAGCTCTTAATAAAAAGTTCATCCCCTATTTCAGCCCTCCATGGACTGATTTTTGAATTAGCCTTTGTTTGACCCCAGATCTTTAACTATATCCATGTTAAATTTCATGAAAATCGGTCCAGCGGTTTAGCCGTGAAAGCGTAACAGACAGACAGACAGACTTTCGCATTTATAATATTAGTGTGTATTTAAATTTTATTAAGTAGAGGATAGCCAACAAGCAGACGCTTCTCCTTATGGAAAGAGATAATTATCGCCTATAGACAAAATTGATGTCATTTTACAACCTGCCTGGCAGAACGGCACGGTCTATTCTTCAAAGGAGACCGAACCAGCTCGGGGGATTTTTTCACGATATAAAAAATATACAAAGGTTTGACATTTACAAACATTTGCTCATATAAACGATTACACACTAAGCCTAAAACTGGGTGTCAGCGAACATTGAACCGGGAAAAATTAGATGATACCGTGAGACTCGCCAAAAAAATTAATAATGTAGCGGGCTGCACGCTGCAGATAGGAATATCTATAATAAAAAAAATATAGGTCACGATAGGAAATCAATTCTAACGAAAGCGTGACGAAGGTTCGGCTGATAAGACCATTTCACTGTCCTTTAGATTAATATGCAAACTTCTATACGAGTATCTCGTGACTGAAATCTTAATTGATTCTTGAAATTTAACCCTCTCAACTCCCTTACCATCCTGACTACGCAATCGATATGGCTTGAGTTCGATTCCCAACAGGGACATTTACGTCATTTTTTATAGAAAAAAGGAGCAAATGAGCAGGTGGCTGTCCTAATGATGATTACCACCGCCCATGGACAGCTACAGCACCATAAATCTTGTAGCTGCGTTGCCGGCTTTTAAAAATTGCATAGTAGGTGATTATAATAGGCTTTAGAGAAAACATGAGCAGAATTAGTACATGCAATAGAATTTTTTTTCTGTGTTTTGTTTTTTTCTGCACCGAAACCCCTCACTAAAATAGTTTCCGTAATGTTAGTAGCAGTAGAAAATTTTGTTGGTAAATACCTAAGGGTACCTACCAAAGGTACTACTAAGTATTTACCTAAGTAAATACTAAGTAATACCTTTAGGTACCCTATGAACTATTCCAGAGTCTATATGTGTGCCGAATTTCATCCAAATCGTTTCGCCTGTTTTTGAGTGAAAGAATAACAAATATCCATTTATCCATCCAAACATACTTTCGCATTTATAATATTAATAAGATAGGATTAGTAGAAAATAGGATAAGATATTGCAGAACAACTTTTGCCAGGTCGACGACGGCACACGTAACAGTTGCAAAATATTTTTATTTTACACACAGTAAACACGTTATGAATTAAGCAAAAATTAAGACACTTTCACATACAACGAGTTTAGAAAGTCTAATTCGCAAACATTTTTTGTACTATAATGTTTTTTATCGTAAGGATTGCAATGTTACTTTCACATTTGATTGGCAACGGTATATTAACGGATAGAGTTACAGAAGACTTGAGCATAGAGATAATAATATATACTAGCAATCGCATTGTAGTCGAAATTCTAGCATATGTAGACTTAGCAATAAAATCTTTAGACAGACTTTATCGGTAAAAGAATACTTACTATACGTGTGTGTATATTATCATACATATGACATACAGTCACATGATGTAGTGTGTGTAATGTTTTTTTTAATTAATTTAATGTATTTCCAATGCGTAATATTTAAAAATATTAAATTTCTACAGTCCTCCGCAATATAATCAATCAATCAATCAATCATAACTTTTATTCAAAATGAATATGGAACATACATTTTTTTGAACTTCAGCGATACAGTAACAATAAAACAATATTAAACATGTGATTGAAAAAAACGTGCTAAATTACATGTAAAATTTGACTGTGTCAAATTTCAAACCCTTTCAATCGCGGAATTGTAAAAGTTTTACAAAGTTTTACTTCATATATAATGCGGTGAGTCATATGCGCATATGTAACGAAAGATGTCCCGTAGATACAAAAAGATGGTATACATGTTTACCATTACATAGGTTAGATAGAGACAGAAGTATAAATTTCATATTCTTTCTCTCTCTATATATCGATGTGACGATTTTTGCTTGAGTCACCTACTCTATGTATACTTTCTCTGTAGTTTTAAGCGTCGATTCCTATTTGTATAGATTCGATGATGAATTACGAGAAGACTAAACATGTTAAACTATAAATTCACGAAAGTCAACTATTTGCTAGCTCTTGATTACTAAAGTCATTATAATCGCCATCGCAGCTTTCATCCTGAAATGAAAACGAATGAAAACGAATCAAATGAAATGAAAACGAACTGAACCAAATCAAACCTGACCAATTGGATTTCATTTTGTTCTTATTGGATCGGTTCGGTTTAATTTTAAATGAACTCTTTAGAGCATTTCCACACAAAGAGTACTACGTAAAAGAGAAGCTAAGTAGATGTCGTGTTCCATTTCGTTAACACTCGCTGAAGCGCTGAAATATTAATAAATCATCTAACTAAAGTCATAATTAAGCCGCGCTGCAGCGTATGATAGAGTAACCGCCGTGAATTACACGGCGCTTACGCTTTTCATTCAACGAGCTTTAATGTATATACAGGTCCATGGACTGCACTTCAGTGAAACACAAGTTGCGTGGCGCATGCCTTGACTAGTACGTTTGTACACAGTAGTCTTTGTTTCCACATTATCCGATCCGATATCGTTGTCGGAAATCGGTAGCCGATATCTGTCATCATATATATACTGCCTGTTAGGTAAGTCGACCTAAACCTTGAAGGGGGTAATAAGTTATCTGATTCTCATCCCAAATAAATAAAAAAACATACCCTTAAATTTTAACTTAATTATCCAATAAATTCATAATTCATACGCACCAACACGTTCGCGCATTTAACGCGCATATCAATAGATAGATAAATAAGTACTTACGTAAATACTGCCTATTTATGTAACTAACTATTTATCTATCTATCGATATGTGCGTTACTTGCTTGGACATGTTGGTGCGTATTAATTATGAATTTTCTAAATAATTAGGTTAAAATTTAAGGGTAATTTTTGTTATTTATTTGGAATTGTTATTTATTTGGAATGACAACCAGATACCTTATTACCTCCTTGACGGTTTAGGTCGACTTACCTAATACGCTGTATAATAATTTATACGTACGTACCTGTTTGTCAGTCTGCTTTTTTGTTTCAATATTTCCACTTGCAGGCCATGAGGCTCTGGGATGATCTCCCTTCGGTTATCAATCAGACATGCACCGTCTAAATGCTCTCTTAAGCGCTTGCTTTAACATTATAAATTTTAATTAATACCAAAAAGCGTGTAACAAGTACACTTGAACTGCAGTTCTATTTAATTTATATCTGTCAGTGATTATAATTCAAATTTAGAGAACTCTCAATTATTTCTTTTATATTATTTCTCTTGTATGTATTCACTAAGTATTATTATGTCACCTCGAATATTTACTAATTTTTTTTTTACCTTTTCCTTCTTTTAAATCTAGTTGCTTATTGCTGGGATCCATAGCATTTATCCATAGCATAAATGGTATTCATTATAATATTTGTGCTTATCTATACATTTATATATATATATTTTTTCATTATATATTATTATACATATATTGTAGGTATTATACATTTTAATTACCAGCTTGCGCCGTAATTTTCCCGCTATTGCTTGGGGTTGGCTGGTTGCAAATGCTAATGGGCATTAAGTCATCCATTGAACTTTAATTGAGCATAAATGTAAATAAATAAATAATTTTCTACATACATTATAATAATACCTACATACATTATAATAAACATATTTCCTAAGAAATTGTTCTGATTCGACTATTTACTCTTAATGTGAGCAGGGTCATGACAGAATACTTTTTTTTTATTGATTTCTAACGGACATTCAAAAGACAAAGAGTTAGTTTCCAATAGGATGCCGGCTTCTAAGAAATGTGTTGAATTCTTTTAAGAATCCTAATATCAAATGCACGCAGAAAAACCGTGTGAGGAGCGCTGTTCCAAAGTTTGACAGTTCGTATATCGTGCGTATATAGATTTGTTTATATTTACAACCAAATACAAACAAATCTATATAACTAATTAAATAATCTCAAAATGGCAACTACGTGTCGGACGCTGTGCATACAGAGACAATGTTGATACATGCATAGCACACATACAAACGTTAACGTCCAACAGCTCACGGATGAGTGGTGACCGATGGTGCCGCTAATATATCGGTGCTATTTGCTCAGATATGCGATATCAGGGTGGACAATGTGAAAAGCAGTTATATATTTCATATATTTTAGTAGTTCCGATATCGGTATCGGACGCCGATGCGATATCGGACAATGTAAAAACGCTCTAAAGTACACGTAAACATGCTTAGAGTTTTCACATAATTCGCTCCGATACCGGTAGCCGATATCCGACATTCAATATAATGTGGTAACTTCACATAATTTTTCCGATGAAATCTTTCCGATTTTTTTTGTGTGGGCAGTGTCATTTTTTTTTTTGGTTTCATGGCAAACTGTAATAGAAAATTTTATTTGCTGTGTCTATTATATTTAAGCACAAAAAAAACTGGCCACACGGAGTATTGGACGTATCCCATCGTGCAAGGATGTGCCTACACTTATAATTTAAATTTTGTTTTTTATCAATATCCTAAAGTGTTTTACTGACTTTAAAATAAGGTCACTTTTCAATCACGATGAAATAACGTACGCTTTACGTATAAAGAAAACTGCTTATACTTTTAAACACGCTTATATTATGATTTTGCTGAAAAGCAAACTTTTAAGTAGCTTTTCGTTTAAACGCTCATCTCTAATTACAACTGTTAGCAACTGTGCTTAACGACAAGCAGTAGCCGATGTAGCGCACCTGTGTAATTTATGCCGCTGTTATTGTAAGATAACGATGTCATTGTTAACAACAATGGACAAATATAAATTAGGATAGTATAAATATGTGGGAATAAAATGTTTTCCAGTCATTGTAATTCTATCGTTTCTTGAGGACTTTCTCTGCCCAAAAATTATATGTGTGAATGTAAAAGTGATTCAAGTGTTTTATTGGGCCAAGCTGATTCTCGGTAATACAACTTTTGGACCGTAAAAAGTATATAATGCATAAAAATAACTTGCAAAAACAACAAAAACAAAATCTTTCCAGGTTGAATAAATTTGCATCGTGGCTGAAACAACAACACTAAGGCTTTAGTAACCCTTTTCATATATTAAAGGTGAATACAGATAACCCTATGAATATAACATTTTTCATAAAATTATACGAACAGCTCGGTTACTTTAAATATTGTAAGCTTTAAAAGGTTATTTGAAATTAAATCCTTCAATCGATGAAAAAAAAAGTGACGAACTACGAAAATGAGATATTTTATGCTGTCATGTGTTTTAGTGTTACCGAGTGTTTGCATACGACTTGGAGCTTGAATTTATTAAGTACTAGCTGACCCGCGCAGCTTCGCCCGCGAGTAGATTAACATGTCGTCTAGATAGCTTTTCATACAAATTCCATCCCCTATTTCAACCGTTTAGGGATTGATTTTTGAAAAAAAAATAGCCTATGTTTTACCCCGGCTCTTCAAATACTTCCATGCCAAATTTCATGAAATCGGTCCAGCGGTTTAGCTGTGAAAGCGTAACAGACAGACAGACAGACAGACTTTCGTATTTAAAATAATAGTATGGATTCGATTTAAAATTAGTTACATATAATGCCACTGTAATATTATAATATTATGTAAATTACTATAAATTGTAATTACAACTATATGATTGATAAAAATGATTAAAAAACAAAGATCGCGGTCGCGTTTTACGACCTGCCTGGTAGAACAGCAGTTGGTCTATTCTTTAAAGGAGCCCGGACCAACACGGGGGAAAACCGACCCTACTAATTAAATTCGCGATAGAACGGTACAACAAAAAAAAGTAAATTGGTCCACCCTGTAGGCCATCTTTGAAAGTTCCCGTTAAGATCAGGTGTTTGAAGCTCAAAGCAGTCAAAAATACACATAAGCATAGGTTTTTGAGCTCGAAGAGTTTGTTTATTAATAATAACTAGCGAATAGCCACATAAGTATTATAACTAATAAACCTCATCGAAAAATCATCGCTCGCATACGCGAGGTACGCCCAATTTGACGTTTCGGTCAGCATCCCTCCCTCGTTAAGTTATTTAATGTTCAATTCATTCAATTTTACATGAATCTCCGCACAAAGAGGTCACAATAACTAAATACTATCCGTTTTGGCAATATGGCGTCTGGTTGATAGTGGTGAATTTTGATTAATTTCTTGTCTTTGGTGACACTTTTAAGGTTAATGTGGTTATGACAAATTAACGTAACAATTATCAAAATCGGCCCACGCGTTTAGTCTCTACAACTCTAGAACGCCTAATGGGAATGATATCCTTTTATTAACTCTATACAAATCACAGGTTTTTATAACAATAAATTGCACAAATAATCTGAACCTCATCCGCCCTCTACCGACTTCCACAGACAGCATAGACACGCGCACAGCGAGGCGAATTTGAATTAATGAAATATCATTTAATTACATATATAATCGCCTCTGTGGTCTAGTGGTCCAGTGTTGGCGTTGACCACATGAGGTCCCGGGTTCGATTCCCGGGTCGGGCACTTTAAAAAAAAAAAAAAAGTGTTTTTTCAGTTTTCTGAGAAACACAAAGTTGCCCGGGATTGGAAAGTGCCCGGTTGGCGATAGGCTTGCCACCTATCACATTTGTGGGACCAAGTATCTTCGGCTAATCGTGGGTGCACTTGTTGTACCTCTGCCTACCCCTTCGGGGATATGGGCGTGAAGATACTTTTTTTTTTTTTTTTTTTACATATATAAATACAGAAATGTATTTAATAAACACCCAAACCCGTAAATACAAATATTTATGCTCATCACACAAATGCTTGTCCCCGTCGGAAATGTAACCCGAGCCCCGTCGATTGCGTAGTCAGGGTCGCTAACCACTCGAGGGGCAGTCAAAAAGATAGAGGTCTGCGATTTTTCGATTATCACGCAAAAACTTCGATCTTCTTTTATTTATTTGTTATAGCAGAATAAGTACCTAAGAAGTTACTTAGGTGCTTATTTCTCCTATAACAAATTTTAACATAGTGATTTCTATAATATATATACTTAGAAGGCCATCCATAAATTACGTCACACGACTGTCATGATTTTTTGGTCCCTCCCCCGTCCTTGTCACAGCTGGTCACATTTGTGAGACCCTCCCCTACCTAGTGTGACGTCACATATTTTACAATTTACATTGGCATAATGATCTCATTCGTTTAATTTTTAGCTATACAGATTTCCTTTTAAATTCAGTGGTGTAATACTTAGATATAAAATACTATATTTTGAAAAAATATGATGTCACAAAACATGGTATCCCTCCCCACCCCTTGTCACACAATGTCACACTTCGTCAACCCACTCCCTCCCCCTTAACATGTGACGTAATTTACGGATGGCCCCTAGTCACTGCTGCTCTAATAAACTGCGATTTTCATGTTTTCCGAGGAAAAGGTTTTTCGTATTTTATAACTAAGTAAAGACTTGCAATAAAATCTTTTTGGGTGTACTGTTTTCATTTGGTTGATTTTGATAAAATTAAATAGAAATAAATATTTTAAAACAGAAAAATAATAAGTTTCCCGCCATGTTTCATTGTTATCCTATCCCAAACCTGCCCTGAATCTAACGAAGAAATTCAATAAATTATGCATATGCATAAACCTTATAATTATGTTACATAAAACAACAAAAATAATTACGTTTGTTTATTATTTTATATGCCATGATATAAGATTTACGTTAATTGTTACAGCTTTACAAATATAGGTCGTTACAAATATACGACGGAAAGATAATAAATGTCGACATAACGTAATCTATATAGTTAGTATCTTATTCATTTGGTCCAATCTCAAGAAAATTATTTATTAAAAACACCAGCTCCCGCGCACCAGGACCCGCGCAGATCCACCCGCAAGTGTGTAGTTTTTCATAAAAATTATCATCCCTAACTTCAGCATTTTAGGGGTTGAGTTTTCATAAAAATTTGCCTATGTTTGACCCCGGATCATCAACTATTTTATTCTAAATTTCATCAAAATGGAGGATTAATAACCGCGAAAGCGCGGCAAATAGACACACTTTCGCAATTATGATATTCTCATGCTTAAAAGAAGTCCTCCAGCCACAGTCAAAACGTAACAATCTTAAGTTACAAAAAATAAACGTTTATTATATTAGTACTAGCGGCTCGCCCCGGCTTCGCACGGGTATAAAATATATAGCCTATATCACTCAGTGAAAAAAAAAGATTAAAATGGATCCAGTAGTTTTGATTTGGTTCATTACTGCCCGTGGCCCGCACGCGTTAAATTTGGAGTAAAACAATTCCCCCTTTCCCTATACCATGAAGATTTCCTGCTATCTTTGGAAAATCTAAATTCATATAGGTACTACATTTTTAGTTTTTACATTTTTACCTATTTCTTTTATTTTTACAATTAATATTTAGACATTCTGTAATATGTCTTTATATACAACGTTCACAACTTCCTTCCCATTAGACAATACAAACATGTTTTCTTTAGAGGTTACTCTTGAAAGAGCGATATGTGTGTGGCCGCGTTCCGATCCGGTGGTAGTTTTGAAGAGTGTTGACGTATCAAAATAACTTGTAAAAAGTTTTATTGAATAAAGTTCTCCTGATTTCTGATTTCTGATAGCTGTTGGCCATGTGAAAAACAGTCAACGCTTAAATCTAAGCCTGCAACGTTGAAGGTTTGACCCTGCGATTTATTAAGGCGAGGCATCGGGGCCAACGGGAAAAATGTGTAAATGGTTTACCCTACGGGCTATCCCTGAAACTTCTCACTAAGTTAAGGTATTTTAAGCTCAAAAGAGTAAAATATAAGTATAGATTTCTCAGTTCAAACATCTATTTTGTTAAAAATGGCAGTATTATTAATTTTTGAAAAGCTGTATATTTGAAAACGATGATGGCATTCAACTGGATTTTTGAGATCTAAAATATTGTTTTAGCTAAATAATCGATAGGTTGAAAAATTTTGATGCTATGTCAAAAACATTTTATTTTTAATTAAATTGACCGATTTTGATTAAATTAACGGTATTTGACGCAGTTTTTAAAGAGCATCAGCTTTTGCTCTATTTTGCTAATGCTAATATTTTTAAGTCAATCGGTAAATTAACTTAAAGTAATTAAAAAAAATTAAATAAGTTTGCTAATAACAACGTAATTTTAATATTTGAAAAGCTATAAGTTTTGAGAATTAGATTCGATTTTGATTTTTGAAACGGCATTTGTTTTAATATTAAAATATCGAAGAGCACCAAAAAATTATTGGTTGAAAAATTTCGAAGTTATGTCGATAAAACACTTTTTTTTCAATTTTTTTTTTGTCAACGATTACTCCCAAACGGATAAACCGAATTTGATGTAATTGATGTATATTATACGTAGTTTTTTGAGGAATAGAGCTGATTAGTTTTTGTACTCAATCGGTACATAAATCTGGAAGTTATATTAAAAATACTGTTTCGTAAAAAATTTTTTTTGTGTTTTTTCAAAATTTCGCAAAATCTCCTGGACCGAATTGGTTCAAATTTTTAGGGAATCTAAGTTGAGCGGAATCCAATCGAATGCCATTAACCGCGATTCGATCGGTCTAGCCGTTAAAAAGTTATGAGATGTTTACATACACACACATACATACAGATATACTGACGTCATTGTGAAAATAGTCAGAAAAAAATGCTAGGACCTCAAAACTTGGACATCTGGTGAAAACTCGAATTTCCAAAATCGGGGTAAAATCAGTAACTTCCTTATCTACATACGTAGGAAGTTAAAAACTGGTTTGCTAAATCACGTTTATTACATTGAAACAAAAATTATGCGATATACCTGAAGATATTATCTAAGGAATGTGCTAACTTGTTACATGATAGAATGAACTTTACTTGGTCATATAAAATTCCGAAAACAGACTAAAAAAAATTATTTATACTATTTCTAATCATCCACATATGCTGATATTTAGTTAAAAAAATGTACAAAATTTTGGTTTTCAGCTGAAGTCCTATATTTATTTATCCGAAAATTAACACGTTTCCCAGCGGTTTCAGAACAACTGCGCGCGCTGCCGCCGACCGGCCGGTAACCCCGCGACCGCTATGGCCCTGTATTTTAATTTTGTAATATCTTCGAAAATATTCATTTAAATGACATGCTGTAAACGGCCACATTGATCTATATTAAATCAACAATATATTTAAGGTATTTAATTGCATAAGGATTAGTGCTGTATTGCTTAAAATTGCTTCGAAAAAAGCCATTATTTCTTGTAAAAAGTAAATGACAAAAAAATGATATGGTGGGTTATCCATAAGAGAGAGACATATACCATCACGGAGTTTTCTGTAAACCTTTTCAAGGTGTACAAATACTTAGTACATTATTTTGATAAATCTCGTAGGGTTTAGCCTGCGTTTGCAATGTAAGCGGAAAAAATATAATTATTTACGACATAACATCAGATAACTCAAAAATTGCAGTATTTCTCTACTATATATTGAATGCTATTATTATATATTATACATATAAACCTTCCTCTTTAATAACTATCTATTAAAAAAAACCGCATCTTAATCCGTTGCGTAGTTTTAAAGATTTAAGCATACATAGGGACATAGGGAAATAAGGACATAGGGACAGACAGAGAAAGCGACTTTGTTTTATACTATGTAGTGATGGACGGATTGACGTTTAAGATATGAATATTTAATCGTGATATTCACCGATATGATAACCACTATTGCTTGATTTTTACTTTACTGAAATTACCGGAACCCATAGATCTTCAAGCACATTCGAGGCTCCCAACTTCTCAGGTTTTGACTTTTTAACACGATCCATAAAAACCTTTACAACAGATTCGGCAGACTCAAAAATCGAACATCATAATCCACGATCTGAGCCGACTATGCAAACCACTAGCCCACGAGACAGAGGATCAAAAATATACAGCGGATAAAACTCGTTGATCATGTGAAGAAAAACCTTAACCAAGTAACTACAACAATATCGAGGGTGAAAGATAAACGAAGCCCTTTATGTCCCTTCAGCTTTTACAACATCTAACTTTGTGAATGTATTTACAGAACACGTGAAACGCGTTTGTTTTATATTATGCTAAACTTCAGACCATCACCGATGAAACAAAATATTACACCAGCCATTGAAAAAAAATTTAAAACAAACATTTGATTTAAAATTGTTATCAATATATTAGCTCATAATATATTGATAAAAATAGGTTTTGGTGAATCCCGCGGGATCACCTAATTTTACTAGGATAATTTTTTTCTATTGCACGTAACATTTATTAGTATTACAGTGTGTTAGTTTAATACTAAGCGATAGTTTAATAGTAAGCGATAGGCTTGCCACCTATCACATTTGTGGGACCAAGTATCTTCGGCTAATCGTGGGTGCACTTGTTGTACCTCTGCCTACCACTGTAATATCCTCCGAATAATCTGCTCACATTATTATTTACTAGCTGTGCCCGAGACTTCGATCGCGTGGAAAAAATTCTAAAATAAAAACCCGCATAGTTCCCGTTCCCGTGGGATTTTCGGGATAAGAACTATCCTATGTCCTTTCTTGGGTCTCAAACTATATTTGTACCAAATTTTATTTAAATCGGTTCAGTGGTTTGGCCGTGAAAGCGAAACAGACAGACAGAGTTACTTTCGCATTTATAATATTAGTATGGAAGTATGGATTACGATATTGCTCTTCAAAAAACTTGAAAACACAAAGTTTTCGTTGCAAATCGAATACACACTCTTAATTGTACCGCAATAGCACTAAAATGCTTGTCACTATCGTGTTTGAGTTTGGAGAGTGCGGTGGCCAATAAATTTGTGCATTTGGTTAGGTATATGAAGGTGTCACTGCGCAGTAGTAAATCATTAGGTCAATAACATCAGCGGTCATTGTACGTATTTCAGAGTGTTTCCTCCACGTATCATGACGATACTAGCATATTATTTTCGTACTAGGTACTACGCAGATTTATCTATGGGGCCATCCATAAATTAAGTCACACTAATTTCATGATTTTTTGACCCCTCCCCCGTCCTTATCACAGCTGGTCACATTTGTGAGACCCCCCCTCCCCAACCCTACCTAGTGTGACGTCACATATTTTACAATTTTACATTGGAAGAATGATCTCATTCGATTATTTTTTATCTATACACGTGGCTTTTTAAATTTACTGTTGTGATGCTTATATTTAAAATATTATATTTTGAAAAAAAATGTGATGTCACAAAATTTGGGATCCCTCCCTACCCCTTGTCAAAAAATGTCACACTTTGTCGACCCCCTCCCTCCCCCTTAACATGTTACGTAATTTATGGATGGCCCCTAATCTATGTTTCATCGCGATAGGTATGTAGTATGTAAAGCGGAAAACAGATGACAATCATTAGAGTTAAAAGATTATTTTCCATATAAAATGTATAGACGTCAGAAATATTTTATATTGTTACTAGCTTGACCACACAGCTTCGCACGCATATGAACTACCCGGACCCGATCACAGTGCCACCTACCGGTTTCAATTGTAAATCTAAACCATTCTCGGATCCACCTGAAGACACACCAAAATTTTATTAAGGTCCAACAATTTAACCCCAAATTCTCCATGGTATAATTTCGTAGAATTCGTCGTCTTGACGCAATTTTACTGGTACCCTTATTCTTTCATTACTTTGTGTACAGCAGTATACTGCCTACATTTCAAATTTTATGTGTCTACTGCTAATATTCTTCGAGTGATATGTTGTTTAGTGCAGCTATATCCTTATTGCTGCCTTATCCTTATCCGTTTAGCTATATCCTTATTGTTTGTTGCCTTTAGAGTTTAGGCCCCACGCATAGATAAAAACATTATTGAAAACAAAAAACCCGACTGCATTTAATCTTTAGAAAAGGTTCTTTGCCTGAAATGAAAGCTAATAAAAAAATTATTGAAAACAAAAAACCCGACTGCATTTAATCTTTAGAAAAGGTTCATTGCCTGAAATGAAAGCTAAAAAGAAAGAAACAAGCCCAGTAGTTTAGATGTTTAGAATCATGTTAAGTAATAATGAATAACTTCACCATTGAAATAGTTTTATAATCGATGTAGGTACATACATATAAAACAATTCATGAATTTTAATTCACTACAGAAAGATTAACAGTCGGGGCCCTATGTGAAAATTTGATAGCTAAAAATTGATTAGGCCCCGACTGTTAATCGTTCTGTGATGAATTAAAATTCATGAATTGTTTTATATGTATGTACCTACATCGATTACAGAACTATTTCAATGGTGAAGTTATTCATTATTACTTAACATGATTCTAAACATCTAAACTACTGGGCTTGTTTCTTTCATTTCAGGCAATGAACCTTTTCTAAAGATTAAATGCAGTCGGGTTTTTTGTTTTCAATAATGTTTTTATTTAACACTTTTTAGTTAGGATTCATTCACTTCGATATTAACATTATAAGATGGTAAATTACGCAATCTTGTCATTTTATTCAGAGAGTTATCGTAAGGATTATTAAATAATTTATGGTGGTCTAAACTATTTATTATTAGCACCACTAGAGACCTAACCCGGCTCAAAGCAACGCATGCTTTGAGCCGGGTTAGGTTCGATTCTGACTTTCACTCCAAGAACATTGTTTTTAATTTCTTTGTCGTCAAATTCTATATAGATAAACAGCCTATGGCAATTCTTAGTCTTCCAATTGATCCCTTCGAAGAACTGGTCACTCTATTGTCCTTATAACTCTCATTGCTCCCTTTCCATTGTATAATATTATATTCAATTTACCTCTTTTATTTATATTTTGCATTAATCCTCACGTTGTAAAGGCAGAATAATGAAACACTAATTAAAGTATACGTATAAAGTAGGTACTTGTTATAAGTAGGAAAATGGTTTTAAACAAATTTAAATCGTTATACATAATATGTACCTATATCCTAAACTATTAGATACCTACCTCTGTTGTACCTACCTATTTAAAATAGAGCATCTTCTTATGATTTCAAAACTCGAGATCTGATAAATACCCTATTTTAGAAAATGGGGTGAAATCAAGGACGTTCCGAATTTTGAAAATTTTCATTTACCTAGTGGGAATTAAAAAAAAAGTAAAAAAAAAGTAAAGTAAAAATATTGACGCACTATTAAATATTTAGGTACCTAATAAAACCAACTAACTAACGCCCTGACTACCCCGTTTTTGCTTAAGTAGCGACCCTAACTACCAATCAACAGGGCCTGGAGACAGATTATAATAATATAATGGCTACTATCTTAACTTTTGTTTGATTCTAAGCAGGGACAAGTATTTGTTTGAAAAGCACGTATGTTTGTATTTCTGGTTTGAATGCTCATTAAATAACCAAGCGAAGCTTTGTGACGATAGACGCAAGTGCGGCCGCAGCATTAGAGATGCCACGAATACACGTCGCCAAATATTCACGTGATTTTGGTGAATATTTGGCAACGTATTTGTTTTCCCCGTGTTGGTTCCGGACTCCTTTGAAGAATAGGCAAACTGCCGTTCTGCCAGGCAGGTCGTAAAAGGTGACCGATTACCTATACGAGTCACTACCATCGTGGATACTAGGTGGTAGATTTATGCATTGTCTCGCCTAGGTCTGGACTCTGGTACCACCGCCTTACCTATTCCTGCCGCAATAGCATCAGTGCTTGTCACTGTCGTGTTGCGGTTTGGATTTATTAGACCTCGCCACAAAATAGCAACGCACCATTAACGCCTTTGATGTCTATAGGCGATAGTTGACTCTTTCCATCAGGAGACCCATCTGCTTGTTTGCTATCTTATGATCTAAAAAAAAACATTAGCGAGTTCGGAGTTGATCGTATCACAAGGTACAGGTATTATTTGTTTATGAAGATTGAGTGCTGTAAGCAGATGCTTCTCCTGATAGAAAGATGGAAAGAGAAAACATCGCCTATAGACACCAAAGATGTTAATGGTGTGTTGCTATCCGTGTGACGGGATGGCAAATGCCACATGCATAGTTGTACCGGCTACCTTACCCTCTTAACCGGAACACGACAATGATAATCATTGACGATATTGTGGCAGGAATAGGTAAGACAGTGGTACTAAATATCCGGGCAAGACGTTGCAGAAATCTAACACTTAGTAGTCACGATGGTAGTGACGGAAATAGCCAATCAATCGCCACTTACGACCTGCCCGGTAGAACGACAATTGGCCTATTCTTCAAAGAAGCCCGGACCTGCACGGAGTAAGAATTACTGAACCGATTTTGATAAAACTTAGACAGTTCCCTAAGTTGTTATATAACTTATTTTAAATCAGAAATAATTATCTCGATATGTCTTTTATTTCCCGAAAAATTCCTGGACAAATATACATACACTTACGCAATTTTAGTACACGTGCTTGGACGCCAAAATATATCATCATACTCAAATGTTATCCATTTTCAACAATATTACATACATACATGTGAAACTGATAACCTCCATTATTTCGTCAGTTGAAAATATTCTCTAATTGATGATAAATACTGATTAATTAAATGAATACCGAATAAGAAATACTGAAGTAGGTAGGTATATAGGTGTGTATAAAGTACGTGAATATAAATAGGAAAATTAACTTTAAATCGTTATATATCTTAAACTATTATTTAAAAAGAAAAATGATAAATAAAACCCAAAATTATTTTTAAATACCTATTCAACGATACCCTACATGATACTGTTCATCAATATATTTTTTATATTTTGACAATATGGCGCCTGGTGGTTTACCTATGGTGGGTTTTAATAAATGTCATGTCTTTAGTGACACTCGCAAGGTTAAGACAAATCGATTGACATGCGAATCATCAAAATCAGCCTACGCGTTTGGCCTCTAGAATGCCACATAGGAACAAACATACATACATACATACATACATACATACATATATAGACTGATAAACACAATACCCTCCTGCAGTCGGGTAAATAAAAAAGATTAAGAACTTATCTAAAATTGTGCGAAAGTGACACTGCAATGACATGACACTTAACAGATACTACGTTACGGTACTGTAAGCGGTCGTGTTAATTTGCCTAAAGCAGCGTGCATGTGATAATCGTCTAAATAATATACACAACAATTGTGAGATTTATCAAATATACTTTGATAGATTGCTTGAGTTCCTTTGTTTACAATATAAAGGCCGTTACCCAATAACAATTGTTCTAAACCAGTTGCTGGCAACCTTTCCGCTAACAATAATCTCAAATTAAAAAATTATACGCACCGCACTTGTTTATCTATACATATAATAAAATCGTAGAAAAGTCAAAACTGTACATTGAATATTTTTTTAAAAGAATACTTGGGGCGTGATCTATAATCGATATAGAAGCCAAAAATATAGTTTTTAGAATTTTTGTCTGTTTGTCTGTATGTATGTCTGTTTGTCTGTATGTAAGTCCGGAGTAAACTCAAAAAGTACTGCAAGGATTTACTTCAAATTTTGCATGAATATTACTAACAGGCTGGGTCAACATATAGGCTACATATTATCACGCTATCACCTGCAGGGGAGGAGCTGTGCAGAGTAAACGAAGTTCGCACGGACGAAGTCGTGGGCAACAGCTAGAGTTCAATAAATATGTGCATGTAATAAATATATTTAGATGAAAGACCAATTTATGATAATTGATACCCCATTGGTCGAGTGGTTAGCGAACCTGACTAGCCAACCTCGACAATCATTTTTGTATGAGCATAGATGTTTGAATTTCTAGGTTTGGGTATGTATTATAAATATTTCAGTATTTATACAGGCTTTTAGTGTAAACACCGTTATCCTTGAAACCAGTGGTTTGGTTTCATTTATACAACGTAAACTCAGTGATTTTTTTTTATTTTTTAAAGTATAGTCTCCATTTTATCTCAAAATTATTCAGGGACGTGGAAACCGGCATCGCAGGTTCCACAGGCAGGAAAGGTGTCGTTGACTAACACCCATAACACAAGCAATAATTTGCTTACTTTGGGGTTAGATCAGTAAGTGTAATTTGTCCCGTGAAAAGAAAATAACGTTTTTTTTATTTTTAAATTCACAAATATATTTATAATTAAGTCCTATGGTTTTAATGACAACGGTGTTTATCATAACAACCTGTATAGGTATGTATTATGTATTGATCAACGATATTGCTCGCTCAGTTGAAAGCGAAGTGGATTTTTTTCACTCCAAAGTGCAGATAGTGAAGAAATGTGCCATAAGACACTTGGAACGGTCACCATAAAACAATTAAATAATAATAATAATAAATATTCACGGGACAAATTACACTTATTGATCTAACCCCAAAGTAAGCAAATTATTTGCTTGTGTTATGGGTGTTAGTCAACGATGCTAATACATAGAAATACATATATAAATACTTTTACATACATAATAAATACCCAAACCCAGAAATACAAACATGTATGCTCATCACACAAATGCTTGTCCCCGTCGAACCCGAGCCCCGTTGATTGCGTAGTCAGAGTCGCTAACCACTCGACCAACGGGGCGGTAAATTATTATTATTTATTTATTATTTATATACACACTAATATCATTACATCCCCGTTACACAAATAGCAACGCACCATAATTTCTGCGGTTTTTATTGACGATGACTATCTCTTTTCATCAGAAGCACGCCATCAGTTTGTTTTTATCTTATGATATAAAAGTTCGGAATGTTATGCACAACTTTCTTCGTTTTTTTTAAATATATTATATGCTCCAAAGAAGAGGTTCACGTCCGACTAGTGACCCGGTGCCGTGGGTTGTCGACCACTGTTCTAAAGCATCAATCAATTTGAACTCATTGCAGAACAAGGTCGGAGTGTCGCCTCTTCCTACCTTCCATTGTTCGGTAGTACTTCTGATTAAATACACATCCTTCATTGCGTACTGTTTAGATGATATACGACGTATAAATATACAACGATACGCTAGTTTCCTTGCGGAGTAGGTAGAGTGAACAGAATGTTTGTAGACGATTCGATTCAGCATATTTTAACAGATTTATTTATTAACTAGCTGTTGCCAGTTACTTCGCCCGCGCGGAGTTCGTTTACTCCGCACTGCCCCTCCCCCGTAGGTGATAGCGTGATAATATGTAGCCTATATGTTGACCCGACCTATTAGCAATATTCATGCAAAATTTGAAGTAAATCCATGCAGTACTTTTTGAGTTTACCCCGGACATACATACAGACAAACAGACAAACAGACATACAGACAAACAGACAAAAATTCTAAAAACTATATTTTTGGCTTCGATATCGATTATAGATCACGTCCCAAGTATTTTTTTTTTTAAATATTCAATGTACAGTTTTGACTTTCCTACGATTTTATTATATGTATAATAGATTTGACTGGTGAAGACCCCATCGCCTTATTTTGCCAATCAGTTAGTTTAGTTACAAATACAACAGAATCTTGAATGAATCACTGTTTAGTTTAGACAGTTGTGTAGTAGTGGATTATTTATATTTTTTTAATATTCTACACACTTTGTTCTTGGTACTTGGTGAAAATCTCATTTTCATTGCAATATTTTATATATAAAAAAACATGACTGTTTCATAATAAATCGATATGTAAATTTTATCCAACCGGTTTTTTTCTTTTATAAGCATCATTCATCACAAGTGTTTTTATATAAAATATGTTTTTTATGTTGTTAAAAAATGTAAATTGTCCGCGGGACATCACACTAATTTTTAAACGATGAATACATACGTGAAGCTTCGTAAGTGGCTTACTTTTGACGAATCGAACAAACTTTTTATCTATGACTCGTCGAAAACGCTCGTTTTTTCAAAAGATCATAATCAAAATTTGCTGAATTTATAAGTTTTTATTCCTTGGAAATTCCTGGCTGGATTCTGAATGGATATATACATAATTTTAATGTATTTACAAGATGATTCAATTTCCTCTGTTGGTCCAGGCTCCTTTGAAAAATAGACCAACTGCCATTCTGCCAAGGTCAGAAAAGGCGACCGATTGTACCATCGTGACTACTTGGTGGTAAAGTTCCGCAACGTCTCGCCCAGGTACCGCCGCTTTACCTACTTGTCACTGTCGTGTTTGGAGGGTAAGGTAACCGGTGGACGGTGGACATATGCATGTGGCATAGCAATGCACCATTGACTTGATCTGCTTGTGTTTGTTACGATGATATATATATATATATATATATATATATATATATATATATATATATATATATATATATATATATATATATATATATATATATATATATATTAGAGATGGGCCGAATGTGGTTTGAACCGAATTCGAACTTCGGCCGAACATTCGGTAAAAATAAAACATTCGGCCGAATTTCGGCCGAACTTCGGTTCAATTCCTGCGCTTTCTCGAGAGCGACAAGTCGTGACTTGTTTAAGAATTCACTTTAATTATTTTATACTAGCTGCTGCCAGCGACTTCGTCCGCGCGGACTTCGTTTACTCCGCACAGCCTCACCCCCGTAGGTGATAGCGTGATAATATGTAGCCTATATGGTGACCCGACCTATTAATAATATTCATGCAAAATTTGAAGTAAATCTATGAGGTACTTTTCGAATTTACCCCGGACATACATACAGACAAACAGACAAAAATTCTAAAAACTAAATTTTTGGCTTCGATATCGATTGTAAAAAATATTCAATGTACAGTTTTGACTTTCCTACGATTTTATTATATGTATAGATATCGTTAGTAGTTTTCGCAGCGTATGCGAAATAACGTCTTATTGGCAAAATTATGATACCTCGGGTTACATTGTTTCAGGTTAGATAATCTCCAATTTTTTTGAAAATATAATACAGCCTAGATGTTACTCGAGGATGATATAAAGTCCTTCTTATGATGAAAGAATTTTTTAAATCGGTCCAGTACTTTTTGAGTTTATTCGATACATACAAAAATACAAATATTTCTTTTTTATACTATAAGTGTAGATTTCAGTCAAAATATAATATACATTTTTCTATTGCCGAATGTTCGGCATTTAAACCGAATTTCGGCCGAATGCCGAAGTTCGGTTCAAGCTGCCGAAATTCGGTTAAACCGAATGTAAAACGAATTTCGGCCCATCCCTAATATATATATATATATATATATATATATATATATATATATATATATACACACACTCGGCCGGCCGAATGTAAGTTGGGCTCGCGTACGAAGGGTTCCGTACTATATCTATAAAAACGGCCAAAAAATAACGTTTGTTGAACATTTCAAACGTCTACCTGTTGTCTTTTTTTAATATACTTTTTTGTATTTTTTTTTCTTTATATTAATATATAAAGAAAAAAAAATACAAAAAAGTCACATTTGTTTTATGGAAGCCTCTCTTAAATATTTGTTTTATTCTGTTTTTGTATTTGTTGTTATAGCGGCAGCAGAATTACATTATCTGTGAAAATTTCAACTAACTATCACGACTTGTGAGATACGGCCTGGTGACCGACAGACAAACGGGGTCCTGTTTTACACTTTGGGTAAGGAGCCCTAAATAAGTATGGATAGTATAGTCTGTATATCTATTTCAGATTCCCGCGACCATCACGCCGAAACATCTCACGCACATCATCACAACGGACATCAACATCACCCCAACGTCGAAATGTCGTGGCTCCAGCTGTGAACACTCCGTTAAAGAAGTTCACCGATATACCAGGACCTCTCGCATTGCCCATGTTACGACACCATGCACACATATTACCCAGAATAGGTAATTTTTATTTTATTTACCTATTTATCGCCATCGGAGCATGTGTTTTTACCCGATTGCGCTAGAAGGAGAATTATGTTTTTTGAGTATATTGTTACGTACTTCGGGTTCGTAATTGTATGAAAACGCCACTTATATTAAATCCGTGTATTTACAACACAAATACACACAACACAATGTAATATTTAAATACCCTGATTAACACTAGTCCCACACTGCACTATCACTAAACTTAACCGACAAGACAATAAAAAACGTCTCGCTAAGCTTCAAGTATCGCTCTCGATCGCTTTATAAAACTGCTCTGTATTTGTCAACACATCTCTATTTATATCCAGGATAAAGTTCTACCTGGATGAAGAAAAATCTAAATTTATCGAGTAACCGATGAATCACTTCTTATTGTAAACAACTTTTGATAGTAGGTACACGCGATTTTCACATTTAATTTGTTTATTAATAGGAGTAGCTATCTCTTTCTTTTATTTCTAGATCCCTCCAGCGTTCCAACTCTTCACGTTTCTAGATTATTTGTAACAATATGTATGTACGAATTCATGAATATATGTATGTAACTCAGATGGAAGTGACCCACATAGCCAATCGCTATGTGCGTCACTCACCTCACCTCTCACGATCAATGTCCATTCCATTGACTTATATTAGTAAGTCAATGGTCCATTCACATCAATACATCGCTGCATCCTATGGAACCACTGAGAAAAGCACTTTGCCCTCTTTTCTCTCTCTCTTTCTGCCCTCTATCTTTTCGACGGCTTTTTAAAATGCAGCCACTGCTTCCTCGGCGTCCATAAAACGTTTTCCTTAAAGATTTTCTTTTACTTTCGGGAATAAATAAAAATAGCAAGATGCGAGGCTATACGGCGGGTGACCTAGTAATTGTACGTCTGACTTCGCCAAATAGTCGTTAGCCCGGCGGTGTGCGACCAGGCGTTATCTTGTTGAAGAAGGATTCTACTGCAAGGTCGATTTTCCTGAACTTTCTCCAAACCAAGTGGCAAGCAATTATTAGAATACCACTCTGCAATAACTGTTTTTTGATCCTCTAAAATAAATGTCGCATATAACAAGTCCTTCCGAAGAACCAGGCCACCATATTTTTTCCCAAACTTCCACCGCTTTTCACTTTGGTTGGCAACTCCTCGGAAGGAAACACCCTCTGAGCTGATTGTCTTTTGGTTTCCGGACCATAATAGTAAATCCAGCTTTCGTCACCCGTAAGGATGTCGAACGCAGCATTTGAGTCGCCTCCATTAAATCTTTAAAGCATTTCACGACACCAATCAACACGACGGAGTTTTGGGGCTTAGGGCAAATTATGCGGTATCCACCGGGCACAAAGCTTCCCGACCGCTAAATGTTCATTGAGGGCTTTGTGCACTTCTCACATATCGATGCCTAAGCTTGTCCAAATATGCTGATCACTCTTTTGTCAGTCTCTAGGTATCATACGTCGCACAACATTGATGTTATCTTTAGTCGCTGCCGTAGAAGGCCATCCCTCACGCAATCATCGGTGAGGTGAATGCGACCACGTTTAAACTCATTAAACCAGTTGTGAACAATGAAGCAAGATGGGGCTTCATCGTGAAAGGCCAACCAAAGTCTATCATAACTTTCTTGTTGTCTTAAATGAAATCGAAAGTCATAAACAATCAAGGCCCGATAATTTTCACGCGTTAAATTCATCCTGACGTGACACAGACTATTTTCGATTTGCGGCCAAATCTTAAAACAAATGACAAATGAATGAAATACATACTCAATAATATTGGCAAAGATTTCCGTTTTCAAAATATTATCTTATTTTTTTTTATTATATTGTTTACAAGTGGCCAGTTCTAAAAACTTTCATTTTGACCCTCGTAGTCGTCAGGATGGTAGTGACACGTATAGCCAATCGATCGCCTTTTACGATCTGCCTAGCAGAATGGCAGTTTGTCTATTCTTCTTGGATCATAAGACCAAACAAACGACTTCATTGTTCTAGTAAAATTGTAACAATTTTTAAAATCATAACCAAATGTTACCAAGCAAATTTGTAAACATGTTTCAAATTTATGACCAAATAATATTGTAAAATTTTAACATATTTTAAAATCATGACCAAATCACACAAACATCATTCTTACACCGCGTGAATATATTTTGATAATGACGCACATTGAATTTATCACACCATAAAATAATCGCTTTTGTCAATATTTACATTGGCTTGGACTATGGTAGCATAGTGATGGTATTGCCCCTTGACTTGGTTTTTAGATGTCAACTTATATCTACTTAAATGTATACATTTTTGCAGTGTTTTTTAATAAAAGATAACAAACAAGCAGAAACATTTTTCTGATAGATAAAGTTAACAATCACATATAGAAAATTTTTTCCACGTATTGGTTACAAATGCAATAGTTTTTATATATAACATTTGAAACTTCATTAGTGGCTACTTCTTAGTGAGTCTTTATGGCTTTAGTCTAAAAATTCAAATCGACAGGTCCCGCGTATACTAGTGAAAGTGCAATGACACAACTTTACAGGGGTGCGGATTAAACATTCTATAGCTTGCAATTTTGACATAAATCAATAGAAGTATTTGAAAATTTGTACTTTTGTACAAATTGTCAAATTCTTTACTACGTTAGGACAAATATAAGGTAATTTTAAGGCCTTTGATGCAAAATAATAGTTTCCGTTGTTTTGCGGGTTGCACCAGTATACGTCGGACCCGTCGAAATGAGCCATGTGTCGAATGGTTCAATGTGACGAAATTTTTCTTTGCTTTGTGATCGATTCCGTGGATTGTAGTAATCGCTAGATATATAGTACGTATACACTAATTGAATGAGTTCACAATTATAGACAAAATTCATATTTAAAATATTGATCAATAATTCGGCTTTTTTAACCATATATGTTCTAACATTTATCAGCTCTATTTTTTCTTTTTATGTTTGTTATATCAGAACTTAGCAATTTATTAACCGATTTTGATTTTTTTAATGGGTACTCTCTCATTGCTCCCATTGTTTTGCGGGTTGCACCAGTATACGTCAGACCCGTCGAAATGAGCCATGTGTCGAATGGTTCAATGTGACGAAGTTTTTCTTTGCTTTGTGATCGATTCCGTGGATTGTACTAATCGCTACATATATGGTACGTATACACTAATTGAATGAGTTCATTGTCACAGACAAAATTCACATTTAAAACATTGATCAATAATTCGGCTTTTTTAACCATATGTGTTCTAACACTTATCAGCTGTATTTTTTCTTTTTATGTTTGTTATCTCAGGACTTAGCAATTTTTTAACCGGTTTTGATTTTTGAATTGGAGAGTATACTTCCCATTTAGGGGATATGAATTAGATCTGGTCGCCTCTGTGGTCTAGTGGTCCAGCGTTGGCGTCGACCACATGAGGTCCCGGGTTCGATTCCCGGGTCGGGCACTTAAAAAAAATATTTTTTCAGTTTTCTGATAAACACAAAGTTGCCCGGGATTGGAAAAGTGCCCGGTTGGCGATAGGCTTGCCACCTATCACATTTGTGAGACCAAGTATCTTCGGCTAATCGTGGGTGCACTTGTTGTACCTCTGCCTACCCCTTCGGGGATACGGGCGTGAAGATACTTTTTTTTTATGAATTAGATGAAGATCGGATCTAGGTTGACACAGACACAGGATATAAAAGTAGGTTATTGCGTTTAAAATAAGCATTTTCATCCTAATGTGGATTATTTGACGAATCACATTGATGTATGATACCAACTTGCAGATTTTGCCGTTACAACATAGTTTCCTAGTAAGTAGGTTATTGAATGGTTTATTAAAAAAATTGCATCCTACTTCGAGGGCAATGACTTTTAATTAACAAGTCGAACGTAACTGTGTTAGAAGTATATCTATATTAATATTACAAATGCAATAGTTTGGATGTTTGGATGGATGGATGGATGGATGTTTGTTACTCAATCATGCAAAAACTACTGAACGGATTTGAATTAAAATTTGGCACACAGGTATATGATGACCTGGAATAAAAAATAACAAAAACTGACAAAATCAAAACAAAAAAAAATATGTCTATAGCTGGAGTTTGAACCCGCAGCTTTTAGTGTAATAGTTAAATGTTACAAGAATTACGCCATTCAGACGACCTGTGTTGACGACGATTTACTAAAAATATTATGCAGCGGCATATCTTTATGTGTAAAAATATCGATAAAACGCTTCTCCCCGTGTTGGTCGCGGGCTCCTTTGAAGAATAGGCCAACTGCCGTTCTGCCAGGCAGGTCGTAAAAGGCGACCGATTATCTATGCAAGTCACTACCACCGTGGCTACTAGGTGGTAGAGTTTTGGATTTTCTCGCCCGGGTCCTGTACCACTGCCTTACCTATTCCGTCCGCAATAGCGTTAGTGCATATGACTGTCGTGTTCCGGTTTGGAGGGTAAGGTAGCCGGTAAACTTATGCGGCATTAGACCTCACCACAAGGCAGCAACGCACCATTAACATATTTGGTGTCTATAAGCGATGGTTGACTCTTTCCATCAGGAGACCCATCTGCTTGTTTACTATCTTATGACATAAAAAAATCAATTTTTCCTACATAATATGAGACCGAACGGGATCCATTTTTCGTCCTCGTAAGCCCACAACACAACTGGATATACATACAGACATAAGGTCTTCTGTTTCATTATATTTTAAATTTTGTATTCTATAGCCAGCTGTCATCTGTCAAAATGTAAGCATTTGTTATAATTTTGCTCAGAGGAACATGAACCTAGAAAAAAAATTCTAGGTTCATGCAGAGGAATTAATAATTTAGTAAATTCATTCCAATCTACGATTATACAAATTTTATACCATTTGTAATTAAAATGAAAAATTAATAGATGTAATTAAAATTCATTAGTGATTTATACTTTAAACGTACCACAACTGCAACGAACAAAATTCAATTATGTATTTGTAAAAGCCTGTATCTGCTTTTCACAATAAATATTATATTAAAATTAATGACAGATGGGCGTGACATAGACGCTTCGTTTGTAGTTTTCGAATTAGTAACGGACTTTTCCGTAACTCTGTTATTTTGCTCAGTTTTTTGAGTCACCCATATCCAATATCTCCGGATCCTGAATTCATAGATACTTAGTCTGGCACTACAATAAACTACAACTGATTTTTCGTATATATATTAATACCATCTTTTACATTATCATTATTATTTTTAGTTATGTACGGTTTTTCTCGTTTTAATTCCCAACTACTAAAACAAAAAATAAAGTTCACTACATTCATAAGCATCGTTTGGTGTTTCCGAATAAGCACCTTACTTTTGTGTAGCTCTGTTGGTTTTCTGAGTTTCTTGTTATCCTATCCAATATCTCCGAAACCTAAATATAAAAAGAAAAATTTTGGTACTACTGCAAATGATTTAGCGTGTAAAAATATTGTTATTTTTTCTGCTATAAACTGTTCACTCGTCTTTTGTGTTACTACTACAAAAAAAAATTTTTGCTACGAAGCTGTCCGACTATCCGTCCCTTCCAAAAATAATATTATCTGAATAAAAACTAATTTTATTGAATGTTATTACATATTTTCTACTTATTTTAAATTATACATATTCGCCATTTAATAAATGTAAGATTGTGTCTATAGTGGAGTCCAGAGGAAGGACCAACTCTCTGAATAGAAGTGTCCGACGTCGGTTAAAATACATCCAATAGTAGATTCCGCGCACCACCGTCGCATCAGAATTTTTAGACAGAAAGCGATAAAAGCGGCTTTTAAACACGTTTCCAAAAAAAAATATCTTCACGCTCATATCCCCGAAGTGGTAGGCAGAGGTACAACAAGTGCACCCACGATTAGCCGAAGATACTTGGTCCCACAAATGTGATAGGTGGCAAGCCTATCGCCAACCGGGCACTTTCCAATCCCCAGCAACTTTATGTTTCTCAGTAAACTAAAAAACACTTTTTATGTGCCCGACCCGGGAATCGAACCCGGGACCTCATGTGGTCAACGCCAATGCTGGGACCACTAGACCACAGAGGCGACGTTTCCAGCAATATGTTAAAACACTGCTATCAATGCTGTCAAATACTTATACTCATTTCACTACGTCTACAACAGCTAACTTCATGTCGTTCTTTATCCTACGCCAGTGCAACGCCACTCAGAGTGCTAAGTGTGAGTTTTTCTTTTCGCATTCGATCGTGAGCGCGTTTCGAGTTTACTAGGAATTTGTATGTGATTTGTACAGCGCCACCTAGTGGTAAACTGGTTTCTCACGTTCACTACTAGGTGGCGCTGTACAAATCACATACAAATTCCTAGTAAACTCGAAACGCGCTCACGATCGAATGCGACAAGAAAAACTCACACTTAGCACTCTGAAACTTTATTTTCAGTAAACAACACTTTTGTAAGACAAACTTTTATAGTGGGACACTATAAACGTTTGTCCTCCTTACCTCTAGATTCCATTGTGTCTATGTTCAACAAAGAAAATAAACAAAATAATTAGAGTCAATGATATTTACTTAGTCATATCTTTACTCGCTCTGATTTTTGTGTTAATTATTCTGAGTTGAGTTTTATTTCATTGAACATCTTTTGTTCTTATATTACATCCGTCTAATTGAAATACCTACTTATTATTACCGAGGCTTGAGTACTTGAGCTGAGGCATTCGACCGAGAACTAGCAGTAAAGAAAATATCGAATATACCGAATACCGAGTCTTTACCGAATTCTCGGAGCGTCTTTAGACATTACATTTTATTATTGAAATCTACTTAATAATACAACAACATATCTTCACGCCAGATCCCTTACGGGGTAGGCAGAGAGACCGAGTGCCATACATCACGATCCTTGCAGGCTTGTCTCGCTTCCTCCACATTCATCACTCTCTTCATACACACACGCCGGTTGCGAAGACTCTTGACACCACCTTCGGACAGTACTCGATCAATCTGATCGTGGTATGTCAGTCTTGGTCTTCCCCGGTACCTACATCCTTCCACATTCGCGTTGTATATCTGTTTTGTTAACCTTTCATCTACTATTCTTTTTACGTGTCCGAAGCAACGGAGCATGCCCCTTCTCATCTTTACACCGACACTTTCTTTCAAACCTAACCTCTCTCTCACTTCGACATTCGAACCCGGTCCTCGAGTGTCACACCACATATTTTTCTTAGCGACCTCATCTCGACCGCGTTGATTCTACTTTCATGCCCTTTCTGACATACCGAACTCTCACTTCCATACAATAGCGTTGGGATAAGTACATGATTATGCAGGGCTAGACGGGCACCCTGACTTAAAATTGTGCTATTAAGTAATCTCCCTAACGCTCCATTCACTCTGTTCCCTGCACACACTCTTCTTTCAACATCAGCGGTGTACCTTCTATCCCTGCTAACCTACCTAATAATACTTTTTTATTTCCCAGGTTGCTTTCACCATACAGTTGGTATTAGTCTACTAGAAAAACTGCACAACCGATATGGTGATCTCGTTCGCTTAGCAAAAGCCTCCAGGTCTCGCCCAGTGCTCTACGTCTTTGATCCTGCTTTGATGCAAGAGGTATTTTTGCTTTCATTTATAAAACAACAGTTGTCACCCACCCGCCTCGCTAGGCGTAAACACATTGACGATTAAAAACCATAAGCAAATAATAGGCATTTCCGCAATCAGGTGTTTTTATCAAAAACAGTGAAGCCGTTCATGAAATACAATGACACATACAGACAGAAAGGCAGACAGATAAAAATCTACGCTAGCGTGTTGGTCTGGGACCCTTTGAAGAATCTGCCGTTCAGCCAGGCAGTTCATAGAAGGCGAACGATTAATTGTAATTAGCCCGTTTCGTGATAGGTTCACGAAACCAGCGCCATATAATTAGACAAATTACACGATTTGATCTAAATTTTTTTTATATCATAAGATAGCAAACAAGCAGATGGGTCTCCTGACGGAGAGAGTGAACCATCGCCTATAGACAGCAAAGATGGTAATGGTGCGTCGCTATCTTGTGGTGAGGTCTAATGCCATGTAATGATTATTATTTGACGCGAAAGTAGTTAGTAGGTTAGTTTTGTAATTTTTGCAATATTTTTATTTTCTTGTCTTTTAATGTGTAAGTTATTTTTTTTGTCTCTTCCTTTTTAGTTTTTTTTTTGTTAATAGCTTTAAGACCACATATTTTGTTGTTTATATGCTTTATAATTAGGCCGTGTTTATAACATGTGCACAAATGTCTATCTTTGTCTACTGTTTTCTACAGAATGGGTTAGCCGGAAGAAATCTCAATATGAGATAAGCTCGCCTTTTGTTTTAATGTACATCATTTTAATGTTTACTGTAAACGTTTTGTGTGCAATAAAGTGTTAAATAAATAAATAAAGTATCTTCACGCCCATATCCCCGAAGGGGTAGGCAGAGGTACAAGTGCACCCACGATTAGCCGAAGATACTTGGTCCCACAAATGTGATAGGTGGCAAGCCTATCGCTAAACGGGCACTTTTCAATCCCGGGCAACTTTGTGTTTCTCATAAAACTGAAAAAACACTTTTTTATGTGCCCGACCCGGGAATCGAACCCGGGGCCTCATATGGTCAACGCCAACGCTAGACCACTAGACCACAGAGGCGAAATAAATAAATAAACATTTAGAAACATTGACGCTTAAGATCCGCCAGTTCTGGTATCATATCTGCCAAAGCGTCAGTGCTTATTACCGTCGTGTTCCTGTTCGGAGGGTAAGGATGCCGGTAAACTAATGTATTTAACATTCCATTTCTAATACACAGATAGCAACCATTAACATACCGCTGTCTATTGACACTGGTTGTCTAATGTCTACTTCCATCAGGAGAACTATCAAACTCAAAAAATGATTTATTCAAATTAATCTTTACACTTTTAACGAGTCGACATTTTTAGAACTAACATCGGATCGGAACGCAGCCACTCATCTTGTTTACTGTCCTAAAATACTAAAAAACAAAGCTTGTCTTTCCTTAGTACCTTATGACAAGCTCTAATGAGCCAATTTAAACAAGGTCATTACATTTACAAAATGTTTCTTTCCCAATTTCCTCAGGCAAATCCGTGGGCAAATCCATCATCTTTCAACAAAACCATTCCCTTGATATCAATTTTCTGTCACTAAGCCCTTTCAAAATTAATCTCGCTTTAATAAATAAGGTTTTGTTGTTGAAATAACCTAATTTGTACTTTATTATGACGTGATAAAGTTGATCTTCGTTGTTTTTATTTTCCGAGTGAAGTGCCTACCCCCTAAAGGATACAATTGCATTAAACTTTAACGTGGTTATGGGGCGGAATACGCAAACCCGGATTTTTTCGGATCAAGAAGATTTATTACATTTCCGGCATTTACGCATACAAAGATTTCTATTACGACTACGTGACGTAGAAAAAAGATAGTATCTACACTTTAAGTTACTTAGTGATAACATTGCTTTATACGGCGTGTAAGTACCCCATTGAAATTCATTTTTAGGTCCTAGTTTGCGTTTTTCAGAGGAAGCAATTTTATTTTTTACAAGTACACCCACGACACTTAGTCCCACAATGTGATAGGTGATAAGCCTCTCACCAACCGGGCACTTATTCAATCCCGGACAACGTTGTTTTTATCAGAAAACTAAAAAAACACATTTTAAATTGCCCGACCTGGAAATCGATCCCGGGACTTCATGAGGTCATCACCAAAACCGGACCATTAGACCACAGAGGTGACAATAATAAATAAGTCTTGTAATATTGTAATAAATTTCTAGGTGGTAAAGTTCTGCATTGTCGCGCCCAGGTCTGGTATACCGCCTTACCTATTACTGCCGCATTAGCGTCAGTGCTTGCCACTGTCGTGCTCCTGTTTGGAGGGTAAGGTAACTGGTAAACTTATGCATGTGGCATTAGACCTCGCCACTAAATAGCAACGCACCATTAACATCTTTGGTGTCTATAGGCAAAGGTTGACTCTTTCCATCATGAGACCCATCTGCTTCTTTCCTATTTTTTAATATAAAAAAATATAAATTAAGAAAAAATAATAGATAAAAAACAAGTGCGTGGAGTTTCTTCCGCTGAGCCTTCTCAATGAGTGACCACGTTCTTGATCCGTTCTAAGAATGTCAACTCGTCAAAAGTCGTGCACTACAGGTTTATATTTTAAATAAAATATTTTTCTGTTTGATTTTGTTGCCCCTAAGCCGGTAAATTTATTATGTGGCAATTTATGATTTTCATCCCACCAGTCAGACAATAACGCGCTATGAACATTCTCCTGTTCGTTTGTTATTACAAGTGTTTGTAACATACTACATAATACAAATTAACATAGTTTTACCAAACGACGATATTTAGTCACAGAATATATTTAGTGTTCAAAGAGTATTCTCATGTTCCATCACGACAGCCATTTAAGTGTTTGCTATCCTTTGATTATTTGATATTTATGGCTTTGAACGCCATTTTTCGAATCGAACGAATTTTTCGAACCGCCCGGTCGAGTGGTTAGCGACCCTGACTACACATTCAATGGGGTCCGGGTTCGATTCCCGGCAATGACAGGAATTTGTGTGATGAGCACAGATGTTTGCATTTCTGGGTTTAGGTGTTTATTAAATATATGAGAGTATTTATACAATGTATTTCTATATATTAGTATCGTTGACTCACACCCATAACACAAGCATAATATAATTTGCTTACTTTGGGTTCAGATCAATTCGTATAATTTGTCCAGTGATATTAATTATAATTATTTACTAGCTGTTGCCCACGACTTCGTCCGCGCGGACTTCGTTTACTGCGCACAGCACCTCCCCCGTAGGTGATAGCGTGATAATATGTAGGCTATATGTTGACCCGACCTGTTAGTAATATTCATCTAAAATTTGAAGAAAATCCAGGCAGTACTTTTTGAGTTTACCCCGGACATACATACAGACAAACAGACAAAACTTCTAAAAACTATATTTTTGGCTTCAATATCGATTGTAGACCACGCCCCAAGTATTCTTTTAAAAAAATATTCAATGTACAGTTTTGACTTTCCTACGATTCTATTATATGTATAGATTATCCTAAGAAAAAAGACCATCTATATGTTACTTGGTTCACAGATGAAAAAAAATATGTTTTGTTTACATAATATTACTATGTACACAATTGTAAATATATAATTCTTATCTTTGCAAAAATGATACTGGCGTGCAAGGGGTCATCGGTCATCGTTAGTCGATTTGTAATATTAATGAAATAGTTTGCGTCAATACTTAGAACAGATAACAGTATTAAACATACCGTTGTATTCTGCTCTGATTTTTAACTTCCCGCTACGTATGTAGATAAGGAAGATACTGATTTTGCCCCGATTTTCGAAAATCGAGTTTTTACCAGATGTCCACGTTTTGAGGTCCTAGGAACCTTTTCCAACTATTTTCACGATGACGTCAGTATGTCTGTATGTATGTATGTTTGTAAACCGGAACACGACAAAGACAAGCATTGACGCTTTTGCGGCAGGAATAGGTAAGGCGGTGGTACCAAATACCCAAGTGAGTCGTGAGCTTGTAGCTGAACTTTATTATGTAACTAGCTGTTGCCCGCGACTTCATCCGCGCGGACTTCGTTTACTCCGCACAGCTCCTCCCCCGTAGGTGATAGCGTGATAATATGTAGATTGTAGCCTATATGTTGACCCGACCTGTTAGTAATATTCATGCAAAATTTGAAGTAAATGCATACAGTATATTTTGAGTTTACCCCGGACATACATTGACTTTCCTACGATTTTATTATATTGATACGTAATGTCATCTTAACCCCCAACGCAAACAAGGGTTGTTATAAATTTAACTAATATGTGTTTCCGGCTATGACACCCTAACTCTTAAATGGGCAACCAAATAGAGATACGTTTCTTTTGCATGCATGTTTTATTAAAGTCGAGTCGTTTTCAGGGTTATCGCCTCTTTTCTACTTGATGAATGGCCTTACGCAAGTGTACAAGGTCTAGACGATACAAATTTTGTATTCTGTAATGTGTAACTTCAATGACATTGCAGTGACAGGATTCGAAGATCATCAGCTCTTTTCGTATTTTGCTCTACAAATTATGCACATAAGGCAGAATGTGTCAGAAGTTTTCGTTTATAATTTACTGTTATTTGCTGAGGCTGCACGATTTTCATTCGAAGATCATCAGCTCTTTTTGTATTTTGCTCTACAAATTATACACATAAGACAGAATAAGTCCGAGGTTTTTGTTTATAATTTTGTGTTATTTGCTGAGGCTGCACGATTTTCATTCGAAGATCATCAGCTCTTTTAGTATTTTGCTCTGCAATGCAAATGATGCACATAAGGCAGGAAAGTAGTCTTATCATAAAGGAATGCGTCGGGGTTTTTGTTTTTAAATTAGAGTTATTAGCATTAACGTAATAATATCCAGTACATATCAGCACTAAAATTTAACACCGACATCGTAAATTACTACTATCTCCGACACAATGGAACGTAAATCATACAGATAACTAATACTCATAATGCATGTAATTCACTCTTGCATATAGATTATACAATTTAACGATTACTATAGACTAGCTGTGCTCGCGACTTCGTCCGTGTCGAAATATTTCTAAAATAAAATTAGCCTATTCACTCCTTATTACATTAGTTATTAGTTTTAGAGATAAGACGGAACAAAGAGACAGACAGACGGACAAAATTGTAAGAAATGTTATTTTAGTATATGTACCTACCGTGAATACATCCATATGCATTTAGTAAAAAACGGTTATTTTAATATTACAAACAGACAACCTCAACTTTTTTATTTTTACAGATGTTCAGATATGATGATTTTACTTATCTCCTTCAAAAATAACGACACACGATATAAGAGATTAATAAAATGTCTCTTCCGTTTATTCGGATTCGCTCGATTATTTTCTATTTATATTAAAAATACCCTCCGGTTTGAATCTGATATTGTTATGCGTTTGGGATAACATCCCTGTCACACGAATATGACATAGTATCAACATCTCTGGTGACTATATCGTGGTTGATGGCATTTGATTGGATGTTGCTTAACCTAGACTTCCCGAAAATTTGAACCATTTCAGGAGTTAACGTTAACGAAAAATGTTGAAAAAAGTAATTTTTTTGACATAGCATCGAGATTTTTAACCAATCATTTTTTGACCTTTTACAATACTTTAGATCTTAAAAAACTACCTCAAATGTAGTTTCAAAAATCAAAATCGAATCGAGTTTCCAAAACTGACAGCTTTTTTTTTGAACTCTGAAAAAATAAACCTATACTTAGGTATAAAGCTTATTCCTTTGAGCTTAAAATATCTATCGTCATCAGGTCACTAGTCACTACCTCTTCAAATAATATAAATAAATTGAAATCGGTTGATAGTGTTAAGTAGTTACTTTTTATTTATTTTGCTATACTTATTTTCTAATCTTATTTTCTAGTCTAGTTTTTATGTTCAATAATTAATTGGAGTGATGTCAAAAAAATTTACCTACTTCTTTTATTTCCTCAAAGTTATTAAAAAAATTAAAATGAAAAAAGAAAAATCTCACTGAAAAAAAATTAAGTTTAAGTACTCACGGAAGCTCTGTTGTCATTGAAACCAACAAAAAACCTGAATAATTAGCCTACAACATTAAGTTTTTTATACTCTTGGAGTGTTTTTTTATACTTAAAATTTGATTTTTTTTTGTAATATATAATTTAGTTATATTGTTATAGAGGATTTTTTATTTAACATTATAAATCATGGAAATTTTTTGTTGGAATAATTGATTCTTTTTAGAATCTCTTAAGACATAACCAAAAAAGTAAATGACATTTTTTTCATCTTTATTTATAGCTTTTGCAATGTTGTATAATATACTTTTAGCATATTATGCTAATAAAAAAATCTAGACCCTCCGAATCAAATGAGTCCTTTTTTATTATTTAATTATGTATTATTTATTGATATTTTTATTTATTTATATTTATTTATTTATATTTTTGGGACCAGGAATTTCTTCTTTGGGTAATGTTTTTCCTTTTTGCAGGTATACGATAGTAAGGCTACAGAGATTCCAGTTTGGCCGAATTCTCCATTGGATGAACACAGGAGCCGGGCGGGTGCATGTCCTGTACACAGGTATAGAATAACATATTTAAATGTACGGTTAAATACATATACAGTAAATAACAATAAGAACAACCGCACAATTTAGACAAAAAACCAAGAAATAAAATTAACGAAAAAAATAACATTTGTAATTTTGATTTGTTTAAAAAAAGTCTCGTAGGACTGAAGATGCAGTGAAAGGCGAATCCGGTTGGCGATGTAAATTATATTAAAAGTAGTTTGTGAAACAGTACAAGTGTACTAACAAACTTACAAATGGAGTTTTACCAAGTGCCGACAAAAACGTACAAAATATTTTAAAAAAACATTAATGATAAGAATAATTAAAAGAACATTAACAAGCATATAAACATTTATGTAAAAATTAAACAAAATCTAATAATATTTATATAAAGTAACATAAAACAACAACGTATGGAGGTTTCTCTTGAGAGTATAATGAATACCTGAACTCGACACTTACTTTTTTGTTCATACATCACGATCTATAAAGCATAAACGTAGATGTTTTATTCTTGAAAAGGAGCCCGAACCAACAAGTGTATAAACTATAAGTTAGTTTAGTTAGTTATAATAGTAGAGGAGCCTAAAAGGGAATTTTGAGATTATTTTTTTTTTTTTTTATAGAAGAGGGGGCAAACGAGCAAGAGGTGCACCTGATGGTAAGTGATCACCGCCGCCCATGGACATCTGCAATACCAAAGGTCTTGCAGTTGCGTTGCCGGCCTTTTAAGAATGAGTAAGCTCTTTTCTTGAAGGTCCCTATGTCGTATCCGTTCGGAAATACACCTGCCAGTAATTGGTTCCATAACAGAGTAGTGCGAGGTAAAAAGTGTCGGGAGAAACGCACAGTTGTGGATTTCCAGACATCGAGATGGTTAGGATGGAACTTCAAGTTTTGACGCGATGTCCGATGGTGGAATTCGGCGGCAGGAATTAATCCAAACAACTCGTCGGAACACTCTCCATGATATATACGATAAAAGACACAGAGAGAACCTACATCTCTGCGCAATGCCAAAGAGTCAAGCTGTTTCGAAATGGCCTGGTCGTCAACGATTCGAACCGCTCTACGCTGAATGCGATCAAGAGGAAGAAGCTGGTACTGAGGAGCTCCGGCCCAGAGATGCGAACAGTACTCTATGTGAGGCCGAACCTGTGCCTTATAAAGTTGAAGGCGATGGACCGGCAAAAAGTACTGTTTCGCTCTGCTGAGCACACCGAGCTTTTTGAAGGCTAGTTTAGCCTTCCAAATGACCGCGAAACTGAACGTAATTCGATATGTCAACTCCCAGGATTCCGACACTAGCTGAGGCTGTCAGGAGAGTATCCTCAAATCGAGGTGATACGACAAAGGGCGTCTTTTTTGCGGTGAACACGCAAAGCTGTGTCTTCTTGGGGTTAAAAGTAACCAGGTTTTGGCGACCCCATTCCGAGACATCGGTAAGTCGATTCTCGACTTCAGACACAAGCTTGTTTCGGCACTCTTCGACGTGTTCCCGAGAAATACTGCTACGGCCGGAGTATGTAGCATCACCAGTACTGTCATCCGCATAGCAATGTATGTTGCTAATTCGCATCATATCATTGATATGCAGAAGGAACAGTGTTGGTGATAGCACGCAGCCTTGGGGAACACCAGCATTGACAGATTTAAGGTCGGAGCACGCACCGTCGACAACGAACTTGATGCTCCGGTCAGCCAAAAAACTGGTGATCCACTCGCATAATTTCTCAGGAAGCCCATAGGAAGGCAGCTTCGCGAGAAGCGCTTTGTGCCATACCCGATCAAAGGCCTTCGCTATGTCCAAACTAACTGCTAATGCCTCCCCCTTGGACTCAACTGCTTCCGCCCATCGATGAGTTAGGTATACTAGAAGGTCACCAGCTGAGCGGCCGCGACGAAAACCGTACTGACGGTCGCTAATCAGCTGGTGCTCTTCTAAATACTTGAGGAGCTGAGAGTTGATGATTGTCTCCATTATTTTGGAGAACAAGGGGGTTATGGCTATGGGCCAATAGTTAGACGGGTTAGAGCGATCTCCTTTTTTAGGGATGGGATGCACCAAAGCTGTCTTCCATGAATTCGGTACCACGCCGAGTGAATAGGAGAGCCGGAATAGGCGTGTTAATACTGGTGCCAACTCTGGAGCACACATTTTTAGCACAATCGGAGGGATGCCATCCGGCCCACTCGACTTATGGATGTCCAAGGAAAGTAATGCTTTACGCACAGATGATTGCCGAAATTGTAGTTCTGGCATACAACTATCACACTGCGGGATGGTAGGCGGTGCGTTCCCTTGATCATCCAGAGTCGAGTTGGCCGCAAAGAAAGAGCCCAGGAGATCGGCCTTCTCCTTTGCGGTATGGGCCAGAGAGTCATCGTCTCCGTGCAAGGATGGAAGAGAGGGCTGTGAGAAATTCCCTAAGACAGCCTTGGCGAGAGACTAGAACGCACGAGTGCCCGAAGGAAGGTGAACTAATTTCTCACCAATTCTGCCAACGTGTTCCGATTTTGCCTTGGCGATAGCTTTTTTGAAGTACCTCGAGGCGAAATTGTACTCCTTACGTAATGTGCTGGTTTTTTCATCACAAGATGCGGACGCTGCAGCCCAAGCCCGGTAGCACTCCTGCTTGCGGCGCGAAGCCGTTTTACAGGAGCGACCAAACCAAGGCTGAGACTTACCACCAATTGGTACCGCAGAAAATGGAATGAAAAATTCCATGCCCTGCAGCACCACATCGGCAATAGAGTCAGCGACGACATTCGGATCATCCAGCGAGAAGCACAACCGCCCCCCATGGGTAGGACGCAAAAAAAGACCGCATCCCGTCCCAATCTGCTGACCTAAAGTGCCAAACGCGACGACAGCCTGCTAAAGGAGGCCGTGATAGGCGCGAAACCGGCACTTTACTCCGGATCAGGCAGTGGTCTGACGAACCAAGTGGGACGTCCACCGATACCTGATAATGGTCCGGATGAGAGGTCAGCAGAACAGTGAAGGCATATGGTCATCCACATCGGGAACTCGCGTGGGCGAAGTTACCAGTTGTGTAAGACCATACGCCAAGGCAAAATCATGAACAGACCTCCCCGCATGATCGGTGGTGCGCGAACAAAGCCATTCGGCGTGGTGGGCATTAAAATCGCCCAAGATCACGATCTCTGTGGAGGGGGTCTGCTCTAACACGGAATCTACAGCCGTTTGTAAATGCTCAATGAGCCGGTCAACTTCAGTATTCCCGCCATGGGACCTGTATAGGCACGCGTAGCTGCGTGGATGGTCGTCGCAAGCTACGCGTAACCAGAGGATGGATAGGTCCTGACCTTCAAGTCTGCCGAGGCGCCGGTAACAGATATCTTCTCTGACGTATGCGCACACCCCAGCTCGTGGTACAAAAGAATGTTCCAGTTTGTACCCCGGCTAGAAGAGGTAAGAAGTATCAGCCGGAGAAGATATCTGCGTCTCGGTCAAAAAGAGCAAAGCTGGCTTTGCCGTCTCGAGATGGTAGTGGACGGCGTTCAAGTTGGAATGAAGCCCCCTGACATTACAGAAATCCACAGTAAGCGTGGTAGGGGGTGCCATGGCTTTCTTGCCCTGTTTGCCCCGTACAGGATTGTCTATGAGCGCAATTTTGCCCCCCCCCAGAATACGCAGGGCAGCCTGAGCATCCATGACCTGGCTGGAATCCAGAGCACGGACGCTCAGGGGGGGATTCTCCACTGCTGGTGCAAGTGGTACCCCCCCTGGGGTAGATTCTCTTTTGATTGAGCATTCATAGTGTGCGGGGGGGGGAAGGTAGGCCTCCGGGACTCTCACAAACCAAACGAAACGCAGCAGCAGGGCTGCTACTTTACGTCGGTGTCAAGTGAGAGAGTGGTATCTCCCCGGGCGTGCCGGCCTATTCAGTTGCAAAAGCAGTATGGCACTACCACTAATTTGGTTGACTGACTGCACCGGTGTTAAATAATTTTTGTCACAAAAATTATTCCACCAGTGGGCGATGGGGTCGTCACATCCCTACGCCGAACATAGAGTGGATACTGTCGTTGAAGTTCCTCACCGAATATAAGCCCTTTATATAGAACCGGACATCTAGGGTAGCCCTTTGGTCTGTATAAAACAAACGGTAACTTCGGCTAAAGCTTCCACAATTAGCAAATATATTTCTTTCGTATTTCTTACATTATGGCCACCGAAATAAAAGAAAATTCTACCACGCTCGAGAATGGTAAGACTGGGGTTTTTTAGCAACTTCATGACGCCCCCAATTCCTTACGTTACGTTTTTACTCAAATTAAATTATAAAAAATGCCGCGCTGAGTAGTTCCTGGAAGTGGCGAGAATGGAAAGCAGCTATTTCCAAAAGACCCAAAAATAAAGAAGTTATGAGAATGAGCAATAAAAAGAAAAAGCTTCAAAGCTGGTGACAATTAGAGGTCATATCACAAACATTTTGAGGATTTCGATTACATGGATTGTAGTTCCATCCAGGCTTACGCCTGTAAAAAACACATCGGTTTACTATTGTAGAAAACATCTTTTACTTTACATTTTGGATGGCATAAGCTTAAGTAATGTCTGACAGATACAAAAATTAAGGAAGTTTTTGTGGGTGGGTTGGCTAAAAGTATTACTGATAAACAAATCTTTTGAAATGCATTTCACTATCGAAAGTAAACATTTTGACATAATAATAGAAAACGTAACTTTCTACAAGATCAGCTTTTCTGCCTTGCACAGATTCCCTTAGGTCTTCTTTAAGCTGTTTTACAGACCGCGTCAAATATATTTTTGATAAATTTATTAAAAAACTTCAACAAAAAAAACACGAAAAAACTTATTTAAAATTTGGCAGAGCTGCAATGTTTGGGTCAAGCGTTTACAACGCCATCTATGTTGAGCTTTGCGTACTCTTGTCCATTAACCCACCGTATCTTAATCTAACGCGCTTTGGTATTGCAATGTCAGTGTTTTGTTTTCACATTTTTAAATCTGTGGACCCTTTCCCCAACATTGAAATGATAAACATTATAAAATCTTTTATTCTCCTAGATTAAATCCCCATTTAGCATCTTTGATGCCACTGCTATAATGATCTAGCTTAGCGACTAATAAGTACCTAATTCCCTTTTGACTATAATGACTTTGTGTATAACAATGTATTTATAGGATAATCTGTCAAATTATATTTTAAAGTATTTTTTATAATATTTTTTCTGTTATAAACTATTACTTACTGACTTATTTCAAATGTAAAAACTACGAAATTAAGACATTTTGAATTTTTGAAAACGTCTAATTTTTATTGATATCTAAGAATGAGTGTGGTATTCTCAGTCAGGAATTCAATTTTTTTAAACCTAATGGGCATACTCACCTCTCCACTCCTCTCGCCATTTTTATTTGACTGAAGAAAGTAATTTTTGTCGAGCCTATAAGTATACAAGAAAATAAATGTTTACGGGACAAAATTACACGAACTGATCAAACTTCAAAGTAAGCAAATTATTTATTTGCTTGTGTGCAAGTGTGGATATTATAATACATAGAAAATATTAAAATACATTTAGTAAACACCCAAACTCAAAAATACAAACAGAAGCTCACCACACAAAGCCCTATCAGTTGCGTGTATGTGTAATGTGTATCCATTTTTGTCATATCCTACAGCATTGCAAATAAACTAACTTGCAGTACCTACGTGCCTCAGAGTACCCACAAATCACAATTAAAATTGCAAAATTGTCTTAAGAGGTATAAGTTAAAAAAGTCGTTTATTACCTAAGTGAGACTTTTAACCCGACGGTATCTGGACACGCAGTATTGTTTGGTACCAGGCAAAGGGTCAACAACATTATATGAAAATACAAAGAATGTTCCAGAACTGTGTTCGGGTTTTTGTGAAATTTAAGTATACATAAAATTCAGAAGCACGTGTGTTCGTAACGTTGCGGTTACATTGTCGGAATTTAGCAAAGAATCGCGTTATCGTGATGGGTGTGGTCAAACAATTATTTGAATCACAATATTATATAGGCTGTGATTGGATTGAATCATTCGGGTTAACGTGAATGACTTCGGGTTTCTGTTAGTTTTCTACCATGATCGCGAAGTTTAACTGGACAAACGAGTAGTTTGTAGGTATGTAAAAAGTCGATACAAGACCAAGGAACAAGACCTCTGTTCACTGTTGTGTAGTAATAATTTTCATGAATATATTCTCAAAATTGAAGGCAAGTTGAGTTAATTAAAAAAATTTTGTTTCTTAGGTGACCGAGGAGTGCCTCAAAAATCACTGAAAAGTGCTCTGTTTTCGTATGTAATTTGGTGTCAACAAAAAATACACTTTTTTAGGTCTCAGCTTGCAAACGACAACATGCGATAAGGCATTCCGTTTTTTATATCATCAAATGGCTCTCCTGATCGAAAAATTAACCAACGCCTATAGACATCAAAGATGTTAATAGTGCATTGCTATCCGTGTGGCGGGATGGCAATGCTACATGCATAAACCTACCAGCTGCCTGACCTTCCAACCGAAACACAACAATGACAAGTTTTGACGATATTAGGGCAGGAATAGTTAAGGTGATGGTACCCGGGCTAGACTAGTCGTAGCGGACCTCTACCACTTAATAGTCACGATGGTAATGACATGTATAACCAGTCGATCGCCTTTTACAAACTGACAGAACGACAGTTGGTCTTCAAAGGAGGCTCAGGCCAGAACGAGGGAAAATAGGTAGGTATTTACGTTTTGACCCAATCTATACATATAATAAAATCGTAGGAAAGTCAAAACTGTACATTGAAATTTTTTTAAAAGGATACTAGGGGCGTGATCTACAATCGATATCGAAGCCAAAAATATAGTTTTTAGAATTTTTGTCTGTCTCTTTATCTGTTTGTCTGTTTGTCGGTATGTATGTCTGGGGTAAACTCAAAAAGTACTGCATGGATTTACTTCAAATTTTGCATGAATATTACTGACAGGTCGGGTCAACATATAGGCTACATATTATCACGCTATCACCTAGCGGCCAGGTGCTGTGCGGAGTAAACGAAGTCCGCGCGGACGAAGTCGCTGGCAACAGCTAGTTATTCAATAAAAATGTTCTTGTATGGACACCCGCGCATAGATATCAAAGTTCATCATTTACAAACAGAAAGCGTTACTTATGTACGCCAGGAGATAAATATATTTACGTTTTACGTTAACGTATTACGTTTTATCAAAAAGACTAGACTCAACTCGCTCGCCGCTATCGCCCGCATGATGACCTAATTTTGTAAATATTCATCAACATAAATCCACGCCACAGGCTTTGTTTAGTGTGGAGTCCAATAAAAGTTTAAGCTGTTATAATTGCACTTTTAAACTAAGTAGTGTCGCATCTATTATTATTGTATTCGGTGATCACTTACCATCAGGTGCACCTCCTGCTCGTTTGTCCCCTCTTCTATAAAATAAATCTATCTTATTATGTTTACAATTTATTGTGTTTTTGTGTCATAAGTAGAGTTTTGTGACAAAGTTGACATTAGCAATGATTAAAAAGGCTGTATTGGTCGAGACCCTCTTCTAACAGAAGACCATCTGCCGTTCTGCCAGGTAGTTTGAAAAAGGCAAATGATTGGTCATCGTGACTACTAGATTGTCTTCTCGCCCAGTTTATGGTATCACCGCCTTACCTATTCCTGCCGCAACATCATCAACTGTCATTGTTATGTTCCGGATTGAAGAGTAAGGTATCCGGTAGATTATAGGCAATTACAGTACCCGGCGATAAATATTGCACATCGAACTTTGGAAAGAGACAGTCGGATAATTTCGGCTGCGTAGAGCGTTATCTCAGTCCCACACTACCTATGTGACGTTTAGTCAGTCGTTGTTCAAGTACGATAGAGTGCGGTCGCGTCCCGATCAAAAATATATATTTAGAGTTGATAACACCCACAAATTTAAATAATTTAAAGTTGTAATATGGCATCTTTCGGAAAAAGAGGGAAACCTTTACGAGATCAGTCACGTGAAATTATCTACAATGTTTATAAATACTTTGTAACCGAAGCTGATAGATTTAAAAAAAAAGTAGATGAAAATGTAAGTTGTTATTTTAAGAAGATTCAAGAGCGAGTTGCAAATGCCACTGGAATTTCAAGAAGAACTTTGAACAATATATTAAACGAAGTCAGTACTGAAACACATTCGACTGGAATTAAGTTCAGCACTCCAAAAAAAGGGAGACCAAAAAAGCAATTTCGTTTGGATATGGACGATTTTGATTACGATGTTGTTCGAAGAATGGTGTATGATTTTCACTTACGATTTAATGAACTGCCAACAATAAAATCATTAAAAGCTAAATTATCTGAAGCTATTAATTACAATGGGTCTGAAAAAACGTTGAGAAAAATACTTCATGACATGGGATTTCAGTTCACTAAAATGGAAGATAATCGAAAAATTCTAATGGAAAAGCACGACGTTAGTCTCAAACGAATGGAATACCTTGATAAAATACGCAAATTTCGCGAAACAGGAAAAAATATCGTCTACATGGATGAGTCATATATACATGCATCCCACACTAAAGGGAAATCTTGGAGTGACGATAAGAAAAAAGGAGTAAAAAAGCCAATTTCAAAAGGTCAACGTTTGATAATAGTTCATGCGGGAAATGAAAAAGCTTTGTACCCGGTGCTTTTTTAACGTATAAATCCACGGACACTACAGGTGACTATCACAATGAAATGAATAACGATAACTATGAGAAATGGCTGGTTAACCAATTAATCCCAAATATACCCAGTGATTCTGTTCTAGTTATCGACAACGCACCCTATCACAACAAATATATTGAGAGACCCCCCAACTCAAACACCATTAAACGGGAAATGATCAACTGGTTAAACAGACACGAAATTCCAGTTGATCCAAAATTAACAAAAACCCAGATTTACGCTATTATATGTCAGCACAAGGAGAGGTATACAGAGTTTTCTGTGGACAAAGTACTTGCCGAACATGGGCACACTGTGTTGCGATTGCCACCATATCATCCGGATTTTAATCCAATTGAAAATATATGGTCTCAACTGAAAGGCTATGTAGCCTCTAGAAATGTGGGTATGAACTTAACTACAGTAAAAACATTATTGACTGAAAAAGTAAACATGATCGGCGCTGAAGAGTGAAAAAAGGTTTGCGATCATGCAATCAAATGTGAGAATGAATATAGAAGCATTCAACACAGTTTAGACAATTACACTGATAGAGTAGTGATAAATACGGCTGATAGTGGCAGTGATATTGACCTCTTTGAGAGCACAGATAGTGAAATGGAAGTAATTGAGAATTAGAATTATTATTATTTTTATTGCAATGTCTCATTTTAGCAATAGGTATAATGGTGTTTATTATGTACACTAAAGCTGTAATGTTCCAAAATAATTAAATACGTAAATATAATGTGAACATGTTTTTTTAATTTATTTTACCCCAACCTAAAGCCATCACTTATAGAAAAATTAGTGTATTTTATACAAAGAATAAAAATATTAAAGAAGCAAATCATACTTGTTTTAACAGCTCCTAATAGGTACCGGACTGTTTGTATTTTGTGCGACAGAGATAACGCTCTACGAAGCTGAAATTAGCCAATTGTCTCTTTCCAAAGGTCGATGTGCAATATTTATCGCCGGGTACTGTATATACATATATATATATATATATATATATATATATATATATATATATATATATATATATATATATATATATATATATATATATATATATATATATATATATATATATATATATATATATATATATATGTGTATATATATATATTTTATAATTGTCAATACCGTTAGATTATAATCTACCTAATTATAATTTAACTGCTAACCTAACCTAACCAAAATATAAAATCCCTAGGTAGATTATAATCTAACGGCTATTGACAATTTCACTGCGACATATACATCAGGGGAGCCATCTGCTTGTTTGCTATCTATCTTATGATATAAAAAGGCTGGTCAAGTGCGAATTGCACTCGCATACCGTGGATTCCGTGCAAACGTGTAGATTTCTATTCCCTTGTAAAATCGTAAATTATGCGACATAAGGCAAACGATAAAGTTATGCTCCTTTATGTAACAAAAAATCTACCGTTTTCGGATTTTTTCCTTCACATGTACTATAAGACATTGCTTCTTGCCAAATTTCCTAATGCTCGATCAACGGGAATTAAAGTACACTATAGGTTTTGATTCCCTTTTGAAGTCGCAGAAAAACCCAAAATATGCGACGTAAACATTGATATAAAAAACCCAAGATACACAATCAGTGTCTCAAAAACGTCCTCCAAAAATGAGCGCTCAATTTTAAATTGTGCGCTCATTTCAAATAGAATCGCGTCGGTCGCGACACTGTCAATTTTATTTCTTTTTGTACATTGCTTTGTAAAAACAACTGACTATAAATCTTACGCTTAAGGTTGAATGTGCAAAGACATATATTTTTGCCATATCTATAATGAAATTAGCGACACTTTTGAGTGTCAGTTTTGTACGGGACTGTGCATCTTCGGTTTTTTATATCAATGAACATAAATGGTCATATTTTTTAATCACCACGACTTACTTTTTTTAATTTTAATTTAATTTTTTCACAGCTAATACTCGTGTATTTGATATATTTACAACTTTATACTGTTACGCGTTCCTGAGAAAAAGAATCTTAACAGACAGACAGACAAACAACGAAGTGATCGTATAAGGGTCCCGTTTTTCGTTTTCAGGTACGGAACCCTAAAAAGAATTTGAGGAATTAAATTACTTCATTAAAATATTAACAATTTCTGTATAATTTGTTTAGCAATGACAGTAAAGCGATCTGGAGTGCTCTTGAAACATTATTACAAGATGGGGTTCTCGTGAGAAATTACGAGAAACTGTTCGACGATATAGCTGCTGATTTCACTCGGAGGTAATTACAATTTATATATTATACATAATTAATTACTTATTTTATTCAAAAAGACTAAAAATACGACTGCAAAGATAATCTATTTTTTTCTATTAGAATAGAATAGAAAATTTCTATTAGATTAGTTATCTATTTATACAATTTCAGTATTTACATTTGTGCTGGTCTGGGCCTCTTCGAAGAATAGCCCAACTGCCGTTCTGCCAGGCAAGTCGTAAGAGGCGACCGATTGGCCATACGTGTCATTACCATCATCACATCATGACTACTACGTAGTAGAGTTTCACGAGATCACCCTCGGATAGGTCCTGCCCTAAATAGTAACACCGTCTTACAAAATCCTGCCGCATTAGCGTCAATGCTTGTCATTATTTTTGTGTTATAGCACTCACCCCGTGCTTGGGAAACTGGAAAAACCTTAAAAACAACAAAAAAAAATATCGACACGCGGGATTTCTACCTGCGACCATTTCCCTAAAGCCGGGACGCTCTTCCGCTGAGCTAGTTATACGTATGTATAGCTAGCGATCAGTACAATCGACGTAATCGATTATATAGCAAAGAAGAATTTCGCCGCCTCGAGCTTGTCGACACTAGCTCAGCGGAAGAGCGTCCCGGATTTAGGGAAATGGTCGCAGGTTCAAAACCCGCGTGTCGATATTTTTTCTTTGTTGTTTTCAATGCTTGTCATTGTCGTGTTACGGTCTGAAGGGTAGATTTATCTGTATGGCCATCCTACCACAGAGATAACAACGCGCTTATCATCTTTGTAGTCTTATGGCGATGATTTCTCTTTCCATTAGGAGAGCCATCCACGTATTTGCTATCTAATTATAGGTATAACAAAACGTGGTAGTATCTATAGTTGACTTAAACCCCGATTACACTTCGATTTTATGCAGGTACCTTGTATTGAGCCCGGTTTTCACTTTGATTAGTGCGAGTGATTAATATTCAGCATAGTAAAAGTGACTAGACGCTGATTAGTAATCACTTGCACGATCAATGGCTCTCTCACGTATTTTTGCTTAATACTAAACACCTACATTAAACACTCGCATTCGAACTAATGAAAGTGAAAATGGGGCTCTAAGTAAATACATGAAGATAGCCGTTGACTAATGTGAGTGATTATTAATTAGCGTCTATTCACTTTTACTACGTTGAATACTAATCACTCACATTGATCAAAGGCTGTCTTCACGTATTTAATGCTTAACACTAAACACCTACATTAAACGCCCGCGAATGCGAGTGCACTAATCAAAGTGTAATCTGGTCTTAACACCCATACGACTATAGCAAGTAAATTGCTTACTTTGAAGTAAGATCAATGCGTGTAATTTGTCTAGCGATATTACAACTGTACTAGCTGTTACCCGCGACTTCGTCCGCGCGGACTTCGTTTATTCCGCACAGCACCTCCCCCGTAGGTGATAGCGTGATAATATGTAGCCTATATGTTGACCCGAACTGTTAGTAACGTTCATGCAAAATTTGAAGTAAATCCATGCAGTACTTTTTGAGTTTACCCCGGACATACATTGACTTTGCTACGATTTTATTATATGTATAATCTATACATATTATACATATAATAAAAATGTAAGAGGTCGATTTCTGTACATTGAAGATATTTTAAAAATTTTTTTTGGGAGATACTCTTTAATCGATACTGAAGCGAAATATATATATTTTTTAATTTTTGTCTGTCTGTCTGTCTGTATCAAGGCCGCGCATCACGCCGAATCTACTGAACGGATTCAAATGAAATTTAGCATAATTAGAGTTCATACTCCGAAGAAGGTTATAGAATATTTTTTATCCCAAAATTCAGTACGATTCCCGTGGGATAGGGGATGAAAATAAAAACGTATATTTAGCTTTAATTCATTAACCTGTAGTCCAAAATCCTTTATTATTTTTTTGTTCAAAAGTAAATACTATAAAGATTATATATATATATATATATATATATATATATATATATATATATATATATATATATATATATATATATACACACCTCCGCCAGTTTCCGAGTTGCTACTGAGATTTTAGATTTTCGAGAAAATCCTCGAAAATATGTCAATAACATCTTTGCCCAACCCGGGGATCAAACCCGGGACCTCATGAACTGAGCCGAATAGGCTGTCCAGAGAGAGTTTGTTATAATAATTTAAAAAAACCCTTGACCTTATCTTGCTTATTGAAAATGATACAAAATTACATTTAAAAATATCTTTTAGAGAATTAAAATAATAATAAATTTAAGAAAAGTGCAACAAGATTTTTTTAATTGCAAATTGTTTTCAATAAGCTTCTTAGTCAAAGGCTTATTTTTTTATTAATAACAAACTACAAAGCCATGTGTTAATTAATTAATTTTTAACTTCCCGCTACGAAAATTGCCTTAAGTAAATAAAAATTATTCAAAAAATAAACCTGAATAAATAACTTTTCATCTTTCTAATTAGGTATACATTTTTAACTTCCCGCTACGCATCTAGATAAGGAAGTTACTGATTTTGCCCCGATTTTCGAAAATCGAGAGTTCACTAGATCTCCACGTTTTGTGGACCTAGGAACTATTTTCACGATGACGTATGTGTGTGTGTGTGCGTGAATGTGTATGTGTGTATGTAAACATTTAATAACTTTGAACGACTTGACCGATCGAAACGTGGTTAATGGGATTCGATTGGATTCCACCCAACTTAGATTTCCTGAAAATTTTAACTAATTCAGTCAGTTTTAAATAATTCAAGGAGATTTTGAGAAATTTTGGGAAACCTCACAAAGGTTTTTGGCGAAACAGTATTTTTTTAATACTATTTCCAGATTAATGAACAGATATAGTACAAAATTTAATCAGCTTTACTTCTCAAAAACTGCATCCAATGCATAAATTGCATCAAAATTTATTTATCCGTTCGGGAGTTGAAAAATTTTGCAAACATGTTTTTTCGATATAACTTCGAATTCTTTTAACTAATCATTTTTAATCTTCTGCAATATTTTAGTACTTACTAAAAAAACTACATTGAATTTCAAAAATCAAAATCGAGTCAAATTTTCAAAAGTTATAGCTTATCAAACATTAAAATTCAATTTTCTAAAATCGGGGTAAAATCAGTAACTTCCTTATCTACATACGTAGTGGGAAGTTAAAAAAATCCCACGCGGACGAAGTCGCGGGTACAGCTAGTAAAAAATATAGATGTCCCTACTTCTATTTAAATCTCGAGTGCCTATACATTAAGTTTTTGCAACAAATTTCGTGATAAATATAATATACTAGCTGACCCGGCTTACGTTGTTCTGCCTTTTTAACTAAGTACTCTCTCTTATTTTTTTCCTATATTTTCTCACCTTTTAAATCTTTCCTGGACTTCAATAATTCATTCAAAACCAAAATTAGCCAAATCGGTTCCGCCGTTCTCGAGTTTTAGCGAGACTAACGAACAGCAATTGATTTTTATATATATGTCGCAGTGAAATTGTCAGTACCGTTAGATTATAATCTACCTAAATGATATTATAATTTAACTGCTAACCTAACCTAACCAAATTATAAAATCCCTTGGCAGATTATAATCTAACGGCTATTGACAATTTCACTGCGACATATATATAGATTAAAGATTATGTCTTATGCCAATGACACCTATATACCATTATGGTAACATATTGTTTTTTTCCTGTGCGTCTGCTCCGTTATCACTGTGAGGCTGCGTTGCGATCCGGTAGTAGCTATAACATTGTCAACCAGTCAAAAGTATCTTTACAGGTCTTTTTGACTGGTCGACAATTTTGTGACGGTTCGAATACGGTTAAATTGAATAAAACTCTGCGTTTGACTGCAACTCAAAAACCTTCAGAAGATTTACTTTAAATATTCAAATTTTCCCCGTGTTGGTCCCGGGCTCCTTTGAAGAATAGACCAACTGCCGTTCTGCCAGGCAAGTCGTAAAAGGCGACCGATTGGCTATACGAGTCACTACCATCGCAGCTACTAGGTGGTACAGTTCTGCATTGTCTCGCCTGGGTCTGATACCACCGTCTTACCTATTCCTGCCGTAATAGCGTTAGTGCTAGTCACTGTCGTGTTCCGGTTTGGAGGACAAGGTAACCGGTAAACTTATGCATATGGCGTTAGACCTCGCTACAAGATAGCAACGCACCATTAACATCTTTGATGTCTATAGACGATGGTTGACTCTTTCCATCAGGAGACCCATCTGCTTGTTTACTATCTTATGGTATAAAAAAATATATCCAATACTTCAATACTAATATCATAAAAAAAAGAAAGTTTTTCTGTCTGTCTGTTACACTTTCACGGCTAAGCCGAATTCGAATGAAGAATGTCGAGTCGAACCTCTTTGTCTTGTGGGTGGACTTGTGGGTAGTCCCTGTGGGCCAGCTTTGGAAAAGACGTTGTCATAACCATTTAAAGAAAAGTAGAAGAGTATGTAGGTATGTGTTTGATTGTAACTTCTCACAACTTCCTTATATCGGAAACTTTATTCAGGTTGGGAGAACTTCGGCATGCAGGCAATGCACTGAACGAGGAGCTTGGCACTGAAATATACCGGTGGGCGTTGGAGACGATCGGCGTGATGATATTCGGCATCAGGTTGGGGTGCTTGGATGGAGCGGTAAATATTTCTAACAAGTAAGTTCTTTATCTTTTTAAGTTCCCGCTACGTATGTAGATAAAGAAGTTATCGAGTTTTCACCAGATCTCCACGTTTTGAGGTCCTAGGAAGCCTTTCTGACTATTTTTACGATCACGTCAGTATATCTGTATGTTTGTATGTGTGTATATCTCATAACTTTTGAACGGCTGGACCGAACGGAACGCGGTTGATGGCATTCGATTGGATTCCAACTTAGACTTCCTGAAAATTTGAACCATGTCGGCTCAGGAGATTTTGAGAAATTTTGAAAAAACCCCAAAAAATTTTGGCGAAACAGTCTTTTTTAACATAACTTCCAGATTAATGTACCGATTGAGCACAGAAACTAATCAGCTGTATTCCTCAAAAAACTATGTCTAATGCATTTTCATCAAAAATTAGTTTATCCGTTTGGGAGAAATCGTTAACGAAAAATTTTGAAAAAGGGTTTTTTCAATATAATTTCGAAATTTTTCAACCAGTCATTTTTTGGTATGCTACGAAATTTTAGTACTAAAAAAACTACATCAAATGCCTTTTCAAAAATCAAAACCGAATCTAATTTTTAAAAGTTACCTACAGCTTTTCAAATATTAAAATTACATTGTTTTAGCCAACTTATTTTTGAAATAACTTTCAAGCTAATATACCGATAGAAAAAAATCGTATCAGTTTTTCTCCTTTAAAAACTGCGTCAAATAGCGAAAATTGGATTAAAATCGGTCAATTTGTTCATGATTTATCAAATACGAAAATTAGAAAAAATGTTTTTTAACATTGCTTCGAAATTTTGCAGCCTAACGGTTATTTAGCTAAAGTAATATTTTAGATATCAAAACTGCGTTGAATGGCTTTAAAAATTCGTTTTGCTATGGCGTTTCCAAAATACTATACAAGTTTTCAAAAATTGTCATTTCTAACAAAATAGATATTTGAACTGAAAAAATCTATGCTTATAGTTTTTACTCTTTTGAGCTTAAAAGTTTTTGAGGTGTCAGGGATGGCCCGCAGGGTCAACCGTTTACTCATATTTTTCTCTTTCATTTCATTAAAAACAAGCCCATAGGCGTACCCACAGTGGGTTAAGGTGGGAAAACTGAGCCCCACCCTTGTCTCCGAGAAAAAATTTAAAATTTATATTACAAATAAGAAATTTAATTACCTTCGAGCTTCGTTCTCGATATCAGCATATAAAACCGGGCTCCTTTGAAGAATAGGCTGCCGTTCTACCAGGCAGGTCGTAAAAGGCGACCGATTGGCTATACGCGTCACTACCATCGTGGCTACTATATGGTAGAGTTCTGCATTGTCTCGCCCGGGTCTGATACCTTACCTATTCCTTACCTATTCCTGCCGGGCTTGCCGGGCCTTACCTATTCCTGCCGCAATAGCGTCAGTGCTTGTCACTGTCATGTTCCAGTTTGGAGAGCTTACCCTCCAAACCGGAACATGACAATTGTTAATGCCAAAACATAAGTTTACCTTATAAGCCGGTAAACTTATGCATGTGGCATTAGATCTCGCCACTAGATAAGTAAGTATCTTCACGCCCATATCCCCGAAGGGGTAGGCAGAGGTGGCAAGTGCACCCACGATTAGCCGAAGATACTTAGTCCCACAAATGTGATAGGTGGCAAGCCTATCGCCAACCGGGCACTTTCCAATCCCGAGCACCTTTGTGTTTCTCAGAAAACTGAAAAAACACCTTTTTTTTTAATGTGCCCGACCCGGGAATCGAACCCGGGACCTCATGTGGTCAACGCCAACGCTGAACCACTAGACCACAGAGGCGACTAGATAATAACGCTCTATTAACACTTTTGGTGTCTATAGGCGATGGTTGACTCTTTCCATCAGGAGACCCATCTGCTTGTTTGCTATCTTATGACATAAAAATATATTAAAAAAATACTACATAGTAGAGACTACATTGTGATTTGTGCTAATATATTTAAACGAAGCTCTTCTATTAATTGTGACTGAACTCTACATACACGTATGTTCGTTTATCATCAATTATTTATTGGTATCATCACTCGAAGTAATACAGTACCTACTTAGACTACGTAGGTAATACATTACTTCGAGTACCACCATCTTGTAGTCTATATTTTCGGCCAATTGATCGTCATTTGCAAACTGCCTGGCAGGAAAGCAAATAGCCTATTCTTTTGAATGCTAACCCTGTGGAAAAGTAATTCAGTAGTTTAATATTTTTAAATTATTACTAAGTACTATACAAAGATTACTTACTTCTGCCCCACCCTTATAAAATGCTGTGTATGCCAATGAACAAGCAGATAATACCTATAAATATTTACAGCATTATTAAATTCATTAATTATATATACCGGCTGACTGGGATAATAATGAAATACTGAAAAGACAGTGTACATATTGAAGGATAAGGCAGTTAATGGTCATATTTAATAAACAAAATAATAAAAGGAGAATATTGATGAACTGAATAGTAAACCTTAACGAAATTAGTGTAGTAATATTCGAAAAGTTTGGTCACCGCGAGAGCAATAGACACGCTTAGGCCGACATGTACTGCGGCAACCAATTTCTGTTTGTCAACAATGAACTTCCATATCTATGCGTGAGCCGTTTTTGCGTGAAACAGTGAGAAACATTCATCCAAACATTTTTTCGCATTTATAATATTAGTATGACATGGATTAATATAATATTTTCAATAAACATATTATTGTATGTTAAACTAACCACAGCTCAAATCTATGTAACAGAGTGCTAAGTGTGAGTTTTTCTTTTCGCATTCGGTCGTGAGCGCGTTTCGAGTTAACTGAGAATTTGTATGTGATTTGTACAACGCCACCTAGTGGTAAACTGGTTTCTCACGTTTACCACAAATTCCTAGTAAACTCCAAACGCGCTCACGATCGAATGTGAAAAGAAAAACTCACACTTAGCACTCAGAATCATTCTCTAATATCACAACATACAATGCAGCAGTTAAATATATTTGCAATTTATCTAAGCGCAAAACTAGCATTCTAACATATGGTTATGACTACATTTCCGAAAAATATACAAAAATGCCGAAGACAGCTTTTCTCAGCTTGAAATTATCTCACAGACCATTTACATTCGATCCTCGCATTTGCGAGAACTATCTCGTGTGGAAATTCCCATACCGTCGTTATATCCGTAACGATGTATGAAATTCCGTTCAATAGACCGATTATTTTCATAGGATGCGAAAGTATGAAAATAATGTTAAAGGATCGGAACAAAAGGGCAAAGTTTATCGCCTTTCACAGAAATGTTTCTTCTTGCCGCCCGTAAAATGCTTTGTTCCACGTTAAGTACCTACGAAGTAATTTCCCGCATACAGTTAATATATGTAAGCCCATGAGTGATATAAACATAGATCGAATTATCTTTTGCAACCAACTTCCCAAAATAAGTTCTAAATTCAGTTTTTTTTTGTTTGTTACCTCAGAAGTTTGTCATTTATTAACCGACTAGCTATGATACCCGGTTTCGTTCAGGAGTTCATATAAGATTACGTGGTAGTTGAAATATAACAAATGTAATTTAAGACTTTATTGAAATTGGAATTTTAAATTTCGCGCTATTACTACACATGCTGCAATTGCTCGCAGCGCCTTTCGAAATGCAACCCAAATAATCGTTGTTCTGAATGAAGTTCAAATACTCGACAACAGATGGCGCTACTACACTTAATTTCCAAGTTGAAGGATTAGAAAAGCCCTTATATCTTTAAAAACACGGCCTTTAGGTTAAAAGGAGAACTTTCTTGTTCGAGGGGGGATAAAGGGCTATCACACTATATAAGTCCCTTTATCGTGCCGGGACTCCGTTTTAAGTTTTATCGGCACGCATATTTTATCAACTTAGTTTTATTATATAATATAATAATGATGAATAATGATAATGATTTGGAAAATATGGAAAATTTTATTCGGAAGAGTTATACCTCCTAATAAATCCCATATAGTGAATATCTGATCAAAGGTTCCAAAAATAGTTTCAAAGATAGATAGGTTCCAAAGATAGATAGATATATAGAAAGTCACAAGAAATAAAATAATGTTATTCTGATTAGAGTAATTTTGTAGTTATACTAATGAGGGTAATTCTTTAAAGTACTTGAAAGACCACGGTTTGCTTGGTGTTTATATTATAACGTAATCTACTCATCGACTACTGACAGCACAATCTTTTTCTACAAACAAAATCTACTTATAAATAGATGGGATGGGCAAAAATGTATGAAATTAAAAGTTTTAGAAAATGAAACCGTGATAAAGCTATTTCTAAACCCGAAATGCTTGCAATTTTTGACAAAATAATTGTAACTTTATAGGTATCGATTCATTCATATCGACTAGCATAACGCACATCTTTCCTATAAAATAAATTATTAAAAAACTGAAATGCCCGAAACAAGTCCTGAAATGTAGAATTTTCTCCAGAATAATAATTCTCTACAATAATAGAATAATTATACACATAAATGAAGTGGTTTTTAAATCGATACTTAAACTAATAATAAATGCTAAAGTGGAATATAACAATCGTCAGTTGACACTCTCATTGCATTATAATTATGTCTAGTGTCTACAAGCGGTGCTTAACCTGTACCATCGGCAATGAAAAACCACCTGCCTTTTTGCTATTATTCGCGCATGAATGGTTTCGTACCATCATTTATAAAACAAGAAAAAAACACGTTTATTGTATATACCCCTCCCCCCTTTAATATTTGCACTTTTTTATTTTTAGTATTTGTTGTTTTAGCGGCAACGGAAATACATAATTTGTGATAATTTCAGCTTTCTAGCTACCACAGTTTATGAGATACAGCCTGGTGACAGACAGACAAACGGACAGACAAACAGTGGAGGCTTATAATAGGGTCCCGTTTTACCTTTTAGGTACGGAACCCTAAAAAGAATTCAAACTTTCGGATTTTTTTACTGATGGGTTTACAGTGGCGCTGTGTGTGGTTGCTATTATGAGCACCCATTTAATTTCAGTTATAAACTTATTTCGACTTTATTAGAGACTGGCTTTGCTCTGAAGCCTACTGCGTGATTTTTCTTTTGTGATTATCATATAAACAGTGTATTTCTCCGGGATAAAAAATGTACCGGTCGGATTTTTAGATTCTAATTATCGAAAATAGAAAACTTTATTTAAAAGTAATATGATATTCTTTATTTAAAAAAAAAACAGTAGCAGTCGTGGGACTGCCGATAGAAGTGAAAACGGAACTATTAAGTTGAGAGTAATTAAAAGTATATGCAAAACATAGCTATAGATATACTATTATCATTAGCATGTCGGTGACGCGAACCGAGGATTTTACCCTCTAACAAAACGCTCAACGCGCCTAAAGAAGTTTTCACTTCAAAAACAAAACTGAATTTTTGTATTCTTGAAAATGCTTTTGCTGCGACCGATTTAATACATACAATATGCGATAGGATTCAATCATAAGGAACAAATCTGTAACGTTATTAAATTAATAAAATTAAGGTTGGGTTAATTTTCATTACATTTAATTTAACGTGTAGGTTAAATTAAATGTAATGAAAACTAGATCAACCTTAACTTATAAATTCAACTAGCGACCCGCTCCGGCTGCGTACCGGTAATATATGGGTGTTCTCAAAAAAATGTGAAAAAATTTTTTTACCCGCACTCTAAAAATTATAGCCATTTAAAAAAAAGTGAAATCAACACTTTGTTATGATTACAACATTTAGTGAGCTTTTTAAAATGCTGTAACGCTTACTACATTTTATCCTAAAAATGATTTTTTTTTTCTAAAACAACTGGGATTTCAGGTTTTTTGATTGAAATGATTTTTTGATATGATTTGAATCAAAATAATTAAGCTAAGTAAACATTTTGTAGTCACGGTACTTGAAAAATCGTAGCAAAGTGTTGATTTTCATTTTTTTTTAAATTGCTATAATTTTTAGAGTGCAGGTGTGCAGTGCAAACTTTCCTATTTTTTTGAGAAATACCATCCCTTGACCCGTCATCCGTTTTCGGCTGGACGTTGTTGCGTACGTGTGAAGTAGAGGAGCAGCCCCCCAAGACAAGTGCCATCAACGCTAGGAGAATAGAAAACAAAATGTATGGATTTGACATAAGCTGTTGATACGAGCGTAAACGAATTTGTAATTGGTAGCCAAGTGTCATTCGTGAAACGAAACGTTATATTGTATCGATCATTTTTGATCAATTTCATACAAAACCTTAGCCAAGTGTCACTTTTGACAAGCAAAATTGGTGATCCAATGATTAGCGAACGCTAGAACCCTGTAAATTACGCTAAAAATGGCGGATAATCACTATTATTTAATCAGCTGTTCTAAATCGTGGATAATATCTGTTAGAATTTTTGATAACTTTAAAGTAAAATGAACGCAAATTGCCATAATTTAAGAGTCCTAACCTAACTAGGGGGTTTTCAATACATTTTCTTTTTTTAAGTCGCAGACGCCTTTGTAATGAATTTCGGTTTTCATCCCCTAACTCCACGGGGAATTAACTCAAAGCAAAGTGACCTTGACAAAAGTTGGTATCCCTTACCCCCTCCACGTAATGGTGCAACAAAAAAGGGGTGTTATATAGGGTTGAAATTTTCCATCAAAGTCCTGAGCACGCTCTGACCGCCAACCGAGCTCTCTGTTCATTCTAATATAACGCATTGGCGTCATTTCGACCAAATTGGTAGCCAAGTGGATTATGGCTTGTTTAACGTTCGTTCCATACGAACTTTACGAATTATATCGAATATTGTCTCTGAATTGAATATAATAAAAATAAGAACAGAGTCGCTATATCTGATTCAATTTTGATTGTATGTACCGCGTGAGTGCGAATAAGATAAAATATACTATCTTTTCTTCTTAATTACTGTCATGCCGTAAGTTTCTATATAGCTAACATGTTAATTGAACTCTGTCAGTACTACGGACTACCAATTTAAAGAGTTATAAAATTAAATACTGTCACCAAGATTTATGTATTTATCTTCATTGCTATCAAATTTGATTGTTTTAACATATTTTAAGTAAATCCTCTTTACCTACCTTACAAGTGAACGTAGAATTGTGCAAAATGTTATCGATAGTCACATTTTAAAACTTATGTTTCAGATTTTTCATAAATCTGATGATAAATTTATTATTAAAAATGAACAAAAGTATGCAAAACTGAACATATAAAACTTCTTTTTTACGTATTTTTTGGCATACATATTTACAGAAATGTAAAATTGATCGAAATCTATTGCTACACTGAAAAATAAACTATCTTTCTTTGTTTCATTAAATTTACAAAATACAAGGGTTGTAACAAGAATATAGTGTTTATAACTTGAACTTATAGTGTCTGTAAAATATTTAAAGACGAAATATTATTTTTATCATCATTAAGACATTGTCAGCATTTTGCAAACCTATCACTACTTACAATGTGTCTAGGCAGTTCGTTAGAAGCGAACAATTGGGTAAACGAGTCACTAGTATTGTGGCTTCTAAGTGGTAGGGTTCTGCATTGTCTCGCCCGGGTCTAATACCACTGACCCACCTATTTCTGCAGCAATAGCAACAGTGCTTGTTACTGTCGTGTTCCGGTTTGGAGGGTAAGGTAGCCGGTAAATGTATGCATGTGACATTAATACCCCCCCCCCCCCCCCCGCCACAAGGATATCAAAGCACCATTAATAATGTGCCACCAAAAGCCTTCTTAATTTGCGTTAATTTTACTTTAAAATTATCAAAAATTCTCACAGATGTTATCCACGCTTTAGAACAGCTGATTGAATAATAGTGATCAACCGCCATTTTAAGCGTAATCTGCAGGGTTCTAGCGTTCGCTGATTATCGAATAAATCGCTACTATTTTGCTTGTCAAAAGTGCCACTTGGCTACGGTCTTGTACGAAAATTGACAAAAATGATCGATGCAATATAACGTTTCGTTTCACGAATGACACTTGGCTACCAATTACAAATTCGTTTACGCTCGTGTCAACAGCTTATGACAAATCCATAAATTTCTCTTTCTATTGTACTAACGTTGATGCCACATCTTGGGGGGCAAGTCTTTTTTGCTTTTAATGCACTTTTCATATAAATAAAACTTATAACCTCGATGAAAATAATACTTCAAAATGACGTTTACCGTCAATTCAGAGACAATATTCGATATAATTCGTAAAGTTCGTATGGAACGAACGTTGAACAAGCCATGATCCACTTGGCTACCAATTTGGCCTAAATATCGCCAAAGCGTAATATTTGAATAGTTACTGAGCGTTTGCCACTTGTCTAGGGGGGCAGGTGCATATTATTGCCTGTCGTAAAGAGGAGAAAATTGATATAACACCAACGAATTATTATTTAATTTCTGTGTGTTACATATATGAGTATATTTTACGACTGAATGTTCTAAACATTATTATAATACAGCTCTTTCGTCATCTATCCAAATATAGACATCTATCTGTAAGGGTTAATGTGCTGACGGCGCAACGTTGATTTCTGGGACACCTATATACAAAAAAACCTCGACAAATTATACTATTGTCAATGCAGCATCTATCATTGCTGCTATCGTGGGAATAATAGTGTAGTAGTTTCTCCTTTTCTTTCTACACCGCAGTTCAAAAGCCGACGACGACGTACCGCCTTCGGATCTGGAACTCTTCCAGAACTGTTCTTCGGCCTCCTGTCAATACTGATACAGCTGCTACCTAGTATCATAGGAATGCTTATTTAGTGACGGCATTTACTCGTCACGTCGTTTTCAGACATTGTAGGATTTTGTAGAAAAGCCCGTCCCATCTACGTCCTGATTGCCCTGGTGCTGTTAACCGCAATGCAGCTAACCACCATATCTGGTGGCCATTATCCGCCACCTCTGGGCCCCTTTGGTAGCTTACCTTAGAGGTATCCCGTAATATTTACATTTTTGGGTTCAATTAAAAACGCATTACTATCATTTTTGGTGATTTTCAACGGACTTGATTGATTTTCCAAAAAAAAAAAGAAAATCAATTAAGCTGTATGTTTTTTTATGTTTTTGTAGAATTATGTTTTTTCATTAATGATTTTGGTTTTTTTTTGAAAGACTTTAAAAAGAAAGAAAAATATCGACACGCAGGGATTGGACCTGCAACCGTCTCCCTAAAGCCGGGACGCTGTACCACTGAGCTAGTGTTGACAGGCTCGGCGTAGCGAAATTTTTCCTTGCTATATGATCGATTACGTCGTTACATCGTTTTTTTTTTGTTCGAAAGGTGTATTCCCGGTGTGGTCTCATTTTAATTTGGTGAAGATCTGATGCAGGGTTCTGGAAATACAGAGAATGGGAAGTCGGTTACTGCAGTTTTACTGCTTTGAAAAATTATTATAACTTTGTGCAGAATATCTGCTTCTGTGTTATCCCATCACATACATTTCTCGCAATATAATGTGACAAGATAATTTAATTTCAGAAAATATGAAAAATCTTCAATGGATGATGAAATTCGAGAGCAATCTTTATCTCAACGATGTTTGGATCTTTCGCCGGCAGAAAGGCTCGTCCGATGCTCTTTAGATATTTCAAACGGGAATTACTTAGTGAGAAGTGAGAGCACTCTCAAAAGGGATACTCAAATATTCGATTCCTCTTTAAAGCTCTTCGATAAACATTTAAGGTATTTTTTAGTTTTTCACTTAATCTCTTATTTTACACAATTTTCAGCTATATATTTAGCTATAACTTGTCTATTAGACAAGTTATACATATATGTACAGTGACTAGCCTATTTGGAAATCGTAAGGTTCCGGCGTCAATTATTGTTTCAATTTCATAATAAATTTTTTTGCGTATACAAGAATGCTGGAAAAGATTTAATAAAGATTATTTGGCTTTACCCAGTTGGTCCAAACCCAGATAAACAAATATTTATGCTTATCATATGCAAATGTTCGTCCCTGTTGGGAATCGAACCTGAACCCCATTGATGGCGTAATCAGCGTTGCTAATCACTCAATCAATTAGTTGCGAGACGATCATTATGGGCCCTGCCGGCTAATTAAAGGACAGAGGGTACCCCCAGTCATTTATTTGCTATGGGCCCTGGCGACTAATTAAAGGACAGAGGGTAACCTCAGTCCTTTAATTGCTATGACCAAACATTAAAGTTACTGTTATTTTTATTATAGTAAATTAAAATAGGTATTTTTTAATTAACATATATTTTACCGGAACCTCGAAAATATGATTGGGGTTATGAAACCTTTATGATTTATAATGATTTTTATGGATGACCATAAAAATCTCAACACTAAACCGGAGTGTGATAGTCTGATAATAGATAAGCATATCAATCTGTCACTTTTGGCTTGATACAAGTGATAATTAAATACGCTAATGGAGATCACTTATTCTGACTATACTTATTTCTGACTATACTTATTTGACCGCCCCGTTGGTCGAGTGGTTAGCGATCCTGACTACGCGATCGACGAGGCTCGGGTTCGATCCCCGACGGGGACAAGCATTTGTGTGATGAACATAAATGTTTGTATTTCCGGGTTTGGGTGTATGTATATTAAATATATTCTTGTATTTATATACGTATTTCTATGTATTAGTATCGTTGACTAACACCCATAACACAAGCAAATAATTTGCTTACTTTGGGGTTAGATCAGTTAGTGTAATTTGTCCCTTGAATATTTATTTATTATTTATTTACTTATCTTTCCTGCCAACAAAACGATCAAGCAAGATCTATCAATTTATTTTGCCTACCATTCAAATGGACAGGCATAATATTTATTTTTATTTTTTTGGGTAAAAATTGAACACGCTTTTTCTAAGGTGACAAGAACTTAGGAAAAATCACTTGTCCGTTATGAACTTATATATACACACATATATATATATATATATATATATATATATATATATATATATATATATATATATATATATATATAAGTTCATAACGGACATACATACATATATATAATACTTGTCTTCTGTGTCTTGTCTAAATCAATTGATTTTAAAAATTATTTCACTCTTAGAAAACCACATTATTGTGGAGTTACGTATATTACTTTTTACCCGACTGAACAAAGGCATCTAATAGTTTTTTGATCACGTAAACGAAGTCGGGAGTAACAGCTATTATATTTATAAAGTTTCTATTTTCTAGTCTTACAGAACATTTTACGGTCAAGGCTCTAAACAATTTAAACAACACCGACTTGAAGCCAGAACAAATTCTATTAGATAAACTAAAACCTTTGGGTGCACGCATGCTTCCTTTGACTGCAGATATTTTCCTCGCCGGAGTTGATCCTGTAAGTTATTTTGAGATATTACTTTAGCACAATATATCAGACAAGCATGTAGGTCTCCTTCTGGAGAAAGATAATCATCGCCTGTTGATAATAGGTATTTACCTATGAAATTGCCGTTCTTCATGAAATAAATGAAGCGTATTTTTTTCTATATTTTTTATTTCTATTAATCGAAGTAATCACCCATGCAATCAATGCATCTTTGCCAACGCATTGGTAGCTTATTGATGCCCTTCTTGAAGAAATCAGCTGGACGGGAGGTACGTGGTGGTGAGTACGGCGGATGACGGAGAACTTCCAACTCCAGCTCTTGTAGCTCTTGCACGACAACGCGCGTCCTCATGCTGCACAGCAGATGGTATATATATATATATATATATATATATATATATATATATATATATATATATATATATATATATATATATATATATGTATATATATATATATATATATATATATATTCTAGTAATTCTATGTATTAGTATCGTTGACTAACACCCATAACACAAGCAAATAATTTGCTTACTTTGGAGTTAGATCAGTAAGATCAGTAAATGTAATTTGTCCCGTAAATATTTATTTATTATGTCTACATGCGATGATTATCTCTTCGAATTAGGAGAACTATGTTTTTTGTTTGCTATCTTAGTATCTTGCTATTTAAAACAGGCTTTATAGTAAACTAGTTTTTGCCCGTGGTTTTGCTCGCGTGGAAAGTGGGGGTTTAGAAAGAGACAAAAAGTAGCCTATGTCACTCTCCATCCCTTCAACTATCTCTACTTAAGAAAAATCACGTCAATTCGTCGCTCCGTTTTACCGTGAAAGTCGGACAAACACACACAGACACTTTCCCATTTATAATATTAGTATGGATTTAATATGTCTCTTACAGTTAGCCCACACCGCCATCAGTATGTTTTACCAACTCGCCCTTCACGCAGCACAACAACAACGTGCACATGATGAAGTTCTCTGGTCCAAAGCAGCAAAAGAGGCGGGAGTTGAATCTCCGGAGATGCTTTACATAGCTGCCTGTGTCAGAGAAGTGATGAGACTTCATCCTGCTACTGGAGGAGTTGTAAGGAGAAGCAAACATGATCTTATCGTAGGTGATTACGAAGTTCCGTCAGGGGTGAGTATTCGAACCTTATTTTTATTATTTTTTTATTGATTAAAATTCTCGGTTTGTCTAGTACAGAGTGCTAAGTGTGAGTTTTTCTTTTCGCATTCTATCGTGAGCGCGTTTCGAGTTTACTAGGAATTTGTATGTGATTTGTACAGCGCCACCTAGTGGTAAACTGGTTTCTCACGTTTACCACTAGGTGCCGCTGTACAAATCACATACAAATTCCTAGTAAACTCCAAACGCGCTCACGATCGAATGCGATAAGAAAAACTCACACTTAGCACTCTGATTACAAAAATGAGAGAGAGGGGTTTTCAATAATTCAGTAGTAAACTTTACTAAATATTATTTTTAAGGCACTTTTGTTAAAATCTTTTAAATTAAAGCGGGTGTATAAAAGTTGCGAAGCTAAAAGTATTATTACCTTTAGAACTCTATCACTACTAAGTACGTCATAGATTTCTACTTCAGGCCACGCCTGAGTTTGGTACCTTTTTTATCAATTATTTACTTATTTTAATATTTCAAACGTGGAAGTTTGGATGTTTGTTACTCAGTCACGCAAAACTACTGAACGGATTTGAATGAAATTTGGCATACAGGTAGACGATGACTTGGAATAGCACATAATAAGCTACTTTTTATTCCAGAAAAGTAAGGTGATCCCGTGGGATTCGCCAAAACCTTTTTTACTTCAGCGGGCTGCACGCTGCAGCTATTATTAAATAAGTAGAAGATTTGCTTATTGTAGTACATATTAGCAATTCTACAGATATTGCAACTTCTGGACTCATTGATATGTATTATAAATGTCAATATATGTATTTTTGTTTGTGATTTGTATATGTGTGTGAGTATGACTGTTTATTAATTCTGTGGCTAAGCGGATTTGGATAAAATTTAGTATATATGTAAACTATGCTCTGAAACATAAGCTATTTTTATCCCGGAAAGATGTGCTCAATAACATTTTAAATAAGTAATATAACTTTATATTTATTAATTTAACTATATCTGTCCTCCTCGTGGCTAGTGTTTGGCCTGTTCAGATCAGATCATGAGGTCCAATTTCGTTCGCCCTGTCGAGAAAAATGCTATTGAAATTTTTGGTGGTATCCGCGGTAATTGAATTCTTAGCAGGAGCTCAGACTCTGATGATGATTAACAGCCACTTGCATCGAATAAGCATATAAAGGTCCCATACTTTTATATGCTCATTCCCAGTTATAGCAAAAAATAAACAACGCTTTGACTTAGATACAAACGTCTATCTATGAAACAACATCAGAATAATAAAATGTGAGTTTCACCAACCATCTCACCAATCAACAAACCGGTGAATCGTGGTGAACTGGAAAGTCTATTTCCTTTTGATGTACTCTAACTACTCCGCAAGAGAACCGCCGTTATGATATATATATTTTTTCAGGTGGACATAGTCCTAGCACATGGTGTTTCCAGTAAAATAGAAAACGAATGGCGACGAGCGAAATCCTTCATCCCTGACCGATGGTACCACAAAGGATGGGAGCCTGTCAGAGCTTCAGGGGCTCATGCCACCGCCTCGTTACCATTCGGGCAAACTTGCCCAGCGGCCGGGATCGTTGGCACGATGTTGTCGTCTTTGGCGACTCGAGTGGTAGATGTATACAGGCTAGAGTGGCACGGGCCCCCCGCTACCATAATGACCACTAGCGTTAATAAATTAGAAAAGCCATATTTCTTTGTGCTACAGAATGCTGCATAAATCAGGGGTAATGTGTTAAATGTTTTTCTAATGGGGTTTCTCCATGGATTTGTAAGTGCCGATATGCCGTACACAGGTCTTAGATAAAAGAAAATAAAGGTGGAGCACTGCAATAATATGTCATAGTGAAACCACTATCTCGTACATGTGTGAGTTTATTGTATGACGCCTCGATATGCACTGACAGGATCAGCTTAGTTTGGAGTGTGTGTGTGTGTGTGTGTCATGTGTGTCTCTGTGTGTATGTGTGTGTGTGCGTGAGCGTTGTATTTATTTACACGGCTCAGCTTGGTTTTGAGACTTCAATAAAATATTCGAGACGCTCTAACTTTATATTTTTTAGTCTGAGACACAGGTGTAAGAACTTAAACTAAATAACTTGATCAGCGTACCGGTACATTTCGCACCGCTGTTATTTTGCACATATGCCTAAATTACCTCAGCTCTTGACAGTTCGTCGTCTAAACAATATGTTTATTATCAAGCCATGCCTTTTAGGACAAAACTCGTAATGTGTTTAACAAGGGTTCATTGTCTCAAATAAAATATACCTAACTTACTATTTCGTTACTGTTGTTGAACCATCAAAAAGAAAGAATTTGTTACCTCAGAACTGGTTTATTAACCGATTTGAAAAATGGTTACATAAAAACATGGTTACATTTGACCGTCCCGTTGGTCGAGTGGTTAGCGACCCTGACTACGCATTCGATGGGGTTCGGGTTTGGTTCCCAACGGGGACAAGCATTTGCGTGATGAGCATAAATGTTTGTATTTCCAGGTTTGGGTGTTTATTGAATTTCTAGTATTTTTATATGTATTTCTATGTATTAGTATCGTTGACTAACACCCATAACACAAGCAAATAATTTGCTTACTTTGGGGTTAGATCAGTAAGTGTAATTTGTCCCGTGAATATTTATTATTATTTATTTATTTATGGTGAATCGCTGATGCAGGTTTCCAGAAATACAGGAGATCAGAAATCTGTTGTTGCAATTTTTTTTGTGTTTAAATTATGTAGTAGTGAGTAGACTCTTTTTTCATCACAAGATAGCAAACAAATTACTCTCCTGATGGAAAGAGATAACTATTGCCTTTAGACACCAAAGATGTTAATGGTGCGTTGCTATCCTCGTGGCGAGGTCTTAATGCTGTATGAGTTAACTCGCTTACCCTACGAACCGGAACACAACAGTGACCAGTACTGAAGCTAATTGGGCGCGAATAGGTAAAGCGGTGGTACCAGATCCGAGCGTGACGATGGCAACGCACCATTAACATATTTGGTGTCTATAGGCGATGATTGACTCTTACCATCAAAAGACCCATCTGCTCGTTTGCTATCTTATGATACAAAAAGAATACTTACGTAATGTTGTTATTTGTACTATTGGCAAATTACTGTGATCGCAATATTTATTACAAAATAGTTGTAAGTTAAATATTTAAATTTTCCCTAAAAGTGGGCAATATGATGTCAACGATAATATGTGGACAGTATGATATTGCTACTATTATATTTGTATCTAATTTTTACTTAAAAATAAAGAAAATATTTTCAAAAAATACATCTCTTTTATTTCTTTTTACATAAAATATTAAAAAAGATTTTTACATTCAAAGGTAAAATTTAATGTAACATATTACAATAGTGACAATAATTTAACACATGCACCTATATGGCAAACAAACAGATGGTTAATCTGATAGAAAGAGAAGACCTCGTTGGTCGAGTGGTTAGTGACCCTGCCTACGCAATAGATCCCGAGAGTTTTTTTCGGTTTGAGTGTTATTAAATATAATTCAGTATTTATATATAAGCGATCACCTTGTGGTCGAAATTTTTTTCGGTTTGAGTGTTATTAAATATAATTCAGTATTTATATATAAGCGATCACCTTGTGGTCGAAATTTTTTTCGGTTTGAGTGTTATTAAATATAATTCAGTATTTATATATAAGCGATCACCTTGTGGTCGAAATTTTTTTCGGTTTGAGTGTTATTAAATATAATTCAGTATTTATATATAAGCGATCATCCTGTGGTCGAAATTTTTTTCGGTTTGAATGTTATTAAATATAATTCAGTATTTATATATAAGCGATCACCCTGTGGTCGAATTTTTTTTCGATTTGAGTGTTATTAAATATAATTCAGTATTTATATATAAGCGATCACCCTGTGCTCGAAATTTTTTTCGATTTGAGTGTTATTAAATATAATTCAGTATTTATATATAAGCGATCACCCTGTGGTCGAAATTTTTTTCGGTTTGAGTGTTATTAAATGTAATTCAGTATTTATATATTAGCGATCGCCTTGTGGTCGAATTTCGACCATAGACTAAACAATAAATTGTGTGCTTTTGTATTTGCTGCTGACGTGGGTGAAAGTGGAAAAGATAATTGTGCCGCTGCTGGGGTCTTATTCGCTGGCCGGCCCTTCGATGAGTTTTATCCATTTATTACACCGCCATCTTTCTTTTCGGTGCCATTACGGAGGTCACATAAATAGTTCGCATAAAATAGCAAAATTAATTAACTGACCTTTTACCTATTTTTTACATATTTGATATCGGAATCGAGTACTAAACAACCTCCTTTGGTATGTAAAGTATTTTACCAGTCAAAACAAGTATCTTCACACCGGTATCCGCGAATATGTAGTGAGAGGTACAAAACAAGTGCACCCACGATTAGCCGAAGATACTTGGTCCCACGATGTGATAGGTAATTAGCCTATTGCCAACCGGACACTTCCCAATCCCGGCCAACGTTGCTTTTATCAGGAAACTGAAAAAATCATTTTTAAATTGCCCGACCCAGAAGTCGAACCCGGAACTCATATGGACAGCACCGACACCGCACTACTAGACCACAAAGGCGATAACCACTGTACTGACCAGTCAACTTGTATATAAAATTTAGCTTCGATATATTTGTATCCATAAACTTTTGATTAACTTGATGTTTGTTCAGTAACTATGTTATGAACAAATATACAGGAGGGTATTTATATACTATTTTCCGAAGTTCCAACGGAAACGGAAATTCTGTGTGCTTTCATTTTACTTGTAAGGGGGCGTCCACAAATTACGTGAGATGTTTATGGGGGGGGAGGGCATCGAGTCAAATCTCATCTAATCTTACGTTAGAGAGAGGGGGGGTCTCGGCAAATATCACGCAATTTTTTTCCTGATTGAAACAAAAAAAAAATATACTATTTTGGTCCATTATCCAGATTGTACATGCTTAAGATTTAAGTGTAATCGTATTACGATTAAGATCATTCACTAATTTGTTTGAAAGAAAATATTTTCGTTCATACTTTGACGTTTTACAGTCTTAACTAGTCGTACATAAAAGCACGAAACAATTTTTTTTTCTTTTTACGAAACCCACATTTTGAAAAATCTCACGTGAGATTGGGGAATGGGGGAGGGGGTTGAATAAAATCTCACGACATCTCACCAGGGGGGGGGGGAGGGACAGAAAATTTAAAAAAATACCTCACGCAATTTGTGGACGCCCCCTAATTGAGCCACAGCGACACGCGGCCGGCTTCAGCTAGAATGAACATAGAGATGAGACTAAACAAAAAACATCTTGAAAAAAAGGTTTTCTTCATGTGAATATTTCATTATATATATCTTAGGCCGGCTGGACAGACCACGGAATTATATATATTTGTTCTGTGACATACACAGCATCAAAAAAGATGTCACTCCAAACTAATATAACGTCTTAAAAATAAATTCCATTTTGTAAGGGAACAATTCGTTGAAATACACGAGTAAATAGGAATTCCACAATCCAATTAATAGAATATTGATGAGTTGGTCGGCGGTGAAATAAAACACTGTTCGTTATTCCGCTTCGAAATTCTCGCGAGGACGCTGTATTTGTGTTTATATGTGCTTTTAAATTACATTACATCGGTTGGGCAACACATTATTGCGAATAGACCGTAGTCCCGGGATTTTTTTTTTTTATTAATAACAAGCTGAATTTTTGCGAACAGCTTCGTTTTGACGAGACAACCTTCTTTTCTATCTTCGAAAAATCTCGAATCGGGTAACTAACAAAGATACTAAAAAAGAAATTTGTAGAGTGTCGGACTAAGAAAAGTTTCCACTTTACGTGTAGGACAAAGTTACCCATGAATTACAATAATACTTAACAAGTTGTGAGAAAATTAGGTTGTTTTTAAATTTTTTAATATCAATTTAAAAATCTTATAATTCCGAAACTTTAGAGTGGAGGACTCGTCCGAAAAACCATCGAATGTGAAGGACAAAGGTTTCATCGTGTTTTTCATAATATAATCAAGCGATTAAATCGAAAAATAATTATTGTTATTAATAAATATTTTTCCTTCACCGAATCAAAATTTTCAAAGCCCCATAACTTTATTAGTTACCCGATTCCAGATTTTTCGAAGATGGAATAGATAATTGTCTCGTCAAAACAATGCTGTTCACAAAAAATCAGCTTGTTATTAATAAAAAAAAGTTTATTTGTGGGACCACGGTCTAGAAGTTTTGTGGAACAAGTGTTCGTTATATTACACGCTGTTTATTTTATTAGTCACAGCCTATCATTATATTTTTTAATCCCCGACGCAAAAAAGAGTGGTGTTACAAATTCAACGTGTGACAGACACAGATAGCGTCTGTTCAACGTGTGACAGACACAGATAGCACAGAATACTTAGAGACTAACAGAAGTCAATGTTACATACATGTAATATTCGAGCATAACACACATAGACACCTCTCACGGACGCCATATCTCGGGCTGGTGCGGAACAAACTGTACCGAACCATTCCGAGATATCGCGTCCGTGAGAGGTGTCTCTGTGTGCGTTGCTCGAATATCACATGTATGTAGATTGACTACTGTTAGTCTCCAGTATACTGTGCAGATAGTGTCTGTCTGTGGCATCTTAACTCCCAAGCGGATGATCCGATTTAGTTGCGATTGTTTTTATGCGAAAGTCTGGTCTATCAAGATGGTTCTTAGTTATGTTTGGGAAAAATAAAAGCAGCCATCTCTAGTTTTTAGCACTAGCGTGAGGATCTCAGTAAACATTCAAGCTAATAATTCCAAATGTTGGTTAATTATGTTTAATTTTAGTAGTATACACTATACCACTCCTTAAACAAGGGTCTCGTGATACCAGCTTGTGAAAAGATCTCAATCAATATGGTCCAAATTTAAGTTATTTTTACTCTGCAAATGATGCATATGAAGCATGAATGCTATCTGATGAATACAATGCGTCGGGGATTTTAATTTTTCAATTTAGAGTTATATATCACAGAATAGCAAAACAGGACAGCAATCATGCTAGTTATCGAAATAATTACAAACGTCTTTTTACTAAAGCTCTATAAGAATTCAAATAAACCCTTCAGTATACCTGTTAGAATTAAATAAAGCCCATCAAATAACAAGGTTATGGCATCAGAGAGCTCCAGTGTCTACGTCCAGGCTACATCATGTACACAGTTCGATGGTATCATAGTATTGCATTATCACTGAGTAACAAATCTGCCAAGTTTTTGAACAAACGGATATCAGAAAGTCGTTAAAATGTGGCTTGCAATATTTAGAAAATCTGTTATTTACATACAAAAATTTCCAGTTAAATAGATGCTGATGATCTTAAAATGAGGATCTTAAAATATCAGGTCAAGGTTACCATGTCATTGCAATATCAATAAAGTATCAGAATAGAACATTTAGTATTAATTAATAAAGCCTTTACAAGTTGCTTAATTCCTTTCATCAATTTGAAAAGAGGTGAAGATCTTGAAATGACTAATCAGATGCTATTGAATCATAGCTAAGAACCGTCTCGCAAGACAGGGCTTGCAATTGAAAAAAACCGCAACCAAATCGAACCATCCGCCTGACCGCTCCGATGCCACGGCCTGGATGGCCACAGATACACACCTGAAACTTATAACACCCCTCGTTTTGCGTCCGGGGTTAAAAAGATAAAAAAACATATTTTATTTATTTATTTATTTATTTATTACTTTATTGTACCCCCATGTATTATATGTATATGTATTTCAAATACCCCCGACACATCCTCAGACCGCCATTCTGCTACATATGCATTATTTTAAGAGAAAAACGTGAAAGGACCTGATGATCTTCGAAAGGGAAACTTACTCAGGTTCCTTACTCAATAAGCTTGAGATGTTTTATTGCAAAGCTCCCATGGCCTCCAGTTTTATTATGTAACCCTGGGAATTATTTTTTATTCAGTGTATGTAAAAATATAACAAATTAGGCTTATTTTGTTAAATGCAGGAGTTCTATGGCAATTTTCTAAATTTTTGCGAATCTCCTATTACTAAAGGCCAATTATAAGCCCAATCTCCGATGGCCATCATCCAGTTTCATCATTATTATATCTTAGAAAACATCCGGCACCTAAGTCTTTGGTTAAAAAGAATTTTAGAGTTACATGTTTTATGGACCACAGAATAAGTTTTTTTTTTATAATTAAATATTACATATCATATCATCATTATGTTTGTTATTTTTTATCATAAGATAGCAAACGAGCTGATGGCTCTCCTAATGGAAAAAGACTACCATTGCCTAGTGCGTGGATATCCGTATGGCAGGATGGTAATACAACATACATGAGTTTACCAGCTACCTTACCCTCCAAATTGGAACACAGGAGTGAAAAGCATTGACGCTATTGCATCAGGGATACGTAAAACGATGTTATCAAACCCCGGTAAGACGTTGCGGAACTTTACAAATTAGTACCTAGTCACGGTGACTAGAGACATGTTTAGCCAATCGTTCGCATTTTGCAATTGCTTGGTAGTGTGGAGATCTACACGATCTTCAGGGGACTACTTGCTTGCAGCGAGTAATTTGGTACCGGTGCTAAATTATTTTATTTGGTACTAGCTGTTGCCCGCAACTTCGTCCGCGCGGACTTCTCTACTCTGCGCAGCTCCTCCCCCGTAGGTGATGAGCGTGATAATATGTAGCCTATATGTTGGCCCGACCTGTTAGTAAAATTCATGCAAAATTTGAAGTAAATCCATGCAGTACTTTTTGAGTTTACCCCGGACATACATACAGACAAACAGATAAAAATTCTAAAAAATAATATTTTTGGCTTCGATATCGATTGTAGATCACGCCCCAAGTATTCTTTTAAAAAAATATTTAATGTACATTTTTGACTTTTCTACGATTTTATTATATGTATAGATTGTGTATAAATTGGAATAATAAAAACTGTTTATTTAAATACTTTCATTTATTGGGACTAGACGTCTGACTCGCATCATATTTCTGTATTCTGCAGAGTGTGTAATGTAGTTATTGTATTGGCATTCTGTTTGTAACTACACATTAGAACAAAACCCCCCACCACGTTAGAAGGGGGTGGGAGTGGGTCAAACACTAGTTAAAATTGTCTTATAATATTAAATGAATGGCCCCATAACAGAGAACTACAATCAATAGAATCAATCGATCACGAAGCAAAGGAGGATTTTGCCACGTTGATCCACCGACAGAGCTCAGCAGTCAGAGCATTACCTGGCTTTAAAGTAACTCAAATTCACGTAGTAAATATAAATCTATTATGCATTGTCTAACTTAAAATTATTCCTACCTTCTCGATGAAATAAAAAGAGAGACGAAAAATCTGAAATCATATCCAATTAGTGAGCACTTCATGATTTGTGAATCGCTGACCAACGGGCTAAAATAACGTAATGTCGTTAAGAATATATTATCATGCAAAATAAATAAGCCAAAGCTATCGAAATGTATCCCGTGTCTATTTTTTATATCCTAGAGCGATGAAGCCCTAAAATCTATAATTGACCCTGTTCACGTGGTATGTTACGTATCGCAACGCAAACATTTTGACGCATTGTCGGACACATACTGACAGTAAACTTTATTTATCACTTCACTTCCAAAGACCTACAAAAAAAAATTTTTGTAGGTCTTTGTTCACTTCATTTAAAAATTATCTACTTTTCTACCCTAGGCAAATTATCTAGAAAAATAGCCCTAAATGGGCTAATAGAGATTTCAAAATGGTACAACACTTAAAATAAGCCTGCGCGGCGTCATCGCAGCGTTACTACAACGTAGATATTAATGTATCCCCATCCTCTTCGTCTTGATATGCTGCAGTCAGTCATACTCTGGTGGAAAGTAAGGCTCAATTTACACTGCCACGGAATGGAATGGAGGCGACTTTTTGCAATGTAATTGTACATAACGTAATGAACTTAGTGTCAGTTGTGTAGCATACGGACTACATAAAACGGTAGCTAAGGGAATTCTCGAAAACGCGCGAGGATTTCCCGAAAGACGCGCGACGTTTTTTGGCAAGGTCGCATGTTATACAATTTACATAAAGTTCATTATACTATGTACAATTTCATTACAAAAAGTCGCTTTCGTTCCATTCCACGACTGTGTAAATTGAGCCTAATATTTTTTTTCACTCGCGTGTTCGCTACATCTACGAACCGCACCGTGTATGCACTACAATTCTTTGAATAGAAAACGACGCAGCGACAGCGCTACGTCGACGTACCGCTAGCGCACCGCACTAATCACCATGTAGACGGCGGGGGATCACGTAACTCGCAATGCGAAATTATCGTGATTGTTTAGTTACTGCAAGACACATAACAGCCTTGTACATTAGTGGTAGTCGTTGCCGCTTGATTAGTTTTGATGCTGTGACATTGCAAAAAGTGCATTTAGTGACCAGCAAGCAATTGGCGACGTTTTTGATGACTTTTTTCATTACGTTTAAGAGTCATCGCTGATCGCTGGCGAATTGCAAACGTTAGATGATAGCCTACGGGTCTGACGATGGCCGGCTAATCGTGAATATAGTTTCTCTTTTAATCTATGAAACAGAAATATTTACTTTATTGAATGGTTAAAACGTTTTCTTAAGGAAATTGAAATTGTAAAAAACTCCTTTGTTCAAGAGAATTTTGATTCATTGAAATCGAACAACGCTTTTACGATTTCAAATTATCTTTTCAATACATTATTTTTAATTTCTTATCCTTTGTGAAGTTAGAAGTTCAATTTAATTATATTTGAATATTTGTTATATTAGTTTAAGAAATTTGTTCTTCCTACAACGTATTGGTTTAACCACGCTTCTAAACAATCTTGAACAGCCTAGAACCTAGAAACATATAAAAATGGTTTTCATAAAGAAGAGTGATAATTACAAACTATTAACATCTGCCACACAAAAATCTAACTGTAAAAAATCACCGGGATGTCATGGCAATGTCGCCGGCCCTGTATTGAATTTTACGAATTAGATACGTCGCCTAGTCAGTTATCCGTCAAATATTTCAATATAAACTGAATACGATGGCCGGCAACGTTGTCGCCATGGCATCCCGGTGTATTAGGGCCCTTACGTGATTTACTAAATTGACTTAACTGGACACGATATTCTTTTACAAAACACAAAATTCTAATCAACATTCATTTAACGTAAGTAAACACAGGAACACATTGCTGACGCCATTTTGAAAACAAAATATAAAAATCAAGTTCTGTTCAAAAGACAAGAAAGAGCCTACAAAAATCTATACCTAGGTACCTGTATAGAAAACACAACAAAATGTTGCCACGTATGTTTTTTTGAAAAAATATCATAAGATAGGAAACAAGCAAATGGGTCTCCTGGTGGAAAGAGTCAACCATCGCCTATAAAAACCAAAGGTGGTAATGGTGCGTTGCTATCTTGTGGCGAGGTCTAATGCCACATGCATAAGTTTACCGGCTACCTTACCTTCCTAACCGAAACACGACTAGTGACTAGAAGAGTGACAAGCACTATCCCTATTGCGGCTAGAATAGGTAAGGCGATGCAGGTGGTACCAGACCCGGGCGAGATGATGCAGAACTCTACCGCCTAGTTGTTGTCACGATGGTAGTGACTCATATAGCCAATCGGTCGCCTAGACCTTCAAACCATTCAAACCAAACCGGTTCCACTGAAAAGGCAATTATGCGAAAATAGCTTTTGACCACGATAGGCTACTTTTTTACCCGACTAAGCAAAAGGAAGTGTTCTAAAGTCACGTAAACGTAGCGACGTGCAACAGCTAGTAGTAGTAGTAGTATGGTACTCGTAACTAATATTTTAGAAAAATACCTATATAAAAAATTAATGTTGAAGCATAAATATTATAGTAACAGGAATAGATTTTTTATATCAATGCATGAATAGCAATGATTGATTGGCGAACGTAAGAGTAATATGTCATTTGTCATCAATCAGACGAGAAATTGCTGACATAAGCAGGTTGAAACACGTAACTACGGCTATCATTTGAGAGAGCAAGCCGGTAATGAGTCTTCTTCGTAGGTCACACTATAAGTTTTACGTAACTTAAAAAACAACATGTTATAACCAAAATATTATGACTTTGTTTTGTTGGCCGTGTGTGAAGAAGCGTTATCATGGTGTAGGAGAATACGGCTTTTGGGACACCCATTCACAAGAATGCTGTGTTTTCGGGTTCAAAACAATAAATCCACGTTTCGTCTCCTGTGACAATGTCATAAACAGCATTAGAATGTCCGTGGTCGTACTTCAGTAGCATCGGTGAGCACCATTCCACGCGAGCCCGCTTGTGCTCCGCTGTCAGTTCATGAGAGATCCAACGAGAACCAAGTTTCCGAACTTTCAATTCTTCATGTAAAATTTTTTGAATTTAGCTCATACCAATCCCCAATAGTCCTCGAATTGTCTCATAGGTATTCCGGGGGTTTTTCTTCAATTAACCGCTTAACAGTAGCCACATTATTTTCGTTGACGGCAGTTGAAGGCTGCCCTTCACGAAATTCATCATGTAAAGAAACTCGACCTCTCTCAAATTCAGCGAACTATCGCCTCACTGTGCTCAAACAAGGTGCTTCTCTTCCAAAAGCATTTTAAAGACGAGCGGCACAGTCTGGCGGCGAAAGAGAACTTTTAAAATCATAAAAAATCATCGCTCTAAAATTTTTTACCACTTAATTCCATTTTCGTTGCGTAGGTAGAACTTTGATGTGTGATAAAAAACAATTGCCAAATCATTTCCCCCCAATTGTTTTTTTTTTTTTATTACTAAGAAGGTTGCAACGTTTTAAAAATATAACATTCCAAATTCAAATAGTTCCGATTAGCTAGATGTGTAAAACTTTTAGTGTGCCCCATGTATAAATTCTATATCCCGATTCCAGATATTAAAAACAGATGGCTCTCCTAATGTACTGTCAGAGAATAGGAAATGTATACTGATCTCTGGTACTATGTAAAAATCAATCACCCTGTAATTTGTAAATGCCACATGCACAGTTTTCCGGCTACCTTACCCTTCAAATGGTAAGACTGAAGGAACAATGTCGCTATTACGATAGCATTTAGAAAGGCGGAGACACTAAACCCGGGAGCGACGTTGCAGAACTCTACCACCCATTAGTCACGATTTTAGTGATTTTTTTACACGAATTGATCCAACCCTAAAGTAAGCAAATTATTTGCTTGTGATTAGGGTTACCACCCGCACATTATAGTAAAATATTGTACTTTATTTTGGATAAACGTACTTTAAACTTTTTCAAGGTAATAGAGTACAAGAAAATACTTTATTTTATCATTTCACTTATAATAAATTAGTTGAGCTCGCATCTTCGTCCGCGTGAAAAATGTTCGAAAATAAAAGTAGCCTAAGTTACTCCCTATCGCATCAGCAATCTGCCAGTGAAAGTCCCGTAAAAATCGTTCCATCCGTTCTAGAAATTAGCCGGAACAAACAGACAGATAGATAGGCAGAGAGACAAAAATGGTAAATGTTATTTTGGTACATATGCCATCGTGTATACATCCATTTGCGTCCAATAAAAAGCGGTTATTTTAATATTATAGACACTCCAATTTTATTTGTTTGTATAGATATAGATTTAATTATTGACTTAAAGAAACAAAAAACGTAAAATATTTTTGTTTGTAACAGAAATAGTATTTATTGACCACTTTTTAACATGATCTAAAATGTATTTTTTGTATAATTTCAGTTTACTTGTTTTTTTGTTGTATTAAAATAACGACATTGAATATATAAGTACTAAACTCTCATTTATAGAGATTTTTCTTTAAGATATTGTTACGAATAATCTAGAAACGTGTAGAGTTGGAGCGCTGGAGAGATCTAGAAATAAAAGAAAGAGATAACTACTCCTATTGACAAACAAATAGTTGACCTGGACTATGCCATAATGGACTTTGTGGGATATGGCATAAGGTTGAATGTAGCGTGTACTAGGATTTATGACTCATGACATGTTTACGATAAGAAGTGATTCATTGTTTCCCGATACATTTAGATTTTTCTGGATCCAGGTAGAACTTTGCCCTAGCTATAAATAGAGATATGTTGACAAATACAAGGCAGTTTTTATCAAGCGATCGAGAGCGATACTTAAAGTGAACAGTGCGAAGCGAGAAGTATTTTATTGTGTAGTTCAGTGATAGTATAGTGAGTGACTAGTGTGTAAAGTGTATTTTAGTATTACGTTGTGTTGTCTTGTGTATTTGTATACTAAATACACGGATTTAATATAAGAGGTGTTTTCTTACAATTACGAACCCGAGTACGTAACAATATTATATCCAGTAACGAGACAAAACTAATTGGTAAAAAATATTGTTAAATATTCCTAGAAGCAACAAAAATATGTATAGAAAAACGAATAACACAACTAATAATAAATAATACTTTATTTTTCAATCTTTTACTTTATTTTTTATTGTACTTTATTTGCATCCCTTTGTGTGATACGGGTATTAATAACAATTTTAATAAAAAAATGTAAAAAGATTAATAAAAAGATAGAAATACATATATGAATACTGAAATATTTATATTTAACAAACACCCAAACCTTTTTTACGCGATCGAGCAAATGGAAATAATGTCCTTACGAAGTCGTGGCAAACATCTAGAATTCTATGTTATATTGATATTTGATACCTTTCCTAGTCTACAAAAAGAAACTAATAGCAGCGACAAGATATTATATTAGATTCATTCCACATCACACATTTAATCTCTGCTAATAGTAATATATGCGGTATACCTTAACACTTATATAATTTAACGTTTATAATACTGCGGCCGCACTTGCGTCTATCATCACAAAACTTCGTGCAATGACGCGATACATGCAGATGTGAGCGACTTTTATCGGCTATCATTGCAAATATTCGGACTGCGTGTACCTTATCGCGTGATTGGCGGTACGCCAAAGGGTTTTAGCGGGGACGATATACGCAGGTGGCGCCGAAGGATAAGTATAATGCACACGCCATAGGCTACGGGTTTTTTGGTGTTTCGCACCTCGAGCAGTTCGGACCGGCCGCGGTGTGAAATGTGAATTGTCCAATTACCATTTTTGAATGGAGCCATTCCAACCGCGGTGGTGGAACGGTGCAAACGGCCTAAGGTATCTTTTACAATGGGTCGAATCGGACCACGGGGCAAAACGACCTAACGCTCTTTTTATTAGTCCGATTTGGTCTGTATCAATTTAGGGATTCCAATCATCCATTGGTACTGATGAGTAAAAAAGTGGTGGTGGTAGTCATTTAACTTAAAACTAACTCTTGATAATCACACCTCATGTTTTTTTTTTAAATTATCGATAGGGAAGCGCTTGACCACATCTCGCCTGATGGTAAGCTAAGATGCAGCCTAAGATAGAACGCGCTTAATTAGAAGGTACCTGTTCACTCTTCTCTTGAAGATCCCCAGTTTGTTCTCGTCGGGGAACTCAGACTCAGGAAGCATGTTCCAGTCCTTTACGGTTCGAATAAACAATGTTCAGTCGAACCGCTTTGTCCTGTTACGTGGAACGTCCACCGTATGGCGATGCCTAGAATCAAATTCTTTAAAATATTAAAGTTGAATAATTATTAATTTAACTTTATTATTTTAAACTAACATATTATTTTCTTAATTTACTTGTACACTATAATTTACTTATCTAATACCTTTAAACGAGCAATTATTGTATATATATATATATATATATATATATATATATATATATATATATATATATATATATATATATATATATATATATATATATATATATATATATATATATATATATATATATATATATATATATATATATATATATATATATATATATATATATATATATATATATATATATATATATATATATATATATATATATATATATATATATATATATATAGATATATATATATATATATATATATATATATATATATATATATATATATATATATATATATATATGTATATATATATATATATATATATATATATATATATATATATATATATATATATAAATTAATAAATTAATGAAATAAAGAAAACAACGGAATTGGCAAGTACAAACATTTGTATCAGGACCGCGATCGCCACACTCACACATAAAATAAGCATTATTGCATATAAACTACTAATGCAAGCATTGTTTCATTGGTCGTTTTCATTTTAAGCAACAATAATCCGAAACACACAAACAGAACATTTAAAAATATACCAAACTGCGTTACAATAAATTTTATTTTGCTACAAAAAAAGAGAGTATTTACGTCCTTTTGTAGTCTATTTAAAATAGACTCATCTATTTGTACAATAGTGAAACTTAAGATCGTAATAGTTTCGCTATTCTACAATAGATGGCAGCATTGATTTTTCCGTAGTTTTCAGTTGATCATATTTGAGTAGAGAACTTTCCAGAACGATATACGTAATGACTGTCATTACGTATATCTTTCTAGAAAAATTAGGTCAACCTAAAATGAACTTTATACGTAAGGTGTACGGCTGATTTTAGTTTGACTTTCTATTATATATATTAAATCAGGAATTTAATTAAAATAAAATGAAAATTGTACTTTCGAATGAAATGAAATATCTCCATTTTTAATCATCTGTATTCTAATATCATTTCTGCATTCAAGGATGGCACAATACGGCATAATTCAGTGTATAATAGATTTTCGCACGACGACTATCTCCTAATGATATGGTAAGTATCACTAAGGCAATTTAGAGTACAGTACCCGGCGATAAATATTGCACATCGACCTTTGGAAAGAGACAATCGGCTAATTTCGGCTTCGTAGAGCGTTATCTCTGTCGCACAAAAATACAAACAGTCCGGTACCTATTAGGAGCTGTTAAAACAAGTATGATTTGCTTCTTTTGATATTTTTATTCTTTGTATAAAATACACTAATTTTTCTATAAGTGATGGCTTTAGGTTGGGGTAAAATAAAATAAAAAAACATTTTTACATTATGTTTACGTATTTAATTATTTTGGAACATTACAGCTTTAGTGTACATAATAAACACCATTATACCTATTGCTAAAATGAGACATTGCAATAAAAATAATAATAATTCTAATTTTCAATTACTTCCATTTCACTATCTGTGCTCTCAAAGAGGTCAATATCACTGTCACTATCAGCCGTATTTATTACTAATCTATCAGTGTAATTGTCTAAACTGTGTTGAATGCTTCTATATTCATTCTCACATTTGATTGCATGATCGCAAACCTTTTTCCACTCTTCAGCGTCGATCATGTTTACTTTTTCAGTCAATAATGTTTTTACTGTAGTTAAGTTCATACCCACATTTCTAGAGGCTACATAGCCTTTCAGTTGAGACCATATATTTTCAATTGGATTAAAATCCGGATGATATGGTGGCAATCGCAACACAGTGGAAATGATCAACTGGTTAAACAGACATGAAATTCCAGTTGATCCAAAATTAACAAAAACCCAGATTTACGCTATTATATGTCAGCACAAGGAGAGGTATACAGAGTTTTCTGTGGACAAAATACTTGCCGAACATGGGCACACTGTGTTGCGATTGCCACCATATCATCCGGATTTTAATCCAATTGAAAATATATGGTCTCAACTGAAAGGCTATGTAGCCTCTAGAAATGTGGGTATGAACTTAACTACAGTAAAAACATTATTGACTGAAAAAGTAAACATGATCGGCGCTGAAGAGTGGAAAAAGGTTTGCGATCATGCAATCAAATGTGAGAATGAATATAGAAGCATTCAACACAGTTTAGACAATTACACTGATAGATTAGTAATAAATACGGCTGATAGTGACAGTGATATTGACCTCTTTGAGAGCACAGATAGTGAAATGGAAGTAATTGAGAATTAGAATTATTATTATTTTTATTGCAATGTCTCATTTTAGCAATAGGTATAATGGTGTTTATTATGTACACTAAAGCTGTAATGTTCCAAAATAATTAAATACGTAAACATAATGTAAAAATGTTTTTTTATTTTATTTTACCCCAACCTAAAGCCATCACTTATAGAAAAATTAGTGTATTTTATACAAAGAATAAAAATATCAAAAGAAGCAAATCATACTTGTTTTAACAGCTCCTAATAGGTACCGGACTGTTTGTATTTTGTGCGACAGAGATAACGCTCTACGAAGCCGAAATTAGCCGATTGTCTCTTTCCAAAGGTCGATGTGCAATATTTATCGCCGGGTACTGTAAAAGCGCATAATAGTGACGCACGCGGCACGCCCACTCTTCACTTCCCCTTGTTTTCTTTATTTCGTGTAAAAAACTTGTAAACTTAAACTAATCTCTTTTTTTATTATCGATAGGTAAGCGCTTGACCTCGATATCGCCTGATGGTAAGCTAAAATGAGGCCTAAGATGGAACGCGCTTCCCTAGAAGGTACTTGTTCACTCTTCTCTTGAAGATCTCCAGATTGTACTCGTCCGGAAACACAGACTCAGGAAGCATGTTCCAGTCCTTTGCGGTTCGAATGAAGAATGTTGAGTCGAACCGCTTTGTCCGGGTACGTGGAACGTCCACCATATAACGATGCCTAGATTCTGTGCACCTCGACGATCGATACAAAAACGGGGATGGCGGAATTAAGTCGTGCAATTCCGCAACGCACTCTCCAAAGTGTATTCGATAAAAAACCGATAAACTAGCCACTCTGCGGCGATGAGCGAGGCTCTGGAGTTTTTTGCCTACCAGATCATCATCGTTTATGAGCCTCTTGGCACGCCTCTCGATGGCCTCAAGTGTCTCTAGCTAGTATTTAGCGGATCCATCCCAGAGGTGAGAGCAGTATTCCATGCACGAAAGGACTTGTGCTTTATAAAGGTTGAGCAACTGTCCCGGACTGAAATACTGTCTCACCTTCGCCAGAATACCAAGCTTTTTTGAGGCAACTTGGGCTTTAGATTCGATGTACGAACCAATGTTGAGAGTAGGCGTTAACGTGATACCAAGGATCTCGAGGTGGTCATTTATCGGCACGGCCACACCCTGGAAAGACGGAGACAGATGGAGCGGACTCCGTTTAGCGGAGAATAGACACGCCTGGGTCTTAGTTGCATTAAACCTGACCAGATTAGCATCGCCCCAATCGGAGACTGCCTGTAAGGACAGGTTTATACGATCGACCATTGCCTCTCTGAGAGACCGGATCTGTGCCGTACTGGCCCAAGAATTGGATACGTAACTCTCCACAACAGTGCTATCATCTGCGTACCCATAGATACCGGGCTTCAGCAGATTGTTAATGTGTAGCAGGAATAGAGTTGCGGAGAGAACTGATCCCTGAGGGACTCCGACATTTATAGCCATTTGGTCGGATGAGCAGCCGTCGACGACTACTCTGATCGACCGGCCACTCAGAAAATCTGAGATCCAGGCGCAGAGACCAGTAGGCACACCATACGATGGAAGCTTACCAATAAGACTATCATGCCAGACCCTGTCAAAGGCCTTCGAGATATCAAGACAGCTAGTGCCTCACCATGCTTCTCGATGGCCGAGCTTAAAATGTAAGTGGCATACGCTAGAAGATCCCAGTAGACCGATTTCGGCGAAAACCGTATTGGTGCTCACTCAGTAGTTCGTTCGCTTCTAGGTGTACCATTAGCCTGCAGTTCAGTACACGCTCCATAGTCTTGCAGAGTATGGATGTGACTGAAATTGGCCTATAGTTGGAGGGGTCGGCAAGACTGCCTTTTTTGGGCACAGGCTGCACGGTGGCAAGCTTCCATGATTTAGGCACTTTTCCAGTAGCCATCGAAAGGCGAAAGAGGCGCGTCAAAACAGGAGCGAGTTCAGGCGCACAGGTTTTCAGTACTATGGCTGGAATCCCATCAGGGCCACTGGCTTTGTTCACGTCCAGATTCCGCAGCGTTTTAAGAACCTCAGTCTGACGGATGCGAATTTCCGGCATGTTCACCTCGCATCCAGGTAGACTGGGTGGTTTTGCGTTGGCGGGATCCAGACGTGAGTTTTCCGCGAATAGAGTAGCGAACAGGTTCGCTTTCTCTACGGCGGTGTGAGCCAGCGTCCCATCCGGTTTCAGCAGTGGAGAGAGTGAGGGGCGGCAGAAATTCGATTCAACCGACTTTGCCAGGGACCAAAAGACTTTACTACCTGAGGGGTATGAAGCCAGTTTGTTCCCAATACGGCTGACGTGGTCAAATTGAGCTTTCAGTAGAGCCTTTTTGCAGTCGGAATACTCTCCATGATAAACACGATAAAAGACGCAAAGTGAGCGTACATCTCTGCATAATGCCATGTCTGTATGTATGTCCGGGGTAAACTCAAAAAGTACTGCATGGATTTACTTCAAATTTTGCATGAATATTACTAACAGGTCGGGTCAATATATAGACTACATATAATTACGCTATCGCCTAAGGGGGAGGGGCTGTGCGGAGTAAACCAAGTCCGCGCGGACGAAGTCGCAGGCACTAGCTAGTTAGCTATTAAGTAATAACATACGCGGTACCTATACCGTCTATGGCTTAAGCGTTAATATGTATAACACACACGCAACAATAAGCTATGCCAGAAATTGTACGATAAAATAAAAAATGTCATCCATTCAAGAAAAGCCTTTGAAATTCGCCGAGGTTAGTAATTTGCACGATGTTAATGGAAACTAATGAGCTACGGAAACTTGGGTCGTGCGTCGAGGTCAGAATAAAGGATTTTTAAGCTTATTAAACTGAAATTCAGATATGCTTTTAATAGCTTGTTACTTAGTACACAACTTGAGTCTTAAAAACTTTTTTTTATATGTGAGTGGTTACGCAAAAAGGGACCTGAAGGGATTGGAAACGGTTTTTTTTTTTGATAAATTCTGATTCTATGATCCTTCATCTTTGTTTTGTTCTAATCAAAATAATTTTAGGTGTCGTAGTTTTATTTTAATGATTTTTTATGTAAGCCGAGGCAGTTTTGAAAATATTACACCTTATACACAGCGCACACTAGTTTCTTTTTCTAGCGCGCACATAAAGACAAGTAAAAGATGAATAAATAAGTCACCAATAATACAGCTATCGCAAACACGTGCTATTTCTCACTGACGAAGTCGCTCACTAACGACACTAACATAAAACACCCCGCGCCTCTCTCCCACACTCGTGGCGAAACTCATTTCGACTCAACATTTTAAACGTGATTTACTCGAAATCAATTATTTTCCCTTGAGGTCCCTTTTTGCGTAACCACTCACATATCATACCATAACAAAGAAGCTGATTACTCTCCTGATGGAAAGAGAAATCATTGCTTAAATATTTCATATATTTTATTTTTTTATAATGTCCATCTATTAACTTTTACATGCTCAAAATCAAATTGGTTTTGTAACACGATAGACCAAAACGGGTTAAATCTATGTTGACTGCATATTACGACGTGAATTCTTAATAATAGGATATATTATAATTAGCATTTGTCCAAATCCAAGTAACAATAAGCGCCTGCGCAGACGAGCGGCTTTTGTCCGCAGAGGACAAAAATCTCTGAATCATGATAAAATGTCCGCCTACAACTATCCACAGACTGACGCACACCGTATGCGATCAATTTGTTGGCCGGAAATTTAGTGAAGCGCACGTTGTGAAGGTAAATATTCTGAGATTACGTTGTGCTGTAATTTAAATAAAGTTCAATAAAAAGCATTACATGAGGCCAAAAGAATTCAAGCTTTCAAGCGTTCTACACAAACTAAAACACAGATTACTTATGACTAAAGTTCCGTTAGCTCTATTTATTCCGGACTCTCAGCGTCCTCGGTTATTCAAGGGACATTTTGATCTTTGTACTTGTAGTCCTTTTGTATGCGTTATTTGATACAGTTTATTCGAGATATATATTGGTCGACAAAAAAGTATCTCGTGGATAGTCCCTCACCTGCATAGGCTTTAATCCTAGTACGTTTCTTCGAGAATTATATAGCATTGAATTTTGATCAAATTTCCATTGATCGTGTGCTTTCCGAAGGTGATGTCAAGAGTCTTCGCAACCGGCGTGTGTGTATGAAGAGAATGATGAATGTGGAGGAAGGGAGACAAGCCTGCAAGGGTCGTGATGTATGACACTTGGTTCTCTCCGCCAACCCCGTAAGGTATCTGTCGTGAAGATATGTATGTTTGTTGCGTTGAAAAAGTATCTTGATTGATTCTACATGGGGTGTCGTAACTTAAAAAATGCGATTTTTGTTTTATTTATGAAATTGACTCCACTGTTGATCTTTTAATAACACGAATAATAAAAATGAAATTTCTATTAGAAGTTTGATTTATCTAATAGAAATTTCATTTTTATTCTACGTGTTATAAGTGGATAAGTAAATAAAATAAAAATCGCATTTTTAAGTCACGACAACTTACGTAGCTACTTACGTATCTATCCTTGATACAATTTACATTTTACAAGGTATTTCTAATTTGATGTAAAATGATAAACATCTACATCGACATGCGTATGCGAAGTAAAGGATAACTACATATCGACGCCCCCCGCAAATACTCCGGTAATAGAAAAATACAAATTGTTCAGGAAAAAATAAACAGTAGTTTTTTAATATTTACTTTTCGAATAGTTTTGTATCTCAAAAGAAAGCTAATTTGTTTAAGCTGTCTTCATATCGAGGCAAAATACACTTGCTTACAAAAGTTTGATATGTTTTTCGTCGATGGAGAGTATAAATTAGATTAAAACCGTATTATTTGTTTATATAAAGTTTAATATAAATATTATATTAATAATATTGTTTATATAAAGTCATATCTTTGTAAATATCGATAGTAAAATTGTGAAAAAAAATCACAAGGTGAATCATAAATTCTAAATTCTGAAAAACACATAACACGAAAAACTCAGTAATAACTTATTACCGGAATATTCGCGGGGGGCGTCGATATGTATTGTACTAAAGCGCATAATTGGATTTGGATTATAAATATTCTTTTTTTTTTATGTGATAAGATAGCAAACAAGCAGATGGGTCTCCTGATGGAAAGAGTCAACCATCGCCTATAGACACCAAAGATGTTAATGGTGCGTTGCTATCTTGTGGCGAGGTATAATGCCACATGCATAAGTTTACCGGCTACCTTACCCTCCAAACCGGAACACGACAGCGACAAGCACTGACGCTTTTGCGGCAGGAATAGGTAAGGTGGTGGTACCAGACCCGGGCGAGACAATGCAAACTCTACCACCTAGTAGCCACGATGGTAGTGACTCGATAGCCAATCGGTCGCCTTTTACGACCTGCCTGGCAGAACGGCAGTTGGCCTATTCTACAAAGGAGGCCGGGAACACGGCAAAAATTCGAAAATATTTTTAAAAAATATTCGAAAGTATTTTCCTTTCTCTACTTTTTTCATTAGCAATAGGAATAATTTAGTTGCTCTTATGTATAAATATATTAATACGTGAAGGGAAAACTTCGGATCTCTTTTTATGACAATTGTGCTAACTCTGAAGCACGAAAACACTTCAACTTTATTTAGCTACTATTCCCCTGGTTTAAAAAATATGTATTAAATGCGGATAAGTTACGGAGTTGATATAGAATCTTATGGAATGTATTAAACTTTGAGGTAATAACTAAATAAAACGATGTATAAAGACTCGCCCCTGTTATTTTTCAGTTAAAATTTACAATGCGGAGAAATGCAGAAACCTAATATTTTTAAATTAAATGTATTAAAAATACATTAAATTAATTAAAATAAACATACGCACACTACATTCATGTGACATACATTATAATATACACACATGTATAAAATTTTATCTTTATGTCTGAAGTCACTTGTCAAACTTTAAAGAGATTTTATTGTTTAGCTATGGTGGAATTTCGACCACAAGCGATCGCTAATTTTTAATTATAATTCTTTCCTGATACTTTCTACATTGACGTACACAAAAGTGACGTCACTACTACAACCAGATCCAAATGGACTTCGTGGAATAGAACAATCTCTATAACAAGCAATAATTGTTAAAGTTAACTAATGCAACGAAGGAACGAAAGAAGGACGAAGGACGCCGCCAACTGGTTGATTACCAGTGTGTCGTGGTGAACCAGAATTTTCTATCGACGATTTCTTCGCTTACCCTACCGCCAAGAAATACGGTATTACATCTGTTACCAATATCTTCATAAGATAATATTAAAATCAGTGCCGGGCCCGATGTACAGCGAGGAGAGCTGTCGCTCTAGGCGACAGGTGCTGAGGGTCGCTAAAGTAACAAAAGGTAACAAATCAGAAATATAGTTTAGAGCGAATAATACAATTTCGATAGCGCTTATTAAAAAAAATAGGGGCTTCATTGTTTCAAATGGTGAAAACGACAACCAAAGGGAGTTGATCGTCCTTCTTGTTCTGTCCTGATCAAGGATTAGGATTGGTGGTAATTGAAATTAAATATCTTTATGTCAAAATGTAATTCTATTAAAAAGAAATTACTAAGCGAAAAAAAGGATCATTTTCGCTAGTTAAATTATGGTCTACATGTAATAATGTGTTTGTGAAATATATTATTCTGATTCTGGATCTTAATTAATATAATGTACAGGTTTACTCGTAAAAGGCTGAGTTAATGATCATTAATAAAAATACATAACAGCAAAAATTCTGTAAACCAGTTGACCCCGCAGGTCATCCCTAAAATGTTCGCTAAGATAAGTTTTTTTTTTTAATTTCAAAGCAATCCAATGTACATAAGCATACATTTTTGAGCTTCATTTGTTCAAAAATCTTAAGTTTATTAAAAATGAATTTATTTTTATTTTGAAAATACCTATATTTTGAACATCCATCAACAACCATCAATTTTGATCTTTCGAATCTGCATTCAACGGCATGCATTGGCATTCAACGGCATGCAATGGCATTGAACTAAATTTTCTATGCTTTAAAATGTACATTAATCTAGAAGTTATTTCAATAAAAAACATTGTTGCGCCAAAATTTTTCCCCAGAATTAATAACCTCATCCGTTTGGCAAGTCGGTTGAAGTTTGCTTTTTATTTAAGATAAATTATTTTTTATATTTTATTTTAAACAAAAGGCCATTTTAATATAGGGTATAAGGAATACTTTACATGGCAAATTGTATGGAAAAAAAATGCGCACAATAAAAATACAATAAATAGGTTATCAACTCTCTGTCTACAACATTAGGGTGACGCAAAAAGCTACCAGAGATGAACGTTCCGTGGTATTGTTGACATCTCGTCTCGCCATTAACGACATCATTAGAGGCGAAATGGACCTTTAATATAAATGGGAAATGTGCGTGCTCTTATTTAGATGGTTAATTCTACTTTTTACGCAATTATATTTGAACAACTACTTATTTTAGGGGTAATTAAGGTTATTTGCTGTAAGTTGGTAATAAAATTTGTCTAATTTCCTTTTGTTGCTAATACTAAAAACTTCAAGAGCTATATTTTGTATTAATATGCCGGTAAATAAAAGGCTACAAAAAACGATGCGTTTGTAAGTAACGTAGGTACGATACTACGAAATAAATGATGCACGTCGACAAGTTTCATGTTGACGTTTCACTAATCTATATATATAAAAATCAATTGCTGTTCGTTAGTCTCGCTAAAACTCGAGAACGGTTGATCCGATTTGGCTAATTTTGGTTTTGAATTAATTGTTGAAGTCCAGAGAAGGTTTAAAAGGTGAGAAAATATAGAAAAAAATATGTAAGCGGTTGACCCTACAGGCCATCCCTGAAACTTCCCGCTAAATTAAGGTATTTTAAGCTCAAAAGAGTAAAAACTATAAACATGGATTTTTTCAGTTCAAACATCTATTTTGTTAAAATGGCAGTATATTGATTTTTGAAAACTTGTATATTTAGGGAACGCTGATTGAATTTGAGTAGTAGGGATTCGTTGGTTCCCGACCACCCGGGTCGTTGGGTCTGGATCCCTGTTTCTGTCCCACCTGTGTTTCTGACCCACTTGGTGGTCGGTCAAAACTAAAAAAAAAAAAAAAAAAAAAAAATTTGGTGTCAAAATGGGGGTTTCCGGGTACGCCCGATCGATTGCAAGCATCCGTTTTTTGATATCTCGCACGGTTGCAAAGTTAGCATTCCTGGCTCTCCTTCGTTATCTAATCACCTCATTATCATTAAGCTCGAACGCCCGTCACACAATCGCACTATTAAAAGCTCATTAGGACGTCTCGCATTGCGTATCACTTGCAACTAATGAATATGGAATAAAATAAATATCATCAAGCTGATTCCCGTGTCGAGAAGGCAGAGCGAGCGTCTTAACGTTCCACTGCGATTCACCTGTTCAGCGGACAAAAGCACGATTATGGCGATCATTCTATTATCATTTTAGCAGCCTGTAAGACTTTTACTTTTTTTTTTCATAGTAATTTATATCATTAACATCGTGAGTACTGACTAGTTGGTGAGTTCTGCAACGTCTCGACCGGGTTGAGTACCAACACCTTGACCCATCTTATTACATACATCATCAGTGCTAGTCGCTGTGGTGGTGCTATTATTTCTGGGTCTGTGTGCTTATTAAATATATTCCAGTACTTGTATGCATGTAAAAAAGTATCTTCACGGCCATATCCCCGAAGAGGTAGACAGAGGTACAACTAATGCTCCCACGATTAGCCGAAGATACTAAGTTCCACAACGTGATAGGTGACAATCCCGACCCAGGAATCGAACCTAGGACCTCATGTGGCAAGCATCGTCACCGCACCATTATGCCGCAGAGGTGATTTGTTTGAATGTATTTATTTAGTGTTGTTGACAAACACCCATATTGCATGATGTCTGGGCTAGCAGGATCGGTCACTTCCGGTATCAAAAGCTTCACATGCTCTTAAGGTATGTGGGTGTTTCGCAATACACAAGTATGAACTTCACTAACGATTCATTGGAATGTTGTATCATAATTGCTAATGCGAATGTGATGAGCAACAAGATTTGTAACAGAACGTGTTCGCTAATGTTAATTGCTTAAAACTTCCTATATAAACCTTGGATGAAAGCACATCTACAATATATCAAATAATTATTTTAACAGAGATAGTGCTACATTATTGTAACGTGTGTGTGTGTGTGTTATTGTGTTCACGTGCTACTTCGATAATATGGATGTAAGTATCTCATTTATTGCTCTTATAATATCTTATATATTAAATATGTGTAATGAATGTAGATATAATATTTTTGTCGTTTCATATTTTTACAATATTATTCATGTATTTCACCGGAGAGGAAAGTATACTTGTATGATGAACGTACACATATTTTTTCAGATTTGGTTAGAAAATAATATTTATACCTACATGCACACACAGAAATGATGTATGTGTTAAATCTATACATATGTGTACTACATGTATACTGAACAGAAATTTTACCTAAATATATTCAGTCGTTAAGGCGTGTAAGAACTTGTAACAAATATACACGCACAAACTTTAGATTTATAACATAGTATTAGGATTTTACGTTAGCTATGTCGTAGTGTCTAATATTTGGTATTATGTCCTTTACAGAATTCCTCGAGCATCCTTGAAGAGAACACTTTAAAACATTATTATTATCCACTGTCTGACGACGACGAGTCAGATTTACAATTGACACAGCCATTGAAAATAAAAAGAACACGTAGCAGCAGCAGTTTGGACGACCTATTTGAAAAGCCAGCCAAAAAGAAGAAAAAAATGTCGTCCTGCGTTGGAAGGGCGTCTCGAGATGGTGGAATGGCATACATATCAACCAATACCGACGATGGGGCGCAAGCCACACACTTTGTAAAAATAGAAGTTTACGATCTAAAAAAACTGGCGAGGATACCCCCAACTGATCATTGGAAACATGCAACCACTCGGATTAAATATTATGCGGCAAGTCATAGGCTCAACAAAATCAATGAAGTGATCTATGATATATCTAAGGAAATAGCCGATGCACCTGACGTAAAAAAATATCACTTCGACAAAAATACTTGATATTGTTCTTTCAATGACTGATTTTTTAAGTATGCTATTGTATAAAGTTTCAATGTAATTAGAGATAATAATGTGATTAATACTTGAATACTTAAATAAAGATTTTATTTTTGTTATCCCATTTGTTTTTTTTTTGTATTCCTATGACATACAGGGTAAAATAATACAACGAAATTTCTTTATCAATTATATTTTATTACAGAAAAAGTATTTAAACAAATTATTTACAATTTTATCATTAATAACAGTATTAGTAGTAAACATATTAGTGAAGTTAAACATACATACTCCATAATATCTGAAATATATAAAAACTAGACAGTAAATTCCACACATAGAACTAAAACAATTTTGAATTACTTTATTATTATAATTCCACTTCTTACAATTTGTTACCAAAAATGACTCATGATAACCAGTTGGCTTTCTCCCGAAAGAATCAAAATATTCCCCAACACCATGTTTATCAATGCATATTGCTACCCAATGAGAACCAGGCTTTGTATCAGGATCTAAATTTGATATAGAATAAAAGGGTAAGCTAACATGTACTGGTATACGATTAGCTGCAAAAACATTAAGCTTTAAGCTACCATTAACCATATCCAGAAACTTTTGGATTTCTATAGAATCCATCATAGGATTTAATTTTTAAAAGCGTCTATTTTTAAAGATATGCTGAATGAAATTGACAGTAAATACACTAGCAATATAATATATAAGTACTATTTCATAAATTAATTAAAATTAAGATTAGCTATTATAATCTATAATAACCTCTCTATTTTTGTTTATTTCTATAACATTATCAAATTCTGCATATACTATACAATTTACTGTTGATGACAAAGTGCCTTCAAACCGTACTTCTATTCTAACACTTCCACGTTTTACTAAATTCCAATGAGTTGTAGAGTTTGCACTTAAGTCTGGAGTCATATCAAAAGCCATTAGACAGTACCCGTTTGCAAAAGCTTCTTTAGATATCGAATTACCTTCATTTAAAAAGTGTATACCGGTCCCAGAGAATAATGTATGATAAACGCTGGTAAAAGCATTGTCGGAAAAATTGGGAGTTAATGTTTTCGGTGGTATTTGCTGTCCATCTACATATACACTAAGCAGATTGAGGTTGTTGTGTTTAAAATCGAAGGGATTCGTTTCGAAACTGCCATTAAATGCTTTATTGCTAACGAATCCTATAATACACCTTTTAGGCATTTGCCCAAGAAATACATTATCAAGAACTTTCCCTTGAACACCAGATGGAATAGTTAATACTTTTACTTCAGCTCTAGCAACTGGGTACTTAGCTGTGGTTGTTGCTAGTACTTTTTCGTGTGCAAGTAATATTGATGGATTGATTCTTGCTTTACGGATTATGAGCGAAGCATTTATTATATTAACTTTGAATTTATTTTCTACTGTGGACGATATGAGATTAAAAGAATCTTTCGAACGAACTAATTTTAACCGCATTTCAATACCATTAACTAAAAATTTCCCTTGATTAAATATATCACCATGTAAATGACCTATCATTTCAATAGTTGAACTCTGCTTTGATAGTTGCTGTCGCTTAGCAAATCCTTCGTTAGTTGCGTCACACGAAGTAAACTTTCCTGGAGTATCTTCATACCATAAACCACAGGTAAGATGGGAAGCTTTCGCTGCTGGACCATAATTTAATAAAGTTTCTATATACGCACGATATGCATATGTGTTATTTGGTGGAGAAACAAGTTTCTGATTTAAATAAATATCCAACTGACTAAAAAGCGAGTGTAGCCAATTATTTACAGGTGCAACATTGGCATCGACAGCTAATCTTGATGAATCAATATTTTCTATTCGTGCACTGATACTAATCATTGTGTGTGATAAGTCAATATATTCATCACCAGCACCAGGTATTAAAAACTCGATAGGGCCATCATCAGTTAGCGATGATATCGGACGATATTGCATCCATTGACCACTCTCTATACTTGTTTGTGTTGTCGGTAAAGCAAAGATATCCAATTCTGATTTCACACATTCACAAGAATTATTGTGTAGGAACGCCATTTTTAATTTCCAAAAATATCTTTTTTATTTTTGAGAGCTCCTTTAAGAGTTCTTCTTTGTTTTGATGTCTTCTTGTGAGTGATAGACTTAAGTCTTTGCCTTTTATTTTTATAACCGGATCCTGCCATTATGGAGTCGAGTTTTTCATCAGCTTTTCTTTTTAAATTAGAAGTAGCGGTTCGGAATCGAGTTTTTATCGATTCATCAAGAGGTTGAGCTCCAACCAAATCACTTAGAAGACCAACTCCAGCGTTTAATGCTTCTTTTCCAAGAACCTTTGCGCCACTTTTTAAAATTGGAAATACTGACCTAAATAAACCCCCTAGAAAACTCCCTATGCCATGTCCACGTTGATATGGTGTTCCTTTATAAATTATACCTACACCAGATCCTGCTTGTGCAGAGTAATAGTGATGATAGGGACATACCATTTTTATATATTTAATGTAATATTAAGAACTTATTTTTTTGAAATGAAGCTTAATACATGAGGTTCCAAATTGAAATGGTACTCTTTCACCAATGCTCGTTCTTATATCAATTTCTATCACATCAAATTCCCTACGTAAAACAGGAAGATAGTGTGCAGGAGAAAATACATTAATTTTGTAGGCTCCATAAATATATTTCGTAGGATCTAATGGAATTATTCTCAGTAAAGATGACATTACATCTCCTATTATCTGTGGATGTACTATATCGGAGTAAATAAATAGTTGTGACGGTAGACCTAAATGTAAGTTTATTGGATACTTACCAATATTCTGCCTAACAAAATTTGTATTGGGTTCGAACCCAAGTTGAAGTGACAATTTGGGGTTAGCTGTTATTCGAGTAATGTTACTTGTCATATTTGTTACGGCGACAAGTCTTGATATTTCATCGTGTTGAAACTTTACTTTCCCATTTAATAAAGGATTTGCATTGAATGCGTTTAAGAAGTTACTAATATTTTCGTAGTTTGTTGCTGGTATATGGGATTTATATTCAACGTTAGCATAATCTGTTTTTGAATCGGGTAAATATACTTTTTTAGAAATGTATACTACATTTTCATGATCCTGTACATTTAACATACTACACGGATAGTGACATTCAACTAGACCGACCACCCATTCTCCTTCTAGCTTAATAGTTTTAGGTAGTTTAGTGAAGAAGTTTGCTGTTGTGTTTTCTGGAAAGTAGCCCATGGAGCTGTTACTAAGTAACGTTAAATAAAAACTATTATCCATTATATTTTCTTTAAATTTGATATAGGAACCCAAGTATTAAATTTATTCGGATAACCTACCCACTTCACAAGCACTTCTTTTCTGATTCCAGAATAACGTGAACCTATTATTTTATCAATTTTAAAATACGATGTGGGGTCATAAGAAACTTTTTGTAATTCATTCTCATAAAATGTACCTACAATTCCCTCGTTTAGAATATCTTTTATGGTATAAATCAATACAGGCTTACGTTTTACCGAGGCCACTATAAAAATTTCATCACTCCAATTAGTCTCATAGCCTTTTTTAAATATATGCTTATATTTAGTAATTCTAACGTAGTCGCCTATACTTAATTTTGGATCCTGATTATTGTGTACCATTTTTTTCCCCTGTAATCGTCCTTCGTTGATATTACGCCATACAGTCATTATATTATTAAAATTAACATCAACTGGGCGCATTTTTATAGTCGAATGAAAACTATAATTATAGGAATAGACTAATTCTTGCAATATATCTATGTATCTATATGTATTTTTGTGGGTGAAGTATCGCCACATTTTCGTTTTGAGAGTTCTCTGAAACCTTTCCACTATACTAGCCTTAATATCAGGGTTATTCGTTGTGTAATAATTAATATTCTTATTCATTAAATATTGTCTTACATCTTTTGATACGAATTCGGTTCCCTTATCCGATTGTATGTGACTAGGTGTGGCCTTTGCCTCGCAAAATATGCTCTCAAAACAATTTTTTATTGATTGTGAATTCTTTTTAATTAAGGGTCTAACAAATGCATATTTACTAAATACATCAATAACACACAAAATATAATTATAACCATCATTATATTGACTATACTTTCTCATATCACTTAAATCTACTTGCCAGAGTTCATTTAAGTTTGATAAGATATATCTGTTTCTTGGAAATTTTCTTTTTATAGGTTTATGAAGAGTATAAGTTTCCTGTTTTTGCAGCCATTCTTGAACTTGTTTTCGATTCATTTTACCTTTCATTGCTCTAGTTAATGCATTTACACTACTATATCCCGCCGGATTTGCTATATCATAGTAAGTACTATGTATATCTAATAAGGTGTCCATCTTTCCCAATCTATTTTTCTTCCTGGTTTAGATAATTTCGGTGTATTTAGTTTTGTAGGAGTATTAAGACGAAAATCTTCTACATACAATTCATTCATGAATTTATTTATTTCAGGATTACCAACACATATTAGTGGTACTTTAATATCTTTTAATGCTTTTGCAAACTTTTCCCACCCATCAGGTTTATATTTTAAGGGTCGGAGAGTTATATTTATGAGATCTATTATATTGCTTTGAGGTAAATGTTCTTTGTTGATCACAACAGTACCATCATCATTCCAGGAAATTTTATCGTTATTTTTATAAAGAGTATCTAAAAGAATGCTACCTTTCTTTTTGTAAGTTTTAGGAATAAGTCGTTTCAAATAATCAGCCGTGTAGTGTTTTAGTAATATATCCGGAGATTCCGGTGTCTGTACGTCCTGAACTGGTGATAACTCTTTTACAAATGGAATCATCTGCTTCTCGCTTGTGTTGTCTTTAACTTCTTCAATTGTGATAGGTAACTTTAAAGGTTTTTTATCTTCTTGTATTAAGTGTAAGTATTTCTGTAATTCTTGGAGGTATAATGACCATTTTTCACGATCATCAATTTTACTTTTTAATATTTTTTGCATTTCCTTGTCTAATCTTGACAAAGAATCATCAGAAATATTTTCTCTTTTCTTTAGTCGCTCCAATGCGTCTGGTTCAATCAATATCATTTTCTTTGTAGTATCCATTTTGTTTTTATTTATTTATTATGTAATTCAATAATCCACTTAATACTGTGCTAAGAATAATAGGAAGAAAAGCCCCACCTTTCTGTATAATGATTCGCTTTCTTAACCTATGTTTACCCTTCGACACTAGCAAACGCAACAGCTTTTTATATTTCTTTAATTTAGACTTTTCTGTTTCCTTCAATATTATTTTACCATTCAGAACATTATAAATACATTCACAAATACAGTTTATTTCCTCATCGCTACAGACTTTTAATAAGGCTGTACGATGTTTGGGTTTCAGTGTATGTAAAGCTCTTAATAAATCTTGATGTGTCTTCACTCTTTTCGACATAGCTCTACACTGAGAAATTTTAAGGTGTAAAATAGTTTATAAACGGTATCAAAAAACAACTGCACTGCAGAATGTTACCCGAAGACTTAGTGACATCTGCAAGTTTTCCATCAAAAATTTTATAAAGGTTTTCACAAATAAGATCTAATTCATTATCACTGTAAGATTGTATTAAAAGTTTGCGATATTTTGATTTAAAAGTGTATAAAATTTTTCTACTGGACTTTGCAGTAGACGCTGTTTCACCGACACCATTCATCGGATACTATTAAGAATCTCATCGTTCAAATCGTATTTAAATCCTTTTTTCGGTACATACACTATACAATGTTCATTTAAGGGAAATATTTTCGTCTTAAACCGATATGCGTCATTCGTAGCTTGTTTTAAATCTATCATCAAATACCCATGAGGCTCATTAGTAGCATCTCTGTAAGATTCTTCCACGAATTTTGGATTGTCGGGAAACACCTGACGGGCCAAATGTTTTATTTGTGTCCTATCTCGAGGATTTTTGAAATATATGAGATAGCTGGTATTTAGAGAAATATCTCTCTGACCTCTGCCCTGATGGAATAAGTTTTGGGTTATGTAAAATACACTTAAATTTCTGTGGTGGCTTCCTTTCGTGAAGATATCAACTATACGACCATCCGATTCTCTCATAAGATCATCGATAATGAGTAATTGAGGGTGTTTCCCATTAAACATATTCATATCAGGTATTCCTTGGATATATGTCACATCTATTCTATTATAAAGTGGTTGCATTTCATCATAACACCATAATATTTTATCAAACTTGACATCACATATATCTTTTATGTAAGTCAAAAAATTTGAAACAAAGTTAGACTTTCCACATCCACTAGGTCCAGCCACTATCGATGTGAATGGATGAATAAAGTGAATCATTTTTATTCCGTATTATATTAAACGTCTACCTCTTTATAAACAATAATTTATAATGGCATATGAAGAAATAAAACAGAGTCTTTATATACAAATAAATTTATTGCTCAGAACACATTTATACTATACATATTTTTACACAAATTATTTTATTTATTTATTTATTTTATAGAAAGAAACTTATTACTATACAAAGTATGTCATTTCACTTAAGTGCTACGGAGTTTATATTCTTAAAACTACAGTTACAAATATTAAAAATACTTAAAACTACGTTACATTTATTAAAAATTACAAACAAAAATATTTACAATTTCTTTAAATTATCTTATTGAATAATGCCCCCATGCGAGGGTGTCTGTTGAATTAGGTATTAAATACCTTTTAGTATCATTAGAAGACAAACAAATCTTATTAATTTTTTGAGTAAAAACTATGTGCTTAATCGATCTGAATCTATACATTTCCGCTAATTTGATTGTGTTATTCATTAAACAGGACTCAAAATCTTTGAATGTTAATTTCTTAGTAACACTCTTATTAACACCCTTAGCTTTAGTTATTAATTTATTATCAACTATCATTGAATACATTTTTGATCGCAACCCAACAAATTCACGAAATATTTGCCCATTATTTTCATCTTTGAAAACCCCGATTTTTTTCTTGTTTATCAGGTTATAATTATAAATATTATTTTCCGGGTAATCTGAAGTATCGAAATATTTTTCTAAATCTGGTTTAATATCACTGTAAAAGTTTTTCGTATATATTTGGTATATTAAACTATCTGTATCAGTATATAGTAATTTTGGGCTTAAAAACTTACTTTTCATATAGGTGTAATGAAAATCAAACATTAAGGTTTTTGAAATATCCAGTATACAAAATCCGAGATATATTGGTTTATTGTATTCAAGTTTTACCTTTTTGAGTTGAACAGCTACTAAGTTTTCGGAAAATATAGAAAGACTATGAAATTCGGGACGTGCAATAAGTGATTGAGCTCCTTGGGTCTTTCCAAGATTTTCCCAATGGGTAAGTAACTTAACATCAACTCTTTTTTCTATGTTTTCCATCGTTTTACCAAATATTGAATTATTCATTAACTTATAGAAATCTTTTTCAAACTCATTTTTTGATAAAGTTCGAAGAGATGTGTTAAGATCTATGTATTGTTTTAACCAAGGACTTTGTCTAAATTTTAAAATTCTATGAACCTTTTTAAGTATTAAGCCCAGTGACAAACACTGTTTAAGATTTCGGTAATGAATTACGTATTTTGTTTTATTATTTAAATTTGTTACTAATTTGGGGTGAATAGATTGGTCTGTGCAAATACGTTCAGGACATAAAGGTAAATCTGAGTGAGTATCATGTAGGTTTTCAGGATATTCCAAATCTACTTCTACTATGTATCCATAATCAGAATCGTCAGAAACATCGAATTTTGTGTTGACATCTACCCATTCAAAGTTATTTATTGGAAGATATTGTGACATTGCCCACCCATATAAATTATTGGCATCCAAATATATCAGATAGGAATCAGGTTGTTCCTTATTATAATCTTCCATGTATTCATTGTTTGCTTTAGCATAGCGATTACTACACTGTGAAATACCACCTCGTATACCTGATTTTAAAAAAGAAATTATCTCAAAGTCTGTTAATAACTCCAATTCCACTTTTGTTAATTTCATCATGGCATCCCAACTTAACCCTGGTGCTGTGTAATAGTGACATGGATCCAAATAGTAAGTAGTTAAACATACATTTCTAAAATTCTCGAATACATCGGTCAGCAATAAAACATCTGTTTTTAAATATAGATCGGAATAATCACCCATATTTTTACATTTAAAATGTTGCCACACGTCCTTTGCATGTTTATAATCTTCATCTGACACATTAGAATCGGACATTGAATTATAAAACCTTTCCTTAGGGGGTAACGTTGTTAAATTTAAAGAATGAAATGATTGCATTTGTTCATACGGATAAATTCCTTTTCGCTTTACACGTACAAAGTCCTCATTATTTGGAAAGTTTTTACGTAATTCAATAAATTGTTCATTATTTAGGTTTTGAGATAATTTTTCTAAACTACTGGACATAAACTTTAAAGAATCTATAAATCGTATACTAATACTACGATTGTTGATCTTTATAGTTTTTGAAAAAGATATGTATTTTTCTTTGTTTTGTGGTATTACTTGAATGTTACCTTCAACTACGTGTAAAGCACGGACTATAAAGTGAGCATCATAATGGCTCATGTTATGTAATATGACTGGTACAAAGTCAGGCGTTACATATTTCTTACCACAAATTGTATGTGCAAAACCTTTAAATTCGCCGGTATATGAATCATACACGGTGAAATCTTCACAATTTAAATCTAAATCACAAACGTAACATTTACTATCATGTGTTGTAAAGTTTACATTTTGTTCAGATAGTGGTTTTGGTGATTTGCGGAAAGTGTTACGTTCTATAATGTTTTCTAAATCCTTAATTAAACTCTGAATAAATACACACTCACAATCATTTCCTTTATAAGATACATATTTTGAAATGCTATCATCATATGAACATTTAATATAATAACCAAAGCTATATACATCATGTTTCTGTACATTTTCTGTGTGTGATGCACATGGATTATTCGAACAACTATAAATTGGCTTTAAAAATGATTCGAAATCTGCATATATTACAAATGGAATTTTTAGTTTTTTGTGATAGCTTTCAAATTTTAACTTATTGCTGTGTGTTAATGTACCAAACCAATCCTTCCTTAAAGCATTTACGGATGGAATTTCCGTACGGATTTGCATACAGTCACTTTTTTGGTGATTCATTAAAGCATCTTTCTTAGTAAAGAATAGTAAACACCCATCGCAAATAAAAATTGCATTCTTTCGATTAGTAACTTGTTTTGACAATAAACGAGATAAGTTTTTAATGTAGCAATAATGATTAGTGTTGCCATGTGTTAATAACAATAAATTTACGTGAACAGGTCTACGTTGTTTTGTATGGTGTAAAGGCCCAACTACGATATATTTTTTTTCTTTTTTACTGTACTCTAAACCAAAAACATTAATGCTTAGATTATTTAAAATTTCAAATTTTGAAATATCACGTAATTTTACTGGGAATGCTATTTGATTAAATTTTAATTTATTAGAGTGTTGGCTATAAGCAGTGACTCTATCAGAATGGTTTTGTGCAGGATATAAAGCGGAGAGAATTGCCCATTTGAAACAAAGAACATCTGTGTTTTTCACATTAATAACTGCCTTTTTAGAACGTATGTCACGTGGCAGCTCAATAAAAGAACTACCCCGACAGGGATTAAACTTTCCTACATTCAAATCTAATTCGGTCAGGTGTTGAAGGCTCCAACCACTATCTTTCCTTTCAAATTCACTAATCTTATTGGTTAAGATACTATAAACAGATGTAATTAGTTCATTAACATCAGTACTCATACAAACAATATAGTTGGAAGTCTGAAAATCAAATGAATTTTTTAAATCTTTCGTTTGCTGAATAAAACTCCCCCGCAATATAAAATTAACCTTAAATGTAGTAAATTGTTTTATACATTCGGAGAGTAGTTGCACAACACTGTTATTGATTGAAGAAAAATATAATTCCGGGGTTGTAAAATCCTTGGAAGAATTCGTACCTATCCTATATGTTAGTAATCGGTCTTTAAATGCAGTTTCAATTATATCTACGTTTTCCAAGGAGTGTTTCAATTTAAATAAGTTATTTTTATGTAAATGACTATTAACATGATTGGAAAAATACCTTTTTTTTACATTAACGTTGCAAGTAGTACACTTCATCATTTTCACAGTAGATGGTGTACATTCTTGAATCGACGTCTCTATATTATGAAATGTATGATCTTTAGATGTAGATGGTATTGCACCTGGTTCTCCACAACCCACTTGGATGAAAGTACTGAAAATTTATTAATAATTTAGAAACTGCATATAGCGGGTATATAAATAATAATATTTCATATAACAATAAATTGCGTTTACCTTTCAATAGTTTCACACATGTTGTAGAGTTCTGAGTCTAAATATTGAGAGTCAACGAAAGGCTGTGATCTATTTCGGTGACCATGACAAAACTCATCTTCATTGATTCGGCGATGTTTTTCATGATTGCCATTTTGATAATTATCTTCAGATTTACGTTTACATTGAGCTTGTTCCTTCTCTACTTTGCAACATATTTCATATAGTTCAGCATCGTAGCACGAATCATATAGTGACTCAACTAAAGTATCGTTACTTAATTCAAAATATAAACTTTTTATAAAAGACATTTTTACAGTTGGTTGTACGACAACTGCGTTAAAATATACAATAATAGCACTTGTTTAGTGCAACGCTGTTATATATATGGCACCTTTCCACGCCCACTTCATTAACTAAAGACCTTTAAAATTCTTTTAAAATTGTTAACTGATGACTAAAATTAATCACCAATCACATTATTATCTCAAATTACATTGAAACTTTATACAATAGCATACTTAAAAAATCAGTCATTGAAAGAACAATATCAAGTATTTTTGTCGAAGTGATATTTTTTTACGTCAGGTGCATCGGCTATTTCCTTAGATATATCATAGATCACTTCATTGATTTTGTTGAGCCTATGACTTGCCGCATAATATTTAATCCGAGTGGTTGCATGTTTCCAATGATCAGTTGGGGGTATCCTCGCCAGTTTTTTTAGATCGTAAACTTCTATTTTTACAAAGTGTGTGGCTTGCGCCCCATCGTCGGTATTGGTTGATATGTATGCCATTCCACCATCTCGAGACGCCCTTCCAACGCAGGACGACATTTTTTTCTTCTTTTTGGCTGGCTTTTCAAATAGGTCGTCCAAACTGCTGCTGCTACGTGTTCTTTTTATTTTCAATGGCTGTGTCAATTGTAAATCTGACTCGTCGTCGTCAGACAGTGGATAATAATAATGTTTTAAAGTGTTCTCTTCAAGGATGCTCGAGGAATTCTGTAAAGGACATAATACCAAATATTAGACACTACGACATAGCTAACGTAAAATCCTAATACTATGTTATAAATCTAAAGTTTGTGCGTGTATATTTGTTACAAGTTCTTACACGCCTTAACGACTGAATATATTTAGGTAAAATTTCTGTTCAGTATACATGTAGTACACATATGTATAGATTTAACACATACATCATTTCTGTGTGTGCATGTAGGTATAAATATTATTTTCTAACCAAATCTGAAAAAATATGTGTACGTTCATCATACAAGTATACTTTCCTCTCCGGTGAAATACATGAATAATATTGTAAAAATATGAAACGACAAAAATATTATATCTACATTCATTACACATATTTAATATATAAGATATTATAAGAGCAATAAATGAGATACTTACATCCATATTATCGAAGTAGCACGTGAACACAATAACACACACACACACACGTTACAATAATGTAGCACTATCTCTGTTAAAATAATTATTTGATATATTGTAGATGTGCTTTCATCCAAGGTTTATATAGGAAGTTTTAAGCAATTAACATTAGCGAACACGTTCTGTTACAAATCTTGTTGCTCATCACATTCGCATTAGCAATTATGATACAACATTCCAATGAATCGTTAGTGAAGTTCATACTTGTGTATTGCGAAACACCCACATACCTTAAGAGCATGTGAAGCTTTTGATACCGGAAGTGACCGATCCTGCTAGCCCAGACATCATGCAATATGGGTGTTTGTCAACAACACTAAATAAATACATTCAAACAAATCACCTCTGCGGCATAATGGTGCGGTGACGATGCTTGCCACATGAGGTCCTAGGTTCGATTCCTGGGTCGGGATTGTCACCTATCACGTTGTGGAACTTAGTATCTTCGGCTAATCGTGGGAGCATTAGTTGTACCTCTGTCTACCTCTTCGGGGATATGGCCGTGAAGATACTTTTTTACATGCATACAAGTACTGGAATATATTTAATAAGCACACAGACCCAGAAATAATAGCACCACCACAGCGACTAGCACTGATGATGTATGTAATAAGATGGGTCAAGGTGTTGGTACTCAACCCGGTCGAGACGTTGCAGAACTCACCAACTAGTCAGTACTCACGATGTTAATGATATAAATTACTATGAAAAAAAAAAGTAAAAGTCTTACAGGCTGCTAAAATGATAATAGAATGATCGCCATAATCGTGCTTTTGTCCGCTGAACAGGTGAATCGCAGTGGAACGTTAAGACGCTCGCTCTGCCTTCTCGACACGGGAATCAGCTTGATGATATTTATTTTATTCCATATTCATTAGTTGCAAGTGATACGCAATGCGAGACGTCCTAATGAGCTTTTAATAGTGCGATTGTGTGACGGGCGTTCGAGCTTAATGATAATGAGGTGATTAGATAACGAAGGAGAGCCAGGAATGCTAACTTTGCAACCGTGCGAGATATCAAAAAACGGATGCTTGCAATCGATCGGGCGTACCCGGAAACCCCCATTTTGACACCAAATTTTTTTTTTTTTTTTTTTTTTTTTAGTTTTGACCGACCACCAAGTGGGTCAGAAACACAGGTGGGACAGAAACAGGGATCCAGACCCAACGACCCGGGTGGTCGGGAACCAACGAATCCCTACTACTATTTGATCTTTCGAATTACATTCAACTCAATTTTTGAGATCTATAAGACTGTTTTAACTAATAAATGGATAGGTTGAAAAATTTCGTAGCAATGTCAAAAAAACATTTTTTCAAATATTTTCATCATTAATAAATCCTAAACAAATACGACCAATTTTGATCCAATTAACGGTATTTGACGCAGTTTCTAAAGGAGAAAATCTGATAAGAATTTTAATTCCATCCATGTATTAGCCTGAAAATTATTTTAAAAATATAAAAATATAAATTTGCTAAAAATAACGTAATTTTAATATTTGAAAAGCTGTAACTTTTGAAAATTTGATTCCATTTTGATTCTTGAAATGCCATCTGACGTAATTTTTTTAGTTCTAAAATATCGTAGAATACCAAAAAATGATTGGTTGCAAAGTTTCGAAGTTATGTCGAAAAAACACTTTTTTTAATTTTTCGTCAACGATTTCTCCCAAACGGATAAACCGATTTTGACGCAATTATTGCATTAGATGTAGTTTTTTGAGAAATAGAGCTGATTGATTAGTTTTTGTACTCAACCGGTAAATTAATCTGGAAGTTATGTGAAAAAATACTGTTTTGCCAAAATTTGTGCTTGGGTGTGTATTTTTGTTATACTTCCCTCTTAAACATTTGGACAGAACAGATGCTCTGATACACTACGAATCAACGGTTTGCGGCTGGAGAGATTGAAAAAAATCTAAACACTTCTAATGTACCACATTTTATCTAAATCCATCCAGTGATTAAGGTGTGAAGAAGTAACTTCATTTGGTCCGGGCCCCTTTTGAAGAATAGACCATCTTCCATTCTCTGCCATTCTGCCAGGGAGTTCTCAAAAGGCGAACGATTGAATGGATATAAGAATCTCTACCATCATGTACTACTAAGTGGTAGAGTTCTACAACGCTTCATCCGGGTCTGGTAGCTCCGCCTTACACATTCCTGCTCCAATACCGTCAATGCTTATTACTATCGTATTTCGGTTTCAAGGGTAAGATAGCCGGTAAACTTATGCATGTGGCATTGTGCCATTAACACCTCACCATGCGGATAGCAACGCACAGTTAACATTTTTGGTGTCTATAGGCGATTGATGTTTCTTTCCCTCAGGATAGCCATCTGCTTGTTTGCTGTTTTTTATATCATAAGATAGCAAACAAGCAGATGGGTCTCCTGATAAGAGTCAACCATTCCCTATAGATATTAATGGTATATTATATACCAAAGATGTTAATGGTGCGTTGCTATGTTGTGGCGAGGTCTAATGCATAAGTTTACTGGCTACCTTACCCTCCAATCCGGAACACGACAGTGACAAGCACTGACGCTATTACGGCAGGAATAAGTAAGGCGATGGTACCAGACCCGGGCGAGACAATGCAGAACACTACAACCTAGTAGCCACGATGGTAGTGACTTGAAGAGCCAATCGGTCGCCTTTTACGACCTACCTGGCAGAACGGCAGTTGGTCTATTCTTCAAAGGAGTCTGGCACCAACACGGGGATGTGGTGTCTTATGATTTTAAAAAGAGCACAGTATTTAGGTTATCTACAAGTTCCTAATGACTATGTTGGCTAACATGTGTCAGAGCTTTTGAAAACTGTTACTGTGACACGATTTCGTCTAAATTCAGAGCATTTTTCTTTATATATTTCCTATATACAACTAAAAGTTCTGGAGGTTTACTTGGAAGGTCTGTATGCTTTCAAAATATGGTCCGTATACCTGACCAATGACCATCCTACATAAAAATAATTTTATACGAGAAATTAAGGTCACGTACAACCTTAATGTTAATATTAAGGGTTCATATTTTTAGAGGCCTATTTTGGCATCTAAACAAGACTTGAGCCTGGTACCAAAAAAATTTTAAGATGGAGCAGAATTATTTTTAAATTTAGTGCAAACAAACGAAACAAATAATTCGCGCTAGTTCGACTTTCGAATCGTACCTAGTGAGAATATTTCAACATTTCAAAAATAATTGTCGCTAGTTCGACGATCGAACAAAAAAAAAATATTCTATTAAAGAGAACAATCCCATTTTACAACAGACATTAATTTTTAAAAATCCAACATCTATATTCTATATGAACTATACACAAGGCTTAATTGAAAATCATCAACAAACTACTTAATAAAAGTAACAATATCTACAGTTTGCTCATTTATATCTCTACACAAACCAACTGATAAATTGAGATAAATAATACATTGGACTATCCCATACATTGCGACTGAAGTTATTTTGCAAGTGTTTGTAGATTTCCCGTGGGAAAGAGTTCATAGCTGGCAATTCAAAAAATTCCGTCAGTTTCGTCGTATATTTTCGCTCGAGGCAAGTCCATATAATTTGACTACTGAATCATATTTTTACAAAGGGTTGCTGTGAAAAGACGAATAAAAACGGACTTTATGTTTTGAAAACAAATAACTGATCTAAATTCATCATTCTCTAAATACAATTGTAAAGTTGTATGTAACAATTACCGCTTTGTACCCGAATGTTGAATAAATGTAAAAGGTGTGAGAGACATTTTCCATATCTGATATTTTAATTAAAATAGGGGATACTTCTTAGGGGATACGGGCATGAAGATACCTTAATTAAAATAGAAAAAATGCCTACAATCGGCTCTGTGGGCTAGTGGTCCGGTAACGATGTTGACCACACGAGGTCTCGGGTTAGATTTCCGGGTCCGACAAAACCAAAAAATGTTTTTTCAGTTTTCTGGTAAAAGCAACGTTGCCCGGTAATGGAAAACTGCCAGTTTGGCGATAGGCTTGCTACCTATCACATTGAAGTACTTAAGTATCTTCTTCCGGTATACGGGCGTGAAGAAACTTTAAAAATATTGTAGTACTCGCACATACAATATTTGAAAATTGTTTTTTTTTTTACCATTCCCTGCTATATAGCCAGCATTGCGTTAGGTATAAGTGAGTAGGTAGCTTGATAGTTACCTACTGCTAAGGCATAATAAGGGGCCATCCATAAATTACGTCACACATTAAGGAGTGGGAGGGGGTCGACGAAGTGTGACATTGTATTACAAAGGGTGGGGAAGGGTTCCAAATTTTGTGACATCACATTTTTTCAAGATATAATATTTTATATCAAAGTATTACAACACTAAATTTAAAGAGCCATCTATATAGATAAAAATAATCAAATGAGATCATCATTCCAATATAAAATTGTAAAATATGAGACATCACACTAGGGTGGGGGGTCTCACAGATGTGATCAACTGTGACAAGGACCGGGGAGGGGTCAAAAAATCATAATATTCAAAAAGAAACCAAACGGTTCGGCGTAACAACTACCTATCGCATATGCACATCTGTCGCACTGCAGATGTTGATGGTGAATTTCCATCTATGTGGCGGCGTTCAAAACTCATGTGCTACCTTACCTACCCTCCAAACTGAAACGACAATTACAAGCACTGACGCTATTGCTGCATAAATAGGTAAAAGGGTAATACTTAGTACTACTAGGTGCCTAGCATTCACGACGGTGTTGTCATGTTTGGCCAACTGTACGTTTTTTACAATGGCTTCAATTATGTCTAAAAAAAGTTTATTAGTCATAATCAGTGGCAGATTTACTCAAGGCCCCGCCTAATATGCCACTTTTTATTTGCTTTCTGGGAAGTGATAATAGATTAAAAAAGGTGTCTTCACGCGCGTATTCCCGAAGAGGTAGGCAGAGGTACAACAAGTGCACCCATTATTAGCCGAAGATACATAGTCCCATAATGTGATATGTGGCAAGCTTATCGCCAGCGGGCACTTATCCAATCCCGGACTACGTTGTTTTAATCATAAAACTGAAAAAACACATTTTTTGAATTGCCCGGCTAGGGAATCGAACATGGAACCTCATGTGGTCAACACCGACATTAGACTACTAGACCACAGAGGCGTTTAAGATTATGATTATTGGTATTAAACATTTAATTTTAAATTTTGCCACTCCCAGAATATTATGCTGTCCTAAGCCCGAGCCTCACAGGCCTATTGGTAAATCCATCACTGGTCATAATTGGACCAGCAAGCGCTGTTGCTAAATTCCGAATTCCGTGCAGGACTCGTGCGGCATGCCTACATGCACCGTTATGCCTTATGATGCCGATTGCCGACTTAATTTTACTTCTAAGTAACATAATTAGTAACTTTTATTATTATTTGGAATAATATTACGAATATTTTATAGAGACTGGCGTGGTACTGGTCAAAATCACTGTTTTTCAGTCAATCTCAATGAACTTAAGCCTAAGTCAAAGCTTTTTTATTAAGTTGGTATTTAATTTTACAGCTTATATTGATAAACAGATTAGGTACTCTTTTATTTTAATTTTTTATATATATTTTTTAATTTGTTTTTTATATCATAAGATAGCAAACAAGCAGACGGGTCTCCTGATTGAAAGAGTCGACCATCGCCTATAGACACCAAAGATGTTAATGGTGGTGGCTATCTTGTGGCGAGGTCTAATGCCACACGCATAAGTTTACCGGCTACCTTACCCTCTAAACCGGAACACGACAGTGACTAGCATTGACGCTATTGCGGCAGGAATAGGTAAGGCGGTGGTACCAGACCCGGTCGAACCGATGCAGAACTCTACCACCTAGTAGTCACGATGGTAGTGACGCGCATAGCCACTCGGTCGCCTTTTACGACCTCCTGGCAGAACAGCAGTTGGCCTATTCTGCAAAGGAGCCCGGGACCAACACGGCGAAAATTATAATTAAAAATCGGCGCCACCGTTTTTTAATACATTGACACTACGATACGTTGCTGTGTTCAGCGAAGTATATTGAGTTCGCTGGCTGTTAAGTAGTATCTTGATTTTGTTCTTCGAAACTCGACGGGTATGAATGTCGTTATGATGGTAGAAACGCATTCTTAATAATTAAACTACAATTTTCTTTCAAAAAAAAAACATGTAGTCAGTGAGTGAATTAAATATTAAAAAGTTTTAATTGATGGAGCTTTTGTATGTGTATGCCGATGTCTCTAGAGTCTGAAATCTGTAATAATAATGAGATCGTTAAAATTTGGGTAAAATTCAACCCCAAGAATACACAGCTTTGCGTGTTCACCGTGTAGTGCCACCCTGTGGTGTCTCCTCGTTTTGAGGACACTCTCCTGATAGCTCGCTCAGCCAAGGGCCCTGTTCACGTAACAAAACTTAATCGAATCGGAGTGTTTAGGGCTCTTACACATTATGCCGCGTCATAGCATGACGCAACGTTGTATTTTGTTCGATTCGATTGAAGTTTTATTACGTGAATAGGGTTACAATGTTTGAATTCTTGAAGTTGACAAATTGAACAAGGCTAACCTAGCCTCAAAAAGTTACCTATTGTGTTAAAAATATGTAAGACGGTGTTGCCAATCCGGGACGAGTTGTTACAGAGCTCTACTATTAAATATTTATATAAGTGAGTGACTAGAGATGTTTGGCCAATCGTTCGCCTGTTACGCACTGCTTTTCTTGAAAATGAGATCAGATCAATACAGTGAAAAAAGGTACATATTTAGTTACTCGATCGTTTTAATTCGATTCAATTTACGTAACAGATGGCGAACGAGCCTAATTATATTGCTCGTACTTAAAGACAATATAAGTTAGGCTATCTAAGTTTGTAATGACTATTGTTTGTTGTTGTTTAATTTCAGTTCACAACATATTTTTAGTACCTATATCACTCAACCAGTTTCACTTTTTAAGCACCTTCACTAGTGTTCCAATTTAGATGGTGAGGTAGCCGCCTGTGACATTATACGCCGCACAACTAAGACGAGTTACCTCTTTCCAACAGGTCTATCTACTTGTTTATTATTCTGTGATGTAAAAATGTATTGGCAGAATCTTATCTTGGCATCTGATTGGCAGATGTCCGGACACGCTCAACACGGAGCATTACAACTATATCTTTATAATAAGCAACATCCTAGTTACTATCAAGCAAACAGGGAGAATTTCACATTATCTCACCCGGGTCTAGTATAGTGATGAAAATTGCCGGCAATATTCCCAAAGTTGCCAAACTGCCACGAATGTTTCTAAAGTTACCGGTAGCATTGGTAACAAAGTGTATATAGAGAACGATATTTTTTAATAACACTTTATTCGGATAAAAAAGTTTAACTTATTTACTGGCAAGTTTAGAAACATTCGTGGCTGTTTTGACAATTTTGGGAATATTGCCGGCAATTTTCATCACTATTCTGGTACCACCTTACCTATTCGTACCGCAATAGCGTTAGTGCTTGTCTCTATCGTATTCCGATTTAAGGGGTTAGGGAATGGGTAAACTGCATGTGGAATTAAGACCCCGCCACAAGGATAGCAACGCACCATTAACATCTTAGGTTTTTGGCGATGGTTGTCTTTATCAGGAACGCCATCTGCTTGTTTCCTTGCATACGTGTGACAGATGCATGCTATGTGTATATGATGACGTGCTACCTTATCCTTCAAATCGCAACTCGACAACGAAAAAAACTAACGTTATTGAGGCCCTACCTCAATAACGTTAGTTTTTTTCGTTGTCGAGAAAGTTGTTCAATCCCGGTCGAGACTTGTAAAACTCTACCGCCTGTTAGTCAGCATGATATAGTCTGCAATGGAAATCGAGATCAAAAACATTGTCATGTCACTTCCAATTGCCGCCAAATTGACCATTGACATATACTCAACAATTTTCTAGATAGTCTAATTATCTTCTTGTTTTGATTTAAAATAATAATAAAAAAAGTGACTATTTGATAACCATTTCATAGTATATTTGGGTTCTAGAATGAACAAACAAAATGGCGTCCTCTATAAACGTTCATCGAATTCGCTTTCATTAACAAGTTTTATGCAACAATATTTATAGTTTTTAAAAGAGCCTTATGTTTAGAGTTCCTTCCTTATTGCGTGTATCATAAATAAAATTGCACAAAATTATATTTCAAACAGTTAAGTTTTATTACTGGTTAGTATTTTTAGAGATTTTAAATAAAGAATCTATGTGCGATATTTAGTTTTATGAATGTAAGATATACATATAATTTTTCAAGATATTTTAATACTTTTTAGCACCGCCATAAAAACACGGCTGTTACTTTAAATTGTTTACATTTTTGATCTCGAATTACATTTCCGACTGTAGCGAAATATTTGGTCCCGACGAAAGCGCAGATGGTACCTACCTATATTATTCAAAAAGAGTTTAGCCAACACGAGACCTTTTCAACATTTCAGGGGAAAAATTATATGTGCTTTAAATTAAGAATTCAAAGGTGGGAACGTTTAAGAAGCAAATAACACACTCAACCGTCTATATTATGTATATTTTCATTTAATATAAAAAATTATAGATACTTCTATATATTTACACATAAGTAAATGGCAAACTCGTTAGATCCAACGGTGAAACGAATTGTGTACACAGTGTACAAAATATTCCAGGGTTATGCTCGTATACTGTTCTACTAGGGTGGTTACACACTATATCTCATAACTAATTAATGCAACTGTTTTTAGTAGTTTCCAGACATGTGATTAAAACTTAAAGAGAATAAATAAAGTATTTATCGATAAAAATAATTTTATTAGCTGAGAGTATTGCAGCGATAATATAACAAATAGACTAATAAATACAACACAGTAAGCTCATTTCTAATCATACAAATGCTCGTTCGAGTTGGGAATAAAATTCTAGCTCTAACAATGCAGACAGTGTCACAAATATTTAACAAAATTACAGGCACTTACTAATGTGACGTGTAGTTTATTAACATTTACATAATCACCCATTTTTCAGAAATAAGGTAATATAAGTTGTTTGAAATATTCTCGTACAGCTAATTGATTTAAAGTAAACAAATCTTTGCACACGATCACATATTATACATACACTTTGTAGTAGCTAATACATTATTTATTTGATCTAAGAAAGGTGCTATATTCTTTTGATTTATATAACATAAATCTATAGTAACTACAAAATATGTATATTATCTAAATAACAAAGGTCAAATATATAATAAAATTATGTCAACAAATAAAATATAGATTATTTAAATACTCCACATAGTTCATTAATTTATAAGCACGCAAATCATTTGTTCATTCAGTACACAAAAAAATTATAGCGCTCATCTAATCTGATTGACAACATCAAGCTAAATTTAAACAAAACGTGTTGACAGTGTAAAACTGTAATTATTTAAACACTAACAATTAGATCTGCTGATAATACTGCTATAGTGTGTAACCACCCTTACCGCAAATATAGAAAGCCGATTATAAACGTGACATTTTATTCATAATGAGCTTCCTAACAAAAATAATACAATTTATCTGAAGCCGAATAAGCAATATACATTATAAACAATACACAATAGGAAGCACTGACATCTGTCCAGCCACCGTTAACATAAACATAAAATAAAATGAAAAACGTAATAATTCTATATTTGGTAAGCATAACTCGAACTAAATGCATCTGTAAAAAATTCTCTGGACCAGAAAACATATACATCAAATAAATTTAAGATAACCTAAGCGCGGTAATACTTAAAAAACGACCGTAAAAATACTGAGGACTGAAAAAGTGCCTTCATCTGTTATTTACTGATCTAATATGTTCGAATAATGGTATCTTGTATATGACTCTGATCTTGTATATGCATTCTGGTCAGGAGATATTTTGGATGCGTTTGTTCCGAACTTAATAGTCGAATATAAGGTGAGAACGGTGACCATCAACATTCAGCCTTTAAATTTCTGAAATTTTCTCCTATCACAGACTAGATATTTTTGCTATCATTCGATTTGACTGATATTTAAATTTTTCATTATTGTGTATGCGGTACCTCTGCATATCCTCATCCTACGCATCCTAATATTTTTTGCGACACGTTCAAAGATTAATTTATTTTTAAAGATTGTTTGAAGCTGTACGGCTACTTTTTTTAATCTATACCAATAGGAATAAAAGAAAAAAAATGTTACCATGAAAGCGAAACTGGGTATTTTCTAAAAATGTAAGGGTGCGATTTGCAGTCACATCTCATGTCAATAATAAATTAACTCAAGTACTTGAAAAATATCACTTTATTATTAAAAGCTGTTATTGTTTATTTCATTCAAGTGTCTTAATTAACTTATGCAATTCTTACATTTAAGCCAATCATAATTTGCATCGGCCCATTGGTGGTAAGTATGCACGTCATTTACGCATCAGCCATTTTGATTATTTTTATTTGCATCTGTGTTGATGAATAAATTACTGACAGTTATTCAGTTAAATTTTGTTACTGAAGTAAAGCAGCCTCACGGAAGTAACTACGGCATTATTCATCAACACAAAGTAGAAGTTTTTTTTTTACTTCGACTTTGTGTTGATGAATAATGCCGTAGTTACTTCCGTGAGGCTGCGTTACTTCAGTAACAAAATTTAACTGAATAACTGTTGGTAATTTAGCATTAAAAATACCCACTAGAGCCACACACACTAACACTACAAGCTAAATAAGCCTGTAATATGTTGCAATTACCCGTATTTTTTTAAGTACATTATAATAATGTTTCTTTTACCTATTCGTAGATTGTCTTTAGTATAGTCACAGTATGCTGGAGACTAACAGTAGTCAATCTACATACATGTGATATTCGAGCAACGCACACATAGACACCTCTAACGGACGCGATATCTCGGAATGGTTCGGCACAGTTTGTTCCGCACCAGTCCGAGATATCGCGTCCGTGAGAGGTGTCTATGTGTGTTACGCTCGAATATTACTTGTATGGAACATTGACTTCTGATAGTCTCTAAGTATTCTTTAGTATAGTTGTCTGTCAAAAATTTTAAATGACATTTTGTGTGGGCCAAGTAGGGTTAAAATTTTGTGGCTTCAAGACTTTAATTGCAAAAAAAAAAAACTCTTCTTTCTAAAAAGGGTCTTTGGATCCGATAAGTCAGTGCAATATGCATGGAATTCAAAATTCATTATTCACATCAATTTAAATATTAGTCAAATCAAAGAAATAATTCAATAATCGAAGTGCAACGTTAAATTCAAATAACTTTAATTAGTTGATTCCAATCAATCAAATATTAATAATAATACATTTTATGTCAATTGAGGTCAGAATAATCATAGTTTTATACAAGTTTAAGTGTTTATAGATTGGTAACTTTCTGGAATACAACTCATTTTTCACGCGATTAATTCTCAACAAATTTTGGTATCAGCTTCTGTCGACCACGACGTGCATAATGTATATTTTTTATAACTTAAAAATGAGATTGTGATTTTATTGTGTTATAAGTGATTTTATAACAGCTAAAAAATTATATAATGAGTAAAAAAGTTGCATTCGAGAAAGCAACCAATGTATCTTTACAAACCGTGTACTTAAAAACCACATATTTTGTGGTTTAGTACATGTTAAACTTTTGCGACTTTTGACCCAAAACAATATTAAAACAATCTTTATAGCTCAGTCACCAACTATAAGGCCAAAAATAATTCTTTAGTATAATTTTAAATAATAATAGATATAGTGCCTTTAAAATCGCCTGCCTATATTTATAAATAAGTCAGATCTAAAATAAAATAAAATTCAAATTGCACACTAGACACGGAATTTGCATCTCAACTATATGTTCTAAATTACTACTGTCTTGCCGCCATCATATCTCTCTTCTACAATATATAATAACAAGAGAAATTGTATTTTTGTATGTTAGTAACAAATAAACTCAATCTACTGAACCAATTTAAAAAAAAATACCATTACATAACTACACTATCCAGTACTTTGGAATGAAGGCTACATTAAGTAAAAATCTAAGTGTTGACTGATTATGGCAGGATTTACCACAAAAAAATGTCGTCAACATTACTAATTACATCTAAACAAGCATTATCTCAGCAACCAAGACAGTAGCAAAGAGTACACGTATTTCTACTATAGATTTTATGCGTTTTTTAAAATAAAGTTACATTAGACAATTAAATGCGTAATCGAAGCTAACTTCGCTCAAATAATAATTGTTTATACATACTGTTACAAAAGTCATCAGAAACCAGATGGGAGAAAATATAATTCCACATAAAAATTGACAAATATAACTGTCGTTATTGGGCAACGTGATATTTCATTATAAAATTAGTGAATATAGTCCGCTTCGAATTCGAAGCAGAACATGTGATATAATGTTTGATGTATGTACCCAACTATGCTCTGCTTCGAATTCGAAGCAGAGTTGTATATACGATATATATGAGATACAAAATAAATCCAGATTCAATCGGAATGTGTATTTTAGCCGAACGATATATCTAAATAGTTGACCGTTGCCGCAAAAAATTCTCTCTATCTGTGTTATGATTACCCAATATGTAACAACTGTATAAAATTAAGTAGATGTACAGAAACTTTTTTTTTATGTATGCATTAGTCGATTTAATCGCGAGGTTTTATAGTCATGGAAATTTATATGACAAGCTAGCATTCACGATAATCTGTATAAAAACCTAAGCAAAAAAAAAATGTAACGACTTACAAAAAACGTCATGATATGTACAGTACTAACCTATAGACACCTACCATATCCTTATACTACACTAATGTACATTGAAACCTATACTTTTTACAATTTACTCGGGCAATGCTCTAAATTTTAGAGCACTTATGTACTCAATATATTACAATTCGCATTTATTGCCTTGTGAGCCGATTTTAAACACAACACATTGTAACCTAACAACGAACTTGCTGATACATTTATCTAAATAGTGTAATGATTAGAGCTTTTATGAATTTTGATGTACACCTCTGTTTTATCATCTTCAGCTTTAAATTTGTATCATTCTGTAACTGAGAGTTTTGTTCAAAACCAAAGTTAAGAAATTAAAATGGGAGCACCAACCTAAACTTAGTCTTGTTATGGAACAACCAGTTTCTGTGTGAAGTGTGTTGTAACTGATAACTTCATAACACAGCCCCTTAAGAAAATCTCGATATGATATCTCGTGATGAAACGATAGATAAGATAGAAGTCAAGAAGAAATTACATTTTAATGTAAATTTAAGTAGGTGATTTTATGTAATACGATTATGCTTCGGTCTGAAAGCGAGATGTGCGTTAAATGTAAGAAAAAATATAATTTAATATGAGAATACAAAGATAAGCGCATAGTTTACTATAACCATATCATATTGATTTTAAACATAATAAAACTTTTGGATTTAATATATTTTATGATAGAACTTTTAAAGGCCAATTTGCAAAGTTAATCCATACTAATATTATAAATGTGAAAGTCAGTCTGTCTGTCTGTTACGCTTTCACGGCTAAAACCGATGGACCGATTTTTATGAAATTTGGCATGGATAGATTTGAAGATCCGGGGCCAAACATAGGCTAATTTTTTTTTTCAAAAATCAGTCCCTGGAGGGCTGAAATAGGGGATGAAATTTTTATTAAAAGCTATCTGAATGACTTATTAATTTACTCGCGGGCGAAGCTGCGCGGGTCAGCTAGTAATTTATATACGTTAAAGAGCCAGTTCAAAATTATTATTATTTGTTCATATTCAAAATTGTATATAATAGTTAATTGATTTTAATAACACTGGCGTTCATGTTATAATCTATTCTCCATGCTAATATTATAAATGCGAAAGTCTGTCTGTCTGTTACGCTTTCACGGAAAAACCGTTGAGAAAACTGATAAAATTTAGCATGGACTAACCAACTAGCTATTTTTTTCCAAAAATCATCACCCAAGGGGCCGAAATATGTCATGAAAGTTTGTATAAAAATTATATCGACAAAAATTGCGGGCAAAATTGCGAGGGTCAGGTAGTCGCAAATAAACGTGCTTATTTAAAAAAATACTGGACTCTGATTGTTATAGAAAAGTTATGTCATGTCAAAGGCGACTTATGTGTCAGTTGGAGGTAAAACACGGGTAAATCTTTATGATACAAGGATTGAAAACTTTCAAATCACAGGACTTATTTAAAGATTTACGTTAATACTGTAGCGACACCTCAGTAACAAAATTATTTTCAAATGTATCGCTACTCAAATAACTGAACGAAATTGTTAACGCTAAACACCGTTACAATATCGATATGTATGCGACGTTCTCGCGTTTCATGCTATTTCGTAATTGGTACGACATTTAGCGCTAGAAGACAACGTCATAATATTATATACCATAACGTTAATTCGTAGTGTATAATAGAACGTAATAAATAACGTTGTTAAACAGTTACAAATTCTGTATCTATTTGGATAACGCTATGCTTGAAAATAACGTTATATCATGCCGCGTTCAATAACGTTATCACAAAATACCGATATTTAAATCCTTGTTATGATATGAGAGTGGTGTGATGCAGGCGGAGGTGTTGTGTGTGTGTATGTGTGTCAGCAAGTGCGCGGGTGCGAGTCTAGTCGAGCGGCTGCACCTGCACGACGGCGGGCGGCGGCGGGATGGAGATCTCGTACTTGATGAGGCCGCTGCGGCCCGCCGACAGCACCAGCCCGCCCACCTCCTTCACCTCGCCGCTGCGGACCACACACCACACCATTACCACCACATCGCATACCACATCAATACTAATAGACACGCCATTGGGAAGGAAACGTGTCGCCGCGCACATGAGTAAACGCTCCTATTACTGTCAAAAATTTCATACATTTATAGCTTATATTATATTGTGAAAAAATAGAAATAAACCATGTTGTACTATTTTATCGTACCCAATAAAAACAAGGTTTAAAAACCTTTGGACTGATCTTATTTCGTTGGTAAGTAGTATAACTCTTTTCTATGTATAAATGCAAGCTACACTGACAAACTACGAAATTGTCTTGAAAGGCGTATCCGTTTAATCTGTTTAAGACCAGAGCCTCAAGCACGAAATTTAAGCGTTTTCGTATCGTTAACGTATCGAGGACTCGATACGTTAACGGAGTATGACGATAGTAGGAAGCACGAAGCACCTTCTATCGACTCTCGAGACCTCGATACGATTACGCTAGCGACGTCATCCTAACGTAAGCAGGAAGGTACTAGTTTCGTTCAAAAACTTAATCGTATATTATCGGTTTCATTATATTCCATATAGAAATATATTTATTTATAACTAAAATCATACCTAACTCAAGCATAATTAATAAAATACACAAAAATAAAGAAATGCATTCTCTACTCTAAGAAAAATCAAATTTATTTTGACGAAACCATTCTAACAACGACCTTACGTTGTTCTACGGTTTTTGAACGAGACGACCGCTTGGCACTTCACATAGGTATACGATACCAAACAAAGACAAGGTGAAATTTGTTTATAATCGTACCCGTATGGGCTCTCGAAAACATTACATTTAAATTGTTTCCTCGCATTAAATATAAATAAAATATTATAAAATGAAAACTAGACTAGCTTTATGCAGTACATAACTATGGTGAAGTTCATGGAAAAGTACGTCCAGGAAGTTTTATGTAACTTATTTATTATGTGCAGTTTTTTGTTTCGTGATGTGAAGTGAAGATTGGATCCTTTCTTCCAGAAACAAGATTCCTCTAAGGAAATAAGCTCTAGAGTTATCCTGGAACTCAGTCTTAATGAAGTTTTTCGGCGGAGTTGCTCACAGAGAAATGTAAGAGCCTCTTTGTTGAGGCGATATTTATTTTTAAATTCGGTATCATTTATTTATTTATTTTTAATTTCGGTATTTTTCTCTGTTTAGTCCTACATCTAACTTCTCTGAAAAATAATCTATACATATAATAAAATCGTAGGAAAGTCAAAACTGTACATTGAATATTTTTTAAAGAATACTTTGGGCGTTATCTACAATCGATATCGAAGCCAAAAATATAGTTTTTAGAATTTTTGTCTGTTTGTCTGTATGTCTGTTTGTATGTATGTCCGGGGTAAACTCAAAAAGTACTGCATGGATTTACTTCAAATTTTGCATGAATATTACTAACAGGTCGGGTCAACATATAGGCTGCATATTATCACGCTATCACATACGGGGGAGGAGCAGTGTGGAGTAAACGAAGTCCGCGCGGACGAAGTCACTGGCAACAGCCAGTATTGTAATATAAATGTAAACAGTGAAAAACTACCACAAATAAAAATGTGAGAATAAAAATTGCTTACATCGAATCTCGTCTATTATTTTCTTCATCTTGAAGTAAACTTCCAATGAGAATATAATAGAGAATTACGTTGAAATATATGTGGTCTTTGCATTTTTTAGCTTTCCGTTGATTGTATTAATATCCGGAAGTAACTAAAACTACTTAATTTTTAAAAAAACGAGCGTAATAAATAATTTTAAACAACTCGAAACTTTTTTCACCGGCAAATTGTAAGTGAAAAAAGATTCGTCACCTCTCGATACCCAGCCTTCGAAATTTGCGATACGATACTTCAAAACGCCGTTCGTGCTCGCAATTTTGTTACGTTTCACGTATTTCTCGATACGTTTGCGATACGAAAGTTTAATAATTTGCTTGTGCTTCGAAATTTAGTTCCATTTACGTACGATAGGGGCGCTGATCATTTTTCATACGTTTATTTCTCGATGACGATACGAATACTTTTTCGCAAGGAGTTCGTGCTTGAGGCACAGGTTTGTGTCGGTTACTACCGACACAAACCTGGACCATCCTGGCTAGCCTAGAATTATACTCATGTAGTTTGTAATTTAATAACTAAACATGACTAACCACCAAGCATTTTGTCTCGTAGATTAGTACATAATTTTCCCCCATATTGGTCCGGGATCCTTTGAACAATAGAGCAGCTGTCATTCTGCCAAACAAGTCGTAAAAGGCGACCTAGGAAGATTTGCTATACATGTCACTCACTACCATCGTGTCTACTACGTGAAAGAGTTCCAAAACGTCTCGCCCGAGTATTTGGTACCACCACATTACCTACTTCTGCCGCATTAACGTCGATGC